>JANJGN010000028.1:28486658-29234162 GCA_026770705.1 Isurus oxyrinchus | reverse complement strand
GTGAGGAGCGAGGGGGGGGAAAGAGGAGAGAGGGGAGGAGGAGGGGGGAGAGGGAGAGAGGGAGAGGGGGGGAAGAGGGAGAGAGGGGAAGGAGTGGGGGGGGAAGAGGAGAGAGGAGAGGAGAGGGGGGGAGTAGGAGAGAGGGGAGGAGGAGGGGGGGGAAGGAGAGGAGGAGAGAGGGGGGGAAGAGGAGAGAGGGGAGGAGGAGGGGGGAAGAGGAGAGAGGGGAGGAGGAGGGGGGGAAGAGGAGAGAGGGGAGGAGGGAGGGGGGGAAGAGGGAGAGAGGGGAGGAGGAGGGGGGGAAGAGGGAGATGAGGGGGAGGAGGAGGAGGGGAAGAGGAGAGAGGGGAGGAGGAGGGGGGAAGAGGAGAGAGGGGAGGAGGAGGGGGGGAAGAGGAGAGAGGGGAGGAGGAGGGGGGGAAGAGGAGAGAGGGGAGGAGGTGGGGGAAGAGGAAGAGGGAGGAGGAGGGGGAAGAGGAGAGGGAGGGGGGGGAAGAGGAGAGAGGGGAGGAGGAGGGGGGGAAGAGGAGAGAGGGTAGGAGGAGGGGGGGAAGAGGAGAAAGGGGAGGAGGAGGGGGGAAGAGGAGAGAGGGGAGGAGGAGGGGGGAGGAGGAGGGGGGAAGAGGAGAGAGGGTAGGAGGAGGGGGGGGAAGAGGAGAGAGGGTAGGAGGAGGGGGGGAGGAGGGGGGGGGGGAAGAGGAGAGAGGGGAGGGAGGTGGGGGGGGAAGAGGAGAGAGGGGAGGAGGAGGGGGGGAAGAGGAGAGAGGGGAGGAGGAGGGGGGGAAGAGGAGAGAGGGGAGGAGGAGGGGGGAAGAGGAGAGAGGGGAGGAGGAGGGGGGAAGAGGAGAGAGGGGAGGAGGAGGGGGGGAAGAGGAGAGAGGGGAGGAGGAGGGGGGGAAGAGGAGAGAGGGGAGGAGGAGGGGGGGAAGAGGAGAGAGGGGAGGAGGAGGGGGGAAGAGGAGAGAGGGGAGGAGGAGGGGGGAAGAGGAGAGAGGGGAGGAGGAGGGGGGAAAGAGGAGAGAGGGGAGGAGGAGGGGGGGAAGAGGAGAGAGGGTAGGAGGAGGGGGGGGAAGAGGAGAAAGGGGAGGAGGAGGGGGGGAAGAGGAGAGAGGGAGGAGGTGGGGGGAGGAGGAGGGGGGGAAGAGGAGAGAGGGTAGGAGGAGGGGGGGAAGAGGAGAGAGGGGTAGGAGGAGGGGGGGAAGAGGAGAAAGGGTAGGAGGAGGGGGGGAAGAGGAGAGAGGGGAGGAGGAGGGAAGAGGAGAGGGGGGGGAGGAGGAGGGGGGAAGAGGAGAGAGGGGAGGAGGAGGGGGGGAAGAGGAGAGAGGGGGAAGAGGAGAGAGGGGAGGAGGAGGGGGAGAAGAGGAGAGAGGGGAGGAGGAGGGGGGAAGAGGAGAGGAAGAGGAGAGAGGGGAGGAGGAGGGGAAAGAGGAGAGGGGGGGAGGAGGAGAGGGGAGGAGGAGGGGGAAGAGGAGAGGGAGGAGGGGGTGGAGGAGGAGAGGAGGGGGGTGGAGGAGAGGAGGGAGGAGGGGAGGAGGAGGAGGGGGAAGGGGAGGAGGGAGGGGAGGGGGGGAGTGGAGGGAGGGAAGAGGGGGGAGGATAGGGAGGGGGGAGGGTTGCGGGATAGGGAGGGGGCGGGTGGGTTAATGACAGAAGGGCGTGGTGGGCGAGGACAGGGGCAGTGGGAGGGGGGAGACCAGGGCGGGGAGGGGGGTGTGGGGAGGAGGGAGGGCTTAGGGGCAGAGTAGGGGAGAGCATGAGAGGAGAGGGGGCAGCAGTGGAAGTGGGTAGGGGGAGGGATGGGGGGAGAAAGGGAGGGGGCGGGGAGGGATGGGGGGAGAAAGGGAGGGGGCGGGGAGGGATGGTGTGGAGAGGGGGAAGTTAGGGGAGTGGGGAGGGAATTGCCCTTGAACTAACTGGCTTATTAGGCCTTTTTAGGGGGGTAGTTAAGTGTCAGTCATGTTGCTGAGAGTCTGGAGTGACGTGGGCCAATCAGTTAGCATGGCAGATTTCCTTCATGAAAGGACACCAGTGAACCAGATGGAATGTTAATGGTTAATGACATTCAGGGGTGCAAGAATAAGTTGGCAACTGCAGACCATCAGTTTGACTCAGTGGTAGGGAAACCTTTGGGTACTATAGTACAAGATCAAATCAGTAGTCACTTAGACAAGTGCAGGATAATTATGGAAAGCCAACATGAATTCATTAGGGAAAATCAGGTTTAACTAACTTGCTGGAGTTTTTTTGAGGAGGTAACAGAGAATGTTGTTAAGAGAAATGCTGTTGATGTGTGTATGGATTTTCCAAAGGTGTTTGGCATGGTGCCACAAAACAGACTTGAGCAAAATTCTAGGTCATGGAATAAAAGGGAAAGTAAGCACTTGGATAAGAAATTAGCTCAGTGATAGGAAACAGAGTAGTGATCAATGGTTGTTTTTAACTTTGGAGGAAGGTTTGTGGTGCACTTCCCCAGGGGTCAGTGTTGGGACCCTTGCTCTTTCTGGTATATATTAATGACCTGGACTGTGACGTTCAAGGCATGATTTCAAAATTTGCAGATTATACGAAGGTTGGAAATATTGTCTGTGGTGGGGATGGTCCTGAACTTCGTAAGGACATAGACATGTTGGTGGATTGGGAAGACAAGTGGCAGATTAAGTTCAATGCAGAGAAGTGTGAGGTTATTCATTTTGGCAGGAAAAATATGGTGAGACAGTACAAAATAAAGGGAGAGCCTCAAAAGGAACTGCAAGAACAGAGATACCTGGGTGTAAACGTACATAGGTCATTGAAGATGGCAGGGTATGTTGAGAGAGCAATTAATAAAGCATATAGTATATGATGCCGCATATGCTTTATACTATCACTAGGGTTATATTCCGGATTTATTCATTGAACACCAGCTGCTGTGGTGAGATTTGAACCTGTGTCCCCACGGTATTAGCCTGGGCCTTTGGATTATTAATCCAATAACATAACCACTACGTCACAGCTGCCCCTGCCTCCCCTCTCTAAGAAATCCAAGAAAACTGTGTAACTTGTCCTATGAATAACACTCAAATATTGGCTCTCTACTTCTGGTAATTATTCTTTCATGGGATGTGGGCATCACTGGCTAGGCCAACATGTACTATACCCATCCCTACATGGCCTTGAGAAGGTGGCGGTGAGCTGCCTTCTTGAACCACCGCAGCCCATGTGGTGTAGATACCCTCACAGTGCCGTTAAGAGGGGAGTTCCAGTTTTTTTGAACAATGCTACTCTATAAGGAAGGAAATTTATCAGACACTGGAGTTGAGAGTTGGAAGGAATGTGTTCCTTCCCCACTTTCTCTTTGAACATAGCCCTGTATCCACTACTGAGAGAAAACCCCTGTATTCACAGTTATACTTGGCTTTGCAGAAAATCCATGCACTGCTTTTGAAAATATCCTTTTGTATTCCATGCTGCATGCTTCCCATTGTGGAAATTTGTGAGAATTATGATACAAGCATGCTATATTTTACTTCAGACTGCAGAGGAGATCAAGTTGCAGGGTTTGGATGTAGCTGGTAAAGTGGGAAGAGGAATTCTATTTATCAGGGCCAGTTGCTTCATACAGTAGAGTATGGGTATGTTTAGGTCAGTTTGGAGGTTTTGCTTTACTGGATTTGATGTCATTCTACTCAATGGAGCCTTGTGTTTAACCATGGCTGCTAGGGTCCCAATCTTACTAATAGCTAAAGCTGTGCTACATACTGGGCCCCTTGGGGCCCTTCCTGTGTGATTGTATTTTAAAATGATCCAAAGATCATCTGTAATAGGAATTTTTCCTTGCTGTTCATTCAAAATAAGCTAGCAGTTGTGCTGAAAGGGCTGAATCTAGGCACGAAGGCATAGGAGATTTTACAGTGCTGGTGTTGACTTGTTTAACATTCCCTCCTGTCAGGTATGACTTGTACAGATATTTTGGGTTTTAATTGTATTTGAAACAACTGTGAATCTTGGTGTAATGTAGGGGAAGCTGTTGTGGGTATGTGACTAATGTAAAAGTTGACTACTTTTAAAAAGCCATATACATTCCTTGTTTCTCTCTTTCCTTGCTGGAGTCCGGTTTTGTGGGTTATAGTCATACTCTATCTTACTTAAATGGCCTTTAATTTGTGAGCGTTGCTGATGATTGTTGATGAGCTGTTTGATTGCAGTAGACATCACAGCAGATCAAATCCTATATTCAGTTCTGGGCAGTATACTTTAGGGAGGATGTCAAAGTCTTGGTAAGGGTTCAGAAGAGATTTGCTAGAGTGGTACTAGAGACTTCTGTGATGTGGATAGACTGGAGAAGCTGGGGTTGTTCTCCTTGGAGCAGAGAAGGTTAAGAGGAGATTTGAGGCCTTTAAAGTTATGAATGATTTGGAGTAATTAAGGAGAAACTGTTTCCAATGGTAGGAAAATCAGTAACAGAGGGCACCGATTTTAAGGTGATTATTAAAAGAACCAGAGAGGAGATGAGGAAATTTTTTTTAAATAAAGTGATTTGTGATCTGAAAGGATGGTGGAAACAGGTTCAAGAGGAAATTAGATATGTATTTGAAAGTAATTTTTTATGGAACTATTGGGAAAGAACTGCGAAGTGATATCAATAGGATATCTCTATGTAGGACACAATGGGCTGAATGGACTCTTTCCGTGCTGTATGATTCACACCTCCAGTGTGAGTTGGCTACCAAATGATCAGGCTGCAAACAGGTATGGGAAGAGGGGAACAAAAGCAAACCAGTTGCACCCTGCCCACCACCTCTTTACTTAAGGTTAGCAAGTTCAGCACAGGCTCAGGATTGAATCTGAGGTCTTCTTGCTCTATCTGCCTCCAACCATTCTATCAAATATAACAGCTACTTTGCCCTAATAAAATGCCTCAGCACCAACCTTATAAATAATACTGTACCAGTGTTGGGATATCTCCCTGCCAGCCATCTTTGATATGAGTGAGTTTACCAGTTAGTGTCCTGAGTACATTAGTGAAGCTTTACATTTGGGTGTACTCAGAAGCTATACGACACAGCAGTGAGCAAGGCCACTGTTTGTGCAGACTCAGATCACATTCTATTCTTCTTGTTAAAAATTCCAAATCTGTAACCTGGATACTGTGTCTGAATTCCCTTTCTCCATCCTTAACATCTCATATCCCATACAAATCAGGCCAATTAACCACTTGAACCTGTTCTGTCATTCAGTTACAGCATCACTTCTGTGTATCTTCCTATCTTGATACTGCTGTTGATATCCAAAGTCTCACCATAGGTGATTTGACTTCTTTCCCTGAACCTTCTAAGTAGTTAGCAATCAGTTAAATAAACATACAGTGTAGGACATCCAAAATCCAATAGAGGAAGAAAAGCTATTTTCATGGTAGAGACCCTTTGTAGACTTTCAGGTATCAAACTCCAGACTCAGTATTTTGGTTATCCTATAATTTGAACATTGAAGTTTTTTTTGAGATTAGTGTGGAAAGTCAGCCAATATTTGCATTTGAAACCCATCAACTTTTGTAATGAATTTAATTAAACAAGTGGGGATGTAGATAGCAAGAAATGATCTTGGATCGTAAGATGTAGAATCCATGTGGGTGGAGGTAAGAAATAGCAAGGGGAAGAAGATACTGGTTGGAGTAGTCTATAGACCCTCTAACAGTAGCTATATTGTAGGACAGAGAATAAATCAGGAGACAATGAGGGCATGTAAAAAAGGCAGTAGATTAATCATGGGTGCTTTAATCTTCATGTATATTGGGAAAATCAAATTGGCAGAGGTAGCCACGAGCAAGAATTCAGAGTGTATTCGGGACAGTTTCCTAGAACAATATGTTGAGGATCCAACCAGGGATCAGGCTATTTTGAACGTAATGAGGCAAGTTTAATAAATGATCTCAGTAAAAGGAAACAGTGACCATAGCGTGGTAGAATTTAGCATTTAGTTTATGTGAAAACTTGGGTCAGAAACAACTGTGCTAAACTTAAATAAGGGTAATTACAATGGAATGAGGGCAGAGTTGGCTAAAGTGGACTGGGAAAGGAGCTTAGCAGAAAAGATGGTTGATGAACGATGACAGACATTTAAGAAAATAATTCATGATTCACAATAAAGAGATCCCAGTGAGGAAGAAGGATTCTAGGAAGGGGGTTAACCAAGGAAGTTAAGGATAGTATCAAAGCGAAAGAAAAAACATACGATGTGGCAAAGATTAGTGGTAAACCAGTTGATCGGGAAAGTTTTAAAAGCCAATAAAAGATGAACAAAAATAATAAAGGAGGGAATTAAATTTTCAGGGTAAACTAGCAAGTAATATAAAATTGGACAGTGAGGTGGTAAGGGGTTATTCTTCTTGGAGCAGATAAGGTTACGAGGAGATTTGAGGCCTTAAGAGTTATGAATGGTTTAGTTATAGTATTAAAGGAGAAACTGTTTTCAATGGTAGGAAAATCATTAACAAAGGGCACTGATTTAAGGTGCTGAATTTGTTGCCCTTAAGCAAAGAGGTGATGTATATTCTTTAATTATATGAAAAGGAAGAGAGAAGCCAAAGTGAACATTGGCCCCTTAGAGAATGAGGCAGGGGAAATAATGGGGAACCAGGAAATGGCAGAGGAGTTGAATAAATACTTTGTATCAGTTTTCACGGTAGAAGATACTAATAGCATTCCAAAAATACTAAACAATCAAGGGGCAAAAGCTGGGAGAGGAAATAAATACAATAACTATCACTAGAGAAAAGGCACTGGGGAAATTAATGGGGCTAAAGGGACCTGATGGGTTGCATCCTAGGATATTAAAGGAAGTAGCTACAGAGATAGTGGGTTCACTGGTAGTAATCTTCCAAGAATCCTTAGATTCTGGAACAGTCCCAGAGGATTGGAAAACTGCCAATGTAACACCCTTATTCAAAAAGGGAGGAAGACAAAAATTAAGTAACTATAGGCCAGTTAGCTTAACATCTGTCATTGGGAAAATATTAGTCTATTAGTACTGAAGACTTGTGCTCCAGAACTTGCCACGCCCCTGGCCAAGCTGTTTCAGTACAACTACAACACTGGCATCTACCTGGCTATGTGGAAAATTGCCCATGTATGTCCTGCACACAGAAAGCAGGACAAATCCAATCTGGCCAATTACTTATTGAAACATATAAGGTTCTTAGGGGGCTTGACAGGGTAGATGCTGAGAGGTTGTTTCTGTCTTGTGGGAGAGTCTAGGACCAGAGGGAATAATCTCAGAGTAAGGGTACACCCATTTAAGACAGATGAGGAGGAATTTCTTCTGAGGGTAGTCAATCTGTGGATTTCTTTATGGCAGAGGGCTGTAGAGGCTGCGTCATTAAGTATGTTGAAGGCTGAGATAGGCAGATTTTTATTCAGTAAGGGAATCAAGGGCTATGGAGAAAAGGCAGGAGCTTGGAGTTGAGGGTTATCAGATCAGCCATCATCTCATTGAATGGCAGAGCGGACTCGATGGGCCAAATGGCTTACTCCTACATCTTATGGTTTGATAGTCCTGTACATTCATATGATTTGACTTAAATGACTTTTTGAATTGAGTGGATTGTTAATTGTAAGATCAATAGGGAACAGTTCCACTCCAACTGATGTAGGATTGAAGTGAGGGAGGAGAGGTTGGTATACTGCAGCTAACTCTCACCAAGTTTGTCAAGTATGGTAGTAGGGCGCCTTAATCATGACTTCCTCTGCTGCTGAAGGCAGGTTTAGTTTGTGTTTTATTCTGCCATTCCTGTGGGTGTAGGCTTGTAGTGGGAATGGAGAGAACCTTGATGCTTCTCCCTAATCTCGCAGATTGAGTTTCCAGCAGGATTGCCCACATTTTAGGTGGATTAGTTGAAGATATCCTGAGCAAGGTTATGGCGGTAATTGGAGCTTGGTCACTTCAGACTCCTGGTGTTTAGTGGCAGAATGGTGTACCTGGAGTTCTGATCTATTTTGCTTTCATTCTCTTCCTACTCTCTAACCTCTGTTTATTGATCATATTATTTCTCTAGTTGCTTTTTAAGCTCACTGCAGTGTGCAAACCACTTGAGCTTCCCTTTTCCATCCTCACCACCTGTCCTCTTCTCCTTTTTCTTGCCCCCTTGCAAAATAGTTTTTAATAAAAAGTGAATTTTTTGGATAAAGAGGGTTGAATCCTTTAATCGGAAGTTTCTTTCATCTGAACAAGGCTGCCAATTAAGAGTTGCTCGTCTGGAAACCTGATTCAGTAAATTGAGGCCTCGAGTAAAAGGCCTGTCTGCTCTGTGATGAATGTTAGTGTTTATCCATGAGATGATTTGAGGGAATAGTGAGGTTTACAGGAAGCTCTTCTTTATATTTCCTCTGAGTGGGATAAGTGCTTGGAAATGTACAGTGAGGGGCAATACCAGATAGTGGGTGCCCAGTTGGGATATGAATGGGCAATTTGTGGGCCTCAAACAGCAAAGCTCATCCGTAATCTTGCTGGTTAAGCGTGTGTGCTTGTATTTACCTCTGTTGTCACTTGTTACAAAGCTGTTTGTTCATGATCTTCTAACTTCTGTTAAGTGAATTTTAATGTATTTTTTTAGACCTGCCCTTCGGAGATGGATTCCAGAAAGACTCCGTGCAGCAACTCCAAGACGAATGGTATCCACTCTGATGATGACGAGCAAGATATTTTTGCAGGTAAAGGGTTTAAAATTCCAGTAATTTTGTTTCTTCTTGTAAAATCTCTTTAACATCCAGGACAGCCAACCAGTCCTGTGGGGACTCTGGCACCTGACTGGTACAGAGAGGATTCTCTTGGAATTACTTTGCACTTGACGTAAGCAAATGTTTGTGGATGACGTGTATTTTATATTGGCTACATTTCAAATTTGCAACCAAAATGTTGGTTTCCTAATATTAATTGTCATCAGTCCTGACCATGAGTGAATGGGCTCCATCCCTCTCTCTGCCTCTTGAGAACCACCTTACTGGCATGCAGTTTGCTTCCTTCATATTGATTTTCTGGTGTTAATAATACAGGCCATGGCTGTGCCATATTTTTGGTATATAAATGTTGAGAGTTCTCTACTCGAGTTACCCAGCCTCTGAGCTGCTCTTGTAGCCACAGTATCTACGTGTCTGGTCCCGTTCAGCTTCTGGTCAGTGGTAACTCCAGGTTGTTGATGGTAATACCATTGAGTGTTTAGGGGAATTGTTTGGACTTTCTCGATGGAGATGGTCATTGCCTGGCATGACTATTACTTGCCACATCTTGCTGCTTGTGGGCATGGACTACTTCATTATCTAAGCACTGAAAACAAGGCAATCATCAGTGAATGTCCCCACTCCTGACTTTATGAAGGGAAGGTCATTGGAGCAGTTGAAGATGGTTGGGTCTAGGAAACTGCCTTGAGGAACTCTTACAGAGCAGCCCTGGGGCTGACAATGGGCCACTTAACAACTGCCTTGCTTTGGATAGGCTATTGTGTTTTGTAAATTAAAAGCCAGTTTTCTTTTAACATTTAGGAGATCTTGCATTGAAATTTCTATTCAAGAAGGGCTTCAGGCACTCCTCAAACCTCCTGCAAACCTTAACCCCAAAGTTTGTCTCAAGTGATATTCTCTAGGGTAAGATTATACTTAATAAATCTTCTGAGCACTGCAGTCCCACGCAGTGTCTCCCATGACAGGTGTGGCCAGAAACGTTCACAAGTTCCAGTACGCAGTCACTAAAGGAGCAAGATCTGTAGTTGTGACCCAATGTTGAACACCTGAACTTGTGCTGTGCTGAACACTTGTTGAGTGGGAACCAGCTGCTTTTTGCCCAAGCTGCATGGTGAGTGAAGAGTTACAAGGTTGAGAAATCTATTAAAATTATAGGACGAGATTACTGTTGTTCTAGTTCAGGAAGCATCACAGTTGTGAATTAAAGCCCAGACATCTGTTGGAGTCACAGGGTATATAGGTGCTTCTGGGCTACACAACGAGAACTGTTCTATTGGGATTGAGAGTCCCAGCCTGGAGCAGGAGATCAGTATCTTTTGGTATAATGGCAATGCCGCTTCAACTTGTAAAAGGTGTAGGTCCTTTCATTGTAGTAAAAGATGGTGAGGGCGATGTGTGTGGCAGTAGCATGTTATATTGAAAGCTGTCTCATTGCAGAAGCCACTGTGGAGTTATCTCTGGACAGCCCTCAAAATGACAATCAAAGTAAACCATCCGCTGCTGGTCTGACAGTAACAGTTCCACCCAGTTCTGCTATACAATCCCAGACTAAAATATACCAAGAGGTAAGGATTCAGTTTGAAGTCTTTTAAATGTTATGAACTCTAGACCTTGGAGCAGGAGTTGCATCTTTAACTTTTGAGAAAATTGGCTTTTAAATATCATCCCACTTCTCCTTTCCCCACACTTCCTCCCACAGTTGAATGTATCCAGTTGAAGGTAATTTCGCTTTAATGAGCTAATCTACATGTTGCTCATCAGTATAGGACAATGCATCATTTTACAGCGTTCTTGAGTTCTGGCTCCTGATCCAAGTTTCAGTGGCACTAAATGGATAGACAGGCACCCTGAGCTATTCACTATGGCAATAGCACAAGGTGTTTCAGAACCTGCACCAATCACCCATACAAATGGGCCAGGGCCAGCATTTGCTGGAGCTCACATGCTAATCCCTCTGTCGTTTGCATTTTTACAGTTGTGTTAGTAAATTTATGGCAAGACAGATTTGAGAGGGTTGCTGCAGCTACCCCTAATGCTACATTCACTGGATTTACTGGATAGTGAGCAGCTGAAACTGTGGGCTTTTTCTCCCCTCCCTTCCTAATGGAGTGTTGAACCCAACATTATTTTCTTTACCAGGAGTTAATTCCGTATAGGCTAGTGTGTTAAATTGGAGCTTTCAGGCCTGTGCAGCTCAGCTTGCCACTGGTTGGCCCTTTGGGGCATCATGTGGAGACTTTTAACAGGTTCATTGGGTGCTCTGATGAACTAAGCATTTTATTCTTTTCCCTCATCTCAGTTGTACTTTCCTGAGGTAGTTTAAATGGACACTTGAAATTGTCTGTTATTCTGGATTTGTATGTCTTTTGGCTGGGGTACTGACTGTAATGCATCTGTTTCATTCCCTTGGCAGCTGGAGGAGGAAGAAGTAGAAGAGGATGAGGATCAATTTGACATGAAAGTTACAGTTACTGAGCCAGAGAAAGTGGGTAAGTCAATGATCCTGTTTCTATCCGAAGATTAGTTTAGGTTCAGGGAAAGTGATGTGCCTGTTTGAAATCACGTGTTTCTAGTGTAGGTTAATACACTTTGTGCTGTTTTCTCTAATTCTAATGGTCTCTGTAAACGACCGGTAGCCAGTGGTGAATGCTTGTCTAGTCTTTCATCTGTCCTCATTCCCAAGGATTGGCCACACTGTGAACCATGTTTCTCTGCTGCCCTCACTGCCTGTCCAAAAGAGAGGCCAGTCCATGTTCTGATATTATCCATCCATGCCATGTACCAATGCACTGTCTTTTATTTCTCTTTCCCTTCCTGCAATATAAGCATCAGTCAGATCCTAATGACGTTGACTTTGATACTCCTCTAGATTGAGGGCTCCACTTGTCTTAATTTTTAAAACTTAGGGTGATGGCACTGACTACAGGGACATAATGCTGACTTGCTGTGGGGTGAGCTTCTCCATTGAGTTCCTAATCAGAGCTATGACTATGGGGAGGCTCTGAGCAGAAGCCAGGCTCTTCCCAAGAAATGGAACATGGGGAAAAATCAGGGCAGAGTTCTCCTTCACATACAGCATAGTACTAATGGCAGCATAAGAGGAGGCTGGCTGCACTTGGGATTCACCTATGTGATTCAATATTTGCCACTTATTTAATCTTTCATGGATCAGAAACTGTATCTGTCTGGAAATTTGTCACTCAGGTGCTTCTTGGACAGAACTTCTACAGAAGTTTTAAATATGTGCAATTTAATTAAAGGCTGCTTGGGTTGAAAGATGGGACCACTTGACCTCCCCTAATCAGTAACTACTTGCGATGCTATGAAGTATGGAGCACAGTGATGACATGTCAGTGGGTGTGTCTAAATACCAAACATGCCAGCCCCTAATTTGAGAATTATCTGAGAACAGGTGATTGGGTGACTAGAGTGAGTGAGAGCACTTCCTGTATTTCAGTCCAGAGCCCAACATTTGTGTGAAGTTTTTATCATGTTGGCAATTAATGTGCCTGCTCAATGTGAACCGCCTTGCATTGTAGGTTGCAGTTCACCTAGTTTATGCCAACCTGATGAATGTAAACTATTTGCAGCAAATGATCTCTGACCAAGTGATGGAAAGGATTATTTAACAATGTTATGAGTTGAAATGAAGTCAATGGAACCATTTAACCTACGATGCCAAGTCTGTGTATTTGCTGTGATTCTGAAACTGGTAGTCCTGTACCCTGATTAACAGAAATCCATCCAGCCCTTTTTGGAACAATTGCCAAGGCTTACTGTTTCACCATTGCTTTTCTAATGATAATCCTTCCCATGATTCTATCACCGCCTTGTATTTTGAAGCATGGGAGCTTATGTTCTTTGGACCTCCTTAACTTTGGACTATGTCCCTTAGTTTTGCAGAGACACAAACAGTTTTAAGCTGGTGCTGACTTAGGGCCAAGTGTTCTATTGGTCTCATGGTGCTGTTTGACTTTAGCTTGATGGTATTCTCCATCACCCTGTTGCCTCCTCAACCTTTGGTCTCTGCTACCAGAATCTGGTGAAAGGAAAGCAAACTGTGTGTTTGTCATTAGCCTCACCTTTTCCAGTGTGAAATTCCAGTTGGGAGTTCTGGCTCTTGGATTAAGAATGTAAATCTAGGAGCTCTAGACCAACAAGTCTGGAATTTGACATAGTAATTGAGGGATTCCTATCAGCATTAAACAAGCACTGATAGGGAAAGAATCAACATGGAAATAGGAGTTAGAAAGGGACAAATTAACCCCAATCTTGGTGCTCCCGTCCTTTCCTCCCCTAGTCAAACCTGTAGGGTTTGCATACATTAGTTAGTTACCCTCTTTTCAAGAGGGTAGTTATCTCAATGTAGAGAGCAGGTGCTATCCCTATTTCTGTGATCGGAGGCTGTATTGCATCTTGCTGACCTGGTAAATCAGTCAGGATGTGGAACTGAGAGTTTATCTATGGTGTCTCCACAGTTCTGGCAAAATTGCTTTGGTCAACACATTTATGGCTTCATTTGGCAGGTTGCAGCTGCTTAGTCCAAACCTGCAATCAGTGAATTGGTATTCAGCCTGCTAGACCCTGCTGCTGTTGCCTAACCTGCAGAACTGCTCTGCTGGCATTATTATATATTTATGGTTTGATATTTGGAGATAATGCAGCAACAATGTACCTGGAATAATTGTATTTTTAATTTCATAGGTGATGGGATGGCTGCATACATGGCCTACAAAGTCTCCACTTTGGTATGTGTCAGCAGTGTTTGGATAACTTGTCATATTGGATAACTTTTTCTGGTATACCTGTATATGACTCATGGTGAATCATGTAGCTACTCTGATCCATTGAAGTAAAGGTTCTCTGTTCACATGTTTAGGATACAAGGCTTGCTGTGTATTTTAAATTACATTGTGATGTAATGTATGTGTAAATAGTCTGAAAAGTGTACAACATGGGCAATGAGAGAATGCTCAACTATCTGACTTTTTGGGGGGGTTTTTTTGAGGTAAGATTGTGGGTTCTTTCACCACATATGGTAATGCTGGATCTTGGGAACAGAGTCTCAAACTGGTATGTTGCGGTGGTTAATATTGTTTTGTGTTTTACTTTGCAGACCAGCTTAACGATGTTCAAGAGGAAGGACTTTAGTGTAAAGCGAAGATTTAGTGATTTTCTTGGACTGTATGACAGACTCTCAGAAAAGCATTCACAGAATGGCTTCATAGTCCCTCCACCTCCTGAGAAGAGCTTAATAGGTATGACCATAATTACAGATTTAAGTGGGATTCCATTTTATTTCCATTCTTCTGACTGTTTGGTGTAGAGCACTAGGCTCAGAGTTTACTGAAATCCATTTCAAATGGCTCTTTAAGAATCACAGTTTTGAAAGGAGGGATTAAAGAAGAATGATACTTTTCATTTAATGGAGTAGTTCATGCTGTTTGAAACCGCCTCAGTATTTCAAATACATAAATGCAAGACACTGGAAATTTTCTTCAAGTGCATAGTTGTTTTCCATCATGCACCTACTGCCATTCCAACAACCTTAAATATCTATTTCAAGGTCTGATGCTGAGCCATGGGAATGGTTTGCGTGCGACTTTACTTCTCTCTTCCCTTGTAGGCACAGAGTTGCTCTTTCCACAGATGAGTGTGCTATAGAAATGTTGCTCTACACGAGTCTTCCAGAGAAGGGGGTGAATTGCAGGGAGGGTTGTAAAGACACTTCTAATTGACCATAATGTTTTCCTACAGGCTCTAAAGCTGCATTATGCTCATAACTTCTAGCAGCAAGCCTTAGGAATAGGATTATTTACTTGTCAGCGAAACCCAGGCCTTTTGAATTGGAAACCTTCTAACTGTCAAATTGGAATGTTATCCTTGGTAATAACCAAATTTAATGGTGTCTGGGAATCTCTTTAATAAAATCCCTTTCCCTGAACAACAAGAACCACAATGTAGCCAACCAACTTAAGCAATTTCTCCACCATCTCTCTGGTTTTCTCGATACAAATTTCTAATCTGGATTCTCTTGGGTTAGGTATGACCAAAGTGAAAGTTGGGAAGGAAGATTCCTCCTCTGCAGAGTTCCTCGAACGGAGGCGAGCTGCATTAGAAAGGTGAGCACTGAACGGAACTGGTGGAAACCAAAGAAGGCACAGTATAGCTTCCACAACCTGCATTCATATAGCACCTTTTTTACTGTTGAAAGGTTTATGATCGACAGGGAAATCCAGTGTTATGGGGAGTAGGCAGGAAAGCGGAGTTAAGGCCACATCAGCCATGATCTTGAATGGCAGAGCAGGCTCAAAGGGCTAATGGCCAACTCCTCCTATTTCTTAAGATCCTGTGATCTTTTCCTTACAACTCAGGACAAGTGATGTTGAGCCAGAAAGATTAGGAAAGGTGACCAAAAACTTGGTCAGAGACCAGGGCTTTAAAGAGGATTTGAAGGTGGAAATAGCATGATTCCTGGAGTCAAAGAATTGAAATTTCGGGCAGAAGTTGTGCAACTTGAAGAGGGGTGAAACTTTTGAGAATTTTGGTTTTGGGGGGATTCCTAGGAGCTGGTGACAAGGGAGCTTATGGGTGAGTGGGGTTTGATGTGGGATAGATTACAGGCAGCGAATGAACTGATGTTGGGAGGCTGCTCAGGTGAGAGTTGGAGTAGTTGAGTGGAGGTGAGGCGTTGAAATTCTCCTTCATGTAGCAGATAGCCTGAATTGAGGTTGGAGATGGTTGCTGCAGGAATGGAAGTTGGTGGTCTTCTGGTGCTAAAAATAGAATGTACTCCATGGGCCACATGATTCTGTTGCCGGATTTAACAGTGCAGATGACAGGAGCCTACTTATAGACATGGGTCCTCAGAAATCTCAACTGAAGTGCTGGGCTGAAATAGCTTTGTACATGTCTGGATTATAAGTATGTACAGGTTTTGGCTGGCTGGGGTGACCACATTTAACCACCTTTGTGAGAAAACTTATTGACGAAGAGAAACACACCCAGTTCCTAGTTTTGCACTTTATCTGCTGATGTTGCAATCTAGGTTGAATCTGTGTACATTTAGTAGGAGCACTCAAAATGAGCTGACAGAGCTAGCACAGACACAACAGGCTGAATGGCCGCATCGTGTGCTGTAACCATCCTATGAATTTCAGCAGCATGTGAGTGACCAATGTTGCTGCTAAGCTGACTGGGTGCACAGCAGCCTGGAAGGTTCCATTCAGGCCTTGTACCAGGACGTACAATGTGTGTGTGACCATGCAAAAAACTTAAAGGAACCACATACTGTTCTTAAAAAAAAAACTGTTATGCACAACCATTAAATCTTAAAGGGAATGCTGGCAGTGGCTTTGATGCTTTCTGTAGTACAAGGCCTGTTCAGCTTGGTGCTGTGGGTTGGCCATTGGCCCCAGCCCAGTGTGTAAAAGGATTTGTTCCTGTTTTTTTTTCCCCTCAATTTGTTGCTGTACGCAGGGGAATATTTTTCCTTTTACCTAATAGTGTTCAGCTCTTGTTTCTGATGGTATTGGTTTGCTTTCTTTTACAAAGCTTTTTGTAAACTTCCTTGACTACTTGTTCAAAACAACAGCAGCTCCGTCATTGGTTGGTGTCCAGTTTTGGAATGCACTGCTACTTTTCAACTTCAGCCCTTTGTGAATGCACTGCATCCGAGCTTTTCACAGTTGTTTAATTGGCACTGGTTAGTTGCAGTGCCAGCCCCAAAGATTTTCCTTATTCATCATGGGCCATTTTTTTGGATACTTGCAGGAATTGTGTTGATGACCCAACTTCAGTTGTGTATGTCTGTTCCCAGAGATCCAGTGGTGAAAGCCAAGAGGGAAGAACAGGGAGTTGTTGAAAATGGCATTACTTATTTAGCTGCCTTGGGAACTGAGTAAGGCTTCAGGCCATGAAATTATGTTCTCCAATGGAAGCTAGTTTAGTGTCTGAAAATTGCCAAAGCAATTTTCTGTGGCCATGTTCAGCTGCTTTTGAGTTTGTAATCTTTGAGATAGGTTGCATATTCAGCTCACTTTTACAGCTGTCAATGATTTTTGTTGGCTTGGTGTAAAATCATATACTGAATTAAATAAATATGCAGCTCCTGGTCTCATTAAATCTCCTACTGTCTTCAACTTTCTCCATCCCACTTCAGTATGTGCCTTTAAGCCTTTAAAAAAGAACTTCAAATTCATTTAATAACTGAAGTGGTGTGAGTCAAATCCATGCTTGCTAGGATGTAGTCTGTCATGGCCAAGTATCACTTGCCTTTTGTCATGTATCTTATCTAGACTGTAAGCGAGCTTTATGGTGGTGATAGTGAGTTAGTGCCCCACCTGTTTCTGCAGTGTTTTTCCTTGAAAGATTAGTAGTCATAAACTGCCACCTTTATCTTTGAACTCAGCAGTTCCATCTGACACAGAGCAGGTTTCAATGGCTTAAAGGCTGCCATTAAGCCAATTGGCCCTCTACATTCACTGTCCAGTTCTACTTGGGATTCTGCCATTTTTCCCAAAATATCTAAGGAATTCTGCCTCCCTGGTGTGGGTGGTGCAGAGAGAGAAAGGGGTGGAGAGTGTCCAGTGTTGAACAGATTAGTAAAGTGGAGGCATTGAAATTATTTTTCCTTGACTGTGTGAACTATGTTTGCTGTACCATGTTGATGCAATCAAGAACATAAATAATGTGTTAGCTTATATTACAAAGGGATTGGAGTATAAGTCTTACTATGATTATACTGGGCATTGATGAAGCCACTCCTGGAGTAGTGTGTGTAGTTTTGATCTCCTCACCTAAAGAGGAACATACTTGCCCTAGAGGGAGTGCAATGAAGCTTCACTAGACTGGTTACAATGACATGAGGATTGTCCTATGAGGAGAGATTAAGTAGACTAGGCCTATGTTCCCTGGAGTTTAAAAGAATGAGAGATGATCACACTGAAACGTATAACATTCTTAAGCAGTTTGACAAGTTAGATGCTGAGAAATGTTCCCCCTGGTTGGGGAATCTAGAACAACGATCAGTCTTGGGTCAGCCATTTAGGACTGAGATGAGAAATTTTTTCATTCAAACAGTTGTGAATCTTTGGGATTCTCTACCAGAGGGTGGTAGATGATCAATCATGGAGTATATTCAAGACTGGGATTTTTGGGCACTAAGAGGATAGTACAGGAAGGTGAAGTTGAGGTAGAAGATCAGCCAGGATCTTGGGCTGGGCAGGCTGGAAGGGCCAAATGGCCTACTCCTATTTCTTATGTATCCCTGAAGGTCCAGGTTTCTGACCAGTTCTGCATATTATGCACTAGGTGGCACCTGATCCACAATTTACATGGGAATGTGAAGCTTTGCTTCAGCTGCTTTCTGGCCCATGCATTGTTGAGTTTGAGGTTGACATTTAAAATTAGGGTGTTTTTCTGTAAAAGGATAATACAGACTGCTGTCCATTATGTTAACATTAGTATTGTAATGACTGTGTGCGTGCAATTAATTTTAAGTGTCTATCTGTAAACTCTGGAAAGTGTAGTCAAGTGTGCACAGATGCCTGGTCACATTTAGTCGCTTTCTCAATCTCAAAAGAATTAACTCGAGAGAACTGAACCCTCTGGTTATCATTCCAGATATCTACAGAGAATCATCAAGCACCCCACACTCTTACAGGATCCTGATGTGAGAGAATTCTTGGAAAAAGATGAGGTAAAGCCCTCCGTTTTGGTGAAAGAGGGTTTGCTAACATTTGCTAGTGCTCCATCCTTCCATCAAAAGATAGTGTCCACTGTTTCGAACATTTCAGTGTTTAATGTTCAACTACCCGTTGACCTTTTCTCACCAGTTTACAATCCCCTCTTTTTTTTGTTAGTGACTCATCGCCATCTTGTCTATTTGTGCCTTCATTTGTTTGTTAATGTCTTTCCATTGTCATCTCGTGATGATCTCTTGTATCTAATCATTGAGTTTGCTGGTGATTCATCACATTCACTTCCTCTCCTCATTGGAATATTGTTCCCCTTCCTTTCTTTCCAGTTTCCACTATAACCCTCGTCAAATTTCTGTCCACACATCACTGGTCTTTTTGCCCACAGATATTGACCAATCACCTGCACCTTTTTCTAGAACTAGTTTTCTTCTCTTGTCAGTGAAGAATAGGGATATTAAACCTCAGTCTCCAGCCCAACCTCCTTTCCTTTTCCCACCTCTCTTCACCACCATGTATTTGTATAGTTTATCCAAACTGATGTTGTCCTTTCCTGTGGCTGCATGCAGCGATGATGTACAGTGGTGATTTACTGAAATGTTTAAAACTGAATTTCATGAGATCATCTAATCCATCAAGCCTGTTAATAAACTATTTGCAGAGGTGAACCAAACTGGGCCAAAACTGATGCAGTCTTGTACAACCTTTTGTAAAGATGTCTGGTCACCATTAGATGTGTTTTTCTGTACCCTGGAGTACCCCTGTTCTGTCAAGCCCTGCATATTCTTTAGCTGTCACTAATGTAATAAGCTAGTGAATCAGCTGTCTCAGGCAGCAGGGGAATTTGATAAAGAGCAGCTAAGAACTGGCGTTTATTCTGCACTGTGGATAGCTCACATGAATAGCAGTCCCATTGCCTGTTAACATGCCAGATGTTCTAATTGGCCATATTTGGCACTTGGTGACTGTCGTGGCACTGTGTATATTATTGCACTTTTTTTCTTTAACATGCTAGGATAAAAAGTTGATCTGACATTGGTCATGAGTGCCAACTTTTTACAATTAGAAACCTACCGAAAATTCTCCGTCTAGCTGTTGTCTGTGGGTGAAAAATATTAAAGCAGATGGTTTTTGGTGAGCAGTGTTGTGTATAACTGTGACATTTCTATCTGATTTACAGTTGCCACGAGCAGTAAACACTCAGGCTCTGAGTGGTGCTGGTCTCCTTCGGATGGTGAACAAGGCTGCTGATGCAGTCAGCAAGATGACCATTAAGATGAATGAGTCAGATATAGTAAGTGTTTCATGGCTACTGTGGAATGAGCAATGGGCTTCATTTTGCTGTTTAATGTTGCATATGTGTGAGTGAGCAATTTAATTCTGGTGGCTGATGAGCTGAAGCATGACTTAAGTTCAAAAAAACTGTTGAATAATGGTCAGAACAAGAGCTGTTGAACCCGTGAGTACAGATGGTGATCAGAAAGTCCCATGTCCTGCTTGTGGTTTGTGCTGAGTTGGCCCATTCCGGTTATGGTAATGAGCGTGGAGGGACAGGGACAATGGAGCTTGCTGCATTGACTGTTGAATCTGTGGGTCAAGGAGAGAAAATTCTCCAGGGTCCTATTCCTGATGTCCACACACAGCCTGACTCTCAATGTGAGGGGATGGTGGGGGGGATTCTTCTGTCACCAGTGACTCTCTGGGCCTCCAGGTCCCGTCCATGATTGTTGACGATGCATTGTGTTAAAGGAAGTGAGTGCTTGTTGCTTCTGTTTCTCTGAATCTTTGCTATTTGATTCTTAAAAACTGCAAAATTATCTGCTAACGTGATACATAAGGGGGCTTTTGCATATGGGGTTGTGTGCTTTGTTTGGTGCGGTTTTTATATAATTTCCTAGCCTTTCAATGACCAGTTGAAAAGCTTCTGTGTGAGGAATGTGGGCTGAGTCTGCTCTATTTCAATCTTTGTACCTCCTTCCTTTTGCAATATGTGATATTTGTCTGTTCTGTTTCCAGTGGTTTGAAGAGAAGTTTCAGGAGATTGAGAATGAAGACCAGCAGTTACGCAAACTCCACGCTGTTGTTGAAACACTAGTCAATCACAGAAAAGGTGAGGCTAGAGAGTTTGACCAAAAGAGGATTGGCATGAACTTGACACTGAACAAAGCAATCCCATAATTTTGCAAACTAATCTGTATTGTACATGATGTCAGTTCACATTTCCCCTTGATGAACACATCGAGTAACTTCTGTGTGAAGAGAACTGGGAGGTGTCATGGGTCAGAATGACAAAGCTCATCTATAGAAGCAGTAGGATTTGTGGTTTTGTAAGGGCTCCGGTAGATAACCTTAGCTAGGCTCAGTAGCTCGTGGCTTGCACGCAATATACTGTGCTGTTTTGATGGATTAGAGGGGTGGAGTTAATTACACATTTCTGTTCCCACCTCATTGCTGCGTGTGGACATGGGTTGCTGATTTGCATTTTGTTTAAGATTGCCTGAAGCTGTTAGAATGGCTGGTTAGTTGCCATCAGGAAGTTAATCAAAAACTCCAAATGCATTGATGCTAACAGACTGAGCTCAATGTTTCTTTTCAGTTGCAGCATTAGCAAGTGTGATTATGCCTGAGCACTGAAGCCTAAAGGAGAGCTGGAAGAACATGCTTATCGTGACCCAGGTTTAGCATGGCGCCCTCCCCAGTGCAATATGACTAAGTGCAACTTGTTCATCAGCCTAAATTCAGGATATTGTAACATCTGGAGTTTTGAAAGTAAAAGATACCATGAGAATCATGTTGAAACTATTTCTTCTTTAGAATAGAGAATCTAAGCAGTGAACAGAGGTACTTAAGCAATGAATAGGTTTGTTCAGTTTTAAAAACTTACCTAATCATATTGGCACACAGCTGATGACAGTGTTAAACTGTGGGAAAAGTACTCGAGTATAGTAGGAGACTGTAGTTTAGGCACTTGGGTCAGTTGAAGAGCATTACTTTGTTGTACTTGCCCTAGGAGTGTTTGATGGAACAATGTAGACTTTACTCAGCCTCCTTCATGCTGCTCCTCAACTGTCCATTCCTCAACCACAAGAGTGGAATTGTATCTTGCTCAGTTACCCCAGGGCACAGCACACCAACCTGTGTCCAGTAGACAGTGTCAATACTATCACTAAATGTTGTGACTCCATCACTCAGTCAACTATGGGCGAAGGAATTCTGACCTATGTATAGACAGAATGGATAGTGATATTGTACAATCTCATACTGCGACAATCAAATGGCTGGTAGTAATCTTACTTCTGACCTTTCTCATAGTTACAGAAACATAGCAGTAAGCAAACTGTTTATGCCAGGCCAGGCAAAGAGAAACTATTTTAAAAATGCTCGCATGAGCTATCTAAAATCGAAAGTTCCCTATGCCCCAGCACAAATGTTGTTCTTATGAGGCCAAAGGAAATAATCTTTTTGGGGCAGGAAGGAAACGTGAGAAGTGAGTAAGGAACTTGGAAGTTTTTGAGACTGGATTGTTCCACTTCTCGTTTTGTAGATGGAAGTGAGCTATTGATGAAGTGAATTTTAATACTGGAGTTGGGGGATGGGGTGGGGGAAGATGTTAAGTCCCTAAGTCCTAGCGGATGAGCATTTAAACAGACGCCAGTCGTCGTCCCCCCCCAATCTGCGCGGTCAGTGAAGGCAGTAAACTGGCTTGTATTTAGACTTAGTTTTCTGTTTTGATCATCAGAGCTAGCGATGAACACAGCCATTTTTGCGAAGAGTGCTGCCATGCTGGGGAGCTCGGAGGACCATACAGCTTTATCCCGTGCACTGTCGCAGCTTGCTGAGGTCGAGGAAAAGATTGAGCAACTTTACCAGGATCAAGCCAACAATGACTTCTTTCTGTTTGCTGAGTTGCTGAGTGACTATATCCGCCTGATTTCTGCAGTGAGGGTATCAGAAGGTGCTAATGGTGCCGCTTTACTACTCAACAACCCAAGCCTCTAATGCATTTTGTGGTAGCTAGGTTATTACTCAGCAGTTTTTCATGTTGGGATATTTTGTTTGTACAATCTGCCTCATCAGCTGAGAAATTAATTGTCTACTTAAGATTTTTTTTCTCACCTCCCCTTTATTTTGGGAGGTGAAAGTACCTCTGATGGTGGAGATTACCAAACCATCTGCTGGAGGAATAATGTGGGAGTCCTTGTCTTTGGGGGACATAGCAGTTATTAGCACGGGCTAGTGTTCTCCATTTTCTCTCTCTCCCAACCTGCTATCCCCTCTTGAAAAAAGATGGCTCCACATTTGGAAGCTGCCCTTCAGTACTTTACCCAAAGGTATATTATTCATCTGCCTACACAGGGAGCATTGACAAGCTGTTTAAGAATAGGGGATAATTATAACTGGTCCATGAAACTGCCTCTTTTCAGCAGCATTTGGTAGTGATCAGAATAAGGAGCGCTGGACCCCTCATTTAAGTAATTGATAATTGATCCTTGGACTTCTTGCGTTGATCAGTCCAGTTGTGCACTTGCTTTTACTAATTGAAGGTTTGCTAATTTTATGTGGCTTTAAACTGGTTGCTGAGTGCTGTGGTATGGCTATCCTGGTGCAGGGAGTATTTGACCAGAGGATGAAAGCATGGCAACGTTGGCAGGATGCTCAGACTACATTACAGAAGAAACGAGAGAACGAAGCTCGACTCATATGGGCCAACAAACCCGACAAGCTGCAACAAGCCAAAGATGAGATAACGGAGGTATGGGGCACACAGGAGTGGGAGTAGGCATCGGTCTGTTAATTCCGTATTTTTACTGACCAATGAGCAGACACTTTTTTTTTACTGCTCAGCCATCTGCATTTGGGAATATTTACATAACCTGTCAAACTTTTGATGCGTGGGTCACGTTAGTGCAACTCTCAGGTATCTGTCAATATAGCTTTCATAGGGTACCTACTGAGGACAGGGCACAGGTCTTGATCGCACCATTGCCCTCAATAACACTCAATCAGTATATAATGGATTATTTCCAATCTGTAAATGCCCACAGGTAACTTCTGGCAAAAAGATGAATTTTAAATAAAGATGAATTTTGAGTTGAATTACAGAGAACAGAAAAGTACCATGTTTCATCGTTGATCTGTGTTGAGTGAGCTGACCACAGTCATGTGCTGTTAAAATTAGTGCCTCTAGGTTAAATTGTGAAACCAACCTCAGCATCCCTGACAACGACCCAATAACTCAGCTGGATTGTGAGAGGTTCAGTGTCTTGAGTGTGAGATTGGTTTGGCTTGTGACAGCTACCACAGTTCAATAGCCTGCTGGTGTCCAGTTTCCCTAAAGGGAAGAATTGGGCAGGATACCAGAGGCCCACCTGCACCAGTGGAGTTGTACAGCATCAGGAGTTTACCTTCATGACAGGAATAATTGACCAAGTATAAAAGACTACAATTGATTGGGTGCAGCAGATCAATTCCATTGTGAAAGAGGGGTTAACAGCCTCCCGGTTCATTAAATTTCTGCTCATCCAAAATTCTGCTCCCCCATATCCTAACTGGCACCAAGTCCCGTTCAGCCATCATCCCTCTATTCATTGACCTGCATTGGCTGTCAGTTAAGCAGTGCCTCAATTTTTAAAAGTGCTCAACCTTGTTTCAAATCCCTAGGCCCCTCCCTATCTCTGTAATCTCCTCCAGCCCTTAGAACTCTGCACTCCCCCAATTCTGGCCTCTTGAGCATGCCCCGATTTTCATCACTTCACCATAAGTAGCTGTGTTTGCAGCTTCCTGGACCCTGGGTTCTGGAATTCCCTCTTTGAACCTCTTGATCTTTCCTCCTTTTTAAAATGCCCCTTAAAACCAACTTCTGACTAAGATTTTAGTCATCTGTTTTAATATCTCCTTGGGTGGCTTAGTATCAAATTTTGTTTGCTCCTGTGAAGTGCCTCAATGTTTACTATAATAAACTGTGCTGTATAAATGCATGTTCTCATCTAAGACAGGTGAGGTCAGGCTGTTCAAGCACTGGGTGTAAACCCAACCCTGTCCTTGCCAGCATGTTCTCTCAAGACAATGCTAGATAGTTATCCCTGGGCAGAAAACTGGTTTATTCTCTTCTCCACCTTTGATAACAGGGTGCTAAGACTAATCACAGCTCCACCACCACTACCACAGCTAAATCTGTGCAAAGGTGAAACCATCTGTGTACCTGTAGTACTTACTGAATAGAGAAAAAGTTAGTACCCAACCTTGCTTATTGGGTACAGGAAAATCTATTTGCTAATTGTTGCTTCTAGATCAATGTGCATCCTGAGTCTGTGTCCCTCTGGGGAGAGTCAGTGGATTATTGGAGTGATGCTAATTAGCTACTGTCTGTTTTTAGTGGGAGCCCAAAGTTCTACAATATGAGAGAGAGTTTGAGCGGATCTCGATCACCATTCGGAAGGAGGTTGCTCGGTTTGAGGTAAGCAGCGTTAGGGGTTTGAGCGGACTCTGTTAAACCTGGCTACAGCTTTCATCCATACACCATGTCAGCTGGGGACACTGGGGCTGTTGTCTTCGTTACAGTTGTACTTTTTATATATTTTAATTCTCCTGTCTTTTGTACACTTTCAGAAAGAGCAAATCAAAGACTTCAAAAGTCGGATAATTGTGTATTTGGAAACTCTTCTAAACTCTCAGCAACAGGTGAGCTACCTTGACCTGGGATAGAAATTCATATCTTTCCTTAAAACAGCTTGCTACTTGTATCCTATTCTGGATACTGCTTATTGTGTGAAACTAGAATGTGGTTATTATAGGAGGGTAAGAGACAGGAGGGAGATGAAGTGACTGCCGATTTTCAGAAACTACATTGAACTCTACCTGACTTGGAGCAAAGTTCTTCAATATGCTAGTTGTTAAAGAACAGTTAGCTGAATAGGATGAGCAAACGGAAATAAACATCTGATATAATACACCAGATCAGGGGATAAAATCAAAGGAGTTAAAGATGTAATTGGATGTTGAACTAGGGGCAACACTGGAGATGAGCTCAATGAGTCAGTAGTCAGTGCTGTTTAATGGTGATGGCCAATCAGTGAAAGTCTGCAGAAAATTGTTTACTTTTACCCAAGTGAATGAGCTTTCTCTGAATCGAACACCAGCCTTGCTCTCCTCCACCCCTGATCCTTTGCAGTAACTTTCTGGCTGGTTCAAACAATCACTGTCCTGGAAAGACTGGTTCCCCAATACTTGAGCCTCTTATTGAACTGTCTAGAATTAGGGTCACAGTGTCAGGATAAGGGGTTAGCCATTTTAGGACTATGATGAGAAATTACTCTTCTGGTTGTTAATCTTTGGGATTCTGTAACCCAGGGCTGTGTATGTTCACTTGTTAAGAATATTCATAAAGGAGATTGATAGTTTGTTTTGGGCTGTAAGCAAATCGAGATATGGGTACAGGGCAGGAATGTGGAGTTGAAGTAGAAAATCAGCCTTGACCATATTGAAAGGCAGAGCAGGCTCATATGGGCTATTCCTGCTCCTATCTGCTAGGATGTTAATTTTGCTTTGAGTGGTGTCCATCTGTTTGTAATGTGATTTACACTGGCAGCCAATGAAAGAAGCAAGCTGACGCATTTAATTTGGCTTGTTTGCCATTTTGCAAGTTAAATAGCAAACTCTGGGTGAGCCCCACTAGGTTGTAAGCAGAGTAGGGGAATTTTGAAGGTAAGGCTGAGAACCAAATACCCTATTTTGCATGCTGTACATATGTGGTTAGCTAAAGGGTCAATTTGTGTGGTCTCAATGGGATTCCTTAGGTTGCTGCACAGTTTGGAGGGAACACTGAAAACTGTGGAACAGGCTGAAACATCAATGTATTTTAGAGATAAAAATAAAGAAAACTGCGGATGCTGGAAATCCAAAACAAAAACAGAATTACCTGGAAAAACTCAGCAGGTCTGGCAGCATCGGCGGAGAAGAAAAGAGTTGACGTTTCGAGTCCTCATGATCCTTCGACAGAACTTGAATCAAGTTCTGTCGAAGGGTCATGAGGACTCGAAACGTCAACTCTTTTCTTCTCCGCCGATGCTGCCAGACCTGCTGAGTTTTTCCAGGTAATTCTGTTTTTGTAATGTATTTTAGAGCTGGGATTCACTGCCTTGCAATTTCTAGTTTTTTGCAAATGGGAATTTATTTTGGAAATGCTGTATCTCTAACCAACACTTTCTTTTGGCAGCTCATCAAATACTGGGAAGCTTTCCTACCAGAAGCAAAAGCCATTGCATAGTGGAATAGAGAGTTGAGTGGACACTTGCTGCCTTTTATATCGTACCTCCAGCCTATAAGTGAATCTGCAGTATCATCTATGAAAGGGGACACTCTTCAATGGCTGCAGTTCTTTCTTGCTCTTCCTATGATAAATCTTGAAGTATAATCTTTAGTTTCCATATATTTTCTTATGAATTGATTGGTGGGTAAACCACATTTAGTTGATGGATTTGAGATTTTTTTTGCCCGTTGTATATGTGGGTTTGGGAGGGGGAGAGGAGGAAGGTGAGTGGGAGGATTATCTGAACTTGTTACCACAGCATCCACCCCTCTCTCCTGATGACAAACTCCTGCTCTCCTCGGTGACAGAACTGCTATTTTGACATGTTACTCTTTTTAAAAAAAAACACAAACAAAAAAACTGTCTTTCCTTCGACTACCTGATTTCTACAGGTCTATGCAAGGACCAAAGGAAGATTTGTTGGGGATTCAAGTGATGGAAGCACCACAGTCAGGACCAGGTGCTCCAACCAACTCTGCAACATCACACCGGAAATTGAGCTTTTAAAGGAAAACTAATGGTTGGCCTGGGGATTCCAAGCTGCTGGTACCAGTGGCCAAACCATGATAAATTGCCAATTCACGAATAGGGATTAATGTTGAACGCACGCCCTCTTTGCTGAAACTACATTGCACTGTGTGCGTTTCTATTTTTAACGTGATTATCATTGCAGTTACAGGGCTGGTACATTGGGAAGGAGGCAAAGTTCTCCAGCAAAATAGGTTTGTAGGACGTTCTCATCAAATACAGGTGATTATAGGAGTATTGTGAATATGGACTGTGATGTGGTTGGATAAAGAATCCCACCCATTTCACGAGAACTCTGCATGACAATGAGCTGCTCTGTTTGCTTAAGAGAACTCCATGATGTGGTTTTCTCTCTCTCTCTGGCTGAGATGACTACCCAGGTATTGTTTATCCGGGTTGACTTTCCAGTCCTATGCTCCATTTTTAATTTTTCCTCTTGCAGTGGCTTTGGAGATCAGACTTTATAAATGCCAAAATAAATGCCATAACTGGAACAGGTAGCTTAATCCAACCATAACCTTGCATCTATTGTGACCTAACTTAGCCTACTAACACTAACTCTGTGTCCATGTACAAAAGAGTGGCGGTGGCTTCACTTTACCTCGATCAGTACTGTTTGTTTTATGGACTAATTGTGGGGTCTAAATACAAAGCCATTTAGAATTTTGGGGGGTGGAAAATAAGATGGTTGAGATTGGGCTTCCATTTTGCTTGCCTTTTGTTACCAATGAGATTGGTTTTATTACAGTGGCAGGGAACAATATTATAATAAACACTAGTGTATTTGACTCCAGTCCTACCATGATGCCAGAACAAAACTCCTCCCCCCACCTTCCCCCTCCATTGTTATTGAGCTCCCATAATAACCACCTGGTAGTGTGTCTGTGTCTGTATCTGTGAGAGAAAGAGACTGCTGGCAGAGAACCTTGCCCTGAAACTGACCTAATGGTGCCAAGTAACCTTGTCTGCTTTCCTGATTGACAGTCAAAGCTGATTGGAAGGCCACAAGAATCTTCTGTTCTGTTTACATTCCTGTTACCATGCTCGTGACCTGCCCTCAGGCTTAAGCTCATTTCGTATCCTGGATAAAGATACTTGCGTCCTTGTGCACGCAGTCAGTAATCTTTACTCATTATGCACTAAATTCTTTTGACTTTTTGTTTAATGTACTTTCAGAGGAACTGAGATTGTCTCTTTTCACTGCATTCAAGAACCAGTAGAAAGAAACAGTTCAGTTCCTGTGTCTGCTTTTGTGATCTCCACTTTCAAAATAAAGTTCATAAATGATTTACCAGATCCTTTTTAGTTTTTCTTGGCCTGTTATTGATGTCAATGCAGTGAATCTGTATAGTAACCAACGTAAGCACAGACTGGCGATTGCTTGGTTACTCCATTATACTATGCAGTATAACATGACAAAACAGAAACCCTGATCTCGGCCAGTGCTGAGCTCACTGATCTTTGGAATCCAACAATCTGTCTTTTCAGCCCTGGACCAGTGAGAGGAAATCAGCTGGGGTTTTCCATCCAATACGAAGTAATGGTTGTAGGCTGTACATGAAGAATGAGTGAGAGCACGGCTGAATCTGCTCCACCAGTGCAATTCATTATATTCATTGGAAGAGGTAGAACTCCTGGCAAGATTTATTTTCACCTGCCTGGTTTGAAAGAGTTCATTTAATTCTGTGGATTGGTAACCCATCCACACTTTTCACGGTGGCACATGGTGAGTTCAGCTTCCAAACCAGTGACCTAGGAGGACAAGGGCAGCAATCTCTCACCCTTCTGAATTAGGCATATATTGGCAATGCTGCCTTAAAATCTGGGATTGCTTATCTGATGGTGCCGTGTGGTTCAGAATATGGACTGCAGCAGTTCAAGAAGCTAGCTCACCACAAACTAAAGAGCAACTGGATCAGCAATACCACAATGAATAAAGAAAACGTATAAAGGCATTGTTTGGTTTGTAGCAGTTTCCTGACCGCTGAGGAGGAATGTTTGACTAACTATGGAAGGGATTTTTTTTCTGCTGGATGAATAAAGGAAAATAGTCTGACAGCAAGCGTGGGAGGAAGTGAATTTTGATCACATGTCACCACACCCTCAACTTTTGAGCATCCTATTCACAAAGCAAATTAAACTTGAGCAAATTTCAACTATTTTTCTATCTGGAAAACTGGTTGTACCTGTTGAAGCCTGCCTACTTGTCCAGAGGTATAAACTCCAGGCAATGTAAATTGGCTATCAAAAGCATGTTCCAACAGATTCGTTTGGTTTTCCAATGAGCCCTGGTTCTCAGAAGTTTGTTGTGGTGTTCTGGCTTCAAAGTTTGCTTGTCTGAAAAGCCTTTTTGATTGAATTTTGCATGCCGTGTTTTTTCCATCTCCCTCTCGCTCTCTCTCAAACATTTATTGCAGCCAACGTTTAAGGGGGCTGATGCAGCCTGCAGCTGCCTACTCTCATTGGGACATGCTGTCCCTGTTCCCACAAAGGAAATACATTCAAGACCCCTTTGAATTGGAAGCCTTTAATTTTTCTGGCACCCACGGCACTATTGATGCCTCCAGTAGATGTCTGTGGATTGAGATGCTCATAATTACAGTCATCATTACAATTGGTCAATGCGTAATCCTCAGTTAAGTGTGCAAAGCTCTTAGGGAATTGAGAGATGGGTGGGAATATGGATGGAGGGGGTAGGGAGTGGTGTGTGTGCAGCATCATAAGTACCAATGATATTTTTATCAAATTAGTGATTTTAACAAGATTGGAAAAGGGAAGTGAAGTTTGCTGATGTGACCGTCTGGTTACCCATTGCAGTAATCTATTTAATCACTTGACACCCAACTTCCCTCTGGCTAAGGGAACTAGGATAAGAGTTTTTTAAACATTCCTTCTGGAAATAATGTTAGATGAGCGCAGAGACGTCTTGTGTGTCCAGCCCTGTGCAGCCCCCTCCCATCTGTGCATTTTCCCCCTCCACTGCACTATGGAGTATGCAGTGTAGTCACTGGGGTGTATAGACACCCCATTGTCCTGTACACATGAGCTTGTTCTGGGCTTCTTCCTGCGTACACTAACCTAGTGTTTTATTTGTTTAGAGCCAGCTCAATTATGAGAGCCAGACTGATGTCATTGATACATTTTTTTACTGCTCTGATTTTTACTCAAAATATTTTACAAATGCTTTTTCACAAAGACTTGTCTGAAACCTAAGCACTCAGCAACTAATATAGTACAAACACTTTGCTGCTAATGTCTCAGGGATAGAGTTATTTGGAGAAGGGGTAGTAATTGGCTACACACCATGCAGATTTCCATTTTGTACTGCAATTTCTTGTAGCAGTTTCTGTGCAACCAGTGATCCATGAGATTCCATTCCCGAGTTGTAAGTCAGGAGAAAAGGAAGATTTGTCTCTTCCCTTCAAAGAGAAGCTGGCTGGAGTTGATACTGAGTGCCTTGTTTTCTGATTCATTAAGACTACTCATTCACCACCAATCGATTCACCCGAGATCACAATCAAATGCTGATTTACTCAGTAAGTTTATGAACACTTGCCCTTTCCAAAAATACATTTTTCTCCTCTTCCTTCATGATACGGCAGAGATTCCTTGAGGGAACTGCCAGTTCTTGGTTACCTCACCTTGGGTCATTTAAACCTCATCCTAGATTGGGCAGGTCATTGGATATGGTGGAGAAGCCGTCACCCAGCCCCAGCCTGTAACTTACTGGGTGCCCCTGTACTTGGATTGTTGCTGGAGTTGCTGTATAGTGATCAGGAGCAGGAACCCTGGGTGAATTTTGCCTCCTACCCTTTCCTCAAGTGCTGAGACTAATTATTATCCCCATGTTGCTGACGCCTGCTACGAACTCTCTGCCACAGACTGAGTAATGGCTCACAAATAGTGTTTAAGATCAGTCTGGCTGTTGCCAGGATACTGAGCAGCTACATGTTGACGGGAAAATACTGGGTGAAACTCTAGTTGCTTATATAGGGCACCTTTCAATGTCCCTTGTTATTTGCTTTCATAGAAATACTTAAAAGATACAATACTGAAATTTTTTGTCTAATCAGTCTAGTGTTTACCTTCCACAATAGCAAATATTTATAATGTTTACCCATCCTGTTTCTGTGTCCCTTCATTCACCTCCCCAGTCTAATCTTAAATATTGACATCCATTCTGCAACAACCTTCGTGCTCTTTAAAAATCTCCCCCAATATACTTAATTGCTGGTTAATAAAAACTGGTATCCAGTGATCTGCCTTTTATTTGTCTACATTGTTTGATGTCTTCTCTTTTTACTGACCTTAAAAAAAAAAAAAATTGTCTTGAATGATATTCATAAACTGCCGGATTGGACAGATGCACACGGAGCTCGGATGGGGTGTTGGGGTTCAAGACAGCTGATCCTAGAAGAACTTTATCCTTTTAATTGTGACACTGGTAACATCAAGTCTTTCAGACAAACAAACAAAGCTTTTTCAGCTTTAGAACTGTCCCCATTAATCTTACTGTTTCATTTGTAAATTGGACATGCAAATTGAAAAATGCATGTAACCTTTATAGAAATAGTTCAATTACATTCTAAATTGGACTCTCTGATTGAAAGTGCTTTTTTGTATTTAAATTATTATTAATGCTGGATGGATGCTTCTTATTTTCTCAAAGTAGAATATTAGAATTCTATATCTTATGTTGTTGATGAAAAGCTGAATCAGATCATTTTCTCAACTGCCTCCTCTAGCCTGTCTGTCTGTATTTCTGCCTCTCCCTGTCCCTTCTTTCTTTTTCTACATTCTGAATCTCTGACTGTTTCTCCTTCCACAGTCTGCTTCTCAAAATATGGATAGGGTACGTGATTGACTTTTACATGTCCTTTAGAATAGCCTAGCAAGGCACTCAGTTGTATCGAACGCTACAAAGTCACAAAATAGGAATGAAACTGGACGGATCATCTGGCATCGACCAAGACACCGGAAGTGACGACAGCAAACTCAGCCCTGTTGATTCTGCAAAGTCCTCCTTACTAACATCTGGGGGCTAGCGCCTAAATTGGGAGAGCTGTCTCACAGACTGGTCAAGCAACAGCCTGACATAGTCATCCTCATAGAATCATACCTTATAGATAACGTCCCAGACACCACCATCACCTCTGCTGGGTATGTCCTGTGACACTAGCAGGACAGACCTAGCAGAGCTGGTGGCACAGTGGTATACAGTCAGGAGGGAGTCCACAACATCGACTCTGGATTTCATGAAGTCTCTTGGCATCAGGTCAAACATGGGCAAGAAAACATCCTGCTGATTACCATGTATTGCCCTCAGCTGATGAATCAGTGCTCCTCCATGTCGAATACCACTTGAAGGAAGCACTGAGGGTGGCAAGGGTGCAGAATGTAGTCTGGGTGGGGGACTTCAATGTCCATCAATAAGAGTGACTCAGTAGCACCACCACTGACTGAGCTGGCCGAGTCCTAAAATGCATAGCTGCTAGACTGGGTCTGCAGCAGGTGGGGAGGGAACCAACAAGAGGGAAAAACATACTTGACATCATCCTCACTAACCTGCCTGCTGCAGATGCATCTGTCTATGACAGTATTGGTGGTAGTGACCACCGCACAGTCATTGTGGTGATGAAGTTCCGCCTTTACATTGAGGATACCCTCCATTGTGTTTTGTGGCACTACCACCATGCTAAATGGGATAGATTTCGAACAGATCTAACTACTCAAGACTGGGCATCCTTGAGGCACTGTGGGCCATCAGCAGCAGCAGAATTGTGCTCTAACACAATCTGTAACCTCATGGCCCTGCCTATCCCCCACTCTATCATTACCATCAAGCCAGGGGATCAACCCTGGTTCAACGAAGAGTGCAGGAGGGCATGCCAGGAGCAGCACACCTAAAAATGAGGGGTCAACCTGGTGAAGCCATAACACAGGACTACTTGATGCTTATGCTGTTTGGCATCACCCCTTGATGTTCAATGGCATTACCATTGCTAAGGGCTAAGCAATCCCATAACCATTGAATCAGATCTAAGATCTGCAGTTGTGAATGGTGGTGGACAATTAAACAACTCACTGGAGGAGGAGGCTCCACAAGTATTCCCATCTTCAATGATGGAGGAGCCCAGCACATCAGTGCAGAGGATAAGGCTAAAGCATTTACTACAATATTCAGCCAGAAGTGCTGAGTGGATGATCCATCTCGGCCTCCGGAGGTCTCCAGCATCACAGATGCCAGTCTTCAGCCAATTCGATTCACTCCACGTGATATCAAGTAACAGCTGAAGGTACTGGATACTACAAAGGCTATGGGCCCTGACAATATTCCAGCAATAGTATTGAAGACTTGTGCTTAAGAACTTGCCGTGCCCCTAGCCAAGCTGTTCCAGTACAGCTACAACACTGGCATCTACCTGGCTATGTGGAAAATCACCCAGGTATGTCCTGTACACAAAAAGCAGGACAAATCCAACCTGGCCAATTATTGCCTCATTAGTCTACTCTCGATCATCAATAAAGTAATGGAAGGGAACATCAACAGTGCTTTCAAGCGGCACTTACTAAGCAATAATCTGCTAATGCCCAGTTTGGGTTCCGCCAGGGCCACTCAGCTCCTGACCTCATTACAGCCTTGGTTCAAACATGGACAAAAGAGCTGAACTTCCAAGGTGAGGTGAGAGTGACTGCCCTTGACATCAAGGCAGCATTTGTCCAAGTGTAGCATCAAGGAGCCCAAGTAAAACTGGAGTCAATGGGAATATGGGGGAAACTGCTGTTTGGAATCATACCTAGCACAAAGGAAGATAGTTGTGGTTGCTGGAGGTCAGTCATCTCAGCTCCAGGACATCACTGCAGGAGTTCCTCAGGGTAGTGTCCTCAGCCCAACTATCTTCTGCTGCTTCATCAGTGACCTTCCATCATAAAGTCAGAAGTGGGGATGTTTGCTGATGATTGCACAATGTTCAGCACCGTTTGCGACTCCTCAGATACTGAAGCAGTCCATGTCCAAAAGCAACAAGACCTGGAGGCTTGGGCTGACAAGTGGCAAGTAACATTCACGCCATACAAGTGTCAGACAATGACCATCTCCAGCAAGAGAGAATCCAGCCATCACCCCTTGATGTTCAATGGCATTACCATCACTGAATCCCCCACTATCAACATCCTGGAGGTTAACATTGACCAGAAACTGAACTGGACTAGCCATACAAATGCTGTGGCTACAAGAGCAGGTCAGAGCCTAGGAATCGTGCGATGAGTAACTCACCTCCTGACTCCCCAAAACCTGTCCACCATCTACAAGGCACAAGTCAGGAGTGTGATGGAATAGTCCCCATTTGCCTGGATGAGTGCAGTTCCCATAACACTCAAGAAGTTTGACACCGTCCAGGACAAAGCAGCCTGCTTGATTGGCACCACATCCACAAACATTCACTTCCTCCACCACCGACACACAGTAGCAGCAGTGTGTACCATCTACAAAATGCACTGCAGGAATTCACCAAGGGTCCTTTGAAACTCATGACCACTACCATCTAGAAGGACCAGGGCAGCAGATAGATAGGAACACCATCATCCTGACTTGGAAATACATCGCCGTTCCTTCACTGTCGTTGGGTCAAAATCCTGGAACTCCGTCTCTAGCAGCGCTGTGGAGAAGTACACCACTTGGACAGCAGCGGTTCAAGAATGCAGCTCACCACCACCTTCTCAAGGGTAACTAGGGATGGGCAATAAATGCTGGCCCAGCCAGTGAAGCCCACATCCCGTGAATGAATAAAAAAAGATATATCCTCTCTCCACTTCTGCAGTCTGTTTTTCACGTTGTCCACCCCCCCCTCTCTTTCTCTCTCCCTTCTGCCTATAGTACCAAGCCCTATTGCCATCCCCTCATTTCTCCCCCTCCAAACAAGTCAAAACAGAAACAAAAGCAGACAGTTGGCGACAGAAGTGAGGGAGGGAAACCACAGAATTATAAACCAATAAAGCTAACATCTGTTTTAGGGAAACTACCGGAGTGTATAATCAACAACAACTAGTATTTATATAGTGCCTTTAATAGAATGAAGTACCCCAAGGTGCTTCACAGGTGCTTTATAAAACAAGATATGACACTGAGCCACATGAGCAGATATTAAGGTGGATGACCAAGAGCCTGATCAAGGAGTAATGTTTTTAAGGAGTGTGTTAAAAGGAGGAACGTAGAGAGGTGGAGGTATAGGGAGGAAATTCCAGAGCTTGGGCCTCAGGCAGCTTGAGGATTGATTAGGATAGGGTGACTGAACACGTTTAAATTTTTTTAGCTGATCTGAGAGAGCCAGTGCAGATTTGGGTAGCTCATGCTTAATGAATATGGCTGAATTTTTGGAGAGGTGATTAAAGTTGTGGACAGGGAAATGACTATGGGAAAAAAAAAGCAAAATACTGTGGATGCTGGAAATCTGAAACAAAAACAAAAATTGCCTGAAAAACTCAGCCGGTCTGACAGCATTGGTGGAGAGGAAGACAGAGTTAACATTTCGATCTGTATGACTGTTCATCAGAACTAAATGACTATGGATGCTATTTATGTGGATGCCCAGAAAGCATTTGACAAAACCCCCCATTAGAGACTGTTAGTTAAAGCTCACAGAATTGAAGAAATTATTGACTGAGTTAGGAAATTGGCTGAGCAGAAGGAGAGTCTCCTTGTCATGTCACTCCACCTCCCTCGCTACTGTTCCCCACAGGCTCTGGCTGAGAGTTGAGATCTTCAAGGCTACATGGCTCTGGTAACAGAGGGAATTCTAGGGGATGTTTCATCATTTGGGATGCCACTCCACAGGCACAGTCAACAGAATTTCTCATGGCTACATCCCCACTTCTGTTTAAGGGCTTTGTAGATGTGGACACCAGTCCTGAGGTGATTGAGACACAGCCAAATTGGCCATGTTTCACCGGCTGCTGCAGAGTAAGGATAATTGGCAGTATGTGTTGTCCCACAATGACCTCAACTGTTTTCCATATTTATTAACAACCATTTTAGATGATGGGGATAGAAAGCCACATATCCAATTTGCCAATGACACAAAGATAGGCAGCATTGTAGATGGAAGCTCGGGATTCCAAAGAGACAGTGATAGAATAAATGAATGGGCAAAACTGTGGCAAATGGATTTCAGTGTAAGCAATTGCGAGGTCATCCACTTTGGAACTAAAAAGGGCAGAACAGGAGACTTTCCAAATGTTGAAAAGCTAGAAAAAACAGAGGTCCAAAGACCATTAAAATGTGATGAACAGATACAGGGGGGGGAAAAATCAAAAAGGATATTTGAATGCTTGTCTTTATACCTGGGGCACTGGAATACAAGTGGGTAGAAATCATGATGAACCTACACAAAACTGTGGTTAGAGCATGCATAGGGTCACATTTTAGGAAGGATATAAAATGGCCTTGGAGTGCAGTGCAGATTTATCAGAATGATACCTGGAGACCAAGGATTAAGTTATGAGCAGAGATTACATAAACTAGGATTATATTCCCTGGAGATTTAGAAGGTTAAGGGGGTGATTTGATCAAAGTTTTCAAGATATTGAGGGAAACTGATAGCTAGAGAGAAACAATTTCTGCTGGTTGGGGAGTCTAGGACTAAGGGAAAAGGGGTACTGCCTAAGAATTAGAGCCAGACTTTCAGGAGTGAAATCTTGGCCTGAAGGATGCTAGTTTGGAACTCTTATCTGTTAATAGCAATTGATGCTAAATCATCTGTTAATTTTAAATCTGTGATTGATAGATTTTTGTTAACAAAAGTATTAAGGCATATAGGGATATACTCGCTGATCAATGTGTGAAAACACTTTATACTGATTCTTAGAAATAATAGTGAAGCCTTTCCCTATCTCCACCCCACCCTCTTACTCCCAGAAAACACAGCGTTCGCGCCCCCTGTAAGTTTCACCTGTCTTCAGTTTTAAGAAGGGAAGTTCTGTTTCTCCGGAACACATTGACTCTCGCTGGGTTCCTTGTACAAACAGCAGATACTCCTCCGATCAAAGTTCTTCCAGTCTCAGATGTGGTAGCAGGTGTTTGCAGGATATTTGACCAGGACACAGGCACCGCACGATGAGTAGATTTGGGCAGTGATTTGACCGTAGGACAGAGACGGGAGCAGAGCCATCCCAGGAACAACAAGGGGGAAACCATTCAGGCTTTGTATTCGAGCAACTGTACCCCATCACCACCATCAATCTCTGTCAGTCTGGACAGTTTGAACTGACCCTCAGCATAAACATTGCTGCTCTCTCTCTTCAATAATTTAATGGACCCGGTTTTGATGAGCCAGAATATTTAAAGTTTTGAACCACCAGAGGCTGAACTTTCACAGCAGGAGATTGGATCCTGCTACTTCCAATCATTTTTTGCCTGGAGTTTGGAAACATTCTGCGCTGCAGGGTACCAGCCTGCTCCGGGTCCGGGTCCGGGTCCAGTCCGGGTTCGGATTCAGTCCGGCTCTAACCCGGGTTCAATCCGGCTCTAACACGGGTTCAGTCCAGGTTCAGTCCGGCTCTAACCCGGGTTCAGTCCAGGTTCAGTCCGGCTCTAACCCGGGTTCAGTCCAGGTTCAGTCCGGCTCTAACCCGGGTTCAGTCCGGCTCTAACCCGGGTTCAGTCCGGCTCTAACCCGGGTTCAGTCCGGCTCTAACCCGGGTTCAGTCCGGCTCTAACCCGGGTTCAGTCCAGGTTTGGCCCGGATCCAGGAGGCGGGGCTGATTATTTTTCTCTCCCCGACTTGGAAACATTGAGTCCCGGAGCCGCTCGGGATGATCCAGATCCGGATCCCGTCCATCGGCCAAGAGGCGGCTGGAGACTCGGAGAAAGTTCACACGGTGAGTGCGGGGGAGACAGACCCGGGGGGGGGGGGGGGGGGGTGGCGGGGGGAGAGACAGACCCGGGGGGGGGGGGGGGGGGGTGGCGGGGGGAGAGACAGACCCGGGGGGGGGGGGGTCGTCCCGGTCTCTGTGCTGGGGCTGATTCCCTGCAGCTTCTGTTAAAGGGGCCGTCCGGTTTGGCCATTTAAGCGACGGTGCAGATTCTCTGGAGAGCCTACATTGTTCCTATTCAACTGTGAAAGCATCACCACTGATTCTGCACCCCCCCCCCCCCACACCCCGCCCCCCCGGGAGCCTGGGCTCCCTCACCCCTTATCCCCAGTCTCCGAGAGGGAATTCCCCATGTGTCCCTGACCCTGTGTCTCTCTCTTCCTCTGTTCCTCTCTCTCTTTGTCTTCCCCTGTCTCTGCCTCACTCTCCACCCCACTCTGCCCCTCTAAGTGTGTGTGCGCGCCCAGGGTTGGCTGTGCTCTGTTCTGTGGTGTGACATGTGTGGGATTTGGATTCTGTGTCTAAGTTTCTGGGCTGTGTGTGAGTGTGAGATGTGTCTTGTGACTCTGATCACAATCTCTGTCTGGTGCTGAGACTCCTGAACTCGGGACTGGAGAGTTGTCCTCAGTGCCCTGGATGAGAGGGGGTTTTAAGATCGGCCAGGGATGACCTCTATCTGGTGCCTCTTTTAGAAGGTGCGGAGATTTGGTGAGGACCTGATCAGGTTGGTTGTGATGCCTCACGTGATGGAATAGTCATAGTGCCTAGACTCCCACTGTCCGTCCTGAGGAGGGGAATCGAAACAAGATTTTTATGATTAATAATAGAATTTGCAACACTGCTACAGAAGACCTGTTCATGAAGACTTCAGAATCCAAGAGGATGTAGATTAAAACTGAGGGTGAGGAAGGAAATCTGCAGTCCTTACCTGGTCTGGCCTACATGTGACTCCAGACCCACAGCAATGTGGGTGACTCTTAAAAGGTCCTCTGAACAAGGGCAATAAATGCTGGCCTGGTCAGTGACATCCACATCCCATGAATGAATTTTTTTTTAAAAAGGAGCGCTGGTTGTGAAATGTTGGTGAAGGAGAGGGATATCATGGGATAAAGGGAGCATTGGATTTGTTTGTGAGGAGAGAGACTGAAAGGGAATAATCGGGGATCCAGTTAAAGGGGACAAGCTTTTTCATGGCTGGCCCCTGAAATTTGCTCTTGTTCTAAAGAGTTTGAAATGTTTTAGTGAAATTTGCACAGGTCTGAAAAACCCAAATGGCGGATTAAACCGACAAACCTGCTGAACATCAGCAGATGTTCAAATGGCCCCCTGAACACACAGATATATAGAGCTTATTTGGTTAAGAATCTCTATTTGCACAGATATAGCACGTAACCATAGCAACACCACATTGTAAGACATTGCCAATAACCATGGTAACACGATGTGCTGTATTTGAGTTATAAAGCAGGACCTGTGTTTTGAATGGAGCTGATTTGATTATCTGACTGTTTAAGCCATTCTTGGAGTGACACTGGGGAGTGTGGGGGGAGGTGGGAGGTGATATTTGGTGCAGAAGATTCAGACTCGGGCTGTGGGTGACCCCAGGACTTTGTGGGGGGGTTGGGGGGGAGAGGTCAGAGGGGTCCTTGTGTCCAAGGCTGGAGGTGGTCAGTTTCCTCGAGGCTGGAGTCATAGCTCTTGGGGCGAAAGGGATCAAAGGGTATGGGGAGAAAGCGGGAGCAGGCTATTGAGTTGGATGATCAGCCATGATCATAATGAATGGTGGAGTAGGCTCGAAGGGCTGAATGGCCTCCTCCTGCTCCTAGTTTCTATTGACGCTGTTTCTTGTTACAGGTATTCCAAATTGAAGTTCTCAACAATGGCAGGAAACACTTGGTGGAGAGGAGATACCGAGACTTCCAAGCGCTGCACAAAAAGGTCAGATCACTGTCTCCTCGCTGACCCCTGGCCTGGTGCCTTCTCCCCAATGAGTCAGTGTGTCCCTCATGTTAATCCACATCCCAGACTCTGCTGCTGTGTTAACGTCTGCTGGGATCTCTGGCCTCGGGCTAGGGATGGGAGAAACCAGCCCAGGTTCCAGGCTCCAACTCCTGCAGTGACCATTGGGACTGGGTTTGGACAGGACTTTGTGTGGCCCCCAGTAGTGGAATAACTGGCTGCCCTGGCAAGCACATCTTTACCTTGGAAAGATATTGCTGGCATTCTGGGGGGATGTCCCATGACCATCTTCAATTTAAACAAAGTCAATTACTTAGACATGAGAGGAGAGCCAGCCTAGGTTGAAGGGGTAAATAGACCAAAAGGTGTGGTAGTAAAATAAACAGTGGGAAACATTTAAAGAAACAATTCAAAATGTTCAACAAAAATACATTCCATCAAAAAAAAATTCAGCAACAAAGACCCATCATGACTCATTCAGGAAGGTTAGGATAGGTTTAGAGGGGATGTGAGGAAGAATTTTTCACCCAGAGGGTGGTGGGAATCTGAAACTCACTGCCTGAAAGGGTGGTAGAGGCAGAAACCCTCATAACATTTAAGAAATATTTGGATGTGCACTTGCGATGCCATGGCATACAAGGGCCTAGTGCTGAAAATGGGATTAGAATAGTTCGGTGCTTGTTTGACTGGCACAGACTTGATGGGCCGAAGGGCCTTTTTCTATGCTGTAGACCTCTATGACTTTTTGGTGGGGTCTTTGTGATAACTTCACCAGTATGACTATTAAGGTAGCTTCAGAGGACTGAGGGTATCACAGCTCCATCACTGATCTTTCAGTTCTCAGATTTGTTTTTTTTATTATTTTACGGGATGGGGCCTTCGCTGGCTGGGCCAGCATCTATTGCCCATCCCTAGTTGCCCCTTGAGAAGGTGGTGGTGAGCTGCCCTCTTGAATCGCTGCAGTCCATGTGGTGTAGGGACACCCACAGTGCTGTCAGGGAGGGAGTTCCAGGATTTTGACCCAGGGAAGGAATGGCGATATATTTCCAAGTCAGGATGGTGAGTGACTTGGAGGGGAACTTGCAGGGCAACTTCCTGCTGCCCTTGGATTGTGGGTTTGGAAGGTGCTGCCTATGGAGCCTTGGTGAATTCCTGCAGTGCATCTTGTGGATGGTACACGCACTGCTGCTACTGTGCGTTGGTGGTGGAGGGGGTGCTTCGCTCAAAGGGTGGTGTAGGTGACGATAGTTTTGATTCATGCGGCACCAGGTACTAAGGAAAGGGGCAGCTGTCCCAGTGGGACAGACCCCCACTTAAACCAAACTGGGGCCTATAACCCGGCATAACTAGGTTGCAGATGGGGATTTAAACCAAAAGAAAAAAAGGGGGAGAGTGTTCACGAAGGGGAATTTCATAACTCTAAAGAGAAAAGTCAAGGCCCCAGAGCAGTGTAATAAAGAGAAGCAGAGTCTGAAAAACAGAACCAAATGTTTAATGGTAAAACTACACTAGGAGCCAGAGGTAAGATTTTGGGTAAAGAGGTGCAGAGGGAATGTGAGGAAGAATTTTTTTTTAGAAAGTGAATGATAAAGACCTGGAACTCGCTGTCAAAGAGGGAAACAGAGACGAGTCATTTCAAAAGGAAATTGGATGGTCACTTGAGGGAAATAAACCTGCGGGGCTGGCGCATGGCCAGTGTGAGGCCGACGGGGCCAGTGCGGGGACGGCGGGGTCAGTGCGGGGACAGCGGGGCCAGTGCGAGGCCGACGGGGCCAGTGCAGGGACGGCGGAGCCAGTGCGGGGACGGCAGGGCCAGTGCGAGGACGATGGGGTCAGTGCGAGGCCGAAGGGGCCAGTGCGGGGACGGCACGGCCAGTGCAGGGACGGTGGGGTCAGTGCGGGGACAGCGGGGCCAACGGGGCCAGTGCAGGGACGGCGGGGCCAGTGCAGGGACGGCGGGGCTAGTGCGGGGACGGCGGGGCCAGTGCGGGGATGGCGGGGCCAGTGTGGGGACGGCACGGCCAGTGCAGGGACGGCACGGCCAGTGCAGGGATGGCGGGGCCAGTGCGGGGACGACGGGGCCAGAACGGGGCCGGTGGGGCCAGAGCGGGGCCAGTGCGGGGACGACGGGGCCAGAGCGGGGCCAGTGGGGCCAGTGCGGGGACGATGGGGCCAGAGCGGGGATGGTGGGGCCAGAGCGGGGCCAGTGCGGGGATGATGGGGCCAGAGCGGGGACGATGGGGCCAGAGCGGGGCCAGTGCGGGGACGATGGGGCCAGAGCGGGGCCAGTGCGGGGACGATGGAGCCAGAGCGGGGCCAGTGCAGGGACGGGGAGGGAATTAATGACACAAATAGAAATAAATGGGTTAGATCTAATCTCCGTTACAGAGACATAGTTACACAGTGACCAAGGCTGGGTTTAAACATTCCAGAGTACATGATGTTTTGAACAGAGGGTGGGTGGAGCAGACAATAACCCTGATATTAAAGGATGATGTACAGGCAGTAATGAGGAAGGATCCTGACTTGGAAGAACAGGAAATAGAATCAATACAGGTAGATATAAAAAATAGCAAGTGTCAGAAATGCTGCTGGGAATAGTTTATAGGCGCCTTAACAGTAGCTATACTGTTGGACAGAGCATTAATCAAGAAATAAGAGGGGCTTATAACAAAATCAATTCAATAATTGTGGGGGCTTTAATCTCCAAGTAGACGGTACAAATTAAATTGGCAAAAGTAGTTTTGAAGATTATTTGAAACAGTTTCTGAGAATAATAGTTCATGGCTGTACCTGTCCTGGGAGTGTTTGATGGGGACAGTGTAGAGGGAGCTTTACTCTGTATCTAACCCTGTGCTGTACCTGTCCTGGGAGTGTTTGATGGGGACAGTGTAGAGGGAGCTTTACTCTGTATCTAACCCCGTGCTGTACCTGTCCTGGGAGTGTTTGATGGGGACAGTGTAGAGGGAGATTTACTCTGTATCTAACCCTGTGCTGTACCTGTCCTGGGAGTGTTTGATGGGGACAGTGTAGAGGGAGATTTACTCTGTATCTAACCCTGTGCTGTACCTGTCCTGGGAGTGTTTGATGGGGACAGTGTAGAGGGAGCTTTACTCTGTATCTAACCCTGTGCTGTACCTGTCCTGGGAATGTTTGATGGGGACAGTGTAGAGGGAGCTTTACTCTGTATCTAACCGCGTGCTGTACCTGTCCTGGGAGTGTTTGATGGGGACAGTGTAGAGGGAGCTTTACTCTGTATCTAACCCCGTGCTGTACCTGTCCTGGGAGTGTTTGATGGGGACAGTGTAGAGGGAGCTTTACTCTGTATCTAACCCTGTGCTGTACCTGTCCTGGGAATGCTCAGTAATGAAACTGTGTCCAAATTGGGGAAGTGTCCCATTTTCATTTCTCCGTCTAATCCCTTTAGGTGGACATGCTGCTGGTATTTCTGGTGTGTGTGCGTTCTTGGGAGGTCACTTGTCTGTAATCTGTATCGGGGTCCCTGGACAAACTCCCATGTCACTGCCCATCCTGTTTAGAATAATCCTGACATTTGCTGCAAACAGATTTTTGACGAGGCTGAGCAGGCGGTACGTGCCAGTGAAGGAACGCCAAGGAAGTAAGAGCTAATTACAGTCCGATGATGTCAGTGAGATTGAGTTACTGCTTGATTTGAATGTGTGCTAGACATTGCAGCGTTCCTAATAACACAGCACAGCCGGTCAGTGAAAGCACTGACATCTCAGGACACAACAGAATCATCCAGACTGTCCCCACCGTCACCCAGTCAGTGCAGATGTGGAGGGGCAATGGATGGGTTTGTTGTCACGTCCAATCCACGCACTTGGCGGGGGTAATAGCAGGAGGAATATAGTCCTTGACTTGGTCTGCCTATCACTGCCCCCATCCCTCACCGTGTAGAACACTCCGCCCTCTCTCAAAACTCCGGGGTGAGGGGGATTTTCCCAGCTCCCGGTTCACCGGCTGACCTGTTTCCCTTGTTTGTTTCCAACAGTTAAAAAAAACGACAAAGACGCCAGACTTCCCCCCGAAACGAGGCCTGAATCGAAGACCCAAAGCCCTAGAGCAGAAGAGGATTGGATTGGAGGCGTATTTACAGGTCAGGCACAAGGAGAGACGGAAGCTGAGTTTTACACCTAGTCAGCAATCCTTCAGAATCTTGAGTTTCTTTTCATGAAAAATTATTGAATAAGAATTAATAACGTCGTGTCAGTGGCTACCACTTGTGTCTGACCCCAAGGTTTGGCCAGAAACCCTGAACATTATCTAGAATCTAGTCTGAGTGCCTCAGCGCAATACCAAGGGAGAGTTACACTGTCGGAGGGTCAGTACTGAGGGAGAGTTGCACTGTCGGAGGGTCAGTACTGAGGGAGAGTTACACTGTCGGAGGGTCAGTACTGAGGGAGAGTTACACTGTCGGAGGGTCAGTACTGAGGGAGAGTTACACTGTCGGAGGGTCAGTACTGAGGGAGAGTTACACTGTCGGAGGGTCAGTACTGAGGGCGAGTTGCACTGTCGGAGGGTCAGTACTGAGGGAGAGTTACACTGTCGGAGGGTCAGTACTGAGGGAGAGTTACACTGTCGGAGGGTCAGTACTGAGGGAGAGTTACACTGTAGGAGGGTCAGTACTGAGGGAGAGTTACGCTGTTGGAGGGTCAGTAGTGAGGGAGAGTTGCACTGTCGGAGGGTCAGTAGTGAGGGAGAGTTGCACTGTCGGAGGGTCAGTAGTGAGGGAGAGTTGCACTGTCGGAGGGTCAGTAGTGAGGGAGAGTTGCACTGTTGGAGGGTCAGTACTGAGGGAGAGTTGCACTGTCGGAGGGTCAGTACTGAGGGAGAGTTGCACTGCCGGAGGGTCAGTTTGAGGGAGTGCTGCACTGTCGGAGGGTCAGTACTGAGGGAGTGTTGCACTGTCGGAGGGTCAGTACTGAGGGAGTGTTGCACTGTCGGAGGGTCAGTACTGAGGGAGAGTTGCACTGTTGGAGGGTCAGTACTGAGGGAGTGCTGCACTGCCGGAGGGTCAGTAGTGAGAAGGTGTTGCACTGTCGGAGGGTCAGTAGTGAGGGAGAGTTGCACTGTCGGAGGGTCAGTACTGAGGGAGTGTTGCACTGTCGGAGGGTCAGTACTGAGGGAGAGTTGCACTGCCGGAGGGTCAGTAGTGAGGGAGTGCTGCACTGCCAGAGGGTCAGTAGTGAGAAGTTGTTGCACTGTCGGAGGGTCAGTAGTGAGGGAGAGTTGCACTGTCGGAGGGTCAGTACTGAGGGAGTGTTGCACTGTCGGAGGGTCAGTACTGAGGGAGTGTTGCACTGTCGGAGGGTCAGTAGTGAGGGAGAGTTGCACTGTTGGAGGGTCAGTACTGAGGGAGTGCTGCACTGCCGGAGGGTCAGTAGTGAGAAGGTGTTGCACTGTCGGAGGGTCAGTAGTGAGGGAGAGTTGCACTGTCGGAGGGTCAGTACTGAGGGAGTGTTGCACTGTCGGAGGGTCAGTACTGAGGGAGAGTTGCACTGCCGGAGGGTCAGTAGTGAGGGAGAGTTGCACTGTCGGAGGGTCAGTAGTGAGAAGGTGTTGCACTGTCGGAGGGTCAGTAGTGAGGGAGAGTTGCACTGCCGGAGGGTCAGTAGTGAGGGAGAGTTGCACTGTCGGAGGGTCAGTACTGAGGGAGTGCTGCACTGTTGGAGGGTCAGTACTGAGGGAGAGTTGCACTGTCGGAGGGTCAGTACTGAGGGAGTGTTGCACTGCCGGAGGGTCAGTAGTGAGGGAGAGTTGCACTGCCGGAGGGTCAGTAGTGAGGGAGAGTTGCACTGTCGGAGGGTCAGTACTGAGGGAGTGTTGCACTGCTGGAGGGTCAGTAGTGAGGGAGTGCTGCACTGTTGGAGGGTGTGGGGTTGTGGGGGCTGCTTGGTGGCTGGGATGTGGGATCACTTGGCGGGGGGTGGGATGTCACGGGGGCTGAGGTCTGGGGTATGGGGTCACAGGGGCAGGGGTCAGGTTGGAGTTTGGTCTGGGTTGGGGTCAAAGGGATTTTGAGCAATGTGACCAGACTGAGGGTTTAACAGTTTGCAGAGGAGCAGGAGTTCACACTTTAGACAGACTGGGTTTTCTCTCTCTCTGACACAGGGTCTCGTGTGTGACAATCAGCATCTGTCCCGAGAAATCCTAGACTTCCTCAACATCAAACATATCCCACCTGGAAAGCAGACCAATACATTGAGGTCAGTCTCTCATCCTCACGGACTTTTTATGTTTCACTCTCTGCTACTTCTGGGCTTGTTTTTGATTGCAGGAATCACAAATAAATCAGTCACAGTGTCAGCTTGTATTCCCGAGTTTAGAAGATTTGGGGTGTTTCTGAAGATTAAACAAGGAGAAATGGGGAGTCTCGAACTGGGGGTCCCAGTCGCAGGATATGGGCTCGTCCATGTCAGAATGAGTTAAGGAGAAATTTCTTCACTCTGGGATTGTGAACCTTGGGAATTCTCTATCCCGGAGGGCTGAGATTCTTGGGAATTCTCTATCCCGGAGGGCTGAGATTCTTGGGAATTCTCTATCCTGGAGGGTTGAGATTCTTGGGAATTCTCTATCCCAGAGGGCTGAGATTCTTGAGAATTCTCTATCCCGGAGGGCTGATTCTTGGGAATTCTCTATCCCGGAGGTTTGTGAACGTTCCATCATTGAGTATGTTCAAGTCAGAGGTTGTGTTGTGGATATTGAGTAATATGGGGATAAGTCAATGGAGTTAAAATCAGATCAGGCAGAATCTACTGGAATAACGGAACAGGCCTGAGGGGCTGAATGGCTTCTTTCTTGTCTTTTACCATCATAGAGAAATTTTAGAAGGGATTATTAGATAGTCGCAGATGTTGTAATTCTAAACATCTTTAATTTGGAATCTGGCTATTCAAATTCTTAGCAAGGGAAATGTCCCCAGTCTCTCTCTGTCTGAATCCTCCACCTGGTGGCGATGATAAAGAATGGCAGCTCACAGTTCCCTGGAATGATGGGTCGGGGTCAGTGCCAAAGCCTGAGGATTCCTAACATGAATATATCCATGCATCTTCCACGGCCATCGCACAGGTCAATGCCATGATGCTCTGCTCCTTCCTGGCTTGATATTTATACATGAGAACATTTTTGCTCCAACGTTTTGAGTGCAGTTTTTCTACGTTCTGAGGAGTCATGAGGTAAATTGCAGGAACAGAGAGAGCTGGGCGTGTAAGGAAACAAAACTTAAAATTTAGCAGGGCTAAGGTCCAGGATCCCAGGTAATTATTTTTTTTTTTATTGAGGAATTGGAAGCCAAAACAAAAGTTCTATCCAAACTTTTTTATAAAGCTCTGATTCGGCCTACAGTGCAGAATTGTTTAATTTTAGGTGATTTTATAGGATAGGGATTTGAGAGTCAAGGCATGATGGAGGAACCGATGAGGGGCACACTAACTAAGGTGACACTGATGAAGCTGGAGAGGACGCGGTGTGATAGAAATTCAGTCTTGTTCTGTTTCTCCCACTTTGTTCTGATCTAATGTCATTCCTTTTCTTTAGTATCCTGGAACAACTTGACTTACAAAACTACAGGTGAGCACAAGAAAGGCCTGCAGCTCTCCTCCCCGACCTCCTGAATTTCACCCTTTGTAAACTAGTATTCTAACCTGCACTGAATCCAGTCACTTCAGTGCTCACGTTGGCTCCTGGTTCAACAACACCTCATTTAAAATTTCTAAAATTCTTATCAATGTTCAAATCCCTCCCATGGCCTCTCCTCTGTAACCTCCTCCAGCTTGACAACCCTTTGGGATCTCTAATTCCAGCCTGATGTACACCTCCCATTTTTATTGCAGCATCATTGGCGACTGTGCCTTTAGCTCCCTCAGCCCTGAACCCTGGAATTCATTCTGAAACCTCACGGTGCTCTCTTCAAGCACTGATTAAAACTAACTACTTTGATTGAGCTTTTGGTCATCCATCTTAACATCTACTACTTTAGCTCCCTGTCAGTTTAAAGTTCTCTCTACACTGTCCCCATCAAACACTCCCAGGACAGGTACAGCACGGGGTTAGATACAGAGTAAATCTCTCTCTACACCGTCCCCATCAAACACTCCCAGGACAGGTACAGCACGGGGTTAGATACAGAGTAAAGCTCCCTCTACACTGTCCCCATCAAACACTCCCAGGACAGGTACAGCACAGGGTTAGATACAGAGTAAAGCTCCCTCTACACTGTCCCCATCAAACACTCCCAGGACAGGTACAGCACAGGGTTAGATACAGAGTAAAGCTCCCTCTACACTGTCCCCATCAAACATGCCCAGGACAGGTACAACACGGGGTTAGATACAGAGTAAAGCTCCCTCTACACTGTCCCCATCAAACACTCCCAGGACAGGTACAGCACGGGGTTAGATACAGAGTAAAGCTCTCTCTACACTGTCCCCATCAAACACTCCCAGGACAGGTACAGCACAGGGTTAGATACAGAGTAAAGCTCCCTCTACACTGTCCCCATCAAACACACCCAGGACACGTACAGCACGGGGTTAGATACAGAGTAAAGCTCTCTCTACACTGTCCCCATCAAACACTCCCAGGACAGGTACAGCACGGGGTTAGATACAGAGTAAAGCTCCCTCTACACTGTCCCCATCAAACACACCCAGGACACGTACAGCACGGGGTTAGATACAGAGTAAAGCTCTCTCTACACTGTCCCCATCAAACACTACCAGGACAGGTACAGCACGGGGTTAGATACAGAGTAAAGCTCCCTTTACACTGTCTCCATCAAACACTCCCAGGACAGGTACAGCACGGGGTTAGATACAGAGTAAAGCTCTCTCTACACTGTCCCCATCAAACACTCCCAGGACAGGTACAGCACGGGGTTAGATACAGAGTAAAGCTCCCTCTACACTGTCCCCATCAAACACTCCTAGGACAGGTACAGCACAAGGTTAGATACAGAGTAAAGCTCCCTCTACACTGTCCCCATCAAACACTCCCAGGACAGGTACAGCACGGGGTTAGATACAGAGTAAAGCTCTCTCTACACTGTCCCCATCAAACACTACCAGGACAGGTACAGCACGGGGTTAGATACAGAGTAAAGCTCCCTCTACACAGTCCCCATCAAACACTCCCAGGACAGGTGCAGTATCAGGTTAGATACAGTAAAGCTCCTTCTACACTGTCCCCATCAAACACTCCCAGGACAGGTACAGCATGGGGTTAGATACAGGGTAAAGCTCCCTTTACGCTGTCTCCATCAAACACTCCCAGGACAGGTACAGCACAGGGTTAGATACAGAGTAAAGCTCTCTCTACACTGTCCCCGTCAAACACTCCCAGGACAGGTACAGCACAGGGTTAGATACAGAGTAAAGCTCCCTTTACACTGTCTCCATCAAACACTCCCAGGACAGGTACAGCACGGGGTTAGATACAGAGTAAAGCTCTCTCTACACTGTCCCCATCAAACACTCCCAGGACAGGTACAACACGGGGTTAGATACAGAGTAAAGCTCCCTCTACACTGTCCCCATCAAACACTCCCAGGACAGGTACAGCACAGGGTTAGATACAGAGTAAAGCTCCCTTTACACTGTCTCCATCAAACACTCCCAGGACAGGTACAGCACAGGGTTAGATACAGAGTAAAGCTCCCTCTACACTGTCCCCATCAAACACTCCCAGGACAGGTACAGCATGAGGTTAGATACAGAGTAAAGCTCCCTTTACACTGTCTCCATCAAACACTCCCAGGACAGGTACAGCACAGGGTTAGATACAGAGTAAAGCTCCCTCTACACTGTCCCCATCAAACACTCCCAGGACAGGTACAGCATGAGGTTAGATACAGAGTAAAGCTCCCTCTACACTGTCCCCATCAAACACTCCCAGGACAGGTACAGCATGAGGTTAGATACAGAGTAAAGCTCCCTTTACGCTGTCTCCATCAAACACTCCCAGGACAGGTAGTGGGGAATAAGGATTTGATGCCGCGATTTTCTCACTATGCTGCTTCTCTTTCAGGTGTTTCTGTCACCAGGTGGTCACTTTCACAAAAGATGCCTTTGCTCATCCGAATACAGCAGGTAATAGGGGTGACTGAAGCTGGGGCGGGGAGGGGGTTGCTGTGAGACGTTGTTAATGAGCAATGCAGAAAGGAGGAGGAACTATGGTTGTGGGCATGGCAGACAGCACTCTGAGGGATCATGGGAAACAATGGTTCCAAGCATAATTATTATTATGGTGGAAACAGTCATGGAGTGAGGGAATGGGCCAGCTCTCAGGGAAGGGTCTAAGTCTGGGAGACCATGGGAAAGCAGGCAGAGTGCTGCACTGTCACAGGGCCAGTACTAAGGGGGTGCTGCACTGCCGCAGGGCAGGTACTGAGGGAGTGCTGCACTGTTATAGTTCGTGAAATTGTGCTGTGATGCTATGGTTTGCTAATGATTTCTGCTATTGATAAGCTAAATGTCCAATGGGGAAACTGCAATGTTCCCATCTGATAAGCTGGCCTGTCAATGTTCAGGTTATTTATTATTCTTGGTCATTCTGACCTCTGAAACTGGGACTGTTTGGCCAGAACTCAGCGTGTCTCCTTGCTTTCCAGACCTGCTCCCTAATGTGACTGTGATGGGTGTTCTTCAGGGATTATACCTCAGTGATCCTGAAACCCAGAATGGAGTGGACTCTGCTGGAACAGTGCAATGGCACATTCCTGGACCAGAAAGCATTGTCTGATGTCTGACTTTTCACTAATATTTACTGTGAAAGTAGCTTTTCTCCAAGTAAAAGTCTGCAATTGAATATCATTAAACCCCATCTTTTCCACTTGTGTTTTCATTGTACCACATGGCCTGATTGGGTAATGTGAGGGGCATTAACCTTTCATGTCTTGAGGGGGTTGTTATCCCATCAGTGGGCTGGGAGGCTCATGTGAAATGGCCTGACGAATCCAAACTTGGTTCATCCAATAATGACTCACTCACTAATGACCTGAGCAAAGTGGAAAACATGTCTGTGATGTGGTCGGTACTGCTCTAAGACTGGAGCACAGCTGGTATTTGTAACCCCATGCTGTATCTGCCTGGGAGTGTTTCACTTTGAACATATATCATTGTGTTCCTTTCACCAGTAAATCTTTACATTGTTTAATCTTACATCATAAATAGAGTTTGTGTCTAGCAACATGCTAATGAAACCTGGGCTTATAATGCAGATAATCTTCACTCCAACTAACTGTAATTGGCCTCCAACATATTTAGTTTGCTGCTGTTAGTTGGGTTAGTTACAGTAGTGTGTGGGTTGGTGGATTATCTGGGAACATCCCCTCCAAACCACACCGCCCCCCTGCCCACCATCCAGCTCGCAACTGTGTCCATTGCAGTGGGAGCAGAGACAACCAAGCAGTCACTGTCTTTGAGGAAGTTCATGTCTACTACCAGACCAACACTGGTTGGTGCTGTTTGCTGATGAGGAACGGGGAGAGAAAGGATTTATTGTGCCTGGTTAGCATTCCTGTGGTGGTGAATGTTTCATATTTCACCAAGGCTGCTGCCAGTGTTGAGTGTTTGCACCTGGTACACAGGGAATGAGGAAGCCAGGAGTGTGCACACAGGGTCCTGGGGTTCATCACAGACACTCAGATAGTTACAACCCAATGCTGAGAACTATTTCCCCTCCCTTGTGTTCCCAGATTCTGTTAGGGAACAAAATAGTCTCTGCCCCTCCCATCGATCCCAATGAAATTCATAAACCTGTGTATTCCCAGCTCGGTGACAGCTAATCATGCCGGGGGGGGTGGTTACACGCGTAGGGTATTGTTTATATGCAGACCCCAGTGTAAGAACAAACACCCTGTAGCAGTTTAAAGTGTAATCCACAACATGAGTGGAAGAATGTGAACACAGCTCTGAAGAGTCATATGGACTCAAAACATTGACTGTTTCTCTCTCCACAGCTGTTGCCAGACCTGCCGAGTTTTTCCAGCATTTTGTGTTTTTAAAACAGAATCCAGTTTTCTGAAGGGGCTGTATATTCTGATTGTAGTTATGAGGAGGGGTCAAACTTGGACTTCCTCCATCTCCCATAGGCTGGAGGTACACAGACATTACACAATAAAACAGACTACTAGAAAACCCATCATGTTTATTGTCGCTGTGTACATTTTTTACAAAGCTGGTAAGAACCAGATTCCGGAATGTTCAGATATCTACACAGCCTGGAAGCCCAGGATCAGTTTAACGTTAACAGTTTGGTTGCTGGGGCTGAAAGTGTCTGGGCAGAAAGCCCTGTGGCTGCAGCTCACTGCCCAACACAGACAGTTCACTCTTTGGCAATGGCATAAGGTTTTTCCACCTCAATCTTGCCACACTCTGCGATGACCACATCTTTCAGTGGTTTATCTCTGCTGTCTGTCTTTGAAGCCTCAACTTTTTTTACAACATCCTGTAGCAAGGAAAAATAAACAGTATTAAATTCTTGAACTCACACAAGGAAATCTATTCAACATGACAGTCAGGAGCTCCTCGCTACATATGGTGTGACTTGTGCATACCCGTTAGTGCTAGACGCAAATATTCCAACACTCCTGGCAGCCTTCCATAACAATCACCTCATTGAAAGCTCTACTGCCCTCTATCTTACTCATACCAAGTCCTATTCACCGCACCGCCTCCCAGCTTATCATCACCTCATCCCTGAGTCTGAACCCCTCCACAGCCTCAGCCCTCTGTCTCTAACCCTTTCCAGTCCTATAACACAAATCTCTACACTAATTCTGGCCTCAGCACAGCAGTTGGTAAAGGCTAAGTTGTTTAAACCCAGAGGGAAGCTTGAACAACTGTCATAACCTATATTTTCAACTGGTATGTTTGAGATGCAGCTGTGAATTCAGGAATTAGACCACTGAATCTTGAGGTTTTTTTTATATAACACTAAATTAAACATTTATTAATTTACAACAAATTAAACACATCTACATGTTACTACTATAATAACTTTTAAATAAATCCCCAAATTAATCACTCCCAGGAAATCTCCACTAAAGGCAACAATAACCCATAGATTTTAAACAGACACAAGGCAAAGCACATTTGACCTTAAATTCAAAATAAGGTTCCTTTGCAAACATTGGAAGGCTTACAGGCTGGTTAGACCTTAAATGCCTCTGCCTTACACACGAACACTTTGTTTATACCTAGCTTTTCCTTTGAATGTAAATTTTCCATTCTATCACCAGGCTTTTAATGTACATCTTCTAATATCCTTTCATTCCACCAACTTATTTGTAAGCTGAAAAAAATAAACATTGCTTGGTGTCTTCTAGCAAGATTTTACACCCACTCTTGAATGCTTTATTCAACCAATGCAAATTGACACTTTTACCTTCTATCCTCCTTATGGTTATCTAATTAACATCTCAAAACTACTATACAAAGCACCCAGACTATCTGGCTTTAATCCAATTAAGACACACAAACACAGACCCAACTGCAATTCTGTTTTAAAAATAATTTCCAATAACATTATAGACATATCTTTTCATGACACTCATTCCGCTGTTCACACTCACTCTGGACAAATGCTTTGTTTCTTTATTACAACCATTCCCACTCCTTTTGCATTGTGCTCCGTAACATCTTTGTGATTTAATCTCTCCCACCCTATACCCTATCCCAGAACCCTTTTAATCTTCCACCACGCACCATCACATTTCTACCTATCTTCAGTTCTGAAGTCATATTCAACTCAAACTATTAACTCCCTTCCTCTCTCCATAGTTGCTGCCAGTCCTGAGTATTCCCAGTATTTCGTTTTTATTTCAGATTTCCAGCATCTGCAGTATTTTGTTTGTATCCCACCTCTCAGGGAAAGGATCCTAAGATGGAGGAGCTGTGGTACGCGAAGGGGCGGGGGAGTAAACAGCAGGACCCCGTTCCTGAGGGCAGCAGCTCACGCTGGAATTGTACTGTGCTGCCGTCATGACAACACATCCCACCTCACGTATTCTTTTCAGCAGGAACCAGAGCCTGTGACCCCGCCCCCGCTCTATACGTTTTTCAGGCATCCTTCCCACCCCCACCCCACCACCCCCCCACCCCACCCCAGTGTGAAACCTGTAGAAGAAAGGGGCATTCCCACAACACATGGCACTGTGTCAGGGAGGAGGAGGAATAGCAAACCCACAGTGCACCAGGCGTGTCGCCATCAGTATCCACGGATAACGGAGGTAAAAGCAAAACACTGCAGATGCTGGAAATTGGAAATAAAAACAGAAAGTGCTGGAAAAACTCAGCAGGTCTGACAGCATCTGTAGGGAGAGAAACAGAGTTAACATCTCGAGTCCATGATGCTTCTCCAGAGACACGGAGCTGTGGCTGGGAAACAGTTAAGAAGCTGCCCAGCTAGCATGGTATTGAATTGTAGATCGGGTTAGTGGGGCAGTCTCCAGCCACCTGCAGCTTTCAGTCTCATTCTAGAAACTAGGAGCAGGAGGAGGCCATTCGGCCCTTCGAGCCTGCTCCACCATTCATTATGATCACGCTGATCACCCAACTCAATATCCTGCTCCTGCTTTCTCCCCATACCCTTTGATCTCTTTTGCCCCAAGAGCTATATCTAATTCTTTCTTGAAAACATATAATGTTTTGGTCTCAACTACTTTCTGTGGTGTTGAATTCCACAGGCTCACCACTCTCTGGATGAAGAAATTTCTCATCTCAGTCCTAAATGGTCTACCCTGTATCCTCAGACTATGACCCCTGGTTTTGGACTTCCCACCATCAGGAACATCCTTCCTGCATCTACCCTGTCTAGTCCTGTTAGAATTTTATAGGTTTCTATGAGACCCCCCCCCCACCTCTTCTGAACTCCAGTGAATATAATCCTAATTGACTCAATCTCTCCTCATATGTCAGTCCCGTCATCCCAGGAATCAGTCGGGTAAACCTTCGCTGCACTCCCTCTATGGCAAGAATATCCTTCCTCAGATAAGGAGACCAAAACTGCACACAATATTCCAGGTGTGGTCTCCCCAAAGCCCTGTACAATTGCAGCAAGACATCTCTGTTCCTGTACTCGAATCCTCTGGCTATGAAGGCCAACATACCATTTGCCTTCTTTACCGCCTGCTGCACCTAATGCTGACCTTCAGCGACTGGTGTACAAGGACACCCAGGTCTCGCTGCACATTCCCCCTCTCAATTTATAGCCATTCAGATAATCTGCCTTCCTTTTTTTGCTATCAAAATGTTTAACCTCACATTCATCCACATTATACTTCATCTGCCATGCATTTGCCCACTTACTCAGCTTGTCCACATCACACTGAAGCATCTCTGCATCCTCCTCACAGCTCACCCTCCCACCCAGCTCTGTGTCACCTGCAAATTTGGAGATATTACATTCCATTCCCTCATCTAAATCATTAATATATAGTGTGAATAACTGATGTCCCAGCACCGATCCCTGCGGTACCCCACTAGTCACTGCCTGCCATTCGGAAAAAGACCCGTTTATTTCTACTCTTATTTCCTGTCTGCCAATTCTGAGGGTGTTAAATAAACATGGAATGACCAGTCAAGAATAGAAAAGAATCCTTACAAATCCTTCGATGACTTTTCCAAACACAACGTGTTTGCCATCGAGCCAGCTGGTTTTGGCGGTGGTGATAAAGAATTGGGATCCATTGGTGTCTTTGCCGGCGTTAGCCATACTGACCCACCCTGGGCCATAGTGCTTCAGCTTGAAGTTTTCATCAGGGAAACGGTCACCATAGATGCTCTTCCCTAGGGAAAGAAGGGAGGAGAGAGAGAGAGAGAGAGAGAAAGGGAGAACACTTAATTAGTCCATCTCTCTCAAGTGGAAACAGCCTGAACATTTGCATCAGCCCACAAGAACACATCAATAGCGAGGGCAGGAGAAGCTGCAGAGCAATAGCGAGGGCGGGAGAAGCTGCAGAGTAATAGCGAGGGTGGGAGAAGCTGCAGAGTAATAGCGAGGGCGGGAGAAGCTGCAGAGTAATAGCGAGGGCGGGAGAAGCTGCAGAGTAATAGCGAGGGCGGGAGAAGCTGCAGAGTAATAGCGAGGGTGGGAGAAGCTGCAGAGCAATAGCGAGGGCGGGAGAAGCTGCAGAGTAACAGCGAGGGCGGGAGAAGCTGCAGAGTAATAGTGAGGGCGGGAGAAGCTGCAGAGTAACAGCGAGGGCGGGAGAAGCTGCAGAGTAACAGCGAGGGTGGGAGAAGCTGCAGAGCAATAGTGAGGGTGGGAGAAGTCGCAGAGTAATAGCGAGGGTGGGAGAAGTCGCAGAGTAATAGCGAGGGCAGGAGAAGTCGCAGAGTAATAGCGAGGGTGGGAGAAGTCGCAGAGTAATAGCGAGGGCAGGAGAAGCTGCAGAGCAATAGTGAGGGTGGGAGAAGTCGCAGAGTAATAGCGAGGGTGGGAGAAGTCGCAGAGTAATAGCGAGGGCAGGAGAAGTCGCAGAGTAATAGCGAGGGCAGGAGAAGCTGCAGAGCAATAGTGAGGGCGGGAGAAGCTGCAGAGTAATAGTGAGGGCGGGAGAAGTCGCAGAGTAATAGCGAGGGCGGGAGAAGCTGCAGAGTAATAGTGAGGGCGGGAGAAGTCGCAGAGTAATAGCGAGGGCGGGAGAAGCTGCAGAGTAACAGCGAGGGCAGGAGAAGTCGCAGAGTAATAGCGAGGGTGGGAGAAGCCGCAGAGCAATAGCGAGGGCGGGAGAAGCTGCAGAGTAATAGCGAGGGCGGGAGAAGTCGCAGAGTAATAGTGAGGGTGGGAGAAGCTGCAGAGCAGTAGTCAGGGCGGGAGAACCCTGCTGCTTCTGGTAGACTTGTCAAAGACATTGGGAGATGAAGTCAAATTCGCTGAAGGAAAACATCAGGACAATGAAAGCCCTTCAGTGAGGCAGTGCACAGGAGAGATTAGTCAGGGAAAGTTAACAGCAGCTTAACCGCAGAACAAGCATGTCTGACTCCGCAAAATTCGAAACGCAGATGGACAATTCCGGCTGTCCCAGTGCGCTCCGAGTGAAGAAAGTCACGTTTCATCTCCGATAACATAAAATCCTGAAGCCAGAACTTAGGCAGCAGGAGGAACAGTCATCGTACAGCAAACGCAGGAGCACAGTGCAAGGGTTTATTCCGCTCTTCCCCACCGTCTGCGCGCACACATGCTCCCCAGAGTACCGCAGACCCTCCCCTACCACTCCCCCACCCGACAGGAGAAATGACCACACTTACCACCAGTACCATCTCCACGGGTAAAGTCCCCTCCCTGGATCATAAACTCTTTGATGACTCGATGGAATTTGCTATTTTTGTAGCCAAATCCTTTCTGCAGAGAAATCAGGACAGGTTAAACAGGGCAATGACTGCAGCCTTAACCCAGTGAGCCTGTAAGTGTGCCTGTCTGACTTTGCAAAATTCAAAACACAGACAATTCAGCTGTCCCAGTGGGCTGAGTGAAGGAAGTCGCATTGGATTTCATTTCGAAGGAGGAGGGACGGTAATCATGTAGCAAATAAAAGAAAAACTCACCTCCCCTGTGGCTAAAGCAACAAAGTTTTCAACTGTCTTCGGAACAGTCTTCCCAAAAAGACCAAAAACTATGCGGCCTGCATCCTCATCGCCAATCTTAATATCAAAATATACCTAGAGGAGGGAAATCAGATAGGAGTCAGCTCACAACCCACCAGAACAAGGCTGATGCCAATTATGTCAACTGAGCACTGAAATCCATGTACCATTGTTTTATATCCAACTGACTGACCTGCTCACTCCAAACTCCTGAGACCTCATTTCACTGGAGTGAGGGGCAACAGGGGAGAAGCAATTTCTAGTTTTAAGCCCACGGGCTGCAAGCTGAGTAAGTGGTGATCAGAGAGAGGAAGTATAGAGCATCTGCTCACTCCAAGGCACACAGCCTGCTGGATGCCAAATCTCCCTGATAAGAATTCAATACCTGCCACTCTCCACAAGATAATCAGGGAAAGATAAAATTCATTTCAAAGAAACATTGCTCCATAGTGTTATCGATCAAGAACTGTATAGGAAACTCTGCTCTCCCGACAAAGTCTTGGAGGACACCCAGGGGAGCACACGGTAAGTTTTAAACAACCTTCACTACAAACCTTCCTCTAGCTTGAAAAACAGCCATTAATCATTACTTGTTTCCGGTCACTCTGCCAACTCAGTATCCACGTTGCTACTGCCCCATTTATTCCATGAGCTATCATTTTTCTCAAGTTTGTTCTGTGCCACTGTATCAAATGCCTTTCAGAAGTCCATGTGCCGGCATTGGCCTCAACAACCTTCTCTGTTACTTCTATAAAAAATACACGCAAATTAACCGCAATCTGCCCTTAAACCCATGCCGGCTTTCCTTCATTAACCCACATGTGCCCAGGTGACTATTAATTTTGCCCTGGATTATTATTTCTAGGATCTTCCCCAGTGCTGGGGTTAAACTTTGCAGTTCTCTAGTCCTCTGGCACCACCTCTGAGTCTGAGGAAGACTGGATAATTATGGCTAGTGACTCTACAATTCCCACTCCTCTCTGTATACTTGGATGCATCAAATCCAGTTCTCCTGCTTTATCAACTTCAAGTACAGACAGCCTATCCAATACCACCCCATTTTCAATTTTAAACCCTTGAAGTGCCCACCCCCCTCCATCCCAGCTCTCCTCCCCCCCATGCCTTCTCCATCTTCTCCACCCCCCCTCCTACCTCTAACCCCTTTTCCCCACCTCCCCCATTCTCCCTCCCATTCCTCCCTTTCCCACACCTCCTTCCTTTGTTCCCCCACACCTCACCCCGCCCAACCCTAACCATCCCTTTCCACCCCACCCTCCAGCCATGCCCTCCTGGTCCTCCCTCCCCACCCTCTGCCACCCCCCCACCGTCCGCTTCCCCCACATCTCCCCCACCGCACCCTCCCCTCCCCATCTGTCCCCCCCACCCGCCCCCTTCCACCCCATCCTCCGTCCCCATCCCCACCCCCTCCATTTCCTCCCCTTCCCAGCCCCCCTCCCCCCATAGTCCCCATCACCCCCCTCTGTCCCCATCCCCCTCCCAACCCCCTGTCCCCATCCACCCGTCCCTATCCCCCTCCCACCCCCCCTGTCCCCATCCCCCCGTCCCCATCCCACCCCCCTCTGTCCCCCTCCCACCGCCCCCTCTGTCCCCATCCCCCTCCCATCCCCCACTGTCCCCATCCCCTCCCATCCCCCACTGTCCCCATCCCCCTCCCATCCCCCACTGTCCCCATCCCCCACTGTCCCCATCCCCCACTGTCCCCATCCCCCACTGTCCCCATCCCCCTCCCATCCCCCACTGTCCCCATCCCCCTCCCATCCCCCACTGTCCCCATCCCCCTCCCATCCCCCACTGTCCCCATCCCCCTCCCATCCCCCACTGTCCCCATCCCCCACTGTCCCCATCCCCCTCCCACCCCCCCCCCCTCTGTCCCCATCCCCCTCCCACCCCCCCCCTCTGTCCCCATCCCCCTCCCACCCCCCCCTCTGTCCCCATCCCCCTCCCACCCCCCCCACTGTCCCCACCCCCATCCCCATCTCCCTTCCACCCCCCCCCCACTGTCCCCCCTCCCCCACAGGACAGAGATCCACATTTCTCTGGGCCTTTGTGTGAAGTCTGTCCTGATTCCGCCCCGTTACCTTGACGGTCACTTTCGGCCCCTTTTTCTTCTCCTCCGCCTGTGAGGCCCCGGGGAGCAGGAGGAAGGTGAGGGCGGCGGTCAGCAGCGCGGCGGCAAGGAGCAGCTTCATCTTCCAGGCGGAGAGGCGCATCCGGGCACCTGGGGGCGGGGCTAGGGGCGGAGCCGCCCCGCAACATGGCGGCTGGAAGCGCCCATCAGTGCTTTGGAGAGGGGAAAGAACTCATCACTAAGCTGAGCAACCGCACTCAGAGCCCGAATCAACACGCACCAACTACCACGACAATAATAATTTATTGTATCTTGCACAATCTGCCTCTTACAATATCAGCTTTACATCACCTCCAATTCCAGTTGTTGATAATTTAGTGAACCCCTCTCCTAATAATGGTATATTCGAAGCCACAGTTATTCATATGGGTCGCAGCTAAGATAGTCCATTCTGCAGGGAGAGGAATCAAGAACTTTCTAACACAAAATATCAGGAAATGGTCTGATATTAACTGGAAATTGGAAGAAATAATACTGGCAAATACCTAGATTTTAACAATTCTCTTGAATTACTTTAAACCTTTTCGTGATATATTAGCAGTGATTTAAAGATCACCCCTTCCCTTAGTGGTACGTTCAAAAGGCGCGAACGTGCCACGTTACTCACCCGTAATTGGTCAATCGGCCGACCCTATTGACCAATCAGAAATGAAACAATGTTAGAACCGACCAATAGAAATCCAGGTGTGAACACCAGTAGCCCCGCCCCTGCCAAGAACCACGTCGCCTAACCTTGATTTTTTTTTTGGACCAATGAACGCGTTTCTGCTGTTGCTAGGCAGATTTGGGTGGTCAAGCCCTGGCTGGACCAAAGGGAACCGAGGACAATGGAAAGTCTCCCATGGCTGAGTTGAGGCAAATCTGCAGTTAGGAGGGTTTAACCTGTAGCCAGGGGTAACATGGAAGATGAATCTGTAGAGTGCATCAGGGATTGTTAGAGCAATACGTTGCAGAACCTACCCAGGAACACGCTATTTTAGATCTGGTAATGTGTAATGAGGTGGGATTAACAAGAGATATCATAGTTAAAGATCCATTAGGGGGTAGCGATCACAACATGGTAGAATTTCAAATTCAGTTTGAGGGTGAGCAACTCTGGTCTCAAACCTGTATCCTCAACGTAAATAAGGACAATTACAGGGGTATGAAGAAAGAGTTGTCTAAAGCCAGCTGGGAAAACAGACTAAGGGGAAGGTCGGTGGATGAGCAGTGGCAGGCATTTAAGCAAATATTCCATAACCCTCAGCAAAAATTTATCCCAGTCAAAAAGAGGGACTCAATGAGAAGGATGTTGTTAACATAGGCGGTCAAGGAGTGTACCAATCAAGAACTAAGGCCTACAAGGCAGGAAAGACTAGTGGGAGATAAAAACAAAAAACTGCGGATGCTGGAAATCCAAAACAAAAACAGAATTACCTGGAAAAACTCAGCAGGTCTGGCAGCATCTAATGGGACTAGTGGGAGGCCTGAGGATGGGGAATTTTTTAGGAATCAACAGCGGATGACTAAAAAACTGCTAAAGAGGGAGAAAATTGATAATGAAAGTAAATTGGCAAGAAACATAAAAACAAACAAGCAAAAGCTTCTATGGGTATATAAAAAGAAAGGGATTGGCTAAAGTGAGTGTGGAACCCTTAGATGATGCGACTGGAGAATTGATAACGGGGAACAAGGAAATGGCAGATAATTTAAACCAACATTTTGCGTCAGTCTTCACGGTGGAGGACACTATAAACACCCAAAGATATCAGATAAACACAGAGCTAATGGGAGGAAAGATCTTGTAACAGTCTCTATCACGGGGGACAAGTATTTGACAAACTAATGGTACTAAAGGCAGACAAGTCGCCAGGACCTGATGACCTGCATCCAAGGGTTTTAAACAAAGTGGCTGCAGAGATAGTTGAGGCATTGGTCGAAATATTCCAGAACTCACTGGATTCTGGGAGGGTCCCAGCAGATTGAGAAACTGCTAATGTGATGCCCCTGTTCAAGAAGGGAGGGAGACAAAAAGCAGGAAACTATAGGCCGGTCAGCCTAACATCTGTCGTTGGGAAAATGCTAGAGTCCATTATTAAGGAAGAAACAGCAGGACATTTAGAAAAGCTTAATGCATTCAGAGTCAACATGGTTTTGTGAAAGGGAAATCATGTTTGACAAACTTGCTAGAGTTCTTTGAGGATTTAACAAGCAGAGTTGATAAAGGGGAACAGGTAGATGTAGTGCATTTGGATTTTGAGGAGGCATTCGATAATGTGCCACATATAAGATTATTGCACAAGATAGGAGCTCAAGGTATTGGAGGTAATGTATTAGCATGGATTGAGGATTGGTTAACATACAGAAGACAGAGAGTCGGGATTAATAGGTCTTTTTCAGGTTGGAAGGATGTAACTAGTGCAACCAGGATCAATCCGAGGGCCTCAATTATTTACTAACTATATTAGTGACTTGGAGGAGGGGGAAGAGTGTAATGTATCCAAATTTTCTGATGAAAAAATATAGGTGGGAGGGCAAGTTGTGATGAGGACAAGGAATCTGCAAGAGGATATTGACAGGTTGAATGAGTGGGCAAAAACTTGGCAAATGGCGTTTAATGTAGGAAAGTGTGAGGTCATGCACTTTGATAGGAAGAATCAAAAGGCAGACTATTATTTAAATAGAGAGACTCCAAAAAGGTGCAGCACAGAGGGATCTGGGTGTTCTTGTGCATGAAACACAAAAAGTTAGCATGCAGGTGCAGCAAGTGGAATTTTGGCCTGTGAAGTCTTGTTATAACTGTACAGGGTTTTGGTGAGACCACACCTGCAGTACTGTGTACTGTTTTGGTCTCTCTATTTAAGAAAGGGTATACTGACATTGGCGGCAGTTCAAAAGAGATTCACTAGGCTGATTCCTGGGATGAAGGGGTTGACTTATCAGGAACGGCTAAACAGGTTAGGCCTTTATTCATTAGAGTTTAGAAGAATGAGGGGTGATCTGATTGAAACGTACAAGATTCTGAGGGGGCTTGAGAAGATATTTCCACTAGTGGGGGAATCTTGAACTAGGAGACACTCATTTAAGACTGAGATGTGAAGGAATATTTTTCTCTCAGAGGGTAGTGAGTGTCTGGAATTCTCTACCCCAGAGATTTGTGGAGGTTATATCACTGGAAGTATTTAAAGAGGAGGTAGATAGATTTTTGAAATACAGTGGAGTTGAGAGCTATGAGGACCTGGCATGAAAGAGGAGTTGAGGCCTGGGGCAGATCAGCCATGATCTTATTGAATGGTAGGACATGCTTGAGGGGCCGAATGGTCCTTCTATTTCTTATGTTTTTATGATGGTTCAGTGGCACAACAAACACTGCATTAATACCGGGAGGGCTTAGAGTCAGTCCTTTGAGGTAAAATTGGTGGATTTATTTCTATATAATGACGGATTTTGAGAATGAATAGGAAGAAACAGTTTCCAGTAGCAGGAGGGGTGGTAACCAGACAACACCAATTTAAAATAATTGCCAAAAGAACCAAAAAGGAAAATGAATTAAAAAAAAACACATCCAGTTGTTATATGGAATGCGCTGTCTGAAAGGGCAGTGGAAGCACATTCAATAATAACTTTTAAAAGGGAATTGGATAAATACTTGAAAAGGAGAAATTTGCGGGGAAATTGGACTAATTGGATAGATCAAAGAGCCAGCACATACACAAAGGGCTGAGTGGCCTCCTTCTAACCTAATTGATACTATCATTCTAAATGGTTATATTATATAGTCATATTTTTGAAAGAATTCAGCCAACAGTACAAGTAATTAAATAATAAGTTTTTTTAGGAGGAAAATGATAAACTCTCTCTTTTCCCATAAATCAATCACTTCTCTCTCCAGAAACATGTCTAATCTCTTGACTCCAATTATCTTTGCAAATATACAAGGCAATTACATTCTGTCATGTCACCTTGTAGCCACAGTATGTTTGATCTAAACAAAGCATTGAAGTAAGTCATCAAGGTTACTTCAACATGTTATCTCTCCCCAACGACCTCCACCACCAAGAACACCACAAATATTTAAGGAGAAACTAGATAACCACATGAAGGAGAATGGGATAGATGGATATATTGATAGGGTGAGTTATTCCACCTCTAGTATTCAACCACATGTTGAAGGAGAGGCTCTGGAGTATGTTGAGCACTTCAAGTTCTGTCGAAGGGTCATGAGGACTCGAAACGTCAACTCTTTTCTTCTCCGCCGATGCTGCCAGACCTGCTGAGTTTTTCCAGGTAATTTTGTTTTTGTTTTGGATTTCCAGCATCCGCAGTTTTCTTTGTTTTCAACTTCCCATACCTTGGCAGCCACCTGTCTCTAAAGGTCACCATAATCAAGGAGATCCAATACCAGACCAGCTGTACCAGCTCAGTTTTCTACAAATCACAGCAGCCAGTGTTTGACAACAAAGACCTCTGCACGTCAGCGACAGTCCTAGTGTACAGAGCAGTTGTCATCACCACACTCCTGTACTGCAGTGAGACCTGGACTGTGTAGCAGCAATACATAAGAATGTTAGTGAAATTCCATCAGTAGTGCCTCTGCTGCGTCCTCTAGATTCAATGGGAGGACTGTCGAACAAATGCTAGTGTCCTTCGTGAAATCAGCTTCACAAGCATTCAGGCAAAACTCCTGCAACGGGCTGGACTCTGTGTCTGGATGGCCATAAAAACATTTCCCCCGCCAAGTCCTGTTCTTTCAACTCTCAACTGGCCAGTGTTTCAGGGGGGAAATGCTTCAAAGGTACTCTAAAGTGGAATAGCATTCACCTTAATAAGTGGGAGGAGCTTGCTACCAATTCTTCAGAGTGACAAAAACAAAAAAACTGCGGATGCTGGAAATCCAAAACAAAAACAGAATTACCTGGAAAAACTCAGCAGGTCTGGCAGCATCGGCGGAGAAGAAAAGAGTTGACGTTTCGAGTCCTCATGACCCTTCGACAGAACTTGAGTTCGAGTCCAAGAAAAAGTTGAAATATAAACTGGTTGAAGATGTGTGTGTGGTGGGCGGAGAGATAGAGAGAGAGAGAGAGAGAGGTTGGGGGGGGGGGGTTGGGGGGGTGGGGGGTTGGGGTGTGGTTGTATGGACAAACAAGCAGTGATAGAAGCAGATCATCAAAAGATGTCAACGACAATGGTACAATAGAACACATAGGTGTTAAAGTTAAAGTGTGTTCAGAGTGACAACAACTTGACAATCAAGCTGCATCACGCTTTGAGTCCTAATGTTTTAATGATGAGGCAGAGCAGCGGCAGAGACGGCAAGAAAAGGAAGCAAATCCTGCACTCTGGATCCACTTCCTCGTGGGACATCCTGCCCCATGTGCCTAATGATCTGAGGGTTGAGAATCAACCTCTTCAGTCACATGAAAAGCCATGGCAGAGACTCAGGACCCTGAGTAGACGTCATCCTAGAATCGAGGGACAACCGACGATGATGAAGAGGCAATGAGCAAGGAGGCTTGTGTAGACCACAAACACTGGGAAAGACCAGTTGGTCTGACTGGCCTGTTTACTTGTGCTGTGAAACTTGATGTAAAGATCAGCAATATTGTGGAAACACCATCGCCTCCGAGTCCCCTCCAAGTTACACAGACCGTACTGACTTGAAAATACATTGCCATTCCTTCATTGTTACTGGGTCAAAATCCTGAAACTCCCTCCCTGAGGTGTGGGAGCGTCAGCATCACACGGATAGCAGCAGTTCAAGAAGCCTGCTCTCTATCATCTTCTCAATGCAATTGGTGATGGGCACAAATTCTTTTCTCCCACGTGCTGCCCACATCACAGGAACAAATGCAAAGGAGTGTACACCTCTGATCTCTGTGCCAGGGTGGCCCCAGAATGAAACCTGCCAGCAGTTTGCTTGAAGCTCTGTGACTGGTTAGCATCACTGGACATATTTGCATCCTTGATCATGAAAAAAATGTCCAGATTTAATTACAACATTTATGTTGTTAGTGCTGTGATCCTCTTGTAATCTGCGTTCTGTCTGGGGCCATTGGGCAGTGTTCAGTATCATCCATTCAGGATTGTCCAATCTTGATTTACAACTGGATTATTCATTGAGTGAGAACATTACTTCCACTTCTACTTTCTAATCTCTGTCCCCCCTGAGATCTGCCTCCTCTGTGGTGGTGAATGAGTTGTCTGCATCAATTCTGCTAAACAGCATTAAATAGACGGTAATTAATGAATAATAATCACCGAGGTTATTGTCCCTCACTGGCCATTCCAGGAGTATTTATTGTAGGATAAAGATCGGATGGGGACATCTTGTGGTGAAAGTACAATAGTGAACGACTGGAAGTGTCTTCAGCTGCATGAAGACAATCACAGACAGACATTCACAGACAGGAAAGCAGTTACAAATAGACAGACAGTGGCAGACAGAGAGTCACAAACAGGCAATCGCAGACAGACATTCACAGACAGACAGTCACAAACAGACAGTCAGAGACAGGAAGACAGTCACAGACATGCAGTCACAGACGTCACAGATAGACATTCACAGATTGACAGACAATCAAAGTCAGACAGTCACTGACAGGAAGGCAGTCACAGATACACAGAAAGTCACAGTCAGGCAGTAACAGACAGTCACAGACAGACATTCACAATCAGAGACACAGACAGACTGTCAGAGACAGGAAGACAATCAAAGACTGTCACAGATAGACATTCACAGACAGACAGACAATCACAGATAGACATTCACAGGCAGGAAGATAGCCACAAATTGACCGACAGTCATAGACAGGCAGTCACAAATAGACATTTACAGATAGACAATCACAGACAGACAGTCACAGACAGGAGGACAGTGACAGACAGACAGTCTTAGACAGACAGACAGTCACAGACAAACAGTCACAGACAGCGACAGGAAGACAGTCACAGATAGATCTTCACAGACACACACAATCACAGACAGACATTCACAGACAGGAAGACAGTCATGGATAGGCAGGCAGTCACAGACAGTCATAAATAGACATTCACTGACAGATAATCATAGACAGTCACAGACAAACAATCACAGGCAGTCAGAGACAGAAAGATAGTCACAGATAGACATTCACAGATAGACAGACAGTCACAGACAGGCAGTAACAGACAGACAGTCACAGACAGGAAGACAGTCACCGATAGACAGACAGTCATAGACAGGCAGTCACAGTCAGTCACAAAGAGACATTCACAGACAGTCACAGACTGACAGACAGTCACAGATAAACATTCACAGACAGGCATACAATCATAGACTGACAGTCACAGACAGACATTCATAGACAGACACAGTCAAAGACAGACAGGCACAGAGGGACAGTCAAAGATAGACAGTCACAGACAGACAGTCACATATTAACAGTCACAGACAGACAGTCACATATTAACAGTCACAGATAGACAGTCACAGGAGGAGAGACACAGATGGACATTCACAGACAGACAGTCAAAGATAGACAGTCACAGGAGGAGAGTCACAGACAGACATTCACAGATGGCTATTCACAGACAATCACAGACAGTCATAGATATATAGTCACAAATGGACAGAGTAGGGCCCATTAGGGACCAAGGGGGCAATCTATGGGTGGAGCCAGAGGACATCGCTAGAGTGTTGAATGAATATTTCACATCCGTCTTCACCCAAGAGAATGAGGATGAAGGTATCGAACTAGGGGAGAGAGACTGCGAGGTTCTTAAGCAAATTGATATTGGGAGTGACAAAGGTATTGGAGGTGTTGGCAGGCTTAAATGTGGACAAATCTCCAGGTCCAGATGATTTGTGTCCCAGACTGCTGAGGGAGGCAAGGGAGGAGATCACAGGGGCTCTGACCCGAATTTTTAATTCCTCTCTGGCCACAGGGGAGGTGCCAGAGGACTGGAGAACAGCTAATGTGGTTCCACTATTTAAGAAGGGTTGTGGAGATAAGCCAGGGAACTACAGGCCAGTGAGTCTCACGTCAGTGGTAGGGAAACTATTGGAGAAATTTCTGAAGGAGAGTATCTGTCTCCACTTGGAGAGGCAAAGTTTGATCAGGGATAGTCAGCATGGCTTTGTCAGAGGGAGGTCATACCTAACAAATTTGATTGAATTTTTTGAGGAGGTGACCAGGTGTGTAGATGAGGGTAGTGTAGTTGATGTAGTTTATATGGATTTCAGCAAAGCCTTTGACAAGGTCCTACATGGGAAACTTATAAAGAAGGCAAAGGCACATGGGAATCAGAGTAATTTGATAAGGTGGATTCAAAATTGGCTTAGTTGTAGGAGACAGAAGGTGATGACAGAAGGATGTTTTAGTGACTGGAAGCCAGTGTCCAGTGGCGTACCACAGGGATCTGTGCTAGGCCCCCTATTATTCGTCATTTATATAAATGACATAGATGACTATGTGGAGGATAGGATTAGTAAGTTTGCGGATGACACAAAGATTGGCCGGGTCGTTAACAGTGAGGTTGAGTATCTTGGGCTACAGGAAGATATAGATGGGATGGTCAAATGGGCAGATAAGTGGTAGATGGAATTTAACCCTGAAAAGTGTGAGGTGATACATTTTGGAAGGAGTAATTTGACAAGGAAATATTCAATGAATGGCATGGCACTAGGAAGTTCTGAGGAACAAAGGGACCTTGGGGTATGTGTCCATAGATTTCTGAAAACGGAGGGGCATGTTAGTGGGGTGGTGAAAAAGGCATATGGGACACTTGCCTTTATCAATCGAGGCATAGATTACAAAAGTAGGGAGGTCATGTTGGAGTTGTATAGAACCTTGGTGAGGCCACAGCTGGAGTACTGTGTGCAGTTCTGGTCATTGCATTATAGGAAGGATGTGATTGCACTGGAGGGGGTGCAGAGGAGATTCACCAGGATGTTGCCTCGGATGAAACATTTAAGTAATGAAGATAGACTTGGGTTGTTTTCGTTGGAGCAGAGAAGACTGAGGGGCGACCTGATCGAGGTGTACAAGATTATGAGGGGCGGGGACAGGGTGGATAGGGAGCAGCTGTTCCCCTTAGTTGAAGGGTCAGTCATGAGGGGACACAAGTTCAAGGTCAGGGGCAGGAGGTTTAAAAAGTACCTGGATGAGTACTTGGCACGTCATAACATTCAAGGCTATGGGCCAAGTGCTGATAAATGGGATTAGGTAGGTAGGTTAGGTGTTTCTCACATGTCAGTGCAGACTCGATGGGCCAAAGGGCCTATTCTGCGCTGTGTGATTCTGTGAGTCACAGATGGACATTCACAGACAGCCAGTCACAGACAGACAGTCATAGACATTCAAACAGTCACAGACAGACAGTCAAAGATACACAGTCACAAACAGCCAGTCACAGACAGACAGCTAAAGATAGACAGTCACAGACAGGTACTAACAGACAGTCACAGACAGACAGTCATAGACATCCAGACAATCACAGACTGTTACAGATGGGCATTCGCAGACAGACAGTCACATACAGACAGCCACAGATGGACAGACACAGATGGACAATCACAGACAGACAGTCACAGACAGGCAGTTAAAGATAGACAGTAACAGACAGTCACAGACAAACATTCACAAACAGAGAGTTGAAGATAGACAGTCACAGATAGACAGTCACATACAAACAGTCACAGATGGACAGTCACAGGAAGACAAACACAGATGGACAGTCACAGACAGTCAAAGATAGACAATAACAGACAAACAGTCACAGAAAGACAGATATTCACAGATAGCTATTCACAGACAATCACAGACAGACAGTCACAGACGGACAGTAACAGTTGGACATTTGCAGACAGACAGTCATAGATAGACAGTCACAGATGAACAATCACAGACAGTCAAAGATAGACAGTCACAGAAAGACAGACAGTCACAGGCAGACATTTGCTGATGGACATTCACAGACAGAAAGACAGACAGTCACAGGCAGACATTTGCTGATGGACATTCACAGACAGACAGTCACAGATGGACATTCACAGACAGTCATGGACAGTCAAAGATAGACAGTCACAGACAGAAAGTCACAGTCACATACAGACAGACAGTCAAAGACAGACAGTCACAGATAGACAGACAGTCATGGACAGGCAGTAACAGACAGTCACAGGCAGACAGTCACAGATGGACAGTCACAGACAGACAGACAGTCACAGACAGTTAAAGATAGACTGTCACACAGACAGTAATACAGTCACAGGCAGACAGTCACAGACAGACAGTCACAGACAGGCAGACAGTCACAGACAGACAGTTAAAGATAGACAGTCACAGAAAGACAGACAACCTCAGACAGACATTCACTGATGGACATTCACAGACAGTCACAGCTGGACAGTCACGGATGGACAGTAAAAGATGGACATTCACAGGCAGACAGTCAGAGACAGATTGTGATAGATGGACAGTCATAGGCAGACAGTCACAGTCACAGACAGACAGTCACAGGTAGGCAGACAGTCACGGGCAGGCAGTAACAGACAGACAGTCACAGATGGACAGACAGTCACATACAGACAGACAGTCACAGACAGACAGTTAAAGATTGACAGTCACAGACAGGCAGTAGCAGTCAGTCACAATCACATACAGACAGTCACAGATGGACAGACACAAATGGACAGTTACAGGCAGTCACATACAGACAGAAAGTCACAGACAGTCAAAGATAGACAGTCACAGACAGACAGTTAAAGATAGACAGTCACAGACAGGCAGTGACAGACAGACAATCACAGTCACATACAGACAGACAGTCACAGATGGACAGACACAGCTGGACAGTCACAGACTGTCACATACAGACAGAAGGTCACAGATAGGCAGTTAAAGATAGACAGTCACAGACAGACAGTCACAGACAAACAGACAGTCAAAGATAGACAGTCTCAGACAGGCTGGAGAAGGCAGTTGAGAAGAAGATGTGATCAGCTTTCCATCAACAATATAAGATATAGAATTCTAATATTCTACTCTCTGAGAAAATAAGAAGCAACCATCCAGCATTAATAATAATTTAAATATAAAAAACACTGTCTGTTTCAATCAGAGAGTCCAATTTAGAATGTAATTAAACTATTTCTTTAAAGGTTACATGCATTTTTCAACTTGCGTGTCCAATTTACAAATGAAACAATAAGATTAATGGGGACAGTTCTAAAGTTGAAAAAGCTTTTAGTTTGTTTGTCTGAAAGACTTGATGTTACCAGTGTCACAATTAAAAGGATAAAGTGCTTTAGTGAAATGGAGTGAAAAGTTCTTCCAGGATCAGCTGTCTGAACCCCAATACCCTGTCCCGGTTCCATGTGGATCTGTCCAACCCCAATACCCTGTCCCGGTTCCATGTGGATCTGTCCAACCCCAATGCCCCATCCGAGCTTCGTGTGGATCTATCCAACCCCAATACCCCGTAAGAGTAAGATGTGAGAGTGTCGGAGTGTGTAAATAGTATTGTGTCATCTCAGCTGTAATGGAAACCTCAAACCTGGAGTCCCCATTGTTCATTGAAAGATGATGGCCCCATAATGTAGATCTCCACTGTCTCACTGGCCTGTGGAGCATGCATGGTGACAGTGTAATGACTAATACTGATGTCAGGTCATTTTTCTCCCCTAGAATTGCCATCCAGCAAATGAGCGCAGGATCCTGAGGAGCCACTCTTGATGCCAGAGAACCAGTGGCTGCCAGATGCACCTGCGTCACATCCCCTCTCTGCATCAGGCACCAGCACAGATGCCAGCACCTCGGTGGGCATTAGATTGTTGGCTACAAAGCCAGTGCACAGCGGTGAGGGCATGACACTCACATGAGGAGCAGGCGAAGGCAGCGAGTACCCAGGGCACCGGCTGTCGGAGGACTGCTGAAGACCAGGATCATGCTAAGTCCAAGGCAGATGATGAGCCTCTGGAGTCGTCTATTAGGTGGCAGGTGCTGGATGTCCAGTGAGGTGTGCGGGAGGATCTGGCGGATATCCATGAGCGTATGCATACCATGGTCTCCATTATGGAGGAGTCAATGTGGAGCATGAGTACTGCGTTGACCCTCAGCACTGAGTGCAATGCCTCCTCCATTGAGAGAGTAGCGACTCTCATGGAGAGGCAGCTCCTGGAACAGAATCAGGGGTTGCGCTCGGACCTGCAAGCCCTCACACAGGCACTGACCTCAGGTGGTCAGTATCAGTGTGGGAGATGGATGAGGCACCTAGTATCCCAGCTAGGTGCCCGTCCATCAATGGCGAGCAGGGAGGTCCAGACCAACCTCACGTTGGTGCGTGAGCTGCCTGTCGTCTCTGTGGGCTCCTCTCAGGGCGCTCTGGATGATGGCAGCAACTCCTCTGCCCCTCCGTCAATGACTGTCGCATCTGATGAGGCTGCAATGACTTTTATTTTATTCATTCACAGGATGTGGGCTTCACTGGCTGGGCCAGCATTTATTGCCCATCTCTAGTTGCCCTTGAGAAGGTGGTGGTGAGCTGCCTTCTTGAACCGCTGAGGTCCATGTGGTGTAGGTACACCCACAGTGCTGTTAGGGAGGGAGTTCCAGGATTTTGAACCAGCGACAGTGAAGGAAGGGTGATATATTTCCAAGTCAGGATGGTGAGTGACTTAGCGGAGAACTTCCAGGTGGTGATGTTCCCATGTGTCTGTTGCCCTTGTCCTTCTTGATGGTAGTGGTCATGGGTTTCGAAGGTGTTGAAGGAGCCTTGGTGAGTTCCTGCAGTGCATCTTGTAGATGGTACACACTGTGGCCACTGTGCGTTGGTGGTGGAGGGAGTGAATGTTTGTAGATGTGGTGCCAGTCAAGTGGGCTGCTTTGTCCTGGACGGTGTCCAGCTTCTTGAGTTTTGTGGGAGCTGCACTCATCCAGGCAAGTGGGGAATATTCCATCACACTCCTGACTTGTGTCTTGTAGATGGTGGACAGGCTTTGGGGAGTCAGGAAGTGAGTTATTCATCGCATGATTCCTAGCCTCTGACCTACTCTTATAGCCACAGCATTTATGTAGCTGGTCCGGTTCAGTTTCTGGTCAATGATAACCCCAAGGATGTTGATAGTGGGGGAATTCAGTGATGGTAATGCCACTGAACATCAAGGGGCGAGGGTTGGATTCTCTCTTGTTGGAGATGGTCATTGCCTGGCAGTTGTGTGGCGCGAATGTTACTTATCACTTGTCAGCCCCGAGCCTGGATATTGTCCAGGTCTTGCTGCATTTGGACATGGACTGCTTCAGTATCTGAGGAGTTGCGAATGGAGCTGAACATTGTGTCAGCGAACATCCCCACTTCTGATCTCATGATGGAAGGAAGGTCATTGATGAAGCAGCTGAAGATGGTTGGGCCGAGGACACTACCCTGAGGAGCTCCTGCAGTGATGTCCTGGAGCTGAGATGACTGATCTCCAACAACCACAACCATCTTCCTTTGTGCTAGGTATGACTCCAACCAGTAGAGAGTTTTACCCCTGATTCCCATTGACTCCAGTTTTGCTAGGTCTCCTTGATGCCCCACTTGGTCAAATGTGGCCTCGATGTCAATGACATTCACTCTCACCTCACCTCTGGAGTTCAGTTCTTTTGTCCATGTTTGAACCAAGGCTGTAATGAGGTCAGGAGCTGAGTGGCCCTGGTGGAACCCAAACTGAGGATCAGTGAGCAGGTTATTGCTAAGCAAGTGCTGCTTGATAGCACTGTTGATGACCCCTTCCATTACATTACTGATGATTGAGAGTAGACTGATGGGATGGTAATTGGTCACGTTGAATTTGTCCTGTTTTTATGTACAGGACATACCTGGGCAATTTTCCACATAGCCGGGTAGATGCTGGTGTTGTAGCTATACTGGAGCAGCTTGGCAAGGGTCATGGCAAGTTCTGTTTCAGTATTATTGCTGGAATATTGTCAGGGCCCATAGCCTTTGCAGTATCCAATGCCTTCGCAGGTTCCTCTTCTAATCCACCACTGGAGTCATCATCTGTGGCCTGTAGAGCTGCCTCAAGATCCTCTTCCTCCAGTGGGTCCCCTCTTACCCGTGCTAGATTGTGGAGAGCGCAGCATGCAACGACTATCAGAAACACACACTTTGGGGGGTATTGTACTACTCCTCCTGAATGGCTCAGGTACCTGAATCTCACTTTCAGAAGACTTATGGTCCTCTCAATCACTGCCCTTGTGGAGTCATGACTCCTATTATACCTCAGTTCTGGTTCTGTTCTTGGGTGGCGGTGAGAGGCGTCATAAGCCACCTTTTCAATGGGTCGCCCTTGTCACCCAGCAGCCATGAGGTGGAGCCCAGAACAGCCTCAGCACCTGGGTGTGTCAGCGGATGTATGCATCATGGGAGCTGCCAGGGTAACTTGCACAGACTTTTATTTTATTCATTCATGTGATGTGGGCTTCACTGGATGGGTCAGCTCTTGAGAGGGTGGTGGTGAACTGCCTTCTTGAACCGTTGCAGTCTATGTGGTGTAGGTATACCCACAATGCTGTTAGGATGCAGAATCTGTGCCTTGTGGTTGCAAACTATCTGGGCGTACATGGTGTGGAATCCTGTCCTATTAACGTAGGCACCCTGCTCACCCGCTGGCGCTTTGATGGCCACGTGTGCAGTCGATGGCACCCTGGACACAAGGGGACCCAGTAATCGTAACAAAGCTTCTGGCTCACTCGGTCTGGCTGGCCTCATCTGTCTGGAAATGAATAAATGTCACGACCCGCCTGAGCAGAGCATCAGTCACCAGCTGGACACAGCTGTGGACAACTGATTGGGACACTCCACAAGATCCCCTGGAAAGATCCAGTGGCATAGAAGTTGAGGGCCACTGTGATCTTCAGAGCCGCTGGCATGGGGTGTCCACCCACACAGTCGGAGCTGATCCCCGGCCCAATCATATGACAAATAGAGGTCACAGTCCCCCTGGAGAGGCGGAGCCTTCTTCAGTATTGCACCTCGGGCATATTGGGGTAGCTGCATCACCGTCTATTAACCCTGGCAGTAGGATAGTGACGTCTTCTGTGGTCACTACCGCCTTGGACTCCCTGCTGCCCAGAGCCACTGTGCCTGTGCCTCTCCTCTCACAGGTCAGTCTCTTGGATGCTGCCTATGGACATGTGGCCGCCTCTCCCTTCTGCATCTCTCTTCCTCCTTAGAGGAGGAGCCATCAGTGGAGTACACAATCCCCATTACCAGAGAAACAGAAGGCTGTCTGGTGACTTGAAGGGTCCAAGGTATAAATCCTCCAGGGGCCTTGGAGACACCAAAGAGTCCTGAAACGAAGGCTGAAGCTCAAAACAGCGATGAAGCTGCCAAGTTTCACTGAGCAATCAGCAGCAAACCATCTCCTAAACTCCTTACTACTCACAACGGCAATGTTCCAGGCCTTTTTTATTCTGACCTCAGATGACAATTCGTTAAAAACGGGTGCCTGCTGGCCCATTTTGCCCATGCAACGAGTGTGAGATTGCACGGGCAGCGTAAACTCAAGTACAATTGGCTTTTCAATGGCCTTAATTGGCCCTTTAGTTGTCGGTGGGCACGGATCCAACGCCTGTGTGTGCCCACCAGCCTCAATATCGCTCGTGTGCGCAATGACATCGGGACACAGACACATGACTGATGTCGAACGTACAATTTCACATGTGTTTGGGTTGGCTGCATGCCTGACCTCCGAACGTAAAGTTCAGGCCAGAATTTCCTTAATTAACTTTCTACAGCTGTTCCACGGTGGATAGCTTCTATCTCCCTGCTTGGGCCCCTGGACGAGACTTAGAAATTAAACGGAACTTGCAGTTAAATGTTAAATGCAAACAATATTAGATATTTAGGAAGAGATTTAAGGTTCCCTCAACTCCCCACACTCGGTCGAGGTTCGCCTTCCAGTGAACATTGGGTGAGCAATGACACATCCTGTTAATGGGCTTCCAGGCACACTGGGCCCAGGAATAGGGAACAGTTAGACAGTACTTGCTTAATTGGGATGATTGGATAAAGGGAAACAATTGTTCCTTTTGATGGGTTCACTGGCAAATAAAGTATTGTAGGTTTAGGGTTAGGATCGTAAGATAATGACATTTCCCAATAATTAAGTACATCTATCAGGGGATATGCTAATCTGTCCATGTCTCTATCAATCTATCTTTCTGTCTGTCTCCTATCTCACTCTCCCCCCCTCTCTCTATATCCACAGCCTTTGTTAGGTTCAACGTTGTCAGGCTAGCTGATACCAAGCTGGGTCTTGGTGTTACTAGCTTAGGGCTTGGGGTTGGGCTTGACAGTGTTTTGGGTTTTGGGGTTGATGGGCTTTGGGGTTGATGGGATTTGGAGATGATGGGGTTTTGGAGTTGGGTTTTGGAGCTGATATATTTTGGGGTTGATAGGGTTTGGGGTTGATGGGGTTTGGAGTTGATGGGGTTTGGGGTTGATGGGTTTTGGGATGATGGGATTTGTGGATGATGAGGTTTTGGGGTTGATGGTGTTTTGAGGTTGATCTGTTTGGGGTTGATGGGTTTTGGGGTTGATGGGTTTTGGGGTTGATGGTGTTTTGAGGTTGATCTGTTTGGGGTTGATGGGTTTTGGGGTTGATGGATTTTGGGGTTGATGGTGTTTTGAGGTTGATCTGTTTGGGGTTGATGGGTTTTGGGGTTGATGAGGTTTTGGGGTTGATGGGTTTTTGGGTTGAGGGGTTGATGGGTTTTGGGGTTGTTGGTGTTTGGAGTGATCTGGGTGTATAAAATTGTGCTGTACACAGTGTAGGTTCAATCTGGTGTTCCAGGAAGAATGCTGTTGGTTGTGAGGGGAAGCAGTGAATTTTGTGGCTTGTTATAGGCTTAGTGACAGCTGAGACTGTTAGTTATTTCTGCTGCGAAATGTTTGCTGGAGTACTCATCCTTATTGTAAGCAAGTCCTTGAAACTGAAGAGATATGATACTGGACAACAAGGAGCTCTATTGTATTACTCCTGAAAGCTGGTGTGTGCAAAGTTTGTTAAAAAAACACAATTCTGTCAAAATGTAGATAGTGCCCTCACCATTTTACTAATTTCCACACAGATTAGCCGAGCAACCCATAATAACCTGAGCTGTTGTTCTTGCATTGAGTTTGAGTATTCTTTATCAGGAGCTGTACAGGTAAGTTGAGTTCATTAACAAACAACAAATGTTGTCAAAGCCTGAGGCGAAACAGGCTGATTAACATTCAGTAAGTGGGTTTAATGCAGGAAGTACTCAGTGTTTAATTACTGCAGTTGGAACTTTTCATTAATTTGTGTTGCGTGTGGAGGCATTTATTAGGATGATGATGTTGGGGATGGAAGATTACAGCAGGTCTGACCTCTGGTGATAGCTTCAAGCAAGTATGCGTGAGTTAAGAGAAGGGCAGCCAAGAAAATTGCATCTTGAATGACTTCCCCAATCTCTGATGAAACAGTAACAGTTAGCAATGGCTCTGCTAGGAATCATCAATGTAGTTAAACAATGTTATTCTCAGGGAGTAAAAAGCTAATTTTTTAAAAATTCATTCACGGGCCAGCGTTTATTGCCCATCCCTTGTTGCCCTTGAAGAGATGGTGGTGAGCTGCCTTCTTGAACCGCTGCAGTCCATGTGATGTAGGTACACCCACAGTGTTGTTAGGAAGGGAGTTCCAGGATTTTGACCCAGTGACAGTGAAGGAACGGTGATACATTTCCAAATGAGATAAATGCAAAATACTGCAGATGCTGGAAATCTGAAATAAAAACAAAAATTACTGGAAAAACTCAGCAGGTCTGACAACATCTGTGGAGAGAGAAACAGAGTTAACATTTCCAATCCATGTGCAGGCTCAAAACGTTAACTAACTTTGTCATTGTTTCCAGAGATATTTCCATAAGAGGATGGTGAGTGACTTGGAGGGGAACTTCCAGGTGGTGGTGTTCCCATGCGCCTGCTGCCCTTGTCCTTCTAGATTGTAGTGGTTGTGGGTTTGGAAGATGCTGTCGAAGGAGCCTTGGTGAATTCCTACAGTTAATTTTGTAAATGCTATCAGTCATGGTGACCATGAAACTAGTGGATTGTTGGTTCAGTAATGTCCCTTAGGGAAGGGATTCTGCCATTCTTACTTGGTCTGGCCTATATGTAACTCCAGATCCAAGGCAGTGTAGTTAACTCTTAACTGCCCTCTGAAATGACCTAGCAAGCCACTAAGGTTAATCACCACAATCTTCTCAAGGACAATTAAGCATGGGTAACAAATACTGGCCCTGTCAGTGACTTTCACATCCTGACTGATTTACAGTATTACAGGGGTAAGACTGGGAGATGAAGCTGCTTCTGATGATTCTCCAATGACCCTCTAGGAAACCCAAAGCCAGACAAAACTGGGCCGGCTGTAATGCTTTCCAAGAGTGAAGGGCCTCCTGACGTTCAATGTCCATCCTCATGTAAGATGGCTACTGGTTTGAGTCTGGCTCGCTGGAGGACAATCAGGATTTGTGGAGACCCTGTGATCACATTCAGAGCAGGAGGAGAGGAGGGGAGGAGAGGAGAGGCATTGTGGATGGGAGGATGGGGAGGGAGGAGAGGCATTATGGAGGGGAGGAGCGAAGAGAGGAGAAGGGGCGGAGAGAAGGGGCATTGTGGAATGAAGGGGAAGGTGAGGGAAAGAGAGGAGTAGGGAGGAGCATTGTGGAGTGAAGAGGGAGGGAGGAGAAGGGGAGGAGAAGAGGGGCATTGTGGAGGAGAGGAGAGAGGGGGAGGGGTGCCAACCTCTGGTGTTACCTCACGGTGAGCACAATGCAACAAAGATTTCCTCCTGAGGCTTCTGCAGCAGTAATTTGAGCACATCGACACAATATTAAAATCGTGAGCAACTTTTAAACTGCTCCCCTATAAAGAGGATACCTCACTCCTCCTAGAAAATATCTGCTTATCTCTGAATTTCTGGCACTCAGGAACAGTCAACATTGAGGCAAAGAGACAAGGCTAACATTTCTGAACAAAACTCTTTCTCTCACTTCTCACCTACCCCTTTATCAATAGATACATAGATAGATTGGGTCAGATCTGTACCTCTCTCTATTCTAGCAATCCCCTCTGCTCACATCCCTCCAATTCCCCGTCCTACACATTCGTCCTACTTGAATACTCACACTGCTTTATAAATACAAGCCTTTCTTTAAGGTATGCTCTCTGCAATTAGCTTGTTTCAGTTAGGACCATAGCTAGGGTGTTACCACTGGCATTGTCACTCGTGGACTGTGGAAGAGAAAGATTATTCAGAGTTCCTGCTCCTGATCACTGCTGACCAACTCCTTCATGAAAACTCACATTCTCCTTATGACCTACCTATTACTGGCCCATGGATCTCCTTCCCCTCCCCTCTACCGTCATTTCTCTCCCCTCCATCCCTGTCCTCCCCTCTAAACATGTTCATGTATGGTTCTATGAGTCTGTAAAGTGAAGAGGTAATCTGCTGCCAAGCTCAGATCCTGTAACGGTGACCTTGTCTGGAGGTTTCTTTAATTGCTCACAGTGATCAGTGGGATTGTCATTCTGGGATGTTGTTCCTGGTTGCATTCGGGATCATGTCCTAGACGCAGTAGGATTGTACGGTGATTGGAGAACAGGAATGGATTTGATTTATCCTCAGTTACACCTCATCATTTTGCCTTTGTGTGTAATGGCTTTCATTGGGCTTTGGCTCTGAACAAATCCTTGGTCACCTTGGCCGGATGCCACGTACCTTCTGTGGGATCCTGGTTGTGAACTTGTCCCAACTGTAAACTTGGCAAATCTGTACCTGCATTTTTATTGTGCACATTGGTCATCTTCTCTTGTGGTTTTAAAAGTTGCTCTCTAGTTTCTGAGAGAGTAGAATGAATAAAAGTAGGTGGATTGGTATGTACTGGTCTGCCAAACATGAGCTCTGCTGGTGATGGAGTAGTTACATTTAAAGGTATCACTCTCAGATGTAACATTGCAATGTGTAGATCTTGCTTGGTCTGTCTGCATTTGAGAATTAAGGATTTTACCATGCAAACCATTCATTCAGCTAGGCCGTTAGATCTAGGGTAATGAGGAGAAGTAGTAATGATCAATATTCCACTTCTCACACGTATCCTGAAATGGCTTACCAACAAAGTGTGGATGGTTATCTGTGATGATCTCTCTAGGTACACCAAATAAACTGAAAAAAGCACTTAGAGTGTTTGCGACAGTTGTGCTTGATGTTTTGTGTAATTGTCAAATGATGGGGCACTTGGTAAAGTAGCCAACGATGATGATGAAGTCAATGTCATGGACATGAAAGAAGTTGGATGTGTTTTTGGACTAAGGATGGGTAGGAACCTCATGTGGAATCAATGGTGCTTTATTCTGAGTCGGTATATGCTCTTGACTTGCCTCACACTTCTTGACGATAAACTCAGTGTCATTGTACATGCCCGGCCAACAGACTGTCTCTCTTGTGAGTCTTCCCATCTGATCTATGCCCATATGAGAGTGATGAAGTTGTTGAAGAATATCATGTTGCAAAGATTTCAGTATGATGACCTGTCTGCCTTTAAAAATGACTCCCCGGGAGATGCCTAGCTCGTCCTGATAAGGTCAAAATGGTCTTACGTGTTTGTGGACATTCTGGATTGAATCAGGCCATCCTTCAATGCTAGCTTTCCACAGTTTCTGTAGAGTCTTTTGCTGTTTCTTCTTATAACTGCTGGCATTTGCATTGCACAAAATGTACCAGACTGATTTGGAGAACATCAATATCACTGAAGTCAATTTATAGATCCAAGGATATATTTTCTGTTTTTTCTGGCTTAGGCAATCAGCTAAGTGTATCTGATGTGACCATCGAGTTACCTGCCTTGTACCTAATCACACAGTCATAACCTTGAATCTTTATCAAGAGACATTGTGATCTTGGCGGTGCACTGGTCAATGGTTTTCACCAAATCATCTCCAGTAGCTTGTGGTCAGTCTCTACCACAAATCTTTTGCCAAACAGAGAGGTATGAAAATGCATGATTCCAAGCACTAAATGTTGGAGTAGTTGGACTGTGTTATGGACAGAGATTTTGAAGCCAATGCAATCGGTTTGCCTTTTTGTAGCATGTATGCTCCCAGGCCTTTTTGTGAGGCATCGATCTCCAGGATTGTAAAATTACAATGTCAATGCTTCTGATGATGGTTGTTTCAGAGCTTCAAAGAGGCATTCGTGGTCTTTGTGCCACAGGAAAGGCACATCCTTTCTCATCAATTCCCTGAATGATGAAGAGTTTTGAGCAAAATTGGGAATGTGTGGAGACAAGAAATTAAAGAGATCTAGACATCTTTGAAGATCGTCCTTATCTTGAGGAATTGGCATGAATTTAATATCCTCTACTTAACTTGGATCGAGGCATATACCAGCACCAGAATAAATACTACCGAAGAAATTAACCTGCTGCACGTTGATGCCATATTTCAGACCGTTGAACACCAATCTTTCATTACTTACCACTTGCATCAATAAATACGGATTGTGGTCACATTCCTGCTTTGTTCTTCCCACAACAACGATATCATCTGTGATACAGATGCACCCTGGCACGGTGCATGTAATACAATTCATGTAAGCTTGAAAGAGATCCCGGCTAACAGATAGCCCAAAAGAAAGCCATTGAAAACAGTATTGTCTGAACAGAGTACAAAATGCAGTAAGCTCTTGGGATCTCTCCATGAGACGTATGGCCAATAGCCATGCTTGGGATCAAGGTTCGAGAAGAATTGGACACCTATAAATCTTGGATTTAACTCTTCTAATGTGGGCATTTTGTAAGGACAGTGTTTCAAAGTTTGTTTAAACATTGTGGATCAAGGCATACTCTCAAAGATCCATCCTTCTTTAAGACACGTGATTGAGCTGTATCAATCTGTGCGCTCTTGTACTCTTCTAATAGTTCCGTCATTCTCTGTTTTGTCTAGTTCAACTTTCAATTTGTCTTGTAAGTGGATGCTGCACTTATGTGGTGGATCAATTGACAGGTTTGCACCATCCTGCAAGTGTAATGTTGCAGCTCCCTTGAAACTGCCAACTTTGTTGAAACATTCTGGATATTTCAATGTTGGGTCATGAACTGAGGTGATAGAAGAAGTTACTGACATTGATCTGTGTTGTGATGTCTGACTGATTCCATGGATTGTGACCAGTGTGACATGCTGCTAGACATGCAATCACTGGGCCTTTAGCCTCCATAATGTAGAACATCTGTGACACCCAGGAGGATTGATTGTACTTGCACTCCATGACAATGGATCCTGCAAGTGGAATTTGTGAACTGTTGTACGTGGCAAGTTTCACAGCAGTAGGTTTTGCCATAGTCTTCCACATCTGTGGATACATGTCTTTTACAATTCGCAGGTAGTATGTTGGCTCTTTCCCCATGTCAATCTTGGCCAAAAATCAATAGTTATCAACTTTCTTAGGACAGATAATTTGAATCTTGGCAAACCCTTTGGTTGGCGTGACTGTATCCACCTTTTCCATGAGATTGATGGTAAGAAACATGTGTTAACCGCTCTTTGTCTCGTCTGCACATCATCGTCATTTCATGATTTATCAATCGCCTCATGTGTATGTTTCTGATGGGATACCGGATTCATTCTTACTGCTTGAAGGTACCTGTTATGTACAGTCTGTTTGGATCAGTGCAAGGCTCGTTGTAGCTGTGTCAGCCTTTCCTCTAGTACATCGCTGCTGCCAATGGCCCTTTCTGTCACATTCCTTACAGAATTGATGGAAAGCTGGTCATTTCCTTGGTGCAATCAGAAGGCCACACCTTCCACATGTCTTGCTAGGTTTGGGTGTTCTAGTGAGTGTGTCAACAATTGGGGTTGTACTTAGGATCTGTAAGCTTCATTGACCTGCGAGGATCACTACACACTTACATCCATCTTTGAGTAGCCCTTTGATGCTATACATTTTGGGCTTGTCTGTCAGATCTTTCTGGAACACTTCCATGGGAGTGATTATGAACACCAACTCAACAATTCTGTCTGCTGGCTCTGTGTTTGAACAATCACAGTTTGTACCCTTTTCTCTGCATCTGCTGATGAAGTGGTCTATGGATTCTATAGGCTGTCGTCAAAATGGTATGAACTCTAGTTGATGAATATGGAAGTTTAGCCTGATTCTGAACCGGTCCCAAAGTAGTCCACATTTTTTGGGGATCCTTTTTCTCTTCAGCTGTTAATCCTAACGTGTTTAGCCTGTGCAGACTTTCATTCCCAATTGCTAGGTGAATTTTTATGGCTTGCTTGTCTGGTTCAGATAAACCTGAATCAAGAAACCATAGCTCTGTACACTGTTTAAACAGTTTGAATTCGGATGGTAGGTCAGCTGCATCCCAATTCAAACTAGGAAATTTTGTGAACATTTTGACTATATCTCTTTGACCCTCCTTCTCCTCTAGTACCTGGGATAAGTGTGGTTGTAGTTGGCTTTTACACGCTGTTCTGAAGTTCCGCTCACAAAGGCGAGTTGTGATGGGAATGAACTATGGAGTAATGGCGCTTTTTCTCTTTATTCAATTTATTGCTCAGCAATTTCTGAAGCCACAAGTTATAATCGCAACCTTCCCTGGTCCGATTTTCACAACTGTTTCTTTTCTGTTTTTCTTTGTTTGACTCTCCAACACTCGCTACCAATCTGGCCCACATTCTCCTCACAGTCTCCTGTCACTTGCCTTTCCCGACTGAGCCTATCTGGTGCTGGTCCTTTCGAGATGCTGGCCCATTCACGGAACTGACAGAATGCGCACTGTAATCTCACCACGAGGGATCCGTCTGCTTATAGCTCTTAAGCATTAACTTGGTGCTGTGTCCCCAAAGCTTTCCTTCGCAGACACTTCACTGTATTTTCAATACTCTCCGGCACTGTGACTTTATTGCACATTGTGCATTGAGAGTCTCAGCATGTCATATAGCCGGATCTAAAACTGTTCACCATGTCGTACCTGTACTTAATCTTGCTGCCACCTGTCTCACCACCTCTGATCACCATCTTGTGTTATTATAATTATATAATACCCAAATGCTGATCAACATAGACATCTGGTGGGGTCAGTTATTCAGACTAGGCACGTGAGAACAGTTATATATAGGTGTAAAGCTTGAAGACATCAGAGCTGTTTGTGTGTCGGTGTGTGCTCTGCTCAAGGCAAAAGTGAAACTAAGACTGGATTAAATGACACACTTCCCTTCCAGTGGTGTCACGCTGATATCCTTTACAGGCATATTACCCCACTCCCTCCCCAGCCCTCTCCTTTTCACCTGCCTCCTCCACTCTCGTCTCTTCCCCTCTCCTCCCTTCTCCACTCCTCTCTGCTCCTGTCCTGACCTCTGTTCTCCACTTCTCTCCTCTTCCCATCCCTCTGATCTCCAATCCTCTCCATGCCTGGCCTCTCCTCCCCTCTCCTTTTCTTCCCCTCTTCCCTTTTCCACTCCTGTCCTCTCATCTCCTCCAACCTCTACCCCTCTCTTCTCCTCTCCATGCCTGGACTCTCCTCCCACCCCTCTCCTCCTGTTCCCTCTCTACTTCTGTCTTCTCCTCTCCTCCCTCTCCTCACACCTCCTCCTCACTCCCTCTCCACTCCTGTCCTCCCCTCCCCTCTCCACCATCCACTCTCCTCTCTTCCCCATCCCACTTCACCCCTCTCCCCCCTCACTGCTCATCTCCTCCCCTAGCCTCTCCTTCAATCTCTACTCCTGTCCATTCTTTCCCTCTCATCCCCATCCTACCATCCCCTTAGAGTCATAGAGGTCTACAGCACAGAAAAAGGCCCTTCAGCCCATCGAGTCTGTGCCGGTCAAACAAGTACCGAACTATTCTAATCCCATTTTCCAGCACTAGGCCCACAGCCTTGTATGTCATGGCATCGCAAGTGCACATCCAAATACTTCTTCTTAAATGTTATGAGGGTATCTGCCTCTACCACCCTTTCAGGCAGTGAGTTCCAGATTCCCACCAGCCTCTGGGTGAAAAAATTCTTCCTCACATCCCCTCTAAACCTCCTGCCCCTTACCTTAAATCTATGGCCCCTGGTTATTGATCCCTCCACCAAGTGGAAAAGTTCCTTCCTGTCTATCCTATCTACGTCCCTTATAATTTTATACACCTCAATCACGTCCCCCCTCAATCTCCTCTGTTCCAGGGAAAATAACCCCAGTCTATCCAATCTCTCCTCAGTACTAAAACTCTCCAGCCCAGGCAACATCCTGGTAAATCTCCTCTGCACTCTCTCTAGTGCAATCACATCCTTCCTATAATGCAGATTCCAGAACTGCACACAATACTCGAGCTGTGGCCTAACCAGCGTTTTATACAGTTCCAGCATAACCTCCCTGCTCTTATATTCTATGCCTCGGCTAATAAAGGCAAGTATCCCATATGCCTTCTTAACCATCTTATCTACCTGTCCCGCTACCTTAAGGAACCGGTGGACATGTACACTAAGGTCCCTCTGATCCTCGGTACTTCCCAGGTTCCTACCATTCATCATGTGTTCCCATGCTTTGTTTGTCCTGCCCAAATGCATCACCTCACACTTATCTGGATTAAATTCCATTTGCCACTGATCAGCCCATCTGACCAACCCGTCTATATTCTCCTGTAATCTCCCTCTACATTGTCCCCCATCAAACACTCCCAGGACAGGTACAGTACAGTGTTAGAAACAGGGTAAAGCTCTCTCTACACTGTCCCCATCAAACACTCCCAGGACAGGTACAGTACAGTGTTAGATACAGGGTAAAGCTCTCTCTACACTGTCCCCATCAAACACTCCCAGGACAGGTACAGCAGAGAGTTAGATACGGAGTAAATCTCTCTCTATACTATCCCAGGACAGGTACATTGCTGCTTGTCTTTCTCTAACTAATGCTCCAGTTTTTATTGATTCATTGTTTCTCTGCACTGATCCCTTGTCAAGTGTCAAGTGTTCCAGAAATGACCCCATTGGGAGCTGCTGATGGATCATGTTGTGAGACTTGGGAAAATTATAAGCATTTTATTCAGGAAACAGCCAAATCCTGAAACGTTGTTGTAGTAATTATGTAGTAATTGTTAAATGTTGGGCTGTACCTTTAAGGATTGTCCCTATGATGTAAGATTACATGATCTGTGTAACCCACTGTGTTAGCTGCGCAGGCTATTCCCACAGTCAGTGTAGAGATAGAGTTGGAGTTGAAAGCACACGTGTAGTTGCTGTCGAGTATATTGTAAATAAACCTAGGTCTGAATCTTACCCGTGGTGGGCCTGGGAGCAGCCAGGAAATGGGACACTGCCCGCGATTGACTCCCAACCGCAAGTTCATGGTGTTGGGCCAAGTAAGGACTGCCCAGCATGAAACGCAGCCCCTCACTGGTCAGGAATGGCCAAGTGGGCTGGGGGCCTGTCGGGTCCAATGCCGACCCAGCGGCTGGTTTAAAAATGGCCCAGGAAGCCCCTGGAACGCTCCCCATTGAAGAACTGTCTGCCTGCGTTAGCAAAGTGATGGAGTCGAGTGTGGCTGGAGACGCCAGGCGGGAGGGCAGGTTGGGTGGGCACTCGGCCCCCCCACTTTAGGGATGAGTCCTCCTGGAGGAGGTGGCTGCCAGGAGGGACACCCTTGTCCCCAGAAATGGGAGGAGAAGGGCACTGCCTCTCACAAAGAGGGCATAGGTGGCAGCACTGGTTAGCAGCCATAACATGGTGCGGTGCACATGGGTGCAGTGTTGGAAGTGGTTTATTGACCTGCTGCTCTCAGTAAGGGCGAGTACCATCCTGGCATGAATCAGTGTGCAGAAGTGTTAAGGTGTGGCCTTCCCCCCATGGACTTCAGGGGCACTAGAGTCTGTCAGTGATGCCAGAGACAGCCAAGGGGCTGAGCCCTGGCTGCTTGGACTGAGTACCTTGCAGCTCGAGGGCCACAACTCGGATGTGCCCTGTGAGGTGCTCCTCAGCTGGGGTTTGCCAGGCTGTAATGGCGCTGAAGGTAGAGGGTGGACTAGTCAGTGATCCTCTGTCCTTTAAGGAATAGACGAGCCATAACCAACTGGAGAGGTCACAGACAGGCAGAGACCCGCCCAACCTGCTGCTGCTGACCAGGTTTGAGCAGGAGGCCCTTGAGCTGGAGAGCCGGCACGCTCCCCGTGCAACCGGGTGTGGAGACGCAGGGTGCCAGACGAAGGTAAGAGCTCAGCCCACAGAGGTGAGAGTTTCGGATTGTGCAACCTTTCTAGTGTAGTCCCTTCATTGATCAGAGCCTCAAACCTGGAGTCTCCATTGATCATTGAAAGACGAGGGCACCATGATACAGATCCCCATTGTCTCACCAGGGTGCCTGGTATGCACAGTGACAGTGTGATGACTTTAACTAATGACATGTCCTTGTTCTCCCTTCAATTCACCAGCACGCACTCGCTCTCTGGACCCTGAAGGGCCATCCCTGACACTGGAGAACCACCGGCCTTCATTTGCACCTGCGTCACATCCACTCTCTGAAGCAGGCACCAGCGCAGATACCAGCAGCTTGGTGGGCATTAGATCCGTGGCAAGAATGTTGGTGCACATTGGTGAGGGCACTTCACACTCGCTTGAGGTGCAGGTGGAGGTAGAGTGCCTCAAGGGTACCAGCAGTTGGAGGACAGCTGGAGACCAGGACGATGCTCAGTCGAAGGCAGATGATGAGCCTCTAGAATTGTCCATTAAGCGGCAGATGCTGGATATCCAGCGGGATGTATGGGAGGATCTGTCAGAGATCCATGAGGGTCTGCATGGCCTGGTCTCTGTGATGGAGGAGTCCATGTGAAGCGTGAGCACTGTGTTCATCCTCAGCACCGAGTGCAATGCCTCCTCCATTGAGAAAGTGGCGACTCTCATGGAGGGACAGCTCCAGGAACAGAATGAGGGGTTCCTGGGATTGCGCTCGGACCTGCAAGCCCTCACACAGGCAGTGGTCAGTGTCTGTGTGGGAGATGGATGAGGCACCCAGTATCTAAGCTAGGTGCCCATCCATCAATAGCGAGCAGGGAGGTCCACAGTGACCTCACATTGGTGCATGAGCTGCCTGTCATCTCTGCAGGCTCCTCTCAGGGTGTGCTGGATGACAGCAGCAGCTCCTCAGCCAGTGACTGTCACATCTGACAAGGCAGCGATGACTGGGGAGATGCCAGCTCTGGCACTGGCTGCTCCCTCCCAGGCGGGGTCAGCACAGGCTCCACTGGCCAGAGGACGCCTGCCAAGGTCATCAAAGCCAACAAGACAGCAGAGTCAGTGGCTGTCTCCAATGCCGGTGCCAGCGAGGGGGGAGCACCTAGACGTAGCACTCGCAAACGTCAGTTAAAGGCACCATGAGCACAAGAGTGGTTTTTGTGTTCATTTATGTTTGGGTTATATGTCTGCTGGCGTGGACATCAACACTAGTAATGATTATGTCATTATGCTTTCAATGTGACAATAACATTCAATTTGCTTTGGTTCTGATAGCCTGAGTACGCTTCACCGGTTTTCTTTCTGGTACGGGGTACGCCGGTATGTAATGCTGGACGTGAGTGGCTGGATACTTTATTGCACAGGCACTGAGTGGACTTTGGGTGCAAATGAAAGGCTCATTTCAGACACCTGGGATTGACACATCAGCGCTGGCCTGAGGTGGAAGCAGGTCTTTGGTAGCCTAGATGAAGGAGCATTGGATCAAGGCGTCCCTGGAGTCCTTGCCTTTCTGGAGAACACCGAGGTCTGCCTCCACACTCTCAGCATTCTCCTCACCATCATCTGTGACCTGTGCAGCTGCATCAACATCCTCTTCCTCTAGTGGGTCCCACCTTGCCAGTGCCAGTGTAGAGAGAGCAGCCTGCAACCCAGTCTGAGGGGTATTATAGTGCTCGTCCTAAACGGTCCAAGCAACAGAAACGCATCTTCAGAAGACCTATGGTCCTCTCCAGCACCACCCTTGTGGAGGCGTGACTTGTATTGTAACGCCGCTCTGCTTCTGTTCCTGGGTGGCAGAGAGGCATCATGAGCCACCTCTTCAAGGGATAGCCCCTTGTCACCCAGCAGCCATCCATCCAGTTGGGCTGGAGCACTGAAGAGATGAAGACAGGAGTCATCATCTGTGGCCTTTGGAGCTGCCTCAAGATCCTCTTCCTCCAGTGGGTCCCCTCTTAGCTGTGCCAGATTGTGGAGAGCGCAGCATGCAACGACTATCAGAGACACATACTCTGGAAGGTATTGTACTACCCCCCCTGAATGGTTCTGGTACCCAAATCTCACCTTCAAAAGACCTATGGTCCTCTCAATCACTGCCCTTGTGGAGTCATGACTCCTATTATACCTCAGTTCTGGTTCTGTTCTTGGGTGGCGGAGAGAGGAGTCATAGAGTAGCCCTTGTCACCCAGCAGCCATCTATCCCATTGAGGTGGAGCCCAGAACAGTCTCGGCACCTGGGAGTGTCTCAGGATGTATGTATCATGGGAGCTGTCTGGGTACCTTGCACAGACTTGCAGAATCTGCATCCTGTGGTCACACACTATCTGCACGTTCATGGAGTGGAATCCCTTCCTGTTGACGAAGGCATCTGGCTGAACTGCTGGCGCCTTGGTGGCCACATGTGCAGGCGATGGCACCCTGAACGTGGGGGAACCCAGCAATCGCTGCAAAGCCTCTGGTTCGCTCAGCCTGGCTGGCCTCGTCCATATGGTAAAGAATAAAGGTCAGTACCAACCTGAAAATAGCTTCTATTACCAGCTTGACACAACTGTAGACAACTGATTGGGAGACTCTGCACAGATCCCCCACTGAGCCCTAGAAAGAGCCGGAGGCACAGAAGTTGAGGGTCACTGTGACCGACAGAGCCACTGGCATCAGCTGTCCAGCCACACAGTCAGAGCTGATCTCAGGCCCAATCATCTGGCAAATGGAGGTCACTGTCTTCCTTGAGAGGTGGAGCCTCCTTCGGCATTGCACGTCGGACATATTGAGGTACCTGCATCACTGCCTGTAAACCCTGGCAGCAGGATAGTGGCATCTTCTGCGGCCCCTTCCACCTTGGACTTCCTGCTGGACCTGCGCCCCTTGTGCCTGCACCTCTCCTCCCACAGGTCCCTCCCCTGGAAGCTGCACTGGGACACCCGGCCTCCTTCCCCTTCTGTCTCTCTCTTCCTCTTAAGAGGAGATGCCTCCAGCGGAGACCACAATCCCCATTACCAGGGTAAGGGAAGGCTGTCTGATACCTGGAAGGGTCCACACGGTCTGAATCCTCTGGTGGTCTGGCAGATGGCAATGAGTCCTGAAATGAGGCCTGGAAATGCTAAGAATGGAGCCCCGAACAGAGATGAAGCTGCCAAGTACCAATAAGCACCAGCTGCAAACCATCTCCAAACCTGCTCACTACACACACTGGCAATGCTGCTGACCCTTCCTATCCTGCCCTTGGATGAGGTTTAGCAAATTGTCGGCCGCCCCCCTGCCTGTGCGCTGAGGGTGAAATCGCTTTTTAATGGCCTTAAGCGGCCTCATAATTGATGGTGAGTGTGGCTCTGACTCCTGCTCACACCCGTCGACCGAAATACTGCATGAGTGTGCGATGACCTCAGGATGTCAGCCAACGTCACTGTGCGTTACTTTACGCTCGAGCGTGTTGGGCAATGCACCTGCACGCCAAGCAAAACATTCTGCCCCGAATGTCTCCGCTACGAAAGTTGTCTGAAGATCAAATCTATTACAAATAGGCGACTAGGCCACATGACAACAGTTGTTTAAACAGCAAAACAATTCCACTGATTGTAGCCTGTGGAGAAGGGTAGAAATCCTAAAGGATACAATTAAAGTGTGGAAGTGAAGAGTGAGGAGGGATTTCGGGAGGAACGTTATCATTCAAAGGGTAATCGAGCGATGGAATAGTTCCTGAGGGAAGACATTGAAACAAATAGTGTGGATGGGTCAGCAGACAAGTAGACATGGTCCCAAATGAGAGGCAGATGATGGGAGCCCGGGATTGGGGGATATCTAGAGAAGGCTGCTCTGTCACAAACGCTGGAGTTTTTCAATCCGTCTGCCTTTTCTCTGCCCTCGTAATCAGGTCAGTCCACACCTTAGTATTTTCCGATCAGTCACAGTCAGATTGCTACCATTTTCTGATGTTATTGTGAATGGAACATTCACTTGAGGAACAGATGTAAAGCTTGGAGTTAGGTTTAGGAGTTGGAATTTTTAGATACACAATTTCCAAGTATCTGAGTTAATGATTTACAAAGAGGCTTTTATTGGACAAGTTCCATCAAACAGCAATGGCCAGTTAATCTTATAGTGATGTTGGTTGATGGATAAATATTGGCCAGGGGACTGGGGAGAACCCCCTGCTCTTCACCAAAATAGCAGGCATTGGATCCTTATGCCCCACGGGGATAGGCAGATGGAGCGTAGGTTTAATGCAAGTTGGCATCTCTGACAGTACAGCACGCCCTCAGTATTGACCCTCCGACAGTGCAGCACTCCCTCAGTACTGGCCGTCCGACAGTGCAGTACTCCCTCAGTACTGACCCTCAGACAGTGCGGCGCTCCCTCAGTACTGACCCACCGACAGTGCAGCACTCCCTCAGTACTGAACCTCCTACAGTGCGGCACTCCCTCAGTACTGACCCACCGACAGTGCGACACTCCCTCAGTACTGACCCACCGACAGTGCTGCACTCCGTCAGTACTGACCCACCGACAGTGCGGCGCTCCTTCAGTACTGACCCTCTGACAGTGCGGCACTCCCTCAGTACTGACCCTCTGACAGTGCTGCGCTCCCTCAGTACTGGCCCTCCGACAGTACAGCACTCCCTCAGTACTGAACCTCCTACAGTGCGACACTCCCTCAGTACTGACCCACCGACAGTGCGGCACTCCCTCAGTACTGACCCTCCGACAGTGCGGCGCTCCCTCAGTACTGACTCTCCGACAGTGCGGCGCTCCCTCAGTACTGACCCTCTGACAGTGCGGCGCTCCCTCAGTACTGACCTCTGAAAGTGCGGCGCTCCCTCAGTACTGACCCTCTGACAGTGCGGCGCTCCCTCAGTACTGACCCTCTGACAGTGCGGCGCTCCCTCAGTACTGACTCTCTGACAGTGCGGCGCTCCCTCAGTACTGACCCTCTGACAGTGCGGCGCTCCCTCAGTACTGACCCTCTGACAGTGCGGCGCTCCCTCAGTACTGACCCTGCGACAGTGCAGCACTCCCTCGGTACTGACCCTCTGACAGTGCGGCGCTCCCTCAGTACTGACCATCTGACAGTGCGGCGCTCCCTCAGTACTGACCCTCTGACAGTGCGGCGCTCCCTCAGTACTGACCCTCTGACAGTGCGGCGCTCCCTCAGTACTGACCCTCTGACAGTGTGGCGCTCCCTCAGTACTGCACTGGGAGTGTCAGTGAGTTCAAGTCTCAGGAGTGATGTTTGAACCCTCAACCTTCTGAGTCAGACAGTGTTACACACTGAACAATCGCATTTTTGAAGAAAGCTGTGCCAGTTTATATGTTTGTGTAGCCCTGAGCAGAGCTGTGATCTGTTGATTGGCCAGTTCTATTCAATTAACTTCACTGACATGCACCTGAGGAATGGCAAGGGGGTAAACAGTGGAACAGCTGGACTGCTGCAGACAGTGACTGCACTGGAGTATTTCATTCTAGTTTCTCTCCGGTTAAATGAGAAATCTACTGTGGTATTTGCGTCAGTATAGTGTCCCCAGGAGGAGAGACAGTGCTGACAATTACATATTAATTTTTGAAAAATCTCCAGGGTTGTACAAATCAAAATATGTAATGCATGTGTAATGTGGTCCTACTGAGAAACTCCCCTCATTCTGAATCCATAAATAGCTGCATTGCAGGCAGAAACACTCACAATCAATCTTCCTTAACGTGACTTTCCGTGTTCCATCTGTAGTCAGCGCTCCTCTGTGTGGACCTCCCTCACTTCTCCTCCCTCCAAACTCTCTGTAGGGCAGCTATGACTCATGAACAGTCTCTGGGTCAACTCCCTTGGTACTGACTCTCTGACAATGCAGCACTTCCTCAGTACTGACCCTCTGATGCTCCCTCAGTACTGACCCTCTGACAGTGCAGCACTCCCTCAGTACTGACCCCTCTGACAGTACAGCACTCCCTCAGTACTGACCCTCTGACAGTGCAGCACTCCCTCAGTACTGACCCTCTGTCAGTGCAGCACTCCCTCAGTGCTGACCCTCTGACAGTGCAGCGCTCCCTCAGTACTGACCCTCCGACAGTGCAGCACTCCCTCAGTACTGACCCTCCGACAGTACAGCACTCTCTCAGTACTGACTCTCTGACAGTGCAGCATTCCCTCAGTACTGACCCTCTGACAGTGCAGCACTCTCTCAGTACTGACCCTCTGACAGTGCAGCACTCCCTCAGTACTGACCCTCTGACAGTGCAGCGCTCCCTCAGTACTGACCCTCTGACAGTGCAGCGCTCCTTCAGTACTGACCCTCTGACAGTGCAGCGCTCCTTCAGTACTGACCCTCTGACAGTGCAGCACTCCCTCAGTACTGACCCTGCGACAGTGCAGCACTCCCTCAGTACTGACCCTGCGACAGTGCAGCACTCCCTCAGTACTGACCCTCTGACATTGCAGCATTCCCACTGACCCTCTGACAGTTGCTCTAAAGTTAAAGTAACAGTGGATGTCAGGTGAGTACTGGTTCTCAAGGGAGACACCAAATTGTCAGCGATCTACTGGGAGAGGCAACTGCAAGGAGTAGGTCCTAAAGGAAAACAAGAAAGGCCAAGAAGCCCTTTAAGTTAAGTCAAAGGACAATGACAGGAATTTGGAACAAGATCTTGTTCAGTGGAAGTGAAAGGATGGAGCAGAGAGGAAGGCTCCAAGTTTAAAGGGAGAAAGCTGCAGGACGCAGACTTAAAGCAAAATAGGCTTGCGAGATGCCAGAAGATCCAAGGAGCCTGACAATGGTCTGTAACTCTTTACTATGGGCACATGAAACAGTGGTGTTATACCGGCATGGCTGAGTCTGAGCGAGAGAGTGCGCCGAAGGCAAAGCTTGAATGCATGTGGTGATCCAGGGGAAGGAATATTGGAAGGGGAACCTGATACCCTGGAGGTGGACCCTTGTTGAAGGTGTCCAAGAGAAAGCGTTGTTTGGGAGAAAATCCCAAAGCGGGTTCTTGGAGAGTGGAGATTGGAAACCCTCGTGTGAAAGACGGAGTTCAGTGAAACCGGTTAGCTCACAGTCTGACAAACATCTGGTTGATGAGGGATCCATAACATCTGTCTGAGGTGGCATCTGTCACTTGGTTTCAGAGTGTGGTGTGGCTGACCACAGGTTGCCTATTGGTTTATGCGGACTGTGTACTTACTGTGAACTTGAGAGTATAAGATAGCTTTTGTAGCTTGTGTTAGCCTTATGAATCTGTATATATCTGTAAAGGTATAGTTGTGGGTGAAGGATTATTGTAATATAATTCATCTTTTTTTTAATATATGTTTTATTCTTTTGTTAAAAGCTCATCAGTTGACTCCTGTAACTCTTTTCAGTAGCTCTAAGTTTCTAAACAAAAAATAAAAGTTAGGATTTATCAGGCCAGGTCCCACCCTGGGATCCGACTTGTCCAGTAGTAACATCAGCTGGGATCATAGCAACAGACCCAGCCTGCGTATCTCATTCCACAGACCCAGCCTGCGTATCTCATTCCACAGTCCCAGCCTGCGTATCTCATTCCACAGACCCAGCCTGCGTATCTCATTCCACAGACCCAGCCTGCGTATCTCATTCCACAGTCCCAGCCTGCGTATCTCATTCCACAGACCCAGCCTGCGTATCTCATTCCACAGACCCAGCCTGCGTATCTCATTCCACAGACCCAGCCTGCGTATCTCATTCCACAGTCCCAGCCTGCGTATCTCATTCCACAGACCCAGCCTGCGTATCTCATTCCACAGACCCAGCCTGTGTATCTCATTCCACAGACCCAGCCTGCATATCTCTTTCCAGACCCAGCCTGCGTATCTCATTCCACAGGCCCAGACTGTGTATCTCATTCCATAGACCCAGCCTGCGTATCTCATTCCACAGACCTAGCCTGCATATCTCTTTCCACAGACCCAGCTTGCGTATCTCATTCCACAGACCCAGCTTGCATATCTCTTTCCACAGACCCAGCTTGCATATCTCATTCCACAGACCCAGCCTGCATATCTCATTCCACAGACCCAGCCTGCATAACTCTTTCCACAGACCCAGCCTGCGTATCTCATTCCATAGACCCAGCTTGCGTATCTCATTCCACAGACCCAGCCTGCATATCTCTTTCCACAGACCCAGCTTGCGTATCTCATTCCACAGACCCAGCCTGCGTATCTCATTCCACAGACCCAACCTGCATATCTCTTTCCACAGACCCAGCTTGCGTATCTCATTTCACAGACCCAGCCTGCATATCTCTTTCCACAGACCCAGCTTGCGTACCTCATTCCACAGACCCAGCCTGCGTATCTCATTCCACAGACCCAGCCTGCGTATCTCATTCCACAGACCCAGCCTGCGTATCTCATTCCACAGGCCCAGCCTGCATATCTCTTTCCACAGACCCAGCCTGTGTATCTCATTCCACAGATCCAGCTTGCGTATCTCATTCCACAGAGCCAGCCTGTGTATCTCCCGTTTAGATACTTTACAGCTTTCTGGACTCAACATTGATTTCATCAACTTCAGACTGTGAGCTCTGTCCTCCATTTTGATTCTTTTTTTTTGTACCAAGTGCCAGTCTGTATCTTGTTTTCATTTTTATTGAAATCCATCGGCCACAGTTTTGCCCATCCACTTAATCTGTCAATCCCACTCTGGAATTTTACACTTCCATTCACACAGCTTACATATGCCGCCTATCTTTTGTGCCATTTCTCTTGACGTACTCCCTCAAAGTCCCCAATAATTTTGAACATTTCCATACAAATCTCCCCTTAGCCTTCCTGCAAACTACATACACTTGCCACGAAACTGGGACTGGATTTCAGAAAGATCAAGGTCTAGTTTCATGTGTCACGAACTCTGGGCTGGAATCTCTGAAAGCTGATTGGGGTACTAGCCCGAATCCTGTGACTATGTGGGAAACCAGCCGCTCCTTCCAAGCTTTACAGGAGGCGCGATGACTCTGTTCTGAGCCCAGTGTGACCTTACAAATGGACTTTGACACTCAGTCCTGAAACTGTTGTGTGTTTAATCTTGTGACATTTTTTTTCCCTGTCCTGAAAGGCTCACTTCATATCATACTGGAGGAACAGCATGGAGCAGGGGGAGGGGGGGTGTAGAGGAAATGGGTTTAAAGGGGAGGCCAGAGGTATGAAGGAGTTGGAAGTGGGGGAAAAGGAGAGTGGGAAGTGGGGAGAGGAAAGGAGAGACTGTGCTGGAATGTGCCAGCTAGGCAGCAATCTCACCCAGATGGAAGCTGTAATAAACCATGTGCCCACCAGAGGGGGTGACACTTACGGAGCACAGGATGGCATTTCACCTGTAAAATTCATCCTGCCTCTCTAGAAGGTTCTGGAAGCTTTCAGTTAAAGAGTAAGAGCAGCAGTGCAACCGCGCCTTATCCAATATGGAACAGGAAATGGGCTAGAGGCAGGGATGGGCTCAGGTTCTGGTTAATGAGAACTTTATAATCAGCAAAGTCTCCACAACACAGAATGCAAAGAAGGCATTGTTCATTCTTTCAAAATACTCTTATTACTCACACCTAATCCTGAAACAAAAAAAAACAGATTGGACTCATCCACACTCCATCAATCTTCTGTCCTGGGAGTGTTTGATGGGGACAGTGTAGAGGGTGATTTACTCTGTATCTAACCACGTGCTGTACCTGTCCTGGGAGTGTTTGATGGGGACAGTGTGGAGGGAGCTTTACTCTGTATCTAACCCCGTGTTGTACCTGTCCTGGGAGTGTTTGATGGGGACGGTGTAGAGGGAGCTTTACTCTGTATCTAACCCCGTGCTGTACCTGTCCTGGGAGTGTTTGATAAGGACAATGTAGAGGGAGATTTTGTATCTAACCCCGTGCTGCACCTGCCCTGGGAGTGTTTGATGGGGACGGTGTAGAAGGAGCTTTACCCTGTATCTAACCCTGTGCTGTACGTGCCCTGGGAGTGTTTGATGGGGACAGTGTGGAGGGAGCTTTACTCTGTATCTAACCCTGTGCTGTACCTGTCCTGGGAGTGTTTGATGGGGACAGTGTAGAGGGTGATTTACTCTGTATCTAACCCCGTGCTGTACCTACCCTGGGAGTGTTTGATGGGGACAGTGTAGAGGGAGCTTTACTCTGTATCTAACCCCATGCTGTACCTGTCCTGGGAGTGTTTGATGGGGACAGTGTAGAGGGAGCTTTACTCTGTATCTAACCCCGTGCTGTACCTGTCCTGGGAGAGTTTGATGGTGACAGTGTAGAGGGTGCTTTACCCTGTATCTAACCCTGTGCTGTACCTGTCCTGGGAGTGTTTGATGGGGACAGTGTAGAGGGAGCTTTACTCTGTATCTAACCCCGTGCTGTACCTGTCCTGGGAGTGTTTGATAAGGACAATGTAGAGGGAGATTTTGTATCTAACCCCGTGCTGCACCTGCCCTGGGAGTGTTTGATGGGGACGGTGTAGAAGGAGCTTTACCCTGTATCTAACCCTGTGCTGTACGTGCCCTGGGAGTGTTTGATGGGGACAGTGTGGAGGGAGCTTTACTCTGTATCTAACCCTGTGCTGTACCTGTCCTGGGAGTGTTTGATGGGGACAGTGTAGAGGGAGTTTTACTCTGTATCTAACCCCGTGCTGTACCTGTCCTGGGAGTGTTTGATGGGGACAGTGTAGAGGGAGTTTTACTCTGTATCTAACCCCGTGCTGTACCTGTCCTGGGAGTGTTTGATAAGGACAATGTAGAGGGAGATTTTGTATCTAACCCATCCTTTCTACACAGTGAAATGTAGCCCCAGAGTCAGGCTGTATGGAGGTGGGCTAGCCTGGTATGTGTCACACTTCAGTTTAGGGCTGTGAATGTGTTTGTAATGAGGGCACTCGCAGTGTAAGTGCAGAGAGGCTAGAGCTGTAATGTTGATAATGAATGAATATCATTATTCGCCACTTAACAGGATGTTGCTGCCATCAAGCCAAAAAGACGCTCTGCCTATCACACAGATGAGGAATGTGATATATGAATTTCAGTGCCAGTGTGATGCTAGATATGTAGGCCGTATGTCCCAAAGACTGGTGGATTGTCTCAAATAGCATGTCCCAGCTGCTGGTCGCAACGAGCAAGGTACAGACCACACCCAACCAGCCTGCGCTTGCAAAACTCAAAACACAGTGTCCAACAATAGATGTGGTTCCACGATTGGACAACATTTGCTACATAATCCTCGGCGTGCTAAGAATTACGCTGAGAACCGTCAGTCGGGCTCGCAGTGTGGCACATTTGCGTGTACTGGAAGCTACATATATTAGTACACGGGGCCCTGTTCTTTGCAGACAGGAAGAACATGTACACACATTGCACCTGTTTCAGTTAAACAAAATAAGCGACAGTCATTTACTGACTCATTCCTCAGGGCAATGCTTTGACCAATCAGGGTCAAGCTGCCTGGTTTAAATTTCAAACAATGCTTGTCAGTTAACTGTCAGTCACCATCAGTGGTGCATTCTCCATGGCAACGTCACTTGCCAACCAATCAGCACTCTCTTCATACGGTTTAAATTGCTGTTTTCCCCCTTATGTAGGTATTCTTGTGAGTGTCCTGATGAGTGCAAGACAAAAAGCTTCGACATGTCTCCTTTTTCAGCAATACTCAAGTTCTGACCTACCAAACGACTATTTCAATATCATTAACATGATAGATGTTCCCCTTGGAAATCACTCATGTTAAATCCCCAAAGCCTTGGAGTAAAATGAGCTGAGACTTAAAGACTGAAAATAGTGTCTTATTATTTATCAGAGTTGCAGACAGGAAGGGAGCCCAGGAAAAATTACAGATTCAAACAATTTACCATAACCAGCAGCTCTGGCTGAGAATATGGCGTTGTGTTGAATTGTGAGAGTTTGAACTGTGAGTGAAACAACGTTAATGTTTTGAGTCCAAAATGATTCTTCTTCAGAACTCGAGAGAGGTGGAAATGTGATGGGTTCATGCTGTTGTAAAAGTGAAATCAGGAGACATGTCAGGACAGATTAAATAACAAAGATGTCATGGAACACAAGACAGAGGAGTGGTAATGGCAGTATTAAAGGCTAAAGTTTTGGTCCAGAGTAGGTGTGAATAGCAGAATGAAGGTCAGCACTGTCTGAAAGCAAAAACATGAGAACACTGTATAGGCTGGCACTTGAGGGAAAAATTCCAAATGGAGGACAGAGCTCATGGTCTGAAGTGGTTGAACTCAATGTTGAGTGCAGAAGGCTGTGAAGTGTCTAACTGGAAGATGAGGTGCTGTTCCTCCAGCTTGTGTTGGGCTTCACTGGAACATTGCAGCAGGCCAAGAACAGAAATGTGAGCATGAGAACAGGATGGTGAACTGAAATGGCAAGTGACAGGGAGGTCTGGGTCATGCTTATGGACTGAGCTGAGGAGTCCTTTCAGGTGAAGCAGTGGTGTACTTGCACTTCTTGCATTTTAGTCGACTGCATTCACTGTTCCCAATGCTGTCTCCTCTACATTAAGGAGACTAAATGCAGACTGGGTGACCGCTTTGCGGAACACCTTCGCTCAGTCTGCAAGCATGATCCAGACCTCCCTGTCACTTGGCATTTCAATTTACCATCTTGGTCTCATGCTCACATTCCTGTCCTCGGCCTGCTGCAATGTTCCGGTGAAGCCTAATGCAAGCTCAAGGAACAGCACCTCTTCTTCCGATTAGACACTTTACAGTCTTCTGGACTCAATATTGAGTTCAACAACTTTGGAGAACTCTGTCCTCCATTTTGATTTTTTTTCCCCTCAAGTGTCAGTCTGTATCTTGTTCCCATGTTTTGCTTTCAGACAGCACTGACCCATTCTCTGTTAATAACACATTCTGCTATTTTACTTTCAGACCATGCTGACCTTCATTCTCCTATTCACACCTACTCTGGACTAAAGCTTTAGTCTTTCATACTATCATTACCATTCCTTTATCTTGTGTCCCATGACATCTTTGTCATTTAATCTCTCCTGACCTCTAACCTATCCCTGACCTCCTGTTCTGTTCCACATTCCCCTCCCCACATTTTCAACAGCATAAAACCCATCACGTTTCTACTTCTCTTCAGTTCCGATGTTGGACTCAAAATGTTAACTCTGTTTCTCTCACCACAGATGCTGCCAGATCTGGTGAATTTTTCCAGCGCTTTGTGTTTTTGTTTCAGATTTCCAGCATCTGCAGTGTTTTACTTTTATTGTGTTGGATTATATGCAACCTTGCTTGTGGGATTTGATTCTTAGTAGTTTGTGGAGTGCAGTGGAGAGGTGATTATTTTGAGAGCAGGAAGAGTGAGGATGTTAATAGTGCTGAAATTTGGCTACACCCCAATAGTTATAGGTAAAATGTGGAAATAGACCTGGGCTGTACCGTGTGGAGGGGACCAGTCTTGTTCTCACATTATCTCATTCCATTAGCCTAAACAGTGTCAAAGTCACAGTACGTGACCCAGTCTCTCCTTAACACACTCAGCTAAGAATATCTTATCAACCAACCTAAGCAGGGAAAACAGAAGTCGTTACCATGGCTACTGGCTGCAGGTTAAATTGTTCATTTGCAACTAAAGCAGGTACAGGAGTGGAGTTGGAGACAGCTCCTAATTCAGAGAGTGAGGTAACACAATCAGCCTTTAACCTTCAGATATCCTGGTTCTCACCTTACCTGAATAACCATTCACCCCCATTGAAATAACTCTTCAATCATCCCACAGTGTAGAAATCAGAGGATACAGAGGAGGCCATTCAACCCATTGTTCCTGTGCTGGCTCTTTGAAAGATCTGTCCAATTAATCCCACTTCCCTCTGTTTATTCCCCAGAGCCCTGCAAATTTCTCATCTTCAACTATTCATCCAGTTCCTTTTTGAAAGTTCCTATTGAATCTGCTTCCGCCGCCCTTTCAGGCAGCGTCTACCAGATCACAACAACTTGCTGCAAAAATTAAGTTCTCCTTATCTCCACCTCTGGTTCTTTTGCTAATTATCTTCAACCTGTGCTTTCTGGTTACTGACCCTCCTGTCAATGGAACCAAGTTCTCCTTATATACTCTACCAAAACCCCTGAAAATTTTGAACACCTCTATTAAGCCTCTCCTTAATCTTCCCTAGCTATAAGGAGAACAATCCCAGCTTCTCCAGTTTCCCCACATTACAAATAAACCCGGGAACCATTCTAGTAAATCTGCTCTGCATCCTCTTCAAGGGTTGACATCCTTTGTAAGTTGCAGAGCCCTGTTCTGCAAAAGAGCAAAAGATGCAGGAAGGATGTCTTTAGATCTGATGCCCATTTGTGGCTTTTTCAGCTTCAGGTAATACACAGCATGAAAGATTTAGATAGAGCCTTTCACAGTCTCAAAACCTTCCAAAGTGTTTTACAACCAAAGTAGTCCTTTTGAAGTGTAGTCACAGCAAGTTCCCAACAAACACCAACAGCCTGTATATCCTGGCGGGTATCGCTCCCCCTGATATAAGAAGAACGGTAGCCAGCAAGAAAGAGCAACTCCATCAAACATCAGATGAGAGGCACCTTCTACATGGTCATACACCTACACCCAGCCGCCTAAAGTCAAGGAAGAGCTTCATGAACAGTGTTGTTCCGTTACAATCAACCCCATCTGAAGCCTGCATCGTCTTGTGGAAAGACTGGCTCGCCAGTCTTGAACAACCCCCAGTGATGGAAATTCTACCGGATGAAAGTCTTCCCCAGGAGCTAATTGCAACTGGGCAACCTGGAAATGCCTTAACAGACTTAGGACTGGTGTAGGTCGTTCAAAGGTGTCACTAAGCAAATGGGGATACACAACCAGCCCGACAACTTGTGAGTGTGGAACTGAGCCACAGACTATACAACATCTCTTGCAATGCCTATCGCTAGAGGAACCCTGCAATGCCTATCACTAGAGGAACCCTGCAATGCCTATCACTAGAGGAACCCTGCAATGCCTATCACTAGAGGAACCCTGCACTGCCTATCGCTAGAGGAACCCTGCACTGTCTATCGCTAGAGGAACCCTGCAATGCCTATCGCTAGAGGAACCCTGCAATGCCTATCGCTAGAGGAACCCTGCAATGCCTATCGCTAGAGGAACCCTGCACTGTCTATCGCTAGAGGAACCCTGCACTGTCTATCACTAGAGGAACCCTGCACTGTCTATCACTAGAGGAACCCTGCACTGTCTATCGCTAGAGGAACCCTGCACTGTCTATCGCTAGAGGAACCCTGCACTGTCTATCGCTAGAGGAACCCTGCACTGTCTATCGCTAGAGGAATCCTGCAATGCCTATCGCTAGAGGAACCCTGCAATGCCTATCGCTAGAGGAACCCTGCAATGCCTATCGCTAGAGGAACCCTGCAATGCCTATCGCTAGAGGAACCCTGCAATGCCTATCGCTAGAGGAACCCTGCAATGCCTATCGCTAGAGGAACCCTGCACTGTCTATCGCTAGAGGAACCCTGCAATGCCTATCGCTAGAGGAACCCTGCAATGCCTATCGCTAGAGGAACCCTGCAATGCCTATCGCTAGAGGAACCCTGCAATGCCTATCGCTAGAGGAACCCTGCACTGTCTATCGCTAGAGGAACCCTGCAATGCCTATCGCTAGAGGAACCCTGCACTGTCTATCGCTAGAGGAACCCTGCAATGCCTATCACTACAGGAACCCTGCACTGTTGCAGATCTTGCTGAATTCAACAACAAGGCACAAAAACGTGTCCAGTTCTGGCTGGGCCATGTCTAGACTGTTGGCGGACACGATAAGAAGAGCAAGCTCCCACAAACAACAGTCTGGTAATGACAGGATAATCTGTTCTTGTGATGTTAATTAAGGGATAAATGTTGGCCAGGGCCCGGTGAGGGGTGGGGGTGGGGGGTGGGGGGTGGTGGTGGGGGTGGGGGGGGTGTGGCTGGGGTTTGGGGGTGGGGGGGGGGTTGGTGGACTCTCAGCCTGCTCTTTGAAATAGTGCCATGGGATCTTTTCTGTCTTTCTGGGTGAGTAGACAGGTCCTCTGTTTAATGTCTGATCTGAAAATCTGGGTTTATTAAAATCATAAACATCAAGTGGAGAAACAAAAACTAACTCAGAAATGTGAGTGAAAGGCAGATTAGATACATAGGAAAGCTCTCTCTGTACCATTGCTTTATCTCGCATCATTAGCTATGTTGCAGCATTGGTGGGTTAATTTGCTATTTGAGTTTTGTCAAGTGCGATGTTAAAGGGAATTTGACCCACGCAGTAGAACATCTGTCCCATGTTGGGCCTTAATTCTTACAGGGAGAAGAGTCTGTGCATGGGGCTGATTCAAACTAAACCCCTGGCTGGTGTTTTCATGATCGATCATCCAAATACGTCAAAATGAGAATTACACCCTGTTCAAACATAACACTTTGGAAATCACTGTAACATTCTTGAGAGCTGAGAGGAAAGACATATGGAGTATGTTAACAGCAAGAGACTGGGAAATAGTGTTAGGAGAGAATTGGAAGTGGGGGAGGCTGAAAGGATTAAAAAATACAAGCACATCCAAGTGCCATGCAGGAAAAGATCAGAAGGTTCCACACATCATCGTTATTGGAGCATGATAGATACTTTGCCCCCATAATACCCCCCTACCCCCAGCCCTCAAACCCCTCCCCTACCACTCATATCCATATGCCCCGCTCCAACACATCCTCCACCTCTCATAACCTCCCCCCCCACTCCCACCCTTCATACACCACCTTCATTCTCATTCCAACCATTATTCCTCATACCCCCACCCCACCTCCAACTCTCACCCCAAACTCATCACCCTCAACCCCTTGTATCCCTTCCTGCACCCTTAATAACCCCACCTTCACCACTCATACTCCACCCCACCCACCTCCCCACTCTCAGCTACTTTCCTTGTTCAAAACTGAGAAACCTTGGCTGGTTAATCCTGGAGGGTTTCTATCACTATGGAGTCCACTTCCCTGGGACCAATGCCACAACCCTCATCCTCAGGCATAAATGTCTCTGCTTTTCTCCATGCCTCCTGTTACACACGAGTCTCTCTCTGGCAAGCACCAGCTATCCTTTGGAGGAAGCGTTAAGCTGAGCCCTTGTCTGTCTGCCCAGGTTGACTCACCCATGGCATTATTGGAGATGCGCAGGAAGTTCTTCCTGTGCCTTCGCCAACATTCACCCCCAACCAATAGCTTCAAAACTCAGATTGATTGGCCCTTCATCTCATTTACAAGGATGATACCAGAACGGAGAGGTTATAACTATCAGAAAAGGTTGAACAGGCTGGGACTTTTTTCTCTTCAAAAGAGAAGGCTGGTTGTTGGACCTGATATTATGATTATGAGTTTGATCGGTTCACTTCTTTTTTCTCCCCAGTTTAAAAAAAAAATGACACAAATTCATAATTTCCATTACCATCATACTAAATGTTGATATAATCTAATTATAAAAACAGAAAATGCTGGAAACATTCAGCAGGCCAGGCAGCATCTGTGGAGAGAGAAAGAGAGTAAATGCTTTCAGGTCACTGACCTTTCAGCAGAGCTCTGGTATTTGGTTTTACAGTAAAAGCAGTGAAAGTGGTGCAAAATCTCAAATACAAAAACAGCTTCTATTTTCTTCACTGGGATTTACAAACTGTGCCCTTTTCCCTCTCGGGTCAGTTTGACAAGTAAACTTAAACATGAATCTTCCTGATCCATCATTTGTTCTTCAAATAAGTCATTGCTCTATCCGCACAGAATATTTACAATGTTTTTTTATCTTATTGAGAGGCAGTGCTTTAATCTCCTCCTGACTGATCCCTCAGGCTTTCTCGCAAATGTGGTCCCGTTGATAAGACATTTTCTCTAATCACACGGTTTGATGGGGTCGCACAAGATTATTTCTGTGGAGTTTACACCTTCCCCACTATATCTGTGCGATTTAAATTTTTTCCATGTGCAGTAACTAAACCATGAAACCTCCGTCTTAGACTGGGTGGTCAGAATATACAGTCACACGGGGAGTGAAAGCAATCATAGTAACACACCATTGGAAATGCTTATTGATGTCAGACAGTGTTAGTCCTCAGGGAATTGTGTCAGGACAGGGACAATTGTCTTCTGACTTCACAGTGAAATGGTACAGACCAGGCCAAAGGGCAGAGACGTCCCCATTTGTAAAAGAAATTTACTCTCGAGTAGCCTTGTTCACTCACTAATAAACTGCAGCTCACTCAACTGAACCAGGAATCAGAGCTACCCATTCCATACAGTTCATTCCCATTGCAATTCCCACACCATTGTTATGATCCCAGGTGATGTTAATACTGGACAAGTCAGATCCCAGAGCGAAACCTGACTTGTTAGATCCTAACTTTTATTTTTTTTAAAAACGTTGAGGGAAAGTTACTGAACAAATTAACATGGGTCTGCTTATGAAATTTTAACACAAAGAATAAAACGTTTATTAAACAAGAAAAATGAGCCATACTACACCAGACAAAAATGTACATATACAAACACAAGAAAATGATTTAAATATTCACTATTCCTTCACCCCAACTTTTTGACACATACAAATTCAGAAAGATAAAACAATTTACCATATCGATCTTATGCTATAATATACAGGGTAAGTATGTGAACCAACTGGCGAGCTGTGGTCAGACACACCACACTCCAAAGTAAATGACAGATGTGACCAAAGCAGATTCCATGGATTTCTCAACAACCCATTCAGACGCCTGTCACATTGTGAGCCAACCAGCCTCACTGAAACTCTGTCTTTCTCACGTGGGTTTCCAATCTCCATATTTGAAGAATTCACCTTGGAATTCTCTCTAAATGGTGTTCCCAATCAGGCGGCTTCAACAAGAATCCACCTCCGGGGTTTTAATCTCACCTTCTGAGATTCTTCTCCCCTGGATCTCTGAGTACACTCAAGCTTCATCTTCCAAACACATTTTCAGATCTTTGGCCATGCCAAGCAGAGCCCCACTTCTCCAAAAGCTCTCAGTTAGGAGTCACCAACCGTCGGCTGCCTCCTCGGATCTTCTGGGCTTCTCTCCAGCCCACTTTGCTGCAAGTCTGTTCCCTGCAGCTTTGTCTTTAATTTAGAGCCTATTCCTCTGCTCCTTATTTTTAACTTAACAGGACCGGTTTCAGGTTCCTGTCCTTGTCCCTTAACTTGGGACTTCCTTCTGGGACCTCTTCCTGTCCCACTCCCTGGTTTGGGACCCTCCCTCCCCCTGTCCCCCTCACCATGTTCTGCTCCCTGGGTCACCTTGCTGTGGGGCAGCCTTATTTAAAGTTGGTGGGTTTCCGTCTGACGTTTAAATTCAGCCTTGAGTCTTGCTGTGTACTTCTGCTGCTATTCAATCTCACTTTGTTTTTAGCCTGACAACCCCTCTGGCACACATCACAAAGACTTCCCAACGCAAATGGGTGTGGGTTGTTTATTGATGACTGATATAAGCTAAAGAATATGTCATGGAGTCATTTATGGCACAGAAAGAGGCCATTCGACCCATCTAGTCTCTGCTGGCTCTCCTTGGAGCAATTCAGTCAGTGCCATTCTCCCACTTCATGCCTGTGTCGCTGTAGGTTTATATCCATAAGACCATAATACCATAAGACATAGGAGCAGAAATTAGGCCAATCGGCCCATCGAGTCTGCTCCACCATTCAATCATGGCTGAAAAGTTTCTCAACCCCATTCTCCTGCCTTCTCCCCGTAACCTTTGATCCCCTTACCAATCAAGAACCTATCTATCTCGGTCTTAAATACACTCAATGACTTGGCCTCCACAGTCTTCTGTGGCAATGAATTCCATAGATTCACCACTCTCTGGCTAAAGAAGTTTCTCCTCATCTCTGTTCTAAAAGGTCTTCTCTTTACTCTGAGGCTGTGCCCTCGGGTCCTAGTCTCTCCTACTAATGGAAACATCTTCCCCACGTCCACTCTATCCAGGCCTTCCAGTATTCTGTAAGTTTCAATCAGATCCCCCCTCATCCTTCTAAACTCCATCGAATATAGACCCAGAGTCCTCAAACATTCCTCATATGTTAAGCCTTTCATTCCTGGGATCATTCTCGTGAACCTCCTCTGGACCCTCTCTAGGGCCGGCACATCCTTCCTGAGATACGGGGCCCAAAATTGCTCACAATATTCTAAATGTGGTCTGACCAGAGCCTTATAAATCCTCAGCAGCACATCCCTGCTTTTATATTCTAGTCCTCTCGAAATAAATGCCAACATTGCATTTGCCTTCCTAACTACCGACTCAACCTGCAAGTTAACCTTAAGAGAATCCTGGACTAGGACTCCCAAGTCCCTTTGCACTCCAGATTTCTGAATTCTCTCCCCATTTAGAAAATAGTCTATGCCTCTATTCTCCCTACCAAAGTGCCTCACCTCACACTTCCCCACATTGTATTCCATCTGCCACTTCTTTGCCCATTCTCCTAACCTGTCCAAATCCTTCTGCAGCCTCCCCGCCTCCTCAATACTACCTGTCCCTCCACCTATCTTTGCATCATCTGCAAACTTAGCCAGGATGCCCTCAGTTCCTTCATCTAGATCACTAATGTATAAAATGAAAAGTTGTGGTCCCAACACTGATCCCTGCGGAACTCCACTAGACACTGGCCGCCATCCTGAGAAGGCCCCCCTTATCCCCACTCTCTGCCTCCTGCCAGACAGCCAATCTTCTATCCATGCTAGTACCTTGCCTCTAACACCATGGGCTCTTATCTTACTGAGCAGCCTCCTGCGGCACCTTGTCAAAGGCCTTCTGGAAGTCCAAGTAGATAACATCCATTGGCTCTCCTTTGTCTAACCTACTCATTACCTCCTCAAAGAATTCTAACAGATTTGTCAGGCGTGACCTCCCCTTGATGAAACCATGCTGACTTTGCCCTATTTTACCATGCACTTCCAAGTATTCTGAAATCTCATCCTTAATAATGGACTCTTAAATCTTACCAACGACTGAGGTCAGGCTAATCGGCCTGTAATTTCCCATCTTTTCCTCACTCCCTTCTTAAACAGGGATTTTCCAGTCTTCTGGGACCCTCCCTGACTCCAGTGATTCCTGAAAGAGCACCACTAATGCCTCCACTATCTCTTCAGCTATCTCCTTCAGAACTCTGGGGTGTAATCCATCTGGTCCAGGTGATTTATCCGCCTTCAGACCTTTCAGTTTTCCTAGCACCTTCTCCTTGGTAATGGCCACCATACTCACCTCTGCCCCCCGACTCTCTTGAACTTTGTGGATGTCACTCGTGTCTTCCACTGTGAAGACTGAGGCAAAGTATCTATTCAGTTCCTCTGCTATTTGTTCCTCACTACTACTTTTCCAGCATCATTTTCCAGCGGCCCAATGTCCACTTTTGCCTCTCTCTTACCCTTTATATATCTAAAAATACTCTTGCAATCTTCTTTTATATTACTGGCTAGTTTACCCTCATATTTAATCTTCTCCCTCCTTATTTCTTTTTTAGTTGTCCTCTGTTGGTCTTTGTAGGCTTCCCAATCCCCTGGTTTCCCACTGCTCTTCGCCGCATTGTATGCTTTCTCTTTAGCTTTTATGCTGTCCCTGACTTCCCTTGTCAGCCATGGTTGCCTCGTCCTCCCTTTAGTATGCTTCTTCTTCCTAGGGATGAATTTTGCTGTATCTCCCAAATTACTCCCAGAAACTCCTGCCATTGCTGTTCCACTGTCTTTCCTGCTAGGCTCACCTCCCAGTCAATTCTGGCCAGCTCCTCCCTCATGCCCCTGTAGTTGCCTTGATTCAACCGTAATACCGTTACATCTGATTCCAGCTTTTTCCTCTCAAATTGCAGGGTAAATTCTATCATATTATGGTCACTTCCTCCTAAGGGTTCCTTCACCTTAAGCTCCCTTATCAAATCTGCCTCATTACACATCACTAAATCTAGAATTGCCTGTTCCCTAGTGGGCTCCACCACAAGCTGCTCCAAAAAGCCATCTCATAGACATTCCACAAATTCCTTTTCTTGGGATCCACTACCAACCTGATTTTCCCAGTCTACCTGCATATTGAAATCCCCTATGATCACTGTAACCTTGCCTTCCTTACATACCTTTTCTATCTCCTGGTGTATCTTGTGCCCCACATCCTGACTACTGTTCGGAGGCCTGTACATAACTCCCATTATGGTTTGTTTACCTTTGTGGTTCCTCAACTCTACCCACACAGATTCTACATCATTTCTTGCTATCGATTTAATTTCATTTCTTACTAACAAAGTAACCCCACCCCTCTGCCAACCTGCCTACCTTTTCGATAGGATGTATATCTTTGGATATTTAGCTCCCTGTCCTGATCCCCTTGCAGCCATGTCTCCGTGATGCCCACCACATCATACCTGCCAATTTCAATCTGTGCCACAAGCTCATTTACCTTATTTCGTATACTGCGTGCATTCAGATACAACACCTTCAGTCCTGTATTTCCCGTCCCCTTTCTCATTGTCATCCCTTTATCTGATGTGCTTGAAGTTAGATTCCAGCCCTTTCCAAACACGCTGTCCTATTTTGTGTTCTGGAGACTTTAATAGCCTCTACTGCGCTCTCCTTTCTTTTCAGTTTTTTCATAATTTTCCATGAAGTTGAATCCACCCCCTCACACACTAACCTGCTGCTTTGTTTCCCATTAGTCATACTTCTTGGAGTTTTACCCTTCCCCCCTCTGCCACCCCACTTTCTAGTTTAAAGTCCTGTTGACCACCCTATTTACCCTTTTTGCTAGAACATTGGTCCCTGATTGGTTGAGGTGGAGACCATCCCAAAGGTACAGATCCCTCCTGTTCCAATACTGATGCCAGTGCCCCACAAAATGGAAACCCTCTTTCCCACACCACTCCTTTAGCCACGTGTTTACTTCCCTTATATTTCCCTCAAGTGCCCATCCAATTTCCTTTTCATTTGCATTTTAGCCACATTTTTTAGTGGTACTTTTTGGAACTTCTTTGTTTTAGGAATTAAAGGTTATTTTATTCAAACGCATTCTGTAGAAAAATGACTAAAAATCCCCAAACATAAAACCTCGTCTTTTCCAACCTGCACCTAAGTAGCTGGGCCAGGGTGAGTTGGTTACAGCTCTACAGAGTGAGCATTGCATTGGGAACCACAGGGTCTGCCTGTAGAGATTTCCCAGTCGATTGTTTGGAGACTGTTACCTATGGGATGGGTTTTCACTGGATTAGAACAATAACAGGCGAACTTATTTTGGCATCGCATCAGTCAGGCAGATCACAACCAACCGGGGTGAGCCCAGCTGTGTATAACACTCAGAGATACACACATAGGGCAGAACTTTACCCTTGGTGGGCAGGCTTGTGCCTGACTTGCCTGCCCGTGAAATAAAGCGCGTTGATGCCCGACATTAACGTGCACTCGCGCAATATTTCGCTAGGCAGATCTGCCATTAATTCAGTGGCCAGTTAAGGTCCTTGAGAGACCAGCTGACTCTGAGTTTACATAGCCCGTGCGATAGTCAGGCCATTACACGGGCAAAAGGGGCAGGCCACAATTTGCAAAACCACATCCACGGGTGGGATAAGAGGGGTCATTGGCTTTGTCAAAACGATTAGTGAGGAGTTGAGGATATCACTTGCCGCTGGTTGCTCCTGTGAACAGGACAGCTTTCTCTTGTTTCAGAGCTGCATTCAGAGAATTTAGAGGCTTCAGTTCAGGACTCTGTTGTCTTCCAGGCCCCCAGAGGATTCACACCGCTTGGACCCTTCCAGGTATCAGACAGCCTTCCCTTACCCTGGTAATAGGGATTGTGGTCTCCACTGGAGGCATCTCCTCTGAAGAGGAAGAGAGAGACAGAACGGGAAGGAGGCCGGGTGTCCCAGTGCAGCTTCCAGGGGAGTGACCTGTGGGAGGAGAGGCGCAGGCACAAGGGGGGCAGGTCCAGCAGGTAGCCCAAGGTGGAAGGGGCTGCAGAAGATGCCACTATCCTGCGGCCAGGATTTACAGTCGGCAGCTATCTTAATATGCCCTAAACTTCTCTGCCTCTGGATTTTCCCAGGGCTCAATGGGGTATCTTTGTGGAGTCTCCCAGTCAGCTGTCCACAGTTGTGTTGAGCTGGTGACAGAAGCTTTGTTCAGGCGTGCATTAACTTTCATTCATTACCGTACAGACGAGGCCAGCCAGGCTGAGCGAGCCAGAGGCTTTGCTGCGATTGCTGTGTTCCCCTGTATCCAGGGTGGCATCGACCTGAACTGATGTGGCCATCAAGGTGCCAGTGAGTCAGCCCGGTGCCTTCGTCAACAGGAAGGGATTCCATCTCATGAACGTGCAGATAGTGTGTGACCACAGGATGCAGATTCTGCAAGTCTGTGCAAGGTACCCAGGCAGCTCCCATGATGCTTATATCCTCAGACACTCCCAGGTGCCGAGGCTCTTCAGTGCTCCAGCCCTGCTGGATGGATGGCTGCTGGGTGACAAGGACTATTTGCTGAAAGGGTGGCTCGTGACGTCTCTCCGCCACCCAAGAACAGAGGCCCAGCAGCGGTACAATGGGAGCCATGCCTCCACATGGGCGGTGGTAGAGAGAACCATCGGTCTTCTCAAGATGTGCTTCCGATGCCTGGACCGTTCAGGGAGCGCACTGCAATACCCCTCAGATCATGTGTCACTGATAGTGGTTGCATGCTGCACTCTCCACAATCTGGCGCTGGAAAGGGGGGATGCCGTGGAGGAAGAAGACCTTGACACAGCTGCTCAGGCAACAGATGATGAGTCCAGTAGTGAGTCCGAGGATGAGCATGGTGAGGAGAACACTGAGGGCATGGACACAGACCTGGGCAACCCCCAGGGAGGCAGAGACACCAGGGACACTTTGATCCAACGCTCCTTCAGCTAGCCTACCCATTAAGAACCACCACCACATGCCAGAGCTGCAGGCTCCATACTCGATCCCTGACAGGACCAGTTCCTTGGTCAACAACATACACTATGTGCCACTGCAACAAAGTTTCAGGAGACGCACGTCCATCACAACATCATGGCCTACCCTGCACCTACAGAACAAATGAAGCATCCAGAGGCCAGTTACAAAAATCTCATTTACTGTTGACTGACAAAAATAGCAGAAAATAACGTTCACCGGTGTTTTACATCACACCATTAAAAAATTAACAGGAAAATGGGGGAAACAATTATCACCCATGATCAGACCATGTGGTGTTTAAAGTTTTCGCTTGCAGGTGCTACGTCTTGGTGCTGCCCTCTCGCTGGCACTGGCAATGGAGACAGCCTGCTCACTCTGCTGCCCTGTCGGCCTTGATGACCTTGGCAGGTGTCCTCTGGCCCGTGGAGCCTGTGCTGGCCCTGCCTGGGAGGGAGCAGCCAGTGACACAGCTGGCATCTCCCCAGTCACTGCAGCCCTCATCCGGAGCGCCCTGAGAGGAGCCCGCAGAGACGACAGGCAGCTCGTGCACCAACGTCAGGTAGCTCTGCAGCTCCCTGCTCAATATTGATGGACGGGCACCTAGCTGTGATACTGGGTGCCTCATCCATCTCCCACACTGACACTGTCCAGCTGAGCTCATCGCCAGTGTGAGGGCTGCAGGTCTGAGCGCAATCCCAGGAACCCGATTCAGCTCCTGGAGCTGCCTCTCCGTGAGATTTGCCATTGTCTCCATGGAGGAGGCAGTGCGCTTGACCGTGAGGGTCATTGCATTGTTCATGCTCCGCAGGGACTCCTCCACAATGGACACAATGGCACGCATTCCCTAATGATCTCCGCCAGACCCTCCCGCACACCCTGCTGGACATCCAGCATCTGCTGACTCATGGACGACTCCAGAGGCCCATCATCCGCCACCGACTGAGCATGTTCCTGGTCTCCAGCTGTCCTCCGACTGCGGGCACCCTGGGCACTCTCTGTCTCCGCCTGCACCTCAAGTGAGTGCGAAATGCCCTCACCAATGTGCACCGAGATACTAGACACCCATCTTATGCCCACCGAGATGCTGGTATCTGGGCTGGTGCCTGCTTGACAGAGGGTGTGACGCAGGTGCGTGGTCAGCATGCTGGTCCTCAGGGGTCAGGGGTCAGGGGTGGGCTCCAGGCTCCTCATAGCGGCCGCCTGCTGGTGAGTCTAAAAGGGACAAGAAGGGCATGTCATTAGTTTAAGTCATGACACTATCGCTGTGCCTGCCTGACATCCTGATGAGGCAGAGATCTGCATCATGGTGCCCTCGTCTTTCTGTTATCAATGGGGATTCCAGGTTTGAGGCCCATTTCAATATATAGACTACACTGCAATGGTTGCAAAAAGCCACATTCTCACCTCAGTGCGCTGGCACCCTAACCTCACCTCCCTCTGGCACCCTAACCTCACCTCCCTCTGGCACCCGAACCTCACCGCGGCCGCTTGACCGAGGTGCATGGCGCCTCTCCAGGTCCGGGGCCTCCTGCTTGTATTGCATGAGGATGGAGCTGTGGGAGTCCCCTGCCAGTTCGCGACCTCTCAACATTGTTATGGAATGTTTTCTCCTGAAAGGGCAGAGGAGCAGTGATGAGTCCGCTCTCTACCTGCAGGCCCATTGCAGCCTGGATAACCCCACCTGAGGAACACCTCGCAGGGCTCAGCTGATCCCTGACCTTGGAGCTGCAAGACACTCAGTCCAAGCAGCCAGGGCTCACTCCCTTGGCCAGTTCCTGCCTCCTTGACATTTGCCACCCACACTTTAACACCTCTGAGGTCCACGGGGGGTGGGGGAGAGATGGGCAGCTCTTAACTGTTCTGTAAAATGACCCACTCTAGCTCGGTACTCACCCTTACCCGATCGCAGGAGATCGTTGAAGCACTTCCGGCACTGCACCCATGTGCGCCTCACCACGTCTTGGCTGCTGACTCTGGATGCCACCTCCTCCTAGGCCTTTTTGGTGAGGTGGGTGGGGGGGTGGGTGTGGGGGACCTTCTCCTCCTGTCCCCGGGCTGCCACCTCCTCCAGGAGGGCACCGCGGCACTCATCCAGAAAACGCGGGGCCGATTGCCCCGCCGACCTGCGACATCCATGCCCACAACTTCGACATCTTTCACTGGCAGCCTTCCAGGGCCACATTTGAATCGGCCAATGGGGACCCGGTGGACATTAAACCCCCCGGCTTCGTGCTCATTGAAGGGCCTTAACTGGGCTCCCAGCGTAAAATGGTGGTGTTCTGCCGATCGCACACAGGCCAAGGGTAAAATTCTGCCCATAGTTACCTGTAGCACACACACAGGGCAGAATTTTACAGCCTTGTCACGGCAGGGGTGGGGCTGTAAAATGTGATGAGGTGTAAAATTCTACCCACAGTTCCCCCTCCCTCTACCTTTCATACACACACACAATTCCCTCTCTCTCCCCTCATGCACACACATACACACACACACACACACACACACACACACACACACACACACAGTTACACACAAACACACTTACACAGACACACACTTACACAGACACACACTTACATAGACACACACACACAATTACACATAAACACACACACAGTCTGCTCTTCCTTTCACACACACACACAGACACACACTTACATAGACACACACTTACACAGACACACACACGCAGTTACACACGTACATGCAGTTACACACAATCACACTTACACAGACACACACTTACATAGACACACACACACACACACACACACATAAACACACACACAGTTTGCTCTCCCTTTCACACACACACACACACACACACAGTTACACACAAACACACTTACACAAACACACTTACACAGACACACTTACATAGACATACACACACAGTTACACACGTACATGCACAGTTACACACAAACACACTTACACAGACACACTTACATAGACATACACACACAGTTACACACGTACATGCACAGTTACACACAAACACACTTACACAGACACACACTTACACAGATACACACACACACACACATAAACACACACACAGTCTGCTCTCCCTTTCACACACACACACACACACACACACACACACACACAGTTACACACAAACACACTTACACAGACACACACTTACATAGACATACACACACAGTTACACACGTACATGCACAGTTACACACAAACACACTTACACAGACACAAACTAACATAGACACACACACACACACACACACAGACACACACACACACGGGGCAGGATATTCCTGGCGGCGAGAGGGGGACTGGGCCTGCTCACCAACATGTAAAATGACACGCAGTGACATCGGGCGGAACTCCTGACATTACTGCGCCCCATTTAAATTTCCTGGTAGGCAGGGGCACAGCAGAATCAGCTGTGTGCCCGCCGACCGGTCAATGGCCAATTGAGGCCATAGACAGAGTCATTAAACTAATTAATGGACCTGCCCGTCCAAGCTTAAGGTTGGTGGGCAGGCCGGGAATTAGAAAAAACATGAAACCTCACCCACGGGCGGGATGAGGTTTCATGTAGGTTTTTAAAAATTTTAATAAAGTTTTTGTTTAAAATTATGGACATGTCCCAGCTCATGTGACAGTGTCACATGAGGGGACATGTCAGGAGTTTTTTTTCCCCTACTTTTAATTTCTGTCACAGAACAGCCGATCTCCCTGAGGCTGCACTTAGCCTCAGGGAGATGAGTGCGCTCTTTTGTGCGCACGCGCCAAAGAGCGCACTCTCGCTTTTGGGATTCCTCTTCCCCCACCCACACAGGGAGAACACAGCACTTCTGTGCAGACGTCACGCTGGGCGGGCTTTAATTGGCCCCCCCTTGTAAAATGGTGCCACGCACCTGATCAGGGGCGCCGACCAGAAACCGCCCGCCCTTTAACTTCGCCCCCGACGGGGAGAAAATCTTGCCCACAGTTCACTCTCCCCCTCTCTCTCACACATACACACACACTTACACAGACACACAGTTACTTCTCTGGGTTCAATTTGATAATGGATCGGTGAAACAATTGCGAGATGTCTCACAGTTAACAGGCAGTTGGGAAAATTCAGGGATGGCTGGAAAGTAGGGAGAGAGGAGTGTTCCAGAGTGCTCATGACATTAAGATAAGGCTATTGTCCCATCCCGGAGACAGGAAGAAATATACTTATGTATATATATATATCTATATCTACGTGAGGCTGGCGACTTTCTAAAATTATTTATTCCTGTTTTTTAAAATGGGCAATTGCTGGGCTCCTAAAACGGCTGCCTGCTGATCACATGCTCATGGATGATTCTAAACTCTTCCAATTGACAAAAACAAACTCATCATCCTCCTGGAATGTGACTTGTATAAACATTCCAGCCAAGCCAACACAAAGGATTGGTAGACGATGCGTCTGCACCAGCCAGCTCTGGACAAAGGTAGAGCTATTCGGGACTTGTCATCTCCAACGTTGTGATATGGCTCTTCAGTTCGTTACTCAACACAGTGGGTTTTAGCAAGGGCACCTTGTTAGCTAACAGCTCGACCCGAAAGACCCTGTCACATGACCGAGACTCAAACTGTTTGAATTCCGTTAATTATACAGCTTTTGAGTTTTATCTTCAGCTGCGGTTTAACCTCTGAAGAGAACCAGAGCCCAGGTGAGCAGTCTGCCTTTGACCTCCATCTCTCTCCGAGTCTGCTTTGCAGAAAGAACCCTGTATTTCTCCTAGAGTGAACTAACACCCAGGATACAAGAATACTTTGCTGCATCTTCAACAGACTCAACCTGCAACTGAGTTCCCAGGACCAAGGCAAGGAATTCTGTCAGACAAACCAACAAAAATAACCTTCCTTGGACATTGGGTCATGCTTGCGGACAGACCGAAGGTGTTACATGACCCAGACCTCCCTGTCGCTTGCCATTTCAATACACCATCCTGCTCTCATGCCCACATGTCCGTCCTTGGCCTGCTGCAATGTTCCAGTGAAGCTCAATGCAAACTGGAGGAACAGCACCTCATCTTCCGACTAGGCACTTTACAGCCTTCCGGACTTTATATTGAGTTCAACAATTCAGATCATGAACTCTCTCCTCCATCCCCACCCCCTTTCTGATCCCCCTTTTTCCAATAATTTATAATTTTTTAACAAATATATTTTTCTTTTCCCACCTATTTTAAAATTTATTTCGATCTATTGTTTCAACTCCACCTTTTAGCCCATTTCGATCCCTTCCCCCCACCCCACCCCCACTAGGGCCATCTGCCACTAGCTTGCTTCCCTTAATGTCCCCATTAGCACATCCTTTAGATAATATCACCACCATCAACACCCCTTTGTCCTTTTGTCTATGACATCTTTGGCTGTCTCTTCTTGGCCTTCACCTATCACTGGTCCTCCTGTCAAGCTCCTCCTGTCCCACCCCCTTCTACCAGCTTATATTTCATCTTATGTCTTAGTTCTGATGAAGGGTCATATGGACTCGAAATGTCAACTGTATCCATCTCCGCAGATGCTGTCAGACCTGCTGAGTTTTTCCAGGTATTTTTGTTTTTGTTCTAGATTTCTAGCATCCGCAGTATTTTGCTTTTTCCCTTGGACATTGGTCCATAACTCTTATTTTCATTGCGGTCTTTCCCTGTACCCTTTTCTTTCCCTTATCCTTCTTTTATTGTATGAGTGCAAAATGGGGTGCATGTTGCAAAACCTCTTTCCCGTGTTTTGTGTGTGTGTAAAATAAACCAACTCTCTTATTTTACCTTATCTCGAGTTTGCTGTGGGGTTATTAGTAGAGGATTGGAGCACTCCAAACTGGAGGGTTGGGGAAACAACACCACCACTTGTAAAGGGGGAGGGGGGAATCAGAAAGCAAAACCACCTTTCTGTTTACAGACAGGTAGTGAGAGGAGAAATCAGGGCTGTTTAAATTAAACCTCCTACGGTCTGTAACACTATGTTCTGTTGCATACTCTCTGCTGAAACAGACCAGTTACTAAACAGAGGCAGTCGGAGCCACAAACAGGACCACATTAGAAAATCTAAGAGAGATAAAAGCTCCATTTAATTCTGTGATAAGGTTTAAATTGAATTTCATATTTAGAGGCACAGCATCTAATAGGGCAACCAATCAGTGGACATTATAACACATTAAATGTCATATTGACTTTGTCATAATTAGGATCAGGAAGGTTAGTGAAAGGGAACATGGAGAAAAAGGAAAAGATTGAGATGAAATGTCTTGTTTTGTCTGTGATATGCAGTGAACAGTGGGATATTAAGTGAAGATAATAAGTTATCTGCTTGTTGTTTAAGGTTTGTGTTACAGCACAAGCTTTCAGTGTAAGTCACTTCTCATGGGAAGGGTTTTCGTCAAAAAAATTCTGAGGAATTGATCAGCTGGCAAGAAAGTTTTTAAAGACTAATTAAAAAAGGAATTTCTCTCACCATGTTGTGGTACAGGGAGATTCAGCATGGTAAAGACATTGGAAATGAAGGATCACACATGTTCCCTGTGTAGGGAATCCTTAACCTGCTTAAACAATTAACTCCACACTGAGATACAGCTCTCTGTGCCAGCACATCGTGAGAATCAAACTGCAATTGTTAATCTTTCCAGGATCTGGCAGAAACACATTTTGTGCTGCAGCCATTTTATATTTTTTCTGAACGAGACTTATTTTGAATGCAATGTTTCCTTTCTTGTGTCAATTTAGGAGATGGTGTTCCTCCCAACCAGGTATCACTGGAGATGATGTCAGAATATTTTTGTTATATTTAGGCTTCTTGCAAATTCCAGCATTGCAGGTTCATTAAATGATGACTTTGCTACTTTTGTCTTCCAAAAGACAGTGTCTGGGCTGAGAATTCACCTTAACCAGAGGGTATCCTCTCTGCCATTAGAAATACCAGGGATAGGGCTTGATTGGTGCAGGCCTCTCATACATTCTCAGAACTGATAGGTTAATTGCACAATTGACCCTGTGACCCACACAAAAGTAATGAGCCAGAAAGTTATTGAACTCCAACAAACTGAATTAAGAGTGCCCTTCTCAAGGCTGCAGGTTAGAAAAAGACTGTCATTAAATGGGAAGCTCTTCAGAAGCACCCTATAAACACCCAGTTTAGAAGCTTCGAATGATATGTGCTGGAGATATGAAGAACTTAATGGCAGCTATTAACCCAGTATATAAAATAGCAGCACATGGAGACTCCACAAGTTCATCGTACACAACAGGAACTTTATGAGCCACGTTGCCTTCTCATGTTTAGCCCCCTCGCTTTCCTCTGCAGTGAGTAACATTGACAAAGGACATGAACCAAGGGTGGAAAATCAAGAACAGCAGCTTGAACTTGTACACACCTCTTTAATGTAAGGGAAATCTCACCGCCTAAAGGAAAAATAGACACTGAATGAGGAAAGGGGGTGGTGACTATAAGTCTGGGTAGAGAGACAGGGTTGAGAAGGAGCTTAAAGGGGAGGAAGGTGATTGGGTTGAGGGGGTGACAGGGACAAGGCTGCTTGGTTCACCATCATGGTCAGGCAATGGGGAATGAGGGGCTGGGCTACAGAGAGGAACTGGGTGTTCAAGGTGGAGGGTGAAAAGAATTCCTAAATCTGGTTGATTGTATTCTGGAGGTATCATCACATGACCTCTCATCTTGCCTGGTCACATGGTCTTTTATTCTCCAGTATGTTTATAACTAACTAACAAACAAAATGAATAAAACACACCACTTGCTTGAAGCCACAATAATCTTTCTCCTTGATTTTGTTTTTGCAGTATTGTCCTGGAGATGAATCTTTAATTGTTGGACAACCCTAGGGGATGACTAACTCTATCCAGGAGCCCGGAGGCTGGCCCCATTTTGGCCCTCAGGCCTCATTAACGTGTTTTAAACGAGTTGCTGAGACTTGTTCTCATTCCACGGGTGGTTGGAGTATTTTACACAGGGGATCAGGTCATTAACTACCCCCCCAACCCCAGCAGCAACTGAATGGTAAGTGTTGGCAGAGGGTCCAATCTATTGGACTGAAAACTGGGAATGCTCCTATTCCTGCTGACTGAAGGAAATAAACTTTGTTCAGAGAAATGTACCCTACATTGATGTAGAGTTGCCAACCCTCCAGGTTTGGCTGGTGTCTCCAGGGATTGAAGATCAATCTCTAGGATACTGCTGTGCGCCACCCTGGAGAAAAATCATCGGGACATTAAAAAAGATTGTTTTTTTTTGGTCATTTTCTTTGAACATTTCTCTTTACCAGATATAAAAATATTTAAAATGAGGAAAAAGTCTGTTTGGCTGACAGTAAAGCATCTAACTATCCAATTGGGTAATAAGTCTAAATGCAAATACTGCAGATGCTGGAAATATGAAACCATAACAGAAAATGCTGGAAAAACTCAGCAGATCTGACAGCATCTGTGGGAAGAGAAACAGAGTCTTAGAAGGGTCATACGGACTTGAAGTGTCAACTCTGTTTTTCTCTCTCCACAGATGCTGTTAGGCCTGGTGGGTAATAAGACTCTTTGCTTTCCAGTTGGTGTAGGAAGGCAGCACATCACAAGGGTGGATGTGTTGGCTGAATAATGGCCAGACAGTGGGGTCAAATCATGTGATGAAACCTCCAGGAATACATTTAGTCATGGTTGGCAACCCTAGGTTAATGGCTGCTGCTTAGCCCACTGAAGATCCTTGACACATACACTTACCTACTCACTGCTACCCTAAACTCTAAGAGGGACCTCAAATAGGTCTTAGGCTTCCCTTTAACATATATAATGGTCCTAACTCTGACCCTCTGAGACAGCTGACAACTACCTGACTTAAGCGAGTTTTGTGTGTCTTTGGGAGTGGAAAATGTCGGTCCCCAAAACTGACCTAAAATTGGGTGCGATGAGGTCCAATTTCACCCCAATTCCCTTGGACACTGTCTGTTTCAGAACATGAACAGTTATTGTGACAAGCACTTCAAGTGTAGATTACTTTCAATGATTTTAATACAATAGAAAGGGGATTGAGGCTTTCTAAAGAGCGAATGGCAGGTCTGCGGGATTTAACCAAGTCACTTTTCATGGGCCACTAACTGAGTGCTAGATGGAGGATCAATAAAAAGCTCAAAAGAGAAACTTTTTGTGTCAGCAACATCCTTCCAAGTTGAAATATTTAATTGATGGCCATTTATTTCCACTAAAAACAAGAGAGTTCCTGCATAACTCACAGCCAGGCTGTGTGACAGACACTGCCTCACTAATCACATTCAGTGTCAGTTTCTCACTCTCACTTGTCAGCAGGAATCTAGAAGCTTCTTGCTCTGCATGGTCAGCACACTGTCATGATCGATGACAATTTTGTGACACATTAGGGCTGGTGAGAGATCATTTCTCTCTCTCACCTCTGGCATTTCTCTCTTTATCACATTGATGGTGCTTTGATCCACGTTTCTCCAGAATTAACTCTTTTTAAACTCCAAGGATCTCGCCTAAATCTTAAACCTATTCCCACCAGCCTCACTCTGTAGAAATCTAGGCTCATCACCCTGTCTCTAATCTCACTCTTCCTCTCAAACTGTGGAACTTCTCACCTCTGTCCTGTCCTCTCTGCCAATCTGCAGGCTTCTCAAACCTGTAGATTTAGAACTTGGAGCATTAGTAGGTTCAGTTTGAGCACTTAATTGTGGCTGACTCCCCATGCAGTACTGAGGGAGTGCTGCACTATTGGAGGTGCCATCTTTTGGATGAGATGTTAAACTGAGGGCCCATCTGACCTCTCAAGCAGGCATAGAAGATCTAGTGACACTTCTTGGAGCAAAGAATGAAGTGTTCCTGGCCTTCTCTCAATCTACATTGCCAAACATAAATTAACTGGTTATTAACTGGTTGTTAACTGGTTATTAACTGGTTGTTAACTGGTTATTAAGTGGTTGTTAACTGGTTATTAACTGTGGCATCTTGTTCTGAGTAAATTGGCCGCCATGTTTGCTTACAAAACTGCAGTGACTACACTTTATTTTGATCCTCAGCGTGTGATCGTAAGTTATTAAAAGTGGCAGGACAGTTAGAGAGAGCTGTTTCTAAAGCATACAGTATTCTAGGCTTCATTAATAGGGGCATAGAGTACAAGAGCAGGGAGGTTATGATGAACGTATGTAAGACACTGGTTAGACCTCAGCTGGAGCATTGTGTACAGTTCTGGGTGCCACACTATAGGAAGGATGTGAATGCATCGGAGAGAGTGCAGAAGAGGTTTACGAGAATAGTTCCAGGGATGAAACACTTCAGTTATGAGGAAAGATTGGAGAAGTTGGGACTGTTTTTCTTGGAGAGGAGAAGGCTGAGAGGAGACTTGATAGAAGTTTTCAAAATTATGAGTGATTTGGACAGTGTAGATGGGGAGAAACTGTTCCTGCTCGTAAACTGATTGAGAACCAGAGGGCAGTTTTAAAGAGTTTTGCAAAAGAAGCAAATGCGAAGTGAGAAAATTTTTTCCACACTGCGAATAGTTTGGGTTTGGAATGCACGGCCTGAAAGTGTGATGGAGGCAGGTTCAACTGAGCCATTCAAGAGGGAATTGGATGATTATTTAAATAGAAACAATATGCAGGGTTATGGGGAAAAGACAGGAGATTGGCACTTAGTTAAAATGCTCAGAGAGCCAGTGCAGAAATGATAGGCCAAATGGCCTCCTCCTGCATCATAACAATTCTATGATTCTGTGATCATGTGCTGCACACATACAAGTTCCTTATTTCCATTCAGCTGCTCCTTTACACAGTCCACTCACCTACCATTTCCAAGCCTGATGCTGTCCTCACCTGAATTTTCCTGTCAAAAGCTTTCTTATCATCAGTTGTTTAGTTTGGACTTGGGATAGTTCATCCCAATCAGCCTCACCCCCACGGTATCTTCACTCCCTCAAGTCCAAGCAGAGCTGACCTGGGTCTATCTGCTACATAACTGCTTTAAGTCATCTATGTAGATCTGGTTGGACCACATCAAGTACTATTGGACTATACTCTACTCATTGAAGCTGACCATTCTTCCAGGATCACTAGAGCAGCGATAACTGCCCTGGTTTGTTTTCACTACTAGCAACCATCTCCTTAACCCCGTCACCTACACTTTCACCTCCAACAAGCTCAAGGAACTCACTGACTGCTTATCAGCAGAATAAAGACTATTCCTTCAGGTACCTCTGCTGTCCCTTAGCAACATCATCTGTAGACATGGCTCAGATTATAAATGCATACTGGTGATCAACTCTCTGGACTCCTTCTGTCTTTGTATTGTTATACTGATTACCTGACATGCAGACTTGGAAGAACCACAACTTTGGTCAGATAATCATCGGGAGACTGAAACCATTGTCTTTGGTCATTGCCTCAAAGTAGCCTTGTCACCAATTCCATTCTTCTCTCTCACACTAAACCAGATATTTTGCATTCTTGGTGTCCTATTTGACCCTAAGATGAGCTTCCGACCCATATCCTATCCATCACTAAGATCATTTACTTCCAGCACTGTAACATCACCTGACTCTGCCCTCAGCTTATCTGCTGCTGAACCCTCACTTCTTGCCTTTGTTACTTCTAGACTGTTCCAGTGCACTCCTGGCTGGCCTCCCACATTTTACCCTCCATCTTGTATTTCAAAACCCTGTACCGAGTCCCATTGCCCATCACCTGTGTGTTCACTGAACTATAATGACATCATTCATAGATCCTGTGAACGGTTTCCAAGGACTGATGTTTCAGTTCTGTTTGCCAATGTTGTGAAAGATAATTGTAGGAGACTGCATGAGTGTTCCCATCAACACCTTGAGGGCACAGGGTCTTGGATATTCTGAGATCAGAAATATTGATTAACTGATGCATTCAAGTTTGATGTGTGTAGAGGAATGTTGTCCATGTCCAATAGGAATTACACCGTTCATAAATTATTATCTTAATACCAAGTTAAGCAGACAGAAAATTACAAAGCTTTGAATTAAAAATATGAGAAAAAGATTTTGTGCCAAAGTAATTAAAGAAGGAATGAGGATTGATATTATAATTAATTGAACTGTAAATCTATGATTAGTTTAAACCATGCGATCTAATTACAGAATGAATTAAGCAGAGTGTGAAATATAGTGGATATGAGTAACTATACACAGTGAGAATTGAGTGAATATAAGCCATCCTCTCCAGCTGTATTTAAAAATGTTAATCTGAAAGTTTGTATCGACTTCATAACTCTGCCTATGTAATCATCGCTATATAACCCTCTTTTCCATAATTTCCCATTTAGTAATCCTTGCTACAAAACGCCAATTATATTACACTTGATATATATATAAAACTCTTCCTTGTATAAACTCTCCCTCACAAAAGCCACTCAAAAACCCCATAAGTATAAATGCCCCCTTTATCACATTGTATGTAACTTCACCTTATATAACTCCATATTTCTAATTACCTCTATGTATTTAACTTCTCTTTATATAACTACCATGTGTGTATAATTCCCTGTAGCCAATCTCACTAGACAGTCCAGCCATGAGAACGGAAATCCCCCTATAACCCTCTATGTGAAAACCATTGCTCCAGCTGCTGATAGCTGGGATAAGCTGTATAAGATGGACGTAAAAGATCCCTAGCACTATTTGAGGAAGAGCGAGGGATATTTTCTCTGTGTCCTGCCCTAACCAATAACTAGCAACATCTGTTCATCACGTTGCTGTTAGTGGGAGCTTGCTGTGCACAAATTGGCTGCAACATTTCCTACATTACAACAGTGACTAAACTTCAAAAATATTTCACTGGGGTTGTGAAACCTGCTACTGACATCCAAATTCACTCTTTCGATCAAGTCAGGTGGAATAATAATTTGGATTAAATTGTCAGCCTTGGTGACGGTCCTGATGTCCCCCAACGGCCCCTCATTCTCTTTCTCATTTATTTTATTCCTAACCTGCCTCAGGCAGAGCCTGGTAAGGTTTGTAACACAGACCACAGCCTCTCTAAACATTGCTCCCTTCGCCTGTACTCCTCCTGAACCCTTTCCAAAACACATTGGCAATGCATCATCCAAACTCTTTGCTGGAAATCGTTGACACTCCGGAGAAACCTACCAGCTGGACTTGACATTTCTCATCGTGATATTTGGCCATTACTGTTCCCTTTCCCCCAAAGACAGGTCCAGTACATTGGTGCATTCTGTTGTTCTTTTAGGCATTTGGCCATTTTATAGGAAATATGTTAGAGTGAAAATCAAACCAGAATATTGCCTGATCACCTCTTGTGAATGTGTTCCTAATTCCACTGTTCTCATAAACCAGCTGTTTTCTGTCACTTTTTATCTCTCTATCTTTCCCTAGTGTAACTGTTCAGCTCTGGAACCTGTGTGCGCACAGTGTGAAAGAGTTGGTAACTTTGCCTCAGTGACTGGTCTTCAATAAGATGCCATTCATGGCCAGTCAAAACAAACAATTAGATTTCATTTTAGCACTTTCAACTCCACTCTCTGAATTACTGGGGCCTTGGGGTTCATACAAAGCATCACTGCTAGGGTACAGGTCCCACACACACTGACTCTCACTGGGGTACGGGTCCCACACACACTGACTCTCACTGGGGAATGGGTCCCACACACACTGACTCTCGCTGGGGTACGGGTCCCACACATACTGTCTCTTGCTGGGGTACAGGTCTCAAATACACTGACTCTCACTGGGGTACGGGTTCCACACACACTGAATCTCACTAGGGTACATGTCCCACACATACTGTCTATTGCTGGGGTACAGGTCCCAAATACACTGACTCTCACTGGGGTACGGGTCCCACACACACTGACTCTCACTGGGGTACAGGTCCCAAATACACTGACTGTAACTGGGGTATGGGTTCCACACACACTGACTCTCACTGAGGTACTGGTCCCACACACATTGACTCTCACTGGGGTACGGGTTTCTCACACACTGACTCTCACTGAGGTACTGGTCCCACACACACGGACTCTCACTGGGGTATGGGTCCCACACACACTGACTCTCACTGGGGTATGGGTCCCACACACACTGACTCTCACTGGGGTATGGGTCCCACATACACTGACTCTCACTGGGGTACGGGTCCCACACACACTGACTCTCACTGGGGTATGGGTCCCACACACACTGACTCTCACTGGGGTACGGGTCCCACACACACTGACTCTCACTGAGGTACAGGTCCCACACACACTGATTCTCACTGGGGTACAGGTCCCACACACACTGACTCTCACTGGGGTACGGGTCCCACACACACTGACTCTCACTGGGGAACGAGTCCCACACACACTGACTCTCACTGAGATACAGGTCCCACACACACTGACTCTCACTGGGGTATGGGTCCCACACACACTGACTCTCACTGGGGTATGGGTTTCTCACACACTGACTCTCATTGGGGTACGGGTCCCACACACACTGACTCTCACTGGGGTACGGGTCCCACACACACTGACTCTCACTGGGGTATGGGTTTCTCACACACTAACTCTCGCTGGGGCATGGGTCCCACACACACTGACTCTCACTGAGCTACGGGTCCCACACACACTGACTCTCACTGGGGTACAGGTCCCACACACACTGACTCTCACTGGGGTATGGGTTCCACACACACTGACTCTCACTGGGGTATGGGTGTCACACACACTGACTCTCACTGGGGAACGGGTCCCACACACACTGATTCTCACTGGATACAGGTCCCACACACACTGACTCTCACTGGGGTATGGGTTCCACACACACTGACTCTCATTGGGGTACGGGTCCCACACACACTGACTCTCACTGGGGTATGGGTCCCACACACACTGACTCTCACTGGGGTATGGGTTTCTCACACACAGACTCTCACTGGGGAACGGGTCCCACACACACTGACTCTCACTGGGATACAGGTCCCACACACACTGACTCTCACTGGGGTATGGGTCCCACACACACTGACTCTCACTGGGGTACGGGTCACACACACACTGACACTCACTGGGGTACGGGTCCCACACACACTGACTCTCACTGGGGTATGGGTTTCTCACACACTAACTCTCGCTGGGGCATGGGTTCCACACACACTGACTCTCACTGGGCTACGGGTCCCACACACACTGACTTTCACTGGGGTATGGGTCCCACACACACTGACTTTCACTGGGGTATGGGTACCACACACACTGACTCTCATTGGGATACAGGTCCCACACACACTGACTCTCACTGGGGTATGTGTTCCACACACACTGACTCTCATTGGGGTACGGGTCCCACACACACTGACTCTCACTGGGGTATGGGTCCCACACACACTGACTCTCACTGGGGTATGGGTTTCTCACACACCAACTCTCACTGGGGTACGGGTCCCACACACACTGACTCTCACTGGGGTACAGGTCCCACACACACTGACTCTCACTGGGGTACAGGTCCCACACACACTGACACTCACTGGGTTGTGGGTCCCACACACACTGACTATCACTGGGATTCAGGGTTAAACACAAACTGACTCTCACTGGGGTATGGGTGCCACACACACTGACTCTCACTGGGGTACGGGTCCCACACACACTGACTCTCACTGGGGTACGGGTCCCACACACACACTGACTCACACTGAGGTATGGGTTCCACACACACTGACTCTCACTGGGGTATGGGTCCCACACACACTGACTCTCACTGGGGTACGGGTCCCACACACACTGACTCTCATTGGGGTATGGGTTTCTCACACACTGACTCTCATTGGGGTAAGGGTCCCACACACACTGACTCTCACTGGGGTATGGGTTTCTCACACACTAACTCTCGCTGGGGCATGGGTTCCACACACACTGACTCTCACTGGGCTACGGGTCCCACACACACTGACTTTCACTGGGGTATGGGTCCCACACACACTGACTTTCACTGGGGTATGGGTACCACACACACTGACTCTCATTGGGATACAGGTCCCACACACACTGACTCTCACTGGGGTATGTGTTCCACACACACTGACTCTCACTGGGGTACAGGTTCCACACACACTGACTCTCATTGGGGTACGGGTCCCACACACACTGACTCTCACTGGGGTACGGGTCCCACACACACTGACTCTCACTGGGGTATGGGTTTCTCACACACTGACTCTCATTGGGGTAAGGGTCCCACACACACTGACTCTCACTGGGGTATGGGTTTCTCACACACTAACTCTCGCTGGGGCATGGGTCCCACACACACTGACTCTCACTGGGCTACGGGTCCCACACACACTGACTCTCACTGGGTTATGGGTCCCACACACACTGACTCTCACTGGGGTACAGGTCCCACATACACTGACTCTCACTGGGGTATGGGTTCCACACACACTGACTCTCACTAGGGTATGGGTGTCACACACACTAACTCCCACTGGGGTACAGGTCCCATACACACTGACTCTCACTGGGGAACGGGTCCCACACACACTGACTCTCACTGGGGTACGGGTCCCACACACACTGACTCTCATTGGGGTACGGGTCCCACAAACACTGACTCTCACTGGGGTACGGGTCCCACACACACTGACTCTCACTGGGGTATGGGTTTCTCACACACTGACTCTCATTGGGGTAAGGGTCCCACACACACTGACTCTCACTGGGGTATGGGTTTCTCACACACTAACTCTCGCTGGGGCATGGGTCCCACACACACTGACTCTCACTGGGCTACGGGTCCCACACACACTGACTCTCACTGGGGTATGGGTCCCACACACACTGACTCTCACTGGGGTACAGGTCCCAAATACACTGACTGTAACTGGGGTATGGGTTCCACACACACTGACTCTCACTGAGGTACTGGTCCCACACACATTGACTCTCACTGGGGTACGGGTTTCTCACACACTGACTCTCACTGAGGTACTGGTCCCACACACACGGACTCTCACTGGGGTATGGGTCCCACACACACTGACTCTCACTGGGGTATGGGTCCCACACACACTGACTCTCACTGGGGTATGGGTCCCACATACACTGACTCTCACTGGGGTACGGGTCCCACACACACTGACTCTCACTGGGGTATGGGTCCCACACACACTGACTCTCACTGGGGTACGGGTCCCACACACACTGACTCTCACTGAGGTACAGGTCCCACACACACTGATTCTCACTGGGGTACAGGTCCCACACACACTGACTCTCACTGGGGTACGGGTCCCACACACACTGACTCTCACTGGGGAACGAGTCCCACACACACTGACTCTCACTGAGATACAGGTCCCACACACACTGACTCTCACTGGGGTATGGGTCCCACACACACTGACTCTCACTGGGGTATGGGTTTCTCACACACTGACTCTCATTGGGGTACGGGTCCCACACACACTGACTCTCACTGGGGTACGGGTCCCACACACACTGACTCTCACTGGGGTATGGGTTTCTCACACACTAACTCTCGCTGGGGCATGGGTCCCACACACACTGTCTCTCACTGAGCTACGGGTCCCACACACACTGACTCTCATTGGGGTACAGGTCCCACACACACTGACTCTCACTGGGGTATGGGTTCCACACACACTGACTCTCACTGGGGTATGGGTGTCACACACACTGACTCTCACTGGGGAACGGGTCCCACACACACTGATTCTCACTGGATACAGGTCCCACACACACTGACTCTCACTGGGGTATGGGTTCCACACACACTGACTCTCATTGGGGTACGGGTCCCACACACACTGACTCTCACTGGGGTATGGGTCCCACACACACTGACTCTCACTGGGGTATGGGTTTCTCACACACAGACTCTCACTGGGGAACGGGTCCCACACACACTGACTCTCACTGGGATACAGGTCCCACACACACTGACTCTCACTGGGGTATGGGTCCCACACACACTGACTCTCACTGGGGTACGGGTCACACACACACTGACACTCACTGGGGTACGGGTCCCACACACACTGACTCTCACTGGGGTATGGGTCCCACACACACTGACTCTCACTGGGCTACAGGTCCCACACACACTGACTCTCACTGGGGTATGGGTCCCACACACACTGACTCTCACTGGGGTACGGGTTCCACACACACTGACTCTCACTGGGGTATGGGTACCACACACACTGACTCTCATTGGGATACAGGTCCCACACACACTGACTCTCACTGGGGTATGTGTTCCACACACACTGACTCTCATTGGGGTACGGGTCCCACACACACTGACTCTCACTGGGGTATGGGTCCCACACACACTGACTCTCACTGGGGTATGGGTTTCTCACACACTAACTCTCACTGGGGTACGGGTCCCACACACACTGACTCTCACTGGGGTACAGGTCCCACACACACTGACTCTCACTGGGGTATGGGTCCCACACACACTGACTCTCACTGGGGTACAGGTCCCACACACACTGACACTCACTGGGTTGTGGGTCCCACACACACTGACTATCACTGGGATTCAGGGTTAAACACAAACTGACTCTCACTGGGGTATGGGTGCCACACACTGACTCTCACTGGGGTACGGGTCCCACACACACTGACTCTCACTGGGGTACGGGTCCCACACACACACTGACTCACACTGAGGTATGGGTTCCACACACACTGACTCTCACTGGGGTATGGGTCCCACACACACTGACTCTCACTGGGGTACGGGTCCCACACACACTGACTCTCATTGGGGTATGGGTTTCTCACACACTGACTCTCATTGGGGTAAGGGTCCCACACACACTGACTCTCACTGGGGTATGGGTTTCTCACACACTAACTCTCGCTGGGGCATGGGTTCCACACACACTGACTCTCACTGGGCTACGGGTCCCACACACACTGACTTTCACTGGGGTATGGGTCCCACACACACTGACTTTCACTGGGGTACGGGTCCCACACACACTGACTCTCACTGGGGAACGAGTCCTACACACACTGACTCTCACTGAGATACAGGTCCCACACACACTGACTCTCACTGGGGTACAGGTTCCACACACACTGACTCTCATTGGGGTACGGGTCCCACACACACTGACTCTCACTGGGGTACGGGTCCCACACACACTGACTCTCACTGGGGTATGGGTTTCTCACACACTGACTCTCATTGGGGTAAGGGTCCCACAAACACTGACTCTCACTGGGGTATGGGTTTCTCACACACTAACTCTCGCTGGGGCATGGGTCCCACACACACTGACTCTCACTGGGCTACGGGTCCCACACACACTGACTCTCACTGGGTTATGGGTCCCACACACACTGACTCTCACTGGGGTACAGGTCCCACATACACTGACTCTCACTGGGGTATGGGTTCCACACACACTGACTCTCACTAGGGTATGGGTGTCACACACACTAACTCCCACTGGGGTACAGGTCCCATACACACTGACTCTCACTGGGGAACGGGTCCCACACACACTGACTCTCACTGGGGTACGGGTCCCACACACACTGACTCTCATTGGGGTACGGGTCCCACAAACACTGACTCTCACTGGGGTACGGGTCCCACACACACTGACTCTCACTGGGGTATGGGTTTCTCACACACTGACTCTCATTGGGGTAAGGGTCCCACACACACTGACTCTCACTGGGGTATGGGTTTCTCACACACTAACTCTCGCTGGGGCATGGGTCCCACACACACTGACTCTCACTGGGCTACGGGTCCCACACACACTGACTCTCACTGGGGTATGGGTCCCACACACACTGACTTTCACTGGGGTACGGGTCCCACACACACTGACTCTCACTGGGGAACGAGTCCTACACACACTGACTCTCACTGAGATACAGGTCCCACACACACTGACTCTCACTGGGGTACAGGTTCCACACACACTGACTCTCATTGGGGTACGGGTCCCACACACACTGACTCTCACTGGGGTACGGGTCCCACACACACTGACTCTCACTGGGGTATGGGTTTCTCACACACTGACTCTCATTGGGGTAAGGGTCCCACACACACTGACTCTCACTGGGGTATGGGTTTCTCACACACTAACTCTCGCTGGGGCATGGGTCCCACACACACTGACTCTCACTGGGCTACGGGTCCCACACACACTGACTCTCACTGGGTTATGGGTCCCACACACACTGACTCTCACTGGGGTACAGGTCCCACATACACTGACTCTCACTGGGGTATGGGTTCCACACACACTGACTCTCACTGGGGTATGGGTGTCACACACACTAACTCCCACTGGGGTACAGGTCCCATACACACTGACTCTCACTGGGGAACGGGTCCCACACACACTGACTCTCACTGGGGTACAGGTTCCACACACACTGACTCTCATTGGGGTACGGGTCCCACACACACTGACTCTCACTGGGGTACGGGTCCCACACACACTGACTCTCACTGGGGTAAGGGTTTCTCACACACTGACTCTCATTGGGGTAAGGGTCCCACACACACTGACTCTCACTGGGGTATGGGTTTCTCACACACTAACTCTCGCTGGGGCATGGGTCCCACACACACACTGACTCTCACTGGGCTACGGGTCCCACACACACTGACTCTCACTGGGGTATGGGTCCCACACACACTGACTCTCACTGGGGTACGGGTCCCACACACACTGACTCTCACTGGGGAACGAGTCCTACACACACTGACTCTCACTGAGATACAGGTCCCACACACACTGAATCTCACTGGGGTACAGGTTCCACACACACTGACTCTCATTGGGGTACGGGTCCCACACACACTGACTCTCACTGGGGTACGGGTCCCACACACACTGACTCTCATTGGGGTATGGGTTTCTCACACACTGACTCTCATTGGGGTAAGGGTCCCACACACACTGACTCTCACTGGGGTATGGGTTTCTCACACACTAACTCTCGCTGGGGCATGGGTCCCACACACACTGACTCTCACTGGGCTACGGGTCCCACACACACTGACTCTCACTGGGTTATGGGTCCCACACACACTGACTCTCACTGGGGTACAGGTCCCACATACACTGACTCTCACTGGGGTATGGGTTCCACACACACTGACTCTCACTGGGGAACGGGTCCCACACACACTGACTCCCACTGGGGTACAGGTCCCACATACACTGACTCCCACTGGGGTATGGGTTCCACACACACTGACTCTCACTGGGGTACAGGTTCAACACACACTGACTCTCATTGGGGTACGGGTCCCACACACACTGACTCTCACTGGGGTATGGGTTTCTCACACACTAACTCTCGCTGGGGCATGGGTCCCACACACACTGACTCTCACTGGGCTACGGGTCCCACACACACTGACTCTCACTGGGTTATGGGTCCCACACACACTGACTCTCACTGGGGTACAGGTCCCACATACACTGACTCTCACTGGGGTATGGGTTCCACACACACTGACTCTCACTGGGGTATGGGTGTCACACACACTAACTCCCACTGGGGTGCAGGTCCCATACACACTGACTCTCACTGGGGAACGGGTCCCACACACACTGACTCTCACTGGGGTACAGGTTCCACACACACTGACTCTCATTGGGGTACGGGTCCCACACACACTGACTCTCACTGGGGTACGGGTCCCACACACACTGACTCTCACTGGGGTATGGGTTTCTCACACACTGACTCGCATTGGGGTAAGGGTCCCACACACACTGACTCTCACTGGGGTATGGGTTTCTCACACACTAACTCTCGCTGGGGCATGGGTCCCACACACACTGACTCTCATTGGGCTACGGGTCCCACACACACTGACTCTCACTGGGGTATGGGTCCCACACACACTGACTTTCACTGGGGTACGGGTCCCACACACACTGACTCTCACTGGGGAACGAGTCTTACACACACTGACTCTCACTGAGATACAGGTCCCACACACACTGACTCTCACTGGGGTACAGGTTCCACACACACTGACTCTCATTGGGGTACGGGTCCCACACACACTGACTCTCACTGGGGTACGGGTTCCCCACACACTGACTCTCACTGGGGTATGGGTTTCTCACACACTGACTCTCATTGGGGTAAGGGTCCCACACACACTGACTCTCACTGGGGTATGGGTTTCTCACACACTAACTCTCGCTGGGGCATGGGTCCCACACACACTGACTCTCACTGGGCTACGGGTCCCACACACACTGACTCTCACTGGATTATGGGTCCCACACACACTGACTCTCACTGGGGTACAGGTCCCACATACACTGACTCTCACTGGGGTATGGGTTCCACACACACTGACTCTCACTGGGGTATGGGTGTCACACACACTAACTCCCACTGGGGTACAGGTCCCATACACACTGACTCTCACTGGGGAACGGGTCCCACACACACTGACTCTCACTGGGGTACAGGTCCCACACACACTGACTCTCACTGGGGTACGGGTCCCACACACACTGACTCTCACTGGGGTATGGGTTCAACACACACTGACTCTCACTGGGGTAAAGGTCCCACACACACTGACTCTCACTGGGGTACGGGTCCCACACACACTGACTCTCACTGGGGTACGGGTTCCACACACACTGACTCTCACTGGGGTACGGGTTCCCCACACACTGACTCCCACTGGGGTACGGGTCCCACACACACTGACTCTCACAGGGGTACGGATCCCAAACACACTGATTCTCACTGGGTTATGGGTGCCACACACACGGACTCTCACTGGGGTATGGGTGCCACACACACTGACTCTCACTGGGGTACAGGTCCCACACAAACTGACTCTCACTGGGGTATGGGTCCCACACGCACTGACTCTCACTGGGGTACGGGTCCCACACACACTGACTCTCACTGGGTTACGGGTCCCACACACACTGACTCTCACTGGGGTACGGGTCCCAGACACACTGACTCTCACTGGGGAACGGGTCCCACACACACTGACTCTCACTGGGATACAGGTCCCACACACACTGACTCTCACTGGGGTATGGGTCCCACACACACTGACTCTCACTGGGGTACGGGTCCCACACACACTGACACTCACTGGGGTATGGGTCCCACACACACTGACTCTCACTGGGGTATGGGTCCCACACACACTGACTCTCACTGGGCTACAGGTCCCACACAAACTGACTCTCACTGGGGTATGGGTCCCACACACACTGACTCTCACTGGGGCACGGGTCCCACACACACTGACTCTCACTGGGGTACGGGTCCCACACACACTGACACTCACTGGGGTATGGGTCCCACACACACTGACTCTCACTGGGGTATGGGTCCCACACACACTGACTCTCACTGGGCTACAGGTCCCAGACACACTGACTCTCACTGGGGTATGGGTCCCACACACACTGACTCTCACTGGGGTACGGGTCCCACACACACTGACTCTCACTGGGGTATGGGTTCCACACACACTGACTCTCACTGGGGTATGGGTCCCACACACACTGACTCTCACCGAGGTACGGGTTCCACACACATGACTCTCACTGGGGTATGGGTACCACACACACTGACTCTCATTGGGATACAGGTCCCACACACACTGACTCTCACTGGGGTATGTGTTCCACACACACTGACTCTCATTGGGGTACGGGTCCCACACACACTGACTCTCACTGGGGTATGGGTTTCTCACACACTAACTCCCACTGGGGTACAGGTCCCATACACACTGACTCTCACTGGGGAACGGGTCCCACACACACTGACTCTCACTGGGGTACAGGTCCCACACACACTGACTCTCACTGGGGTACGGGTCCCACACACACTGACTCTCACTGGGGTACAGGTCCCACATACACTGACTCTCACTGGGGTATGGGTTCCACACACACTGACTCTCACTGGGGTATGGGTGTCACACACACTAACTCCCACTGGGGTACAGGTCCCATACACACTGACTCTCACTGGGGAACGGGTCCCACACACACTGACTCTCACTGGGGTACAGGTTCCACACACACTGACTCTCATTGGGGTACGGGTCCCACACACACTGACTCTCACTGGGGTATGGGTTTCTCACACACTAACTCTCGCTGGGGCATGGGTCCCACACACACTGACTCTCACTGGGGTACGGGTCCCACACACACTGACTCTCACTGGGTTATGGGTCCCACACACACTGACTCTCACTGGGGTACAGGTCCCACATACACTGACTCTCACTGGGGTATGGGTTCCACACACACTGACTCTCACTGGGGCATGGGTGTCACACACACTAACTCCCACTGGGGTACAGGTCCCATACACACTGACTCTCACTGGGGAACGGGTCCCACACACACTGACTCTCACTGGGGTACAGGTTCCACACACACTGACTCTCATTGGGGTACGGGTCCCACACACACTGACTCTCACTGGGGTACGGGTCCCACACACACTGACTCTCACTGGGGTATAGGTTTCTCACACACTGACTCTCATTGGGGTAAGGGTCCCACACACACTGACTCTCACTGGGGTATGGGTTTCTCACACACTAACTCTCGCTGGGGCATGGGTCCCACACACACTGACTCTCACTGGGCTACGGGTCCCACACACACTGACTCTCACTGGGGTATGGGTCCCACACACACTGACTTTCACTGGGGTACGGGTCCCACACACACTGACTCTCACTGGGGAACGAGTCCTACACACACTGACTCTCACTGAGATACAGGTCCCACACACACTGACTCTCACTGGGGTACAGGTCCCACACACACTGACTCTCACTGGGGTATGGGTTTCTCACACACTGACTCTCATTGGGGTAAGGGTCCCACACACACTGACTCTCACTGGGGTATGGGTTTCTCACACACTAACTCTCGCTGGGGCATGGGTCCCACACACACTGACTCTCACTGGGCTACGGGTCCCACACACACTGACTCTCACTGGGTTATGGGTCCCACACACACTGACTCTCACTGGGGTACAGGTCCCACATACACTGACTCTCACTGGGGTATGGGTTCCACACACACTGACTCTCACTGGGGTATGGGTGTCACACACACTGACTCTCACTGGGGTATGGGTTCCACACACACTGACTCTCACTGGGGTATGGGTGTCACACACACTAACTCCCACTGGGGTACAGGTCCCACACAAACTGACTCTCACTGGGGTACGGGTCCCACACACACTGACTCTCACTGGGGTATGGGTTCAACACACACTGACTCTCACTGGGGTACAGGTCCCACACACACTGACTCTCACTGGGGTACGGGTCCCACACACACTGACTCTCACTGGGGTACGGGTTCCACACACACTGACTCTCACTGGGGTACGGGTTCCCCACACACTGACCCTCACTGGGGTACAGGTCCCACATACACTGACTCTCACTGGGGTATGGGTTCCACACACACTGACTCTCACTGGGGCATGGGTGTCACACACACTAACTCCCACTGGGGTACAGGTCCCATACACACTGACTCTCACTGGGGAACGGGTCCCACACACACTGACTCTCACTAGGGTACAGGTTCCACACACACTGACTCTCATTGGGGTACGGGTCCCACACACACTGACTCTCACTGGGGTACGGGTCCCACACACACTGACTCTCACTGGGGTATGGGTTTCTCACACACTGACTCTCATTGGGGTAAGGGTCCCACACACACTGACTCTCACTGGGGTATGGGTTTCTCACACACTAACTCTCGCTGGGGCATGGGTCCCACACACACTGACTCTCACTGGGCTACGGGTCCCACACACACTGACTCTCACTGGGGTATGGGTCCCACACACACTGACTTTCACTGGGGTACGGGTCCCACACACACTGACTCTCACTGGGGAACGGGTCCCACACACACTGACTCTCACTGGGGTACAGGTCCCACACACACTGACTCTCACTGGGGTATGGGTTTCTCACACACTGACTCTCATTGGGGTAAGGGTCCCACACACACTGACTCTCACTGGGGTATGGGTTTCTCACACACTAACTCTCGCTGGGGCATGGGTCCCACACACACTGACTCTCACTGGGCTACGGGTCCCACACACACTGACTCTCACTGGGTTATGGGTCCCACACACACTGACTCTCACTGGGGTACAGGTCCCACATACACTGACTCTCACTGGGGTATGGGTTCCACACACACTGACTCTCACTGGGGTATGGGTGTCACACACACTGACTCTCACTGGGGTATGGGTTCCACACACACTGACTCTCACTGGGGTATGGGTGTCACACACACTAACTCCCACTGGGGTACAGGTCTCACACAAACTGACTCTCACTGGGGTACGGGTCCCACACACACTGACTCTCACTGGGGTATGGGTTCAACACACACTGACTCTCACTGGGGTACAGGTCCCACACACACTGACTCTCACTGGGGTATGGGTCCCACACACACTGACTCTCACTGGGGTACGGGTTCCACACACACTGACTCTCACTGGGGTACGGGTTCCCCACACACTGACCCTCACTGGGGTACGGGTCCCACACACACTGACTCTCATTGGGGTACGGGTTCCCCACACACTGACTCCCACTGGGGTTCGGGTCCCACACACACTGACTCTCACAGGGGTACGGGTCCCAAACACACTGATTCTCACTGGGTTATGGGTGCCACACACACGGACTCTCACTGGGGTATGGGTGCCACACACACTGACTCTCACTGGGGTACAGGTCCCACACAAACTGACTCTCACTGGGGTATGGGTCCCACACACACTGACTCTCACTGGGGTACGGGTCCCACACACACTGACTCTCACTGGGTTACGGGTCCCACACACACTGACTCTCACTGGGGTACGGGTCCCACACACACTGACTCTCACTGGGGAATGGGTCCCACACACACTGACTCTCACTGGATACAGGTCCCACACACACTGACTCTCACTGGGGTATGGGTTCCACACACACTGACTCTCATTGGGGTACGGGTCCCACACACACTGACTCTCACTGGGGTATGGGTCCCACACACACTGACTCTCACTGGGGTATGGGTTTCTCACACACTGACTCTCACTGGGGAACGGGTCCCACACACACTGACTCTCCCTGGGATACAGGTCCCACACACACTGACTCTCACTGGGGTATGGGTCCCACACACACTGACTCTCACTGGGGTACGGGTCCCACACACACTGACACTCACTGGGGTATGGGTCCCACACACACTGACTCTCACTGGGGTATGGGTCCCACACACACTGACTCTCACTGGGCTACAGGTCCCACACACACTGACTCTCACTGGGGTATGGGTCCCACACACACACTGACTCTCACTGGGGTACGGGTTCCACACACACTGACTCTCACTGGGGTATGGGTCCCACACACACTGACACTCACCGAGGTACGGGTTCCACACACATGACTCTCACTGGGGTATGGGTTCCACACACACTGACTCTCATTGGGGTACGGGTCCCACACACACTGACTCTCACTGGGGTATGGGTCCCACACACACTGACTCTCACTGGGGTATGGGTTTCTCACACACTAACTCTCACTGGGGTACGGGTCCCACACACACTGACTCTCACTGGGGTACAGGTCCCACACACACTGACTCTCACTGGGGTATGGGTCCCACACACACTGACTCTCACTGGGGTACAGGTCCCACACACACTGACACTCACTGGGTTGTGGGTCCCACACACACTGACTATCACTGGGATTCAGGGTTAAACACACACTGACTCTCACTGGGGTACGGGTTCCACACACACTGGGCGGAATTGTCCCCAAAATCAGCAAAGTCTGATATTGGGCGGGGAAAGCAGTGTTTGACCTGCCAACAGCAATGGCGGCTCTTTCCACTGTATCGTGCAGCACTTTGTTTAAAAAATGTAGAGGATTGCCCCACTCACACTGCAGGCCTTCAGTAACCCCGGCGCCATATTTAAAGGGCGGCCCTGCCCAGGGCTAACACTCTCTAAGGGATTGTTGCAAAGCCATGGCTGCCAAACGGAGGAAACATGCTGCCCCCAAATTTAGCGACGCCTCCCTTGGGCGCTTACACAGTGGAGACCCGCTGTGAGGTCCTCTAGTCCTGCTCTGGGTGAGGCCCATCAAGCAAGGTCACCAATCCAGCGTGGGAGGCAGTGGCAGTGGTGGTCAGTGACAACGCTCTGTAAAAGAGGACGGCCACCCAGGGCCTAAAGAGAATGAATGATCTCCTCCGTTCCCCCAGGGTAAGTCACTCTACTCATCACTCTCAACTCACACACTCACAAATCCATCACACGTCCGCAGGGATCTCACTCACTGTCAGTTCAAAGTGCACCATTCACACTCTCACACACATGTTCATCTGCCCCATGGATGGTGTCCTCATCTCATCTGGCAGGCATCCTGCTTATACTCTCTCCATCTGTCTTCATGCAGCACAAGCTGGGACACAACGAAAGGAAGAGGTTGCAGACTGATGGAAGAATGCCTGATATCAAGATCCTCACATACTTTGAAAATAGAGTCACCCTTCTGACCGGCGATGATCTCTACCACTCCTGGGCTGATGGTGAGGTTGGTGATGCTCAACCAAGTGAGGATCCAGCAGTGCAGTTTCCATCGGACAACCATCCGGCGAGTGAGTTCCCCTGTTCTGCAGTCCCCTGCCATGCACTAATTGTCTCTCCTTACTTTCGCAGACACATCTGGGAAGCAGCCGAGGGGGTCCACGAGCCATGTCTTTGACTCACGCCCCGAAGAAACCTCACAAGAGGAATCCACGGACACTGACATCGATAACCCATCACCCAAACCCTCCACCAGCGCAGAGACACACACCTCAGTGGGACCTAGATCTAGATTAGCCTCGGGGTCACAATCTGGTGATAACATCGCACTGTCTGATCCACAGCAGGCAGAGGCAGGGACTTCCCTGGTCTCCAGCACTCAGGGGACTGCTGGAGACCAGAAATCTGCTGAATCTGAGCCGGAAGAGAAGCCTCTGGACTCGGTCATACCTCAGTTGCTGCAGCTACAAAGGCAAGCTCGGAAACATCAGGAAGGGATGTCCGCTGCACTTTTCAGATTGCAAGGCACGATGGAGGAGTCTGTCCACCTACAGGCTGAGGTGAAAGCGCCAGCGTGCCGATGCACCAAGGTCAACACTGGTAAAATGGCGGCCACCATGGAGACCTTGGTCCAGGACATTTGTCCTGCACTGCTGAAAGAGCTGTCCTCCATTGCTGAGGGACTTGTAGGCATCCATCAATGTCAACGCGAGAGGGACTTGCAGGGCAGCTCGATCTCACTCCAGCTTCCCCTTCCTTTGAAGAATTCAGCCAGGGGCCCTCAACCACCCATAGGGAGGAGGATCAGCAGGTGTACCCTCTGGGCCATCCATCAAGGTGATTGTGGGAGTGTCCGGCCCATCCCCTCTTCCTGTGACCCAGCAGCTCCAGCTCCAGCTCCACAGGCCAAGGAAGGTGCCACTGCCACACAGGATCAACCTGAAAGCAGGCTGGGACCCTCCAGGTCTCGGCCCTCCAGAGATGCCTGCCAAGATTGGGGGTAGCAGTCAGCAGGCTGCCTTCAACTCCGCTGTGTATGTCGGGGGAGAACTCAGACATAGAGCCAGGTTAGGAAAGTCAAGATTTATTTTTTATATGTATATATGGAACAAAACAAAACAAAACATGTAAACAAAGTTCAAACAGATCCATTGCAGCGGCAATACGAGTTCCGGTCCCTCATTATTTTTCCTGCATGACAATGTGTACACTCAACCTATGAAGTTGGTCACCACTAGACGAGGGATGGTGCTGGCAAAGAGAAAGCCTGCAAATGCTCCCTCAGGTGAGATGCCAATGAAATTTCCTTTGTTCTGAGGGTTGATCTGTACCTGCAAGTCAACTGCCAGCATGAAGGCCCCCACACAGGCGATTACTCTGGACAGGAAGGAGTTGAAGGGGAAAGTACCGACCAGCGCGCAGTAAAGGAACTGGGCTATTCTGCTCAGCGCCATGGGCAGCAGATATGAGCCCAGCAGCTTCAGCCAGAGCGGAGGCTGAGAACGGGTGTTAATCAGTTGTACTTAATGTTCACTTTTGTCAATAAATTCCCAAGAATGTCTCCTTGTCTAAGGCTCCTGGTTATGTTGAGCAGTATTCGTGTCATGCAGATGTGAAATCTTGTTTCCTGCACAAAACGAAGGCTAGTGTCACAGTCCAGAGCCTCTCCCCTGTACAGTGTGTAACTTTCTGAGCACAGTGATTGTACGGCTTCAAAGTCACTCTGCAGATTAGTGATGCCTGCACCTCTATGTGGTTTGTATTTGCTGCAAGTATCTCATACCCAAGCATCACTGGGTTCTGTGATGTACTCTGTATGCTCTCAGCACCTTTGAGTGGCTGGGCTGATCTTGACACCAGCCCTGACAAGTGAAGCTGTGGTGCTGAAGGAACAGACGATGAAGCCTGACAAAGGATCAAGTTGTCTTAAAGTCCATGTGGCTGCTATTTCTCAGCAGCGTCTCGATGATATGAGCCTCTTCACAGAGCGTATGTGCGCTGCCCTCAGCCAGACAGCTGTCAGACCTTTCCAGATGCAATGTGAAGATCTCAGGACTGTCCTCACTGCATCTCGCCATCATCCTCCTAGAATCTTGTGGCAATGAGGACCTCACGAGCACGCCTCACTCATCTGGCCAGTGCAATGGCTACAATCGCCTGCACCCTCACCTTCCAGGAACCCATCACCCTCATTCTCTTTGACCTCCTCCTCGTCAGAGGAAACGTGCAGCTCCTGCATCTGCTCATCGTCCAGGTCCTCTCCCCTTTGCATTGCCAGGTTGTGTAGCACGCAGCAAGCCACCATGATGTGTGACGTCCTCTGGGGACTGTACTGCAGTGCTCCACCAGATCTGTCCAGGCACCGGAACCTCATTTTCAGGATGCCAATGGTGTGCTCAGCCAAACTCCGGGCTGCAGCATGAGCCTCGGTGTACCTTCTCTCAGCAGGAGTCTGCGGACACCACACAGGCGTCATCAGCCATGTCCACTGTGGGTAGCCCTTGTCCCCGAGAAGCCAACCCTGCATCCTGTGTGGTCCCTGGAAGATGTCAGGGATCTGAGACCTGCTGAGGATGTGTGAGTCATGGATGCTTCTGGGGAAATCTTGCACACAACTGCATGATCCGTTTGTTATGGTCACAGACCCAGGTGAACATTGAGGGATTGGAAGCCTTTGCGGTTCATATACTGGACCTCCTCATTGTCAGGGAGATTTAAGAGCCGCGTGAGGACAGTCAATGGCCCCCCCTGCACCTGTGGGAATCCGGAAATCCCAGCACCCTTACTTCCTGGCTTGCCTGATCACTGTCGAGATTGACAAAGTTGTGGGCCTTGGCAAAAACGGCATCCGTGACCTCCTGGATACATTTGTGGATGGAGGCTTGAGAGATCCTGCAAAGGTCCCCAGTGGAGCCCTGGAAGGAGCCACTGCTGTAGAAATTGAGTGTGGTGGTAACTTTAACTGCCCCTGGCAGTGGATGCTCTCCGAGTCCCCGTGGTGCCAAATTCTGCAGAAGGTGGCATATGTGCATGGCCAGTTCCCTTGGCGTGTGCAGGTGTCGGTGACACTGGTTCTCACTCACCTGCAGGTAACACACACGCCTTCTGTAGACCGTGGGTCTAGTGACTGCGCTACATGTTTCTCATTGAATTCCACTCCTGGGGGTGTCATGGTCCACTTCAAAAAGAAACACTTGAAAAGAAGGCATCAAAAATGCAAAGTGCTGAATTGTAATCAATTCTGTCAAGTCAATGGGAGCTGCTAACCAGCCAGACACACCAAACAGACACTCAAACTCCCTGTGAAGGTCAAAATAACCCCATCTCCTGTTGGTTTCTACTACCTTGAGATGTGTAAAAAGTTTTGGAGATGAAAGATCAAAAACGTGATTACTTGTTCTACAACAATGACTGCAAGACATGTTAATCAAATTCCTTCTGAGGATATACAGATAGGAGGTTTAGGAACTGGCTTTACTTAGCCAGACACAGAGAGGTCAAAAGTCATCTGGAAACATTGCCGACAGAAGCTCTGTCCCTGAAGTCCTTTCTCGCTTTGTCCCTGAAGTTAATTTTGTCTCCTGCAGAGTGCAGTTATCTGAACTCCAATTTAACTCCAGGATTTTAAAGGAAACCAGCTAACTTCAAATGGCCATCATCACTACCTTCAACAATCTACACCTCAAAGACAAGCAAAGGAACTTAGCTGTATATTCTTCTAACTGTTAGTTGGACTCTAACTTCTCTTACTTTTGAGATGTGTGCGCACACACACGTATCGTTGCATCTTTTATTTTTGTTCTCAGGTTGAGAGCGAATGAACTCTCTCTTTCTCTGACTTGAGAAAACCCGGTTTGATTGGCTCCTTTTAAAAATGTAAATACATTTCGTTTGGAAAAGGCATTTCCAGGGAAAATAAGTTTTTAAAAAAACCTTTGTTGTGACCAGCCAAGTGGGCTGAATAAAGGGAAGTCAGTTCACTCATCCTCAACCAGTGGTAACAAAATTAATGATAATGCATACTCACTAACAATGTTGTTTGATGGTATTTCTATTAAATGTCTCTTGTTTCTAAGGCACATATGAGAACTGTTTTCTGTTTTCATTGATTTTCATATTTATGACCAATTTTTGAAAGATATGATCTGTGTATTACATGCTACGATCGATTGATTGATAAGCGCTGTTGGTTCATTCAGTCTACGTGAGTCTTCTTAAGCGTAATAAAAAGATCCATTTTATTTACCATAATTTTCTAAATATAATTGTGCATTTTGTGTGGAAATGGAAGCTGCTGCTCAGCAAATGAGGGTGAGAATGGAGCCTTTGGCTTTGTCAAAACTGGTTCACAGCTCTTGTCAATAAGGGATGACCACTGTATTGCCAAAGCATCGGTACAAATGGTAACGAGGTACATTTGAGTCTTTGTTCATGAAAATCAGAATGCATATTATATTTGGGTGCATATTACATTTAGAAAATTATGGTAAATAAAATGGATCTCTTTATTACGCTTAAGAAGGCCATTCCCAGCAGTCAATGAGCTTCAGCTAACGAGACTCCATCCTTTGTGCCTGTGTGTTGGAGCCAGCCGGCTGATTGGCCAACATTAGTTGTTGAGAGAATGCGGTTGGTCTTTACAATTAGTGGCTGGTCATTCTGTAGGAGGTGGGGGAAGGGGCTCCTTCACCCCTCCACCATCAAACCAGTCACAAATTGTAAACTACTTCGAATTAATAAAAAACATCAGGAAACAATGCTTTTGATCCTCAATCGTGCACTTCTCTCCCTGTCAGGATTGGGAAAATCTGAGGCGGGTGAGAGGTGCTCTCAGGGTTACTGAGTGGGTATGTGCAGTGGATGAAACACTGACAGATTATTCCAGCTCCTTATTATCAAATTCCTCACCTGGGGTCACATCAGTTTCGGATTGAGTTGGAATTTGCTCCTAATGCTTGCAAGTCCTGGCTGGAGAGCTGGGCGCCAGTATTCACCGCCTGTGCGATGAGTGAGACCTGAGGTTTGAAATATTGTCACAGTGCAGTGTTTCTCTCTGTCCAGCTGAAAAGGAATTGTAAAGTAAACAGCCTGGGCTGACCCGCCTCTGTCTGTCCTCAATGCAGGCGGATGATGAATGAGGCACACGTGAACATGAAGAGCTGTGAGAGAGGGATTAGGACTGCAGGGGGTCAACCCCCTCCAGCCATCATGGCCCGCCATGCCATTGGTTAACGACTGCCAACCCATCGATTGTGCGCCAACTTCCATGACAGGATGATGTGCAGTCCTCCCCTAGAGACAGCAAAAAGTCCTCAAAAGGTATGCTCAGCAAATAAGTGAAAATAAAACAGCCAATAGAAGGCTGCAGCTTTCTGTAAGTTTGCAAGGATAGTGCTAGGCTTGCCAACTGTGATGAAATGTGTTCCTGGAGGTTTCATCACATGACTCGCCCCCACGCTCCAGCCATTAATCAGCCAACACTTCCATCCTTGGGACGCACTGCCTTCCTAAGCCAATTGGAAAGCAAATAGGCTCATTACCCAACCGGATGATGCTTGACTGCCAGCAAAACAGCATTTTTATTTCCCATTACAATATTTTTATATCTGGTAAAGAGAAATGTGCAAAGGAAATTATAAAAAGAAACAATCCTTTTTTAATGTCCTGATGATTTTTCTCCAGGGTTGCACACAGCTGTGTCCAGGAGATTGATCTTCAATTCCTGGAGACTCCAGGCCAATCCTGGAGGGTTGGCAGCCCTAGATGATGTAAGTAAAAGTCCTGAATTTAAACATGTTTATTAAAGCAGAAGGCTTTAACAATATGAAATACTGTTACAGAAATAGCCTAGAGCAGGATGCAAGTTTTTTATTTTATCTGCCCATGGACAGCCTTCCCATCCCCCTTACCAATTAAGGCCCTTAAGTAGGCAATTAACACTCCATAAGACCATAAGACATAGGAGCAGAAATTAGGCCATTTGGCCCATTGAGTCTGCTCCGCCATTCAATCATGGCTGATAAGTTTCTCAACCCCATTCTCCCACCTTCTCCCCGTAACCTTTGATCCCCTTACCAATCAAGAATCTATCTATCCCAGTCTTAAATACACTCAATGACCTGGCCTCCACAGCCTTCTGTGGCAACGAATTCCATAGATTCACCACTCTCTGCCTTCCCTTTACTCTGAGGCTGTGCCCTCGGGTCCTAGTCTCTCCTACTAATGGAAACATCTTCCTCACGTCCACTCTATCCAGGCTTTTCAGTATTCTGTAAGTTTCAGTCAGATCCCCCCTCATCCTTCTAAACTCCATCAAGTATAGACCCAGAGTCCTCAAACATTCCTCATATGTTAAGCCTTTCATTCCTGGGATCATTCTCGTGAACCTCCTCTGGACCCTCTCCAGGGCCGGCACATCCTTCCTGAGATACGGGACCCAAAATTGCTCTCAATATTCTAAATGTGGTCTGACCAGAGCCTTATAAAGCCTCAGCAGCACATCCCTGCTTTTATACTCTAGTCCTCTCGAAATAAATGCCAACATTGCATTTGCCTTCCTAACTACCGACTCAACCTGCAAGTTAACCTTAAGAGAATCCTGGACTAGGACTCCCAAGTCCCTTTGCACTCCAGATTTCTGAATTCTCTCCCCATTTAGAAAATAGTCTATGCCTCTATTCTTCCTACCAAAGTGCCTCACCTCACACTTCCCCACGTTGTATTCCATCTGCCACTTCTTTGCCCATTCTCCTAACCTGTCCAAATCCTTCTGCAGCCTCCCCGCCTCCTCAATACTACCTGTCCCTCTACCTATCTTTGTATTATCTGCAAACTTAGCCAGGACGCCCTCAGTTCCTTCATCTAGATCATTAATGTAAGGGCCTCATCTCTGCAGCCACTGGCTTTAACCCAGTGGTGGATGAGGGTTTGCAACCGCTGTGTGGTTCCTTGGGGTGCCTGGCCGGGGGTGGGGGGGAGGTATTGGTCCTTCATTCAAAGGTACTCAGTGCTCGATCAAGGTACCTGGCATTGGAAAGGGGAGCCCACCGAGAGCCACAGCCCTGACCCTGCAGCTGAGCCCCCTCCTCATCCCCTGCAACCCCCCACACTGTGACCTCCCTCCTGCCACCGCTCACTTGTGGCTGTAGCCTGTCATCCAGCGACAATCGAGGCCTCAGGCGGGTGTCATGCCGACGGCAGCAGCCACCATCTCCCCTGTGGCACTGCCGTTCAATTTAGCTGCCAGCCTCTAACTGGCCAACAGCTCTTGGCGGACAGGATTTCCCTGATCCCGGGAAAGATCTGCCACTGTCCAGATAAGTGCCTGAGTGGCACTTAGTTCGGGGGTCCTTCCCTAAAGGGGTTGACCCAGGGCTCTCGTTGGCTCTTTAGCCAGAAAGCGAGAACCCTGCCACCTCCATTTAACACTGTCCAAAGAGAGGCAAAGAAAGATGGGATTTTTGAGTCAAAGAAATGAGAGAGAAAGATTACGTAAAAGCAAAAAATAATTTGAATGTTTTAGTATCTCCAGCAGTAATTAAAACCTGAAGGAATAAGATTCCACACTTGTTAAAGCAAATTTTTCAGTGCAGAGAGGTTATCTGGAGGTAATTAAGCTTTGCCTTGTCATTAAAAATTCACTTACATTTATGGGACAAGTCCTACCTTCTTCTGCTGTGTTTAATGGATAGCCAGTGAGTAAGTGCTGTAACTTCTCTATATTTAGATACCCAGTTTCTTGACAAGACACAGTTGTAGCACAGATTTAGGAGCAGCAGGGCAACTCAGAGCAGCTTTCTGATTTCCATATTTAACTGCACATGTGCAGACACAGCTGCCCAATTTACTCCTGACAAACAGTCAGCACTGTTAGCTTCACTGTTATTTCTGCGACAAATTCCAGGCTAATATATCTTTTGCTTGTATCTGTCCTCTCACCTGATATTCAGTGATCAGTGCTACCCTCGATGCATGGTTAGGCGCAAGAAAAACAATTATTTTACCCAAACACCATGGACCTGAAAGAGAGAGAAGGAATAAGAGGTGCAGCAACTTGGGAACTAATATTCATTTGTCAAGCATCTCTGGTGGATACAGGGCTGAATAAATCACCTAGCCCTCCCTCCTATCCAGGTCATCCATGAACAAGGTAACCACCTGTATTTACACAAAAACAAAAATACCTGGAAAAACTCAGCAGGTCTGGCAGCATCGGTGGAGAAGAGCACAGTTGATGTTTCGAGTCCTCATGACCCTTCAACAGAACAAGAGGACTCGAAACGTCAACTGTGCTCTTCTCCACCAATGCTGCCAGACCTGCTGAGTTTTTCCAGGTATTTCTGTTTCTGTTTTTGTTTTGGATTTCCAGCATCTGCAGTTCTTTGCTTTTATCTCTGTATTTACACACATGTTAGAATGTGCTGGACTGTGGTGTGTGTTTTGGGAGTTGTTCCAAATATAATGACCCATAAACATCAATCACCCAGGTAGTGTATTGCAATGCTGGGCATGACTGTGTAACTATAAATGCAGATCTCCCTGGGAATCATTCCACATTTTATCATCAGTAAACAGTACAGCCACTGGCCCAATTGCATACATACTCCTCTGGGATTTTGACTCCACAGCACTTAGCCAAGCATCACTGTGTTTACAAATGGAGATGACTTGTTAACACGTATTTACTAATTAAAAGCAACACTTAAAAGAAAAGGATCTAGCTGAACAATTACTGAGGCAGTGGCAGCTCACAGCACCTATTTATCACAGGAAACTGGGTTTAATTCGCGCCTTAGTTACAACTCCCAGCTACCTTCAATCATGCAACCTGGCCGAGGAGAAGCAGAGACTAAACTGCCCATCAATAATGCACAATTCATCGGGCTCAGAGCATCAAGAATAGCAAAGCAGCTTAGAGGACTGCGTAGCCCAGATACCAGAGAAACAAAACCAGAACCTACAACACCAGAAACAGCAACCCCAGAAACTGACACCAGAGACCACAACACCAGAAACTGCGACACCAGGAAGTGCAACACCAGGAACCAAACGGCAGAAACCACAACACCAGAAACCACAACACCAAAAACCACAGAACCAAAAACCACAACACCAGAAACAGCAACACAAAAAAGCGTAACAATGTGCAAGGGAATGGGGAAATGGCAGGGCAATGGCACAGGTCATAATGCTCATTTGGAATGCAGGTGCAGATATGGTGGGCCGAATGGCATTCTTCTGTGCCATTAAGATTCTGTGATTTTGTGACCAGAAACCGCGAACATCAAAAACTGTGAAACCAAAAAGCACAACACCAAAAACCACAACATCAGAAATCACAGTGCCAAAAACCACAAGACCAGAAACTGCAACACCAAAAAACCAAAATCCATAACACCAGAAACTGCAAGACCAGAAACTGCAACAATGTGCAAGGGAACGGGGAAATGGCAGGGCAATGGCATCAGGTCAGAATGCTCATTTGGAATGCAGATGCAGATATGATGGGTTGAATGGCATTCCTCTGTGATGCTAAGATTCCGTGACCAGTATCCACAACACCAGAAACAGGAAATCCAGAAACCATGACACCAGAAACCGCAGCACCGTAAACCACAACACCAGGCCTTGCAACATCAGAAACCACAACACCTGAAACTGTGACACCAGAAACCGCAACACCAGATTCCGCCAAACCAGGAACCACAACGCAAGAAACCACAACACGAGAAACTGACACCAGAAACCGCAATACTACAAACCACAAAACCAAAAAGCACAACACCAAAAACCACGACAGCAAAAACCATAACACCAGAAATCACAACAGCAGAAAATACAATACTAGAAAGCACAGCAACAGAAACTGCAACACCAGAAAACAGAACACAGAATCCAAAACACCAAAAACCACAAGAAACCACAGCAACAGAGACTGCAACAGCAGTAAACACATCAGCACCGCAACACAAAAAATCAGAAGATCAGGAACTGCAACACCAGAAAGCACAACAGTAGAAACCACAACATAAACCACAACAGCAAGAACCACATCACCAGAATCTGCAATGCAAGAAGCCACAGTGCGAGAAACTGTGACACCAGAAACCACGAAATCAGAAACCCCAACATTAAAAACCACAACACCACGAGGTTAGATACAGAGTAAAGCTCCCTCTACACTGTTCCCATCAAACATTCCCAGGACAGGTACAGCACGGGGTTAGATACAGAGTAAAGCTCCCTCTGCACTGTCCCAGTCAAACACTCCTAGGACAGGTACAGCACGGGGTTAGATACAGAGTAAAGCTCCCTCTACACTGTCTCCATCAAACACTCCCAGGACAGGTACAGCACGGAGTTAGATACAGAGTAAAGCTCCCTCTACACTGTCCCCATCAAACACTCCCAGGACAGGTACAGCACGGGGTTAGATACAGAGTAAAGCTCCCTCTACACTGTCCCCATCAAACACTCCCAGGACAGGTACAGCATGGGGTTAGATACAGAGTAAAGCTCCCTCTACACTATCCCCATCAAACACTCCCAGGACAGGTACAGCACGGGGTTAGATACAGAGTAAAGCTCCCTCTACACTGTCCCCATCAAACATTCCCAGGACAGGTACAGCACGGGGTTAGATACAGAGTAAAGCTCCCTCTACACTGTCCCCATCAAATACTCCCAGGACAGGTACAGCACAGGGTTAGATACAGAGTAAAGCTCCCTCTACACTGTCCCCATCAAACACTCCCAGGACAGGTACAGCACGGGGTTAGATACAGAGTAAAGCTCCCTCTACACTGTCCCCATCAAACACTCCCAGGGTCGGTATAGGGGATGTGGTGACATAGTGCTATTGTCACTAACCAGTATTCTGTGGACCCAGGTTTAAGACCCACAATGGCAGATGGTGGAATTTGAATTCTGAATTAAAACTCTGATGATGACCATGACTGTAAAAATACCATCTGGTTCACTAATGGAGGAAGGAAATTTCCTATCCTTTCCTGGTCTGGCCTACATGTGACTCCTGACCCACATGCGGTTGACTCTTAACATGCCCTCTGCACAAGGGCAATAAACACTGGTCCAGCCAATGATGCCTACATCCCATGAACAAAAAAAAACAAATGATAGAGTAAAGCTCCTGCTATACTGTTTGTAGACAGTGAAATAAATGATTTGGACATACACAAGGGATTATGGTGGAAACTGAAATTTCATAAACAATCTTAATTATTTTAAATATGTGGAACTTCTTTATTAACATGGAGAAATTTGATATTCCATAGATATAATATTATTTTCAGGAATAGTAAGTACACTGTTAGAAACAAAGCGATACCTCATTCAGTAAGACATAAGGGTTTTTACTGTGAGACTAACAGATCAAAAGGGAGTTTTTGTCAGATCTGTGATTTCTAATAGATTGCAGCTTGTGGAGACTTCAACAGTGCTCCCTTAGGTAAGGTGCAGAACCACTGAATGGACCACCTTTAACTCTGTGCGTGTGGACTCTCGAAGTTGCTATCAGTTTCAGAAAGCCAATGCCAGTAAATGCTACTATTCCCGCCATCATTACTCCTGCAGAATCCAGGTCATTATCTTAAACCCCTCAATTCGATCTCCCTTCAAACTTCGAAATGAAAAGGAGTGCAAGCTAAAGAGATACAACCTTTCCTCACAAGGCCCAATATCAGTCTGGGAAATCTGCACTGTATCCTGTCCAATACCAGGATACCTCTCAAGACTGAACACTAAACTCCAGCTGGGGTTAACTCAGGCCCTGAACAACTGATTTATTCCCATATTGCAGTGAACCTGAATAGAAGATCGCGGGAACCACAAACTAACAAGAAGGATCTGGTTACTGAAACTGCGTTAGGTGAGTTTGAATCTATCCTAGATCTGAGCTTGCCTGTACCCTCAATACAATGTAATAACAGAAACTGTCTTACATGACAGACTGGCTATCGATGACCTGTGACCTCCAGGGCATGAGCTGGGATTGGCTATAAGGGCCCTAAGTCAGAAGAGCTTGATCAGTCAGTCCATCTCAATCCAGATCCCAGTGAATTGAAATACAGCTTGGGACAGCTCATAATTCACTGCTAATTGATTAATCTCAGGCAAGGAGACAAAGATGGATTGGTGGGATTGAACCAAAAGGCAAGGGAAGTAACTCACAGGCTGCAGCTAGAGACACAATCCTGGAGTGAGGGAACCAATTCACCAATTTCCACTTTATTTTCCAACTCAATGAGCAGAAGATTGATCAGACTTCGCCCCATTCTACCCGATAGCACTTACTGATGTCCCAGGTATTTATTAAAATCTTGGCTTCCAGTTACAATATCTGAAATATTAGAGAGAAACAGGGGCAGAAGCAGGGATCACTAAGACAGAGTCTTTTTGCAGCAGTCCTTACTTTTGTGTCAAGTCCAGTAAAGTAGCTTCCCACTTCTCACTCTGGTCTCAGATCACCTTTCCCCAGACTCTGATCTTTAACAGCAGACGTCACAATGCAGCAAAGACCACTGCAGTTCAGAAATGAAAAGCTGTTAATGGTGTCTACTTTGGCCATAGGAATAATAAATGCTGGGTTTTGACACTGGCCCTTGTTTGAGCCAATTCCCCATCTGAATGAACAGGAGGAACAGTCGATAGGCAGGTGTGCCTGGAAATGGATTTGTTGGTCTGTAACAAGAGCAACCATAGGGATATGGCCAAACAAACAAGAAGAGAGCTTTTCCAATATTCTTTTGGGGATGTGGGCTTTGCTGGTGAGGTCAGCATTTATGGCCCATCCGTAATTGTCCTTGAGAAGGTGGTGGTGAGCTGCCTTCTTGAACTGCTGCAGTCCATGTGGTATAGGTACATCCACAGTTAGGGAGGTGGGGGGGGGGTTCCTGGATTTTGACCCGGTGACAGTGAAGGAACGGTGACATATTTCCAAGTCAGGATGGTGTGAAATATATATAATAGCGGACAGTGCATGCATAGAGTGGGAGGGGATTAAAGGGTGGGTAGAGTAGGTTATAGGGGAGAGTGTATATGGGGCTGTGGGAGGGGATTAAATGGGTGGGTAGAGTCAATGATAGGGGACAGTGTACATGGGGCTGTGGGAGGGGATTAAATGGGTGGGTAGAGTCAATGATAGGGGAGAGTGTACATGGGGCTGTGGGAGGGGATTAAATGGGTGGGTAGAGTCAATGATAGGGGAGAGTGTACATGGGGCTGTGGGAGGGGATTAAATGGGTGGGTAGAGCCAGTGATAGGGGAGAGTGTACATGGGGCTGTGGGAGGGGATTAAATGGGTGGGTAGAGTAGGTTATAGGGGAAAACGTATATGGGGCTGTGGGAGGGGATTAAATGGGTGGGTAGAGTCAGTGATGGGGAGAGTGTACATGGGGCTGTGGGAGGGGATTAAATGGGTGGGTAGAGTCAGTGATAGGGGAGAGTGTACATGGGGATGTGGGAGGGGATTAAATGGGTGGGTAGAGTCAGTGATAGGGGAGAGTGTACATGGGGCTGTGGGAGGGGGTTAACTGGGTGGGTAGAGTCAGTGATAGGGGAGAGTGTACATGGGGGTGTGGGAGGGGATTAAATGGGTGGGTAGAGTCAGTGATAGGGGAGAGTGTATATGGGGGTGTGGAAGGGGATTAAATGGGTGGGGAGAGTAGGTTATAGGGGAGAGTGTATATGGGGGTGTGGGAGGGGATTAAATGGGTGGGGAGAGTAGGTTATAGGGGAGAGTGTACATGGGGCTGTGGGAGGGGGTTAAATGGGTGGGTAGAGTCAGTGACAGGAGACAGTGTACATGGGGATGTAGGAGGGGATTAAATGGGTGGGGAGAGTAGGTTATAGGGGAGAGTGTACATGGGGCTGTGGGAGGAATGGACCTGAAGAGGCTGATTGGTTTTTCCTTATTTGATGCCTCCTCTGGTTGTGATGTAAGAGAGAATACCGTCTAGAATTAATAATTCAACCAACAACAGCTGGGAATGCTGCTCAAATCCCATTAATTTTATTTAATTTCTGCTCATCATTTATTCCCCTTGAGAACTTTTATTGTGCAAAACTCACAAATTCAATTTGATTTACATTCACCATCTTTAAATTGCAAACATGACTCTAGTGCTGGAATTGGTGTTTGCTTTAGAACTGGTTAGACTGCCACTGTATGAAGAGTTTAGAATCCAGAACTTTGTTTTTTTAATAATTGACCATAATCAGGTTGAAATTTATACATTTGAAAGCTAATGGCAAAGTCACTTTTGAAGAATCATTGTGTGCTATTGGTTAAAAAGCTGCATAGGGGGCAGTTAACTCGTGCCAGGTGCCACATTACATCCCGAAATAACCTGAATTAATTCCTCTTTGCCAAACAGTAAGTACCGAAGAAGAATTTGAACTAAATGGCACTATGGGCTCATATTGCTGAAAGGAGAGACATGTTGCTGAAGTTGTTCATCTTGCACTCATCAGGACAAATGCAAGAAAGCCAAATTTCAAACAATCACAAGTTACGCTATAGAAGAAAAGGTGACTGATTGGTTGGCAAGTCAACTCTGATTGGCCAAGACCTTGCCATGGAAAAGGCAATGGGAAACTATAGGCTCTTAAATGCCCTCTGAACAAGGGCAATTACAGATGGGCAATAAATGTCAGCGACACCCACATCCCATGAACAAATAAAAAAAAAGCAAAAATGAGCCAAATTGCGAATTCAACTGATTATCTTAAATTGGTTGTTAGTGTAGCTATTAGTGTAAGTGCTGCCAATCGCAGGGTTTGTAAGTTCAGGCTGGTTGAATACAATCTGTAGTCTGCCTATTACCAACAACTGAAGGAACATGCTGTTTAATTCAAAAGCCAAAGCTTTTCTCCATAGCACACGTTGGCCAATAAGAGTTGACTTGACAACCAATCAGCACCCTTTTCTCCTGTAGTATAAATTGTTGCGATTGTTTGAAATTGGGCATTCTTGTGTTTGTCCTGATGAGTGCAAAACAAAAAGCTTTGACAACATGTTCTCTTTTCAGCAATATTCAAGTTCTGTACTACAAAGCGACTGGTCTGGGCTAATATTAAAAATAACCAATTGTAATCCCTGAGGAAGGCCATTTCCAGTCAGGGGTCAGCTGACTGAACAGAAATAGATACAGTGAACTCCAGCATTGCAGCTCTGATCAATACATCGGTTATTGCCATTCTGGAATGTAGAGCATTCTGCTGCAATTGTGAACCTTGTTTTTAAAGACTGGAGGCTTAGCACACTTTCTCACTAAAAATGAATTTTTCACCCATCAAGGGCAATGATGTTAGTGATAGGATTAAGCTGACAATTGTCAATGCAAACTAAAGGAAGACTTGAAGTCCACAGTGATGGTCGCCACGAGGTCAAAGATCAGGCAAATCAGGAAGTCATGGTTTGAGGGACACCAAGGTTGAGTTTTGAAGCCTGAAGTTTGGAAATGGAAGAAAAGTCTGAGGGAGGGGAGGAAAGCAAGAATATCAAAGTCCTGGGAGAGACCAAGTCAGAGACAGTGCAATGATTCGGGACATCAGCACAGAGAGGACGGGGGTGGGGTGGGTGGGGGGTGGACGGAGTGGAGCTTAGAAGAATGAGCAGAATGTATGGAGAAACACTGACCACAGTTGGTGTTTCAAATGGAGCAGTACTGATAGGAAACAAGAGCAGGAAAGCCTGGGGAAGGCCTGGGTCAGGGAGCAACTGTGAAAAATATACAAGGCAGTTGAGATGAAAGATATGAAACCTGTTTTGGGTTTTATAAAGACTCTAAACTGTTGGGAGGAAGCAAAGACTGAGGTAATTGAGGAATTCTGCAGATTGAAGTCCTGTGAAAGAATGAAGATTAGATAGAACCCTGAGCCCTCAGTCTGTCAGATTCCAACTGAAACCAGGGTGGAGAACTGGTCTCCCAACGCCCTGCCAATGGCATTGCCCAGCCAACTGGATGGTAGCCACTGATGGATTTGAACTGTATTTCCTGACATTACTGTCATAGCAGTTCTTGGGTGACAATACTGGCGAGGGAGTGAGATGAATTGAAGAATGACTGTTTTCTCTCCTTTATCCCATGAACTGTAGTAATGAATGGCCATGTTCTTCAGCTACCCTGTGGCTAATAGCTCGCTCCATTGCCCCTGCCACCTTCTACCCTTCCCTCTGTTTAGATGCCAATGCAAGAAAAGGGTCAAAGTGGGAAAGTCTCCAGTAAAATGAAGAAATAGCATAATAATCTAGGCAGAAGATTCAATTCTCTGTCTCAATCACCACTCTTGAAGACTAGGGTCCACCTCTGCCTACGGGCAACCACATTGAATCATCCTTAAGGAAAGGTCTGTGCACCTCCCCAAACAGGAAGCTGGAGGAATGGCCTATTAAGGCTATTTAAAAACTAATTAACATGATTGATGGGCCTGACTGTCCAACCTTAAGGTTGGCGAGCAGGCTGGGAGCCCAGGTGGGCTTCAAAAAAACCATGAAACCTCATCCACAGGTGGGATTTTGAACAACTCAGCCTTTACCAACTGCTGTGTCATAACAGTGTGTGTGTGTGTGTGTGTGTGTGTGTGGGGTTAGCAGAAGAGGCCATCACTGAGATTGGCTTGTTGTACTGCCTCCCCTCCCCTAACTCCCTGTCTCGGTGTACATATATGGAGTGGAGGAAATTTACTTTCTGCATCTCCATCCCACTCATGTGGGATGTGTTGGGAATGAGGAAGAAATAATTCTTTGAGAAGTAGAGCAATTAAGTTGATTTTTTTTTTAATTACGTGTCCTCTGGACCTCAAAGGCTCACACAGGCACCTTTGAAGGTTTGATTTCTATCTGAGTGTGAATTGGGAAAATATACAAGAAGTGATGTCTTGGAGGGAAGGTTGGGCTTCATTGAGCCTCTGGAGTGTATGACACAGCCACAATTACCTGTACACTGGATCTTTAATGGTTTAATATCAGTTTCCAGTATGTGGGTCGGTGGAAAAGAATTCTACAGCCTCAGTGAATAACATGGAAATGATCAATCTCACATGAATCATTAAAACGTTCTGTATTTCTCAGCTGACCCTGGCTACTCATCAACACTACTGAAAAGCATAATTGCCCTACTTAAACCAGTAAATCACCGTTTCCAGAACTTTAACGGTAGATGCATCAAGGAGACCAATGTTTCAATCTACCTCCCTGATTTCAGCTCACTCACCTCTGTGAACAAGTGCTAGTTTGATGAGTTCAAGCCCATCGCTGGGCTGTGTGAATGTGAATCGAGTCAACAACTTCAAAGTGAGCAGTCAGTAATAGAAAAGGGAATTAACAAGAGTCACTTGTAGACGTCAACGGATGTCTCCCAGCAGTGTAACACTCATATCCTACAGAGCCAGAGGACAAGTAGCCCGAATTTAGCAGACAGTGTCACTGGAGGAGTGGTCTCAGGGGGTGCAGAATGCCCAGCACAGGCAATGGCCCCACATTTGGAGCACTTTTAGTGAAGGGGATTGGGGGACACAGACTGAGACTTGTCTGTCAGTCCTGGAGCTGTGGGTCAGGGTTTTATGGCCCCTCCCGCCTGGAAAGATATTACAGTCCTGCCGAACTGAACGGAGATTTAAATGGCTCACCGCATCCACCGGCGAGGGAGACACGCTGTGGCACTGCCGTAAAATCCTGGCCGTGGATTTAGTTAGGTTCAGGAGGTCCTCTCATTAGCTCAGTCTGAAAAGTAATCTCAGTTAATAAGGGTAGGGGGGGGGGGCACAGTGCGTATAAAACATGGACTTTCTCCACCCAATGACAGAGGGGCCAGTGAAGTGGGATCTATTCAACACCAGAGAATGAAAGAACAAAAAATAAAATATAAACAAAAGGAAGAATGAAAGAATCAACCAGCTTCAGGATTTTCCAAAGAGTTTTACAGCTAATAATCTCATAAAAAGATAAGAAAAAGGAGAAGACCATACAGTTCCTCAAACCCCCTCCTCCATTCAATATGATCATGCTGAATTTCTACATCAACCTTACTTTCTTTCTGCTCCTCATATCTCTTGACTCTTTTGGTGTCTAAAACTTTAACAATCTATGAGAGTTGACAACGACCTGCGAAGAGAATCCCAAAGAGTGAAGAAATTTCTCCTCATCTCAGTCCTAAGTGATCAACCCTTTATCCTGAGAAAATGATCCCTAGTTCTAAACTCGCCAGCCAGACAGAAACATCCACTCAGCATCTAGCCTGTCAAGCCTCATTGAATCTTATAGATTTCAATTAGATCACCTCTCATTCTGCAAAACTCCAAACAGTATTAAGGCTAGTCTACTCAACCTGTTCCCATAAGACAATCTTCTCATCCCAGGAACCAGCCTGGTGAATTTTCATTGCTTTCCTTAGCTCTCAGGCAAGTACATCATTTCTTAAGTTTGGAGACCAAAACTGTTCACAGTATTCCAGATGTGGTCTTACCAAAGCCGTGTACAATTGCAGCAAGGCTTCCTTACTCTTATACTCCAACCCCTTGCAATAATGGCCAACATGACAGTAGACTTTCAAATTGCCCATTGTACCAGAAATACTTTTAAAGAGTATCACTGTGGTAATGAAGGAAATGCAACAACCAACTAGCTCACAACCTGAACCCACAAAGAACAATGTGATCATGATCAGATGATCTGTCTTTAGGGATTGTTAAGGGATAACTATTGGCCTGGACATCTGCTCCTTGAAATAGTGTCGTGGCATCTTTTACATCTACCTGATGCACTGCAGGGACTCACCAAGGTTAGTTCGACAGCACCTTCCAAACCCACGACTTGTGCCATCTAGAAGGACAAGGGCAACAGATAGATGGGGACACCACCACCTGGAAGTCACTCACCATCCTGACTTGGAAATATTTCGTCGTTCCTTCACTGTCACTGGGTCAAAATCCTGGAGCTCCCTCCCTAACAGCACCGTGGGTGTACCCAAGCCACATGGACAGCAATGGTTCAAGAAGTCAGCTCACCACCATCTTCTCAAGGGCAACTAGGGATGGGCAATAGATGCTGGCCCAGCCAGCGAAGCCCACATCTCGTGAATGAATAAAAAAAAGCTGAGAGGGTAGACCGAAAAATTAAAGAAGTGAGGGGTAATAAGGAAGGTCAGGAAACAATCTGTCACCTAAAGGCGAATGGTGTCATTTCCCAGGGAGGGACATTGACACTGTCAGCATAAACAGCACGAAGAGACAAGGATAAAAGCAAAGTACTGCGGATGCTGGAAATCTGAAATAAAAACAGAAAATGCTGGAAAAACTCAGCAGGTCTGGCAGCATCTGTGGAGAGTGAAACAGAGTTAACGCTGCGATCCGTATAACTCTTCTTCATGAAGAGACAAGGAGAAGTGCTTCTGGAAAGAGAAGAGGTTGAAGAATATGTCAGGGACAGTAAGGCAGGGGAATTGTGAAGAAGGAGATTCTGGGTTCAGAGATATAGGCCCGAATCTTCTTCTGGTCGGCGTGCGGGGGGAGGACCCCACTCGCTGGCGCGCGGTGACATTGGGCGTGCTTCCTGACATCATCGCGCGTCATTCCGATTTTCAGCTGGGCGGGCGCACACCGGAGTCGGCAATGCACTCACTAAACTGTCAGATGCCTATTAAGGCCATTTAAAAACAAATTAAGATAATTAATGGAGCTGCCCATTCAACCATAAGGTTGGCAGGTGGAGGGTGGGGGGGGTGGGGGGGGGGGGTGGTGGCGGCAGGAGAAGAGCCCAGGCGGCCTTCGCATTTTATCATGAAACCTCATCCACGGGCGGGATGAGGTTTCATGAAGTGTTGATAAAACTAATCTCCCTGAGGCAGCTCTGTGCCTCAGGGAGATTTCTGCACTCTTTTGTGCACATGCATGAAAGAGCGCAGGCCCCAACTTAGCCTACTCCTCCCGGCCTGCGCAGGGAGCGCACAGTGCTTCTGGGTGCACGTCACGCTGGGTGGGCCTTAATTGGCCCACCCACGCCTGCTCCCACTCAGCCCTCCGACGGGGAGAAAATTCTCCCGATAGTGAACAAACTACACACAGAGTGAGACAGTGATCGGGAATGGATTCTTTCGTCAGGCACTCACCCATAAGGTACCTCAATGTCCCTTGTTGCTAAAGAATGTGGATTCCGTAATGCGTTCACAACAAAGTTCAGCCTTGCTTAGAGGAGGAATGGATCACACATTCCCACACAGAACGTCTCAGCAAAAACTTGTATTTATATAGCACCTTTAACACAAGAAGATGTTTCACAGGAGCATTATTAAACAAAATTAGGCACCAACACTACAGCTTGGTCAGAGAGGTTGGTTTTAAGGAGCGTCTTAACAGGAGAGAGAGGAGGAGGGGTATAGAGAGAGAATTCCAGATCTTTAGGCCCAGACGGCTGAAGGCTTGGATGCCAATGATGGGGGGTTTAAAATTGGAGATGCTCAGGAGGTCAAAATTAGAGCAGCGCAGAGACCTCGGATTGTTGGAGGCTGGAGGACGTTACAGAGATAGGGAGGGGCAAGGCATGGAGGAATTGTAAACAAGGATGAGAATGATAAAATGGAGGTGTTGCTTGACCGGGTGTCAATGTAGGTCAGCAAACACAGGGGTGACAGAGGAATGGGACTTAGTGTGGGTTAGGATATAAACAGTCTTATTGTTTGACAGTCAGTTCATGTGTTTGAGTTGTTGGAATTCCCTCACACACTAACCAAACACCTTGACACCTTCTGCCCATTTCCCATTTCACTGCATTCTGAGTGGATCCAGTAAATGTTTAACTGACACTCAACCAAGGCATTATAGCATCTTAGCACATGCTGTGAGCTGCTGTTTGAGATAACCCTTTCAATTTTAGGGAACTAAAGGTCTTTGTACAAATGGTGTAATGGAAATAGAAACTGAGCAAGTCAAAGCAGAACCAGTGACTCCAGAGTCCTGAAGGTTAAAGTATCACACATGATGAGGTGACAAATGTCTGCCATTATTGTGCTGTAGAGATGGGATGTACTGGGCAATATTCATCAATACCACTTGATGGTGCTCTATTCATTTTACACTCAAGGCTTCACAGGCGATTTTGTATTTACAGCACAGAGTCAGGCCATTCAGCCCAACAGATCAAAGCCAATGTTTATGCTCCATATGACCCTCCCCTACTCTTCTTCAATTATTAGCATATCTTTCTATTACCTTCTCCCTCATGTGTTTATCTAACTTACTCTATTGTATTGATACTATTCCCCTGAACTACTCCCTGTGGTAGTGATTCTCACCACTCTTTGCTTATTCTTTCACAGGATGTGGATGTCACTGGCTAGGCCAGCGTTTATTGCCCATCCCTAATTGTCCTTGAGCTGTCTTTGTCTTTGGCAGCACCTTCCAAACCCACGACCACTGCCATCTAGAAGGACAAGGACAGCAGACACATGGGAACACCACCTGGAAGTTCGCCTCCAAATCACCCACCACCCTGACTTGGAAACATGTCGCTGTTCCTCCACTGTCGCCGGGTCAAAATCCTGGAACACCCTCCCTAACAGCACTGTGGGTGTACCTACACCACATGGACTGCAGCGGTTCAAGAAGGCAGCTCACCACCACCTTCTCAAAGACAATTAAGGATGGGAAATAAATACTGGCCTAGCCAGTGATGCTCAAATCCTGTGACTGAATAATGTTAAAAAAAATTCCCTAACAATTTTGTTGTTAGGTCACATCCTCCATGATTCATCATAGTAATGAAGATGGTTACAGCAGACCACAGCAATTCAAATTCTATCAGTCATGTCTTGTTCACTAACTCCAGCTCCCACCACCTCTGTCCATATGTCCCTCTGCTCTTACGAATCTAGTGCCAATTAATCGTATCACTGTTCATTGGGTCATTCCTGGGGATCACAGGCTTCATGTTATTCCTGAGCCAGTCAGCTAAATATTTTTCAACTGCACCCTGGCTTTTTATCATATATTCCTTACTCACTGCCTCCCTGGGTTGGATGTTGCATTTGTCCATGTTGTTGGAGATATTATCTTTGTGATTTTCCAGGGTCTGAATCCAACAGTTGTTACTCCAACTCCTGTTTTAACCTGCTAATTTCCCAATATCCACTACATGCAAGCAACCCAGTGTACCTGGACACAGAGCAAGGAGATTGTATTTCTGCACTGATGTCTTTGATATTCTTTCACTAGCCTAGTACAGCTTGATGTAAGCCTCCTCCGCCATTGACACATGTGTAAGCTGCTCCGCCTGGTGGACTGAGACACACCGTCCAGGAAGCTTTCAGGTTCAATCACCTGCCTGGATGGGGTTAACTGCACTTGGTGTTACGATCCCAGCTGATGTTAATACTGGACAAGTCAGATTCCAGAACGAAACCTGGCTTGATAGATCCTAACTTTTCTTTTAGAAACTGTGGAGAGAAGTTACTGAGCAAATTCACAGGAGTCTGCTGATGAGCTTTAAACACAAAGAATAAAACATTTATTAAACAAGAAAAGTGAACCATACAACACTAGACAAAAATGTTGGAAAGGTCTCAATACAAACATAAGAAAATGATTTAAATATTCACTATTCCTTCACCTTAACTGTATCTTTACAGACACATACAAATTCAGAAAGATAAAACAATTTACCATATCAATCTTATGCTATAATATACAGGGTAAGTATGTGGTACATGTGAACCAACTGGCGAGCTGTGGTCAGACACACCACACTCCAAAGCAAATGACAGATGTGACCAAAGCAGATTCCATTGATTTCTCAATGACCCAACCAGACACTTGTCACACCGTGAGCTGACCAGCCTCACTGAAACTCTGTCTTTCTCACGAGGGTTTCCAATCTCCACATTCTAAGAATTCACCTTGGAATTCTCTCTAAATGGTGTTCCCAATCAGGCGGCTTCAACAAGGACCCACCTCCGGGGTTTTAATCTCACCTTCTGAGATTATTCTCCTCTGGATCTCTGAGTACACTCAAGCTTCATCTTCCAAACACATTTTCAGATCTTTGGCCATGCCAAGCAGAGCCCCACTTCTCCAAAAGTCTCGCAGTTAGCAGTCACCAACCGTCGGCTGCCTCCTCGGATCTTCTGGGCTTCTCTCCAGCCCACTTTGCTTCAAGTCTGTTCTCTGCAGCTCTACCTTTAATTACGAGCCTATTCCTTTGCTCCTTACTTTTAACTTTACTTAACAGGACCGGTTTCAGGTTCCTGTCCTTGTCCCTTAACTTGGGATTTCCTTCTGGGACCTCTTCCTGTTCCACTCCCTGGTTTGGGACCCTCCCCCTCTCCCCCTGGCCTTGTCCTGCTCCCCTGGTCACCTTATCCGCAAATGGCGCTCCTCTTCAGGTCACCTGACCTGCAGTTTTGCACTGCTTCACTTTTCCTTTCTTTTTCCTCTGTGCATGTGGGCAGGGCCAGTTCCTGATCTAAAGACTAACTGCGCATGTGCGGCCCCTTTCCCAGACAGTGCATGTGTGGCCCCTTTCCCAGACAGTGCATGTGCGGCCCCTTTCCCAGACAGTGCATGTGTGGCCCCTTTCCCAGACAGTGCATGTGCGGCCCCTTTCCCAGACAGTGCATGTGCGGCCCCTTTCCCAGACAGTGCATGTGCGGCCCCTTTCCCAGACAGTGCATGCACAGGTGCCCAAGGCCCACTGGGAACTATAGTTCCGAGGTAAGTATTCAAGTTTTGTAACACTTTGCGTTAGTGTCGTATGTTAGGGAGGGAAAAGATACCTGGAGGCCTGGGCTGGGAAGTGTGTGTAAGAGAGTCTGAGATAGATAGAGAGAGAGAGCAAGAGAGCGAGTGTGAGTGTGTGGTCTGAGTGTGTGTGAATGTGCTTGAGTGTGTGTGCATGAATGTGTGTGTGTCAGTGTGAGAGCGTGTGTGTCTGAGAGTGTATGTGCGTGAGTGTGTGGTGTGAGTGTAAGTGTGTGTCAGTGTGTGTGTGTGTGTGTGTCTGTGTGAGTATGTGCATGTGTGTGCGTGTGTGTGTGTGTGTGTCTGTGTATGTATGTGAGTATGCGTGTGTGTGTGAGTGAGTTTGTGTGAAGAGCTGAAGATTATCTCAGTAAATCAATGGTTTGAAGGAGGCAACACTTAGAGTTGAAGAGAGTTCACCCAATGAAAAACTCACTCTAATCAGATGTAAAGAAGGTCTGGTGCAAATATACCCAGAGTGTTTTGATGAGATGATTGGATGCTTTGAAGATGTTGAGTATCACATCACTATTGACCCAGCAGTGAAACCCAGTGATTCATTCCCCATGTAAAGTCCCAATAGAATTAAAAGGAAAGCTTGAAATAAGAGATGGAAGAAAAGAAGATGAAACTTGATGAGGAACCTTTGCTGTTGACAACATCCAACACACCCTTTGGACGGTTCGAATTCCTGTGTCTACCTTTTGGGCTTAAAGTGAGCTTGGATTTGTTCCAGCAGGAAGTAGACGAGACATACAGGGGGTGCATAGGAGCAGTCAGCATAGCTGATGATATCCAGATATACAGTGTAGCTAAAAAAGATCATGACTACCATCTACATGAAACCATGAAGAGAATCAGGAAAGCTGGGATCAAGCTAAATGCAAACAAATGCATTGGGAAAGTGACAGAATGCCTGTTCTTCAGAATGGTGAACATACCTGACAGAATTAATCCAGCTCTGACAGAATCCTGGCTATCTCTGGGAAGGAAGCCCCAAAAGATAAGAGAGTTGAGAATTTCCTTGGCTTGATCCAATACATAAGCTCCGCCATACCGCACATGTCAGAGTTCAAGGCAAACTTGCGGGAGCTGATGGAAGAGGATGTGGAGTACCAGTAGTCAGAGTCACACAACAGGAGTTTCAACAAACTGAAAAAGGTAACATGTCAGGAGACAAGTCTGTCACATTACGACAGAGAGAAACCTGTCACTCTGCAAGTAGGTGCTTCTAAACAAGGACTGGGAACAGCCCCCGTACAAGAGGGAAAGCCAATAGCATTCGTATCCAAAGCTCTAACAACAACTGAGAGCAGACATGCCAACACAGAAAGAGAGCTTTTGGCAGTCGTGAATGGATGTGAGAAATTCCATACATATTTCTAGGGGAGAAAGTTCATAGTGGAGAGTGATCATCATCCACTGGAGAAGATTTACAGGAAGAATCTGTGGAAAGAACCAGCAAGACTGAGAAGGTTACTCTCAAGGCTTCAGAATTACGATTTCACTCTGACAAACAAGCTGAAAGGAATAGCCTATCTCAGTTGTAGCCACAGGAGGAAAACAAGATAGAAGAACTAGATGGAAAGATCCATCACCTAGTGAACGTAACAACTACTGAAACTGAGCCAAATTATAGATGAGACCAGCAAAGACAAGAAGTTATAGATGGTCTCTCAGCCAGTGATCCAGGGATGATCCTGATAAGATACTGCAAACACAGTCACAATACGGCAATACTAGTCTGTCAGAGATGCCATCTCACTGGAAGATGGTGTTCTGTTAGCCAGATCCAGAATAATCAAATCCAAAACAATGCAGGAAGAACTTCTCCAGAAGATTCACAAAGGCCACATGGGATTGGAGGAGTGTAAGCTCACAGCCAGATCAGCTATGTTCTGGATAGGGTTACACAAAGACATTGAAAATATGGTGTCTACAGGCAGTGTATGCCAGAAGTACAGAAAGACACAGCAGAAAGAGAGGAAGGTAGCCACTCAAATATCACTCAGACCATGGCATCCTGTGGGAGCCGATTTATTCACACACATTCAAGAATGGTATCTCTTTTATCTGGAAGATGAAATACTTAAGAGCCACAACCATCATCTTAGCAGTGAGAGTTCTATTTACTGAGCAAGGGATTCCTGAAAGATTGATATGTGACAATGGCACCCAGTACACATCCAGGGAAGCGAAGGAATTCACTGAACAGTATGGGTTCAACATCATCACCTTATCACCACACTATACCCAAGGACATGGGTCAGAAAAAGACACGTCCAAATGGTCAAAAGAACCCCAGCGAAATGCCAAGAGACAAAGGAAGAGCCAAACCTTGCCTTATTGTCACTCCAATCCATGCTTCTCATGGCCGACATGAAATCACCTACAGAGTTGCTGAACGGAAGAAAATATAAGACTACTCTGTCAAGCAAAATACATCCTCCAAGTGACCAGGAGGAAGTGAGAGAACAACTTACTGAACCACAGGAAAGAGGAGGTCAGCATTTCAACAAACACGCAAAATCCCCATCTGAGCTGTTCAAAGGACACAGTGTCCAGGTACAGGATCCAGTTATGAATACCTGGAATCCAGCAAAAGTTGTTGCTGAAGCCAAGACAGCAAGGTCTTAAGTAATTGAGACCGAAACCGGTAAACAAATGAGGAGAAACAGCGTCCATATTTGACCTACACCGGAGCTGGAAAAACAGAAAAGACCAACTACAACATCAGGAACATCAAAATCCAGGGAAACAACATTAACAACATCACTAGCAAATGAGACAGCATTAGCAACAGCAAGAACAACTCCTGTAACACCAGAGACAAGACACACAACATCACCTGTGCAGTGTGCCAATTCACCACCCAGAACAATGAATGTCAAACCTACAAGATGGACCCACAACATCCTACCACCTAAGCAATACTGTGTATAATATTTTTCAAAAAGAATACACAAAAAGAATGAGTGAGTGTGTGTCTGTGTGAGTCTATGCGTGTGTGTCTTAGTATGTGTGTCTGCCTGCGAATGTGTGTGTGTGTGAGACCTTTTGTGAGTATGTCTGTGTGTATGTGTGTGTATGCATGTGTGTAAGCGTGTGTGTGAGCGTCACAAAGTATAATAATTCTCAGAATATTATTGTGAGTTATTATAAAAGTAGGTTAATAGTGGGGTTTGGATAGTTTCTCTGTGTGTCTGGAATTTGATTAAATTTGGGACAGCTGGTCTGGAGGCTTTGACTTAGCAAAAGAAGCTAGGTTTGAAATGCTAAATACGTAAACATGGCTGAAGTCTTAGAATGTAAGGTGAGGAGAATTTGCATTTTTAGATAAATCAGGGCAGTTTGAATTTCAACAAGATGGTAGGAAGTTTAAACCTAGCCAGAGAAGCTAGGTCAAGCAGTGTGTTTATTTTTCCCAAAGTTTACTGACAATATTAGCATCATGAAAAGATTTATATTATGGGAAAGTTAAAGTTCCAAAAACATATGGGAGCAATGGAATTTACATTAAAAAGAGAAACTTGTATAAAGGAGAATGAAGCTATGTGTCAGGGAAGGCATTGTAAGATCCAACAGAAGTGTGAGAAGCCTCCAGTATTTGTGCATTAAGCTGCTGTCTACAGAAACCGAAGCTGGGAAAAGCCACTTTGAATTCTACTGACCAGGGTATTGTGTTAACTTGCCTGGATCTGTTTAAAATCTATATATTTTTTACTGTTGCTTTAATGGGGGTGTAATTGGAAGCCAGATTAATTAATTAATTTAGGAGTTATTACCTTAGTAATTTGTAGACATATGTATGTGCTTGAAACCTTTTATTTTGTTAATAAATGTTTAATTTAGTTTTTTAAAAAAAATCTCTTGGTGGACTTATTGCTTCTGAATTCAGGTCACACATCTCGAAATAAATACAAATTGTAAAACCATTGTAATTGTGTGATCAAGTTTCCCTCGTGCATTTGATCCCCTGGCACACATCATCTGCTACATCATAACAGTGAGTCTGTGTGTGAGTGTGCTTGTGTGTATGTCTGTGTGTGCGTCTGTGTGAGTATGTGTGTGTTTATCTGTATGTGTGTGTGTGAACGTGAGCATGTATACGTGAGTCTGAGTGTGTGTGTGTGTGTGTGTGTGAGTGTGAGTGTGTGTGTGAGTCTGAGTGTGTGTGAGTGTGTGTGTGAGTCTGAGTATGTGTGTGTGTGAGTGTATGTGAGTGTGAGTGTGTGTGTGAGTCTGAGTGTGAGTGTGTGTGTGAGTGTGAGTGTGTGTGTGAGTCTGAGTGTGAGTGTGTGTGTGAGTGTGAGTGTGTGTGTGAGTCTGAGTGTGTGTGTGAGTGTGTGTGCCAGACTGAGAACAGGATCAGGATCTGCTGTGTTGCCTTTCATGGTTCAATAGCCTATTGATACTCATGGGCAAGACTTCCAAATGATCACTTGTGAGAATTTCTGATGGATTCTGGAAACTGTGTAAGGCATTGGAGGCAGAGTCATCCTTGTTTTCAAATCTCTCCTCGACCTTTCCTATCTCCTTGCCACAACCCTCCAGACTTCTGCACTCCTCCAATTCTGACATCTTGTACATCCCAATTTTAATTGCTCCACCATTGGTGACATGCCCTCAGCTGCCTGGGTTCTATACTCTGTAGTTGCTTCACAAAATCTTTCAGCCTCTCTCTCCTCCTTTAAGATGTTCCTTAAAACCAATCTCATTGACCAAGTTTTTAAGCAGCTGTCTGTTCATGTGAGTCAGTGTTAAATTCTATCTAATAATCGTTCCTGTGGGACGTTTCATTATGTTAAAGATGTTATATAAATGCAAGAAAGAGCATAGAGAAAGAAAAACGTTCTCCATTCTGTGAGTTCTGCACACTGTGGAAAAGCTGAGTCTATAAGTGGACAGAATTATATATCACGATATTAAAAAAAATGCTTATACTTGAAATGCAATGCCTGGTATAATGGAATAGAACTGGAGGTTAAGTGAGATCACCCTGCACAATGCGATTTGTTATTTTAACAGCAATTGGATGATTCACTGACAAATACTCTTCTTTCTTGCTGTTTTCCATTGGCATATTTATTGGGAGCCTGAAATACCCACGATGGAAAAAGGAATAAAAGAATATGTTGATGAGGGTAGGCAGGGGTGAGAGACAAACCTGAACCTCTTTATTTTCTCACTGACTGTCCATAAACAGAGATATTTTAATTTTTGAAATAGGCTATGACATCCCCTGTTTGAGAGGTTAATTTTTAAAGTCACTCGCAGCAAACTCTTTAGGGTTAAATTAGAAGTATAGTTTATTCACACATTCACAGGGAATAGTCACAACTTCATACACACATAGAAGCACACAATAAAATGATTGGAAAGAAGAGTTTTTACAACAATTAATTACTTAAAAGTAAAAGAACCACAGATGTGGATATCAGTACACATGATTGCCAAAGGCCAGAAAGTCAGAGTCTATTGAGGGTTCCCTCACAGAGGAGTCACAGTTCAGGGGTGTTCAGCTAGCTGATGCAAGTGTTGCAGAATTTCTTTAAAGTTGGTGGTGACGAAGTGAGATGGTTGGTATACAGAGACTTGGTCTGCTCAGCAAGCATTGGCAGGAATCTCCCAGAGCAAACAGGCTCTGAGGAAGCTTAGACATGATGCAGGCTCTTGGTCAGACTGGAGTCCTGCTTTGATGTTTAAACAGCTGACTGGGTTGTGAGTCTAGAAATATAATATTAAAACTTTCCAAAGTCCAGAAGCTTAGGTCATGTGATGTTGCCATTAATGAGTCAGTTACAGGCTAACAAGTAGTTTCTACCTCTCTGGTCAAAATCGATTGTTCACCTTCAGAGGTAGATGATGGCTATTAGTGCCTCTGTAGGTATAAGAAGTTTCGATGGTGCTCCCTTTGTTATATAACTAGGCTAGGTGACAGGATTGTCTGCTGGTCTCTGGTTTTGTTGATAGTTAAGTGTCCGCACAATGAAAGGTGTGACATTCTACAATGATGAGGGTTGAGCTTTTGTCTTGTAACTGCTGTTGGAAGTTTCTAAAAACTGTGGTCAACTTGTGTATCATGTGACCTGTAGCAGCCAATTTTTGTCCACTTTTAAAATAAGCAAAAAGCCATGGTTTGATTTAAACAGTTATAATGATCTCATTCATCTCTTAAGGATACGACAATGAGCTGCGATGTAGAAGCCAGGAGCAAGCTGGTGTGGGGCATAAACACCAGTGTGAGCTGAATGGCTTGTTTCTGTACTGTACGTTCTATGGAATACAGCATAGAAAGAGGCCATTCAGCCCTTTTCTGCCTGTGCTGATTCTTTGAATAAACTTTCCAATTGGTCTCACTCTCCTGGTCTTTCTTCACAGCTCTGCCAATCTTTCCTTTTCAAGAATTTATCCAATTCCCTGCTGAGTTCTGGTGAGGCATTACGCAGGCTTGACTGGGGAGATGGTTTAACTATTAATCCTGGAATGGAGGGGGCAAAGGGAACAGAACCCTACTCTCTGGAAAGAGAGGTAAAGACTGGTGTCACTGGTCTCCATGGGCAGGACTTTTTGCTTGGCGTGTGGGCAGGTGCCCGACATACCTGAGCGTAAAATAGCACGCAATGACCTTGGGCAAGTATCCCATGGGCATAGTGCACTCACACAATACTTCGGTTGGCAGGTGTGGGAGAGAGTCAGCAGTGCACCAGGTGACAATAAAGAGGCCCATTGAGGCCACTAATGTATTAATTAACCTGGGCTTTCCACTGCCCGTCCAACATTATGCCTTCAGGGAGCTTTCATTCCGCGCTCCCCCGCGCCGACTTCAGTGCTCGTCCTCCTGCTGCTCCCACCCTGGTAGCGCTGAGCCTTTCATGCCAATTAGTGGCCAACCAGTGTGAAATCACAGTCGGGGGGCTGATCGCGGGAGGCGATCATAGTTCTCTGGCTGCTCCAGGGCCCGCCCGCCCTCCCGATGACCTCAAAATTCTGCTCCATGTGTCTGAGAAAACCTTTGGGGCAAATGTCCAGCTGGGTCCATGTGTGAGGCTGTCACCCGAGAGACTGCAATGTTCAAACCCACTGTGGGTCACGCAGATGCCGGTGAGGCTCTTGTTCTTGTAGAAGCTCGATACCAATGGCCTGTTTCGCTGATAAACAGCCTTTGTTTTTTGGGGTTTAAGTGTGTTTGGAGGGAGGATAAGGAGGAGCGCAGGAGGTGAGGAACTCATCAGGTCCTGAGGTTGTTGCTAAAACGTAAGTGGGAGATGGTGCAAAGTGTTCCAAAGGAGCCGCAGAGAGGCTGCATTACCTAAAGTGGTGCGGAATTAAATGAAACACTTATTGGAAGGTGGAACCGTTGGGGAGCTACTACAAACTTTCAAATAATTCTGCAACAAGCTGCACTGGGATGCTGAGATTACATCTTCCCCACACAAATAGAACAGTCTGAACATTTCTACGTGTCTGAGACTAAACTAATGGAAAAGAATCATCAGAATTATTGAAGACCGGTCTGATAGGGGTATTAGCGTGGACTTAAAGGATTAACAATCAAATTTTCTTTCAGTGGGCTTTCCTTATAGAGAGGAGGTGTCAGGAGAGGAAAGAAATGCTTCTGATGTGAGAGAGGCTTGTGTAAGGAGATGAGTGACAATAATGACATTGGCCGTGAGTGATTAAAGTCCAACTTTAGCAGCAAGGTAAAGGGATCCATTAGCTGTTGTATAGAAAGATGAATGTTGATAAAACCTGTCCTTCAAAGAGGCTTAGAACTGTTACATCTGAAAGGCTAATGGAAGCATCTTTGGAATACTATTTACATGAATGGGCTATCTTCAAAGGATTCAGGAGTAGAGATATTCATATCTTACCTATGATATCTACTTTGATTTAGGCAAGATATAGTATATAAAGGAGACTGGTTTGTAACTGTTCCGTGGAATTGAAAGATGGCACTTGAAGCTGAGATGCACAGTCTTTCTTAATTGAAACCAGTTATTAATAATGTCTGCTCCATATACTGACACCACAAAATATCTCTTAGCCACACGAAATGGGTTTCTGTGAATAATAAACAAGAGAGCTGAACATTAACCAAGTGAATGTCTGGGCTTTTAGAAAATTAAAGAAATGGATACTGGCAGATCAAGGAAAGAGAACTGAAGGTTAAGAGAGAAATAGAAATGAAGGTTTAAATAGGAATAAGGATGTTAATGGCTGTTGTGCTAATGCAAAAAGCATTTGGAATAAACAACCAGAATCAGATGCAGACAGTTAGTGGAAACATGGAGAATATTTGACATTGCGGAAGTAGAGCTGTGAAGGGGAGACAGAGTGAAATGGAAAGATTGGTTTTGTTAAGCCAGGATTGTTAAATCAGAAAGGACTGGGTTGACCAGAGCAGTTAGGAACTCTCTGTCGGTCCTGGGTCAGCAGGAATCATGCTAACCTGTAGACTTGGACAGGATATACAGAAGAGTTCCAGACAGCTTTACATTCTGTCTCAACACCCTTCCCCTGTATGACCAGACAACACAATTAGCCCGATAACATCGGATACGAAGTGTCCTGACAGGTGGTGCCTGTGGGATGATACTGCATCTGATGAGCCCTCATTTTATTTCTCCTCTGAACCTCTCCCTCATTCCCATGTCTCCATTACTCTCTCTCCTCCCCATCCCTCTATCACTCTCTCCTTCTGACTCTCCATCAATCCCTAAACCTCCCAACCTATCCATCACATTCTCTCCTCTCCACCTCTCCACCACTCTCTCTTCTCCCTACCTCTCCATCACTCTCTAACCTCCCCACCCCTTACTCACTCTCTCTCCACCCCGCCTCTCACTGTCTCCTCCCCACCCCTCCATCACTCTCTCTCCGCCCCACCTCTCCATCACTCTCTCTCCTCCTCACCCCATCACTCTCACACCTTCTCACCTCTCACTCTCTCCTCCCCATCTCTCCATCACTCTCTCTCCTCCTCACCCCATCACTCTCACACCTTCTCACCTCTCACTCTCTCCTCCCCACCTCTCCATCACTCTCTCTCCTCCTCACCCCATCACTCTCACTCCTTCTCACCTCTCACTCTGTCCTCCCCACCTCTCCATCACTCTCTCCATCCCCGTCTCTCCACCACTGTCTCTCCTCCCCACCCCTCCATCAGGCTCTCTCTGCCCCACTTCTCCATCACTCTTTCTCCACCCCACCTATCACTGTCTCCGCTCCACCTCTCCATCATTCTCTGCCTCAAATCTCCATCACTCTCTCTCCTCCTCACCCCATCACTCACTCCTTCCCACCTCTCACTTTCTCCCCACTTCTCCATCACTCTCTTCTCCCCACCCCTCCATCAGCCTCTCTAGTCCCCACCTCTCCATCACTCTCTCATCCCTACCCCTCCATCACTCTCTTCTCCCTACCTCTTCATCAATCTCTCTCCTCCCCACACCTCTATCACTCTCTCCTCTCCAGCTCTCACTCTCTCTTCTTCCCACCTCTCACTCTCTCTCTGCCCCACATCTCCATCACTCTCTCTCCACCTCACCCCATCACTCTCGTTCCTTCCCACCTTTCACTCTCTCCTCTCCACCCCTCCATCACTCCCTTCTCCCCACCTCTTCATCATTCTCTCTCCTCCCCACCTCTCCATCACTCTCCCTCGTCCCCAACTCTCCATCACTCTCTCGTCCCCACCTCTCTATCACACTATCTCTCTCCTCCCCACACCTCTATCACTATCTTCTCCCCACCTCACTCTCTCTGCCCCACATCTCCATTACTCTCTTTCCTCCTCACCCCATCACTCTCACTCCTTCCCACCTCTCACTCTCTCCTCCCCACCTCTCCCTATCCTCTCCACCCCTCCACCACTCTCTCTCCTCCCTACCTCTCACTTTCTCTCCTCCCTACCTCTCGCTCTCTCTCCTCCCCACCTCTCCATCACTCTCTCTCGTCCCTACCTCTCCATCACTCTCTCTTGTCCTTTGAAACACTCTTTATAACCTACCTATACTTAACAGTGAAATTCCCATATTGGCCTTTTGCTCAGAATGATCTACACTGACCCCCCAGTCCACTACAGTCCTGCTCTTCACATTTTTCTTGTTGTTTTAAAATCCCTCCATGGCCTCGCCCCTCCCTATCTCTATAACATCTTCCCATCACCAAAAACCCTCCCTATCTCTGTAACCTCCTCCATCACCTAAAACCCTCCCTATCTCTGTAACCTCCTCCATCACCTAAAACCCTCCCTACCTCTGTAACCTGCTCCAGCCCCTACAATCCTCCCTATCTCTGTAACCTCACCCAGCCCCAACAACCATCTATCTCTGTAACCTCCTCCAGTCCGTCCAACACTCCCTGTCTCTGTAACCTCTCCATCCCCTCCCTATCTCTGTAGCCTCCTCTAACCTCACAAACATCTGACGTATCTGCATTCCTCCAATTCTGTCCTCTGTATTCCATTATTGGTGGCTGTGCCTTCAGCTGCCTGGGCTCCATGCTCTGGAATTCCCTCCCTCAGCATTTCTGCTCCTGTATCTCTCTCTCTCCTCCTTAAAGACCCCGTCTCTCCTCTCTAAAACCTGTCTCTTTGACCAAGCTTTTGGTCACCTAACCTAAGGTCTCGTTATGTGGCTCAGTGTCAAATTTTAAATAAAAAACAGTCTGGCAGCATCTGTGGATAGAGAAACAATATTGAATTCAAAACGTTAACTCCATTTCTCTCTTCACAGATGCTGCCAGACTGGCTGAGTTTTTCGGTACTTTCTGTTTATTTTTCAGATCGCCAGCATCCACAATATTTAATTTTTATTTTGTTGGTGGTTTTGTTTGGTAACACTCCCGTGAAGCACCTTAGGGTGTTGCACTGTGTTGAACGACCTGTGAGCATGAAAGTTGTTGTCGGATGGGGACCTTGCAGGCAATCATTAATTTTGTCATCTCCATTAGACATGAAAGAGATAATAAACTGTTTAAATCAAACCTTGTCTTTTCGCTTATTTAAAAAGTGGACTTTGCTGAACCAAAAGATGGCTGCTATAGGTCACATGATTCACAAGTTGACTATAGTTTCTGGAAGTTTCCAACAGCAGTTACAGGACAAAAGCTCAGCCCTCATTTCTGTGGAATCTCACACCTCTCATTGTGAGGACACATTACAATCAACAAAACCAGGGACCAGCAGACAATTTGTATCAATAGGGTGGTCCTACAACAAAGGGAGCGCTGTTAAAACTTGTTATACCTACACCCACTATCGATCTAATAAAGTGAACAATGGATTTTGAGCATAGGCATACAAACTGCGTGTCAGCCTGCAACTGACTCATTAATGGGCAACATCACACAACCTAAGCTTCTGGCCTTTCAAAAGTTTTAATATTACATTTCTAGACTAAGAATGCAGTCTGATATTTAAACTCCAGCCTGCAAGCATCAAAGCAGGACTCCAGGCAGACCAACGGCCTGCAAGAAGTCTAAGTCTCCTTGAAACCTGTTTTCTCCGGATGATTCCTGCCATTGCCCGCTGAACCGATCAAATCTCTGTATATCGATTTCATCTAGCTGCATCACCATCAAGTTTCAAGGAATTCCACGAACTCCTGCTTCAGCTAGCTGAACTGTAACTCCTCTGTAACGTAACCCTCATGCACTCCGACTTTCTGGACTCTGGCAGTCACGTGAACTGATATCCATATTTGCGGTGCTTTTTCATTTGGGTTATTCATAGTTGAAGAGCTCCTCTTTCCTATCTTCTTATTGTGCACTTGTCTTTGTGTATGAACTTATGACCATTCTCTGGGTTTGAATGTGTGAATAAACTATACTTCTGATTTCACGCTGACAGGCACTTTAAAAATTGACCTCACAAATGGAGGGTTTGGGGAAACACGCCACAGACTATTTCAAAAATTAAAATACCTCTGCTTATGGACAGATGGCAAGAAAATAAGAGTCCAGTTTTGCCTCTCTCCCCTGGCCTTAACAATAAGAATATGTTTCACTAAGTGAGACATCAGTAATATTCAAAGGTCCTTAGAATGATTAGCTCCAAAATAAGGAACAAAATAATCATTATGCAAAAAATGATTCTATGATCAGATAAATGGTCCAGATGGTGTTGCATTACACTAAACAGATGACAGGGACAGGGATTAACGTCGATAGAGAAACAGTCAATAACTTGGGGCTCTGGGGGGTGCTGTGTGGCTGGGGGTTACTGAACGAACTAGATTCACCCTGAATCTATCACCAAGATGGTGGTACTGCCCTTGAAGAGGGCAGGCAGGGGAAGTAATGCAGATGCTTTCGATCAGTCACTGGCCACTTACTGTAGCCAAACATGAGAGCAGATTGGCTCCACTTTGCTCCATGCATCATTGCACATGTGGTTCAGGAATGAGACTAACCCAGTGCAATGTCACCTTCACTTTTGCCTGAACCATGAGTTGGATAAGGCTGGTGCTTAGAAGGGGAGCTTGTGTCATCTTAGTCAAACTAAAATCAAGGTAAACCATGTTCTGATGCTGATTTCCAACTGCAAGTTGGACAGTACTGCACTGCAGCAACTCACCAAGGCTCCTTTGACAGTGTCTTCCAAATGCACAACCACTACCAGCTAGAAGGACAAGGGCAGCAGACACATGCAAACACCACCACCAGCAAGTTTCCCTCCATGCCACTCACTATCCTGACTTGAAAATACATCGCCGTTCCTTCATTGTCACTGGGTCAAAATCCTGGAACTCCCTTCCTAACAGCACTGTGGGTGTATCTACACCACATAGATTGCAACAGTTCAAGGAGGCAGCTCACCACCACCTTCTCAAGGCAAACAGTTGCTTGATAGTACAGAACTTCTGTGTTGCTGAAAAAAGAGACATGTTGAAGATTTCATCTTGCACTCATCAGGACACTTTGCAAGAATACAAATATAAGGGGAAGACAACAATTTATACTGCATGAGAAGAGTGCTAATTGGTTGGCAAGTGAACTCACATTGGTAGAGGTGATGCCATGGAGAATGCACCAGTAATTGCCAAGCATTGTTGAAAGTTAAACCAGGTACACAAAGGCATCCTGCCGGAAAATGGTTACCCTGATCAAATGATTTCACGCTGTATATCACGCAAACTCATGAACGGGCCTAAGACTGTCACTTTTGGCCCTCAAAAGTGCCTAGTCTACCTCAGATTACCCTGGAGGGGCAAGGTATCTCAAAACTTTGAGCAACGGTTGAAGCTAGCAGTTTCATGCTACTATATGTAGTAGCAACACGAGTGGTATTTACTACTAACAGGAGGCTGTGGCCAAGCCAGAAAGACGCTCTGTCTATCACACAAATGAGTAATGTGGTATATGAATTTCAGTGCCAGCTTGATGCTAGGTATGTAGGCTATACGTCCCAAAGACAGGTGGATAATATCAAATAGCATGTCCCAGCCACAGTTCGCAATGGGCAAGGTACAGACTGTACACAACCAGCTCATGCTTGCAAAGCTCAAAACACAACGTCCAACATTAGATGTGATTCCGTGATTGGAACAACATTTGCTAAATAATCCTGTGTGTTAAGATTTACGCTGATAACCAATTTAAGATTGTCAGGCAGGCTCACAATGTGGTGCATTTGCATGTATTGGAAACTACACAAATTAATACACAGGGCCCTGTTCTTCGCAGGCAGAAAGAACATTTACACACACTGCGCCTGTTTCAGTTAAAGAAAATGAGTGACAGCCATTCACTGACTTATTCATCAGGGTCAAGGTGTCTGGTTTAAATTTCAAAATTGCTTGGCAGTTAGCCGCCAGTCACCATGACTGGTGCATTCTCCATGGCAACACCGCTACCAATCAGAGTCTACTTGGCAACCAATCAGCAATCTCTTCTCATACAGCATAAATTGTTTTCCGTTACACTGGTATTCTTGTGAAGTGTCCTGATGAGTACAAGACAAAATGTCTCTTTTTTTATGCAATTCTCAAGGGCAATTAGATGGGCAATAAATGCTGGCCTAGCCAGTAATGCTAAATCCCAGGAATGAATAAAAAAAATTTAAACATGGTAGGATACAGTGTGTAATAAACTTGTTGAAAATGAATGTGTGAGGATTCCTTTCCATATTTAAAAATGGGGTTGTCAAACCTTTGCCCAACCTTATTTCAATAATATTCACAAATCTAATTAATCTAAGAAGACAAAACAAAGATCTCATACTCAGAAAATCAGACAAGTCACATGCAGATCAGATTAATATGGGAGCTTTCTGAGTGTGACAGTGGCTGGTATATGTTAGGGTTTCGGATTTTAAACATATTGCCTAACCTGAAAATAAAGAGTTGCAGAAATCTGGTTCCCGGGCCACAAATGGAGGAAGATTTACAAGAATGACACCAGAACTGAGATGTTATAACATCAAGGAAGAGTAAACAGAGTGGGACTCTTTTCTCCAGAAAGAGAAGATGGGAGTTACCTGATAGAGATATTTAACTATATACAAGGGTTTGATAGGGTAGTTGGAGAAGGTGTTTCCACAAAAGGGTGAGACCAGTACTAGGGATAATAAATATAAAATAGTCACCAATAAAGCCAACAGGGATTTCAGGGGAAACTTCTTTAGCCAGAAAGTGGTAAGTATGTGAAAGTAAGTATGTAGAGCTCCAATCTTGCTGAAAAGAGGGACATGTTGTTGAAGCTTTTCAGATTGCGATCATCAGGACAAATGCAAGAATACCAAATTTCAAACGATTATAACAGTTTACACTCCAAGAGAAGAGGGTGCTGATTGGTTGGAGAAAGGAAAGGGGAATTATAAATTTAAGATAATCAGTCAAGCTTGTAATGTGGCTCATTTACACTTGCTACAAGTGACATACATTCGTACGCAGGAACCTGTTCTCTGCAAACAAAAGGAACATGTTCAAACCTTTCACCTTTCTTAAATTACCCTGGAGCTTGGGGAGCCTATAGTTCCCCATTGCTTTCTCTATGGCAACACTTTAGCCAATCAGAGTCAACTTGCCAACCAATCAGCACTTTTTTCTCCTGTAGTATAAATTATTGTGATCATTTGAAATTTGGTATTCTTGCATTTATCCTGATGAGTGCAAGATTAAAAGCTTCAGCAACATGTTTCTCCTTTTCAGCAATATTCAATGTGGAACTCGGTACAACATGGAGCAGATGAGGCGAGTAGCAGAGATACATTTAAGGGGAAGCTGGATAACCAGATGAGGGAGAAAGAAATAAAAGGATATGGTGATGGGGTGAGCGGAAGTGAGGTGGGATTATGAACACTGGCACAGACCAGATGGAGCAAATGGCCTATTTCTTGAATACTTGGTAACCTCTGTAATTTATTTGATTTGAATTGATTTGCTGATCTATGTGTAGAATATACTGGGCTACTAGTTAAAGAGGGACCTAGAATTAGGAGCTGTTCGAAATCTTCTTTGAATGGAGGCATGTATCAGATGGGGGTATATATACCCGGACACCTTATCCGGCATTCCAAAATCAGGAATGACCCAAAAACCGGGTCCTACCCTGGAAACTACAATCCTCCTCGGGCGTTGCTGTCCATTATATCCCGATAGGGGCGCGTGGATCCCCTGCTCATTAGGTCAGGGATTAACAGCGGAAGCTGGCCTGGTCCACCCCTCATCTCTTCCTTTCCTTGTCCCAGCTGGGTCCAGCTTGGTGGAGAAACCAGCCCGTTTTTAAGTTATCCTATTTTTCCCCACTCTGCCAGCCCAGGACCCAAAATCAGGAAAATCCCCATGTCCAGTACATGTCTGGTCCCGAGCTTCCCAGATATGGGGTCCAGTTCCTCTACCAGGTTTCCTGTTCTGGATCGTGAGGGGAGATATTTGAAGTGCAGCTCAAGAGGCTTTTATCCCAACGTGTGAACTGATCAGCTAACTAACACAGATCAGCCCAATCTGAGCCAAGCCAGGAAGAGCTGAATTCTGATAGGTATAGATTATGACAACAATGTGAGTTCTGCTGGTTTCACGTTGATGACATTTCACAACAAAACAACTTGAAACGTTAACTTTCTCAGAATCACACATTGCAGAAAAGGCCCTTTGGCCCATCGATTCTGCACCGACACATGAGAAACACCTGACCTACCTACCTAATCCCATTTATCAGCACCTGGCCCATAGCCTTGAATGTTATGACGTGCCAAGTACTCATTCAGGCACCTTTTAAAGGATGTGAGGCAACCCGCCTCCACCACCCTCCCAGGCAGCGCATTCCAGACTGTCAGCACCCTCTGGGTAAAAAAGTTTTTCCTCACATCCCCCCCTAAACTCCCTGCCCCTCACCTTGAACTTATGTCCCCTCGTGACTGACCCTTCAACCAGGGGAACAGCTGCTCCCTATCCACCCTGTCCATGCCCCTCATAATCTTGTACACCTCGATCAGAAACTTTGTTTCTCTCTCCACAGATGCTGCCAGACCTACTAAGTATTTCTAGCATTTTCTTTTTTTATAATGAATGAGAAGGCATTTGATCCACTGGGTTCACTGGGAAAAGGTTTATTCACTGAGATTTTCAGAGATTTGGCCCAGGAGATTCCATAAAATGAGAATAAATGGGAAAGGGGTTGGACATTTGGAATTCAGTATTAGGACAGTAAACGGAACAGTTTGGTTCATTGGGGTTGTACACTTAAATCAAATTAACTAGACTTGACATGTACAAGTACTTTTCGACACATGTGCAGACACCATTTCTTGATTGAGTACTTAGGCTGCTGCTCATGTTTTTAAAATGAAGAATGGAATGATTCTTTAGCTCTTCAAAAACACTCTGAAGAACAGGTCGATGTTCTGACTTCTTCCATGCATTCAAAAGCCAATAGTTGTAAGGCTGACCATAAGATGAAGTTTCTTTGGGTTAGGATTATTAAAGCAGAGGGAAGCACATTTCTTGGGTAAAGTGAATGGATTTCTCTGTCTGATGAAGAATCGTTCAATCTTGGTTGAAGATTCTCTGGCATTCACGATCCCCAATGCAATAAAGATACATCAAATGCATTGCAGACTGAACTTGTAAAATCAATATGAAGGCAAGATGTCAATCAGTACTGGCGAGCATAACACTTAGAATGTGGTCCACATGAGATTCATTTCCATTAAACATTTTCTGGTACAATTTTAAAAAGGCTATTATGACTTGGAGTCATTGTAACTCTATTTTTAAACACTTCAGATATGATGTGGTAAATGTTAGTATCCGTTTTTTAATCATTGTAGTTATTACCCCACTTCTAGGCTGTGGTGAGATGAGGGAAATCTCCCACTCCATTGGCCTGATGGGTTTAATTTGTTTGTTGTTCAGCCACCAGGAAGCAAATACTATTATTCCAGGCATAAACCTGTGTGCTGAAAAGCCTGACTCTTTGACCTGAGGCAGGACTTGTTCACAGATGGAACCCTGAGATGTTTGATGAGAGGTTTAAATAGAATTGGAAGATGGGTTAACAATGATTAATGTGCTCCTGATTTGTGGGCTTTCAATATCAGCGTAAAGTCCCACATGCCCAATACTTTGAGACAATTAGTGCGATTCCAAAGAACAGGATTTTAATGTGGGCCGTAGGATTCTGAGGTGAGAGATGAGTGGATTAGCAAGTCAGAAAAGAGGAAGCTTTGAAGGTAACCATTTCAAAATCAGGAAGAACATTCATGGAATTGATTGAGACAAATTGTTTTGTGTGACAATGAGTTCAAATCTCCGAAGGCGTAGTTTAAATGCCAGGGGTTTAGGGACAAAAAGAGAAGTTTTGGATACTTTGCAAGGGCCAAAAGAATGAAAAGAGGAATTTGCATTTATACAGAACGATCAGATTCTCAGAACATCACAAAACCTTTCACAGTCAATTAATACTTTGGAAATAAAGACACTGTTGTTTTGTAGTGAAGCACAGCAGTTAATTTGTGCACAGCAAGCTCCCACAATCAGCAATGAGATAATTGAGAAGTTGAAAGCATGTATTATGCCATACACCTCTCTGTCTGAAAGCAGTAGAGTCAGTGACTCACTCAGAACAGTAGGGCCTCATATAACGAACATTCAGCTCTGAAAGCTGCTATAAAAAAGTTACAGTTTTCAATGTAAAATAAACCGGATATATCATTTACTCCACGTCATTGTGTAATGCTGCATCAGTCATTGATCCAACCATTGATCTAAAATTCCAAATGCCTCATGCACAATGTCACACTGCTGGAGGAGCAAATAACCCTCTGTGATTTCTTTATAACTGCTCTGGGATTTCTTGGAATATGAAGAGAGAGCTTGACTCTGTACCTAGCCCGTGCTGTACCTGTCCTGGGAATGTTTGATGGGGACAGTGTAGAGAAAGCTTTACTCTGTATCTAACCCCGTGCTGTACCTGTCCTGGGAATGTTTGATGGGGACAGTGTAGAGAGAGCTTTATTCTGTATCTATCTCCGTGCTGTACGTGTCCTGGGAGTGTTTGATGGGGACAGTGTAGAGAGAGCTTTACTCTGTATCTAACCCCGTGCTGTACCTGTCCTGGGAGTGTTTGATGGGAACAGTGTGGAGAGAGCTTTACCCTGAATCTAACCCCGTGCTGTACCTGTCCTGGGAGTGTTTGATGGAGACAGTGTAGAGAGAGCTTTACCCTGTATCTAACCCCGTGCTGTACCTGTCCTGGGAGTGTTTAATGGGGACAGTGTAGAGAGAGCTTTACCCTGTATCTAACCCTGTGCTGTACCTGTCCTGGGAGTGTTTGATGGGGACAGTGTAGAGGGAGCTTTACTCTGTATCTAACCCTGTGCTGTACCTGTCCTGGGAGTGTTTGATGGGGATAGTGTAGAGGGAGCTTTACTCTGTATCTAACCCTGTGCTGTACCTGTCCTGGGAGTGTTTGATGGGGATAGTGTAGAGGGAGCTTTACTCTGTATCTAACCCTGTGTTGTACCTGTCCTGGGAGTGTTTGATGGGGCTAGTGTAGATGGAGCTTTACTCTGCATCTAACCCCATGCTGTACCTGCTCTAAGGTTGTTTAATGGGGACAGTGTAGACAGAGCTTTACTCTGTATCTAACCTCGCACTTGTACCTGTTCTGGGAGCGCTTGATGGGGACAGTGTACAGGGAGATTTCCTCTGTATCTAACCCCGTGCTGTACTTGTCCTGGGAATACTTGACGGGGGCAGTGTAGAGGGAGCTTTACTCTGTATCTAACCCCGTGCTGTACTTGTCTTGGGAATACTTGATGAGGGCAGTGTAGAGGGAGCTTTACTCTGGACCTAACCCCATGCTGTACCTGGGCTTGGAGTGTTTGATGGGACAGAGCAGAGGGAGCTTTACTCTATCTAACTCCGTGCTGTACCTGTCCTGGGAGTGCTTGATGGGGCTAGTGTAGAGGGAGTTTTACTCTGTATCTCATCCCTTGCTGTACCTGTCCTGGGAGGGTTCGATGCGGATAGTGTAAAGGGAGCTTTACTCTGCATCTAAACCCATGCTGTACCTGTCCTGGGAGTGTTTGATGGGGATAGTGTAGAGGGAGCTTTACTCTGTATCTAACCCTGTGCTGTACCTGTCCTGGGAGTGTTTGATGGGGCTAGTGTAGATGGAGCTTTACTCTGCATCTAACCCCGTGCTGTACCTGCTCTAAGGTTGTTTAATGGGGACAGTGTAGACAGAGCTTTACTCTGTATCTAACCCTGCACTGTACCTGTTCTGGGAGCGCTTGATGGGGACAGAGTACAGGGAGATTTCCTCTGTATCTAACCCCGTGCTGTACTTGTCCTGGGAATACTTGATGGGGGCAGTGTAGAGGGAGCTTTACTCTGTATCTAACCCCGTGCTGTACTTGTCTTGGGAATACTTGATGGGGGCAGTGTAGAGGGAGCTTTACTCTGGACCTAACCCCATGCTGTACTTGGGCTTGGAGTGTTTGATGGGACAGAGCAGAGGGAGCTTTACTCTATCTAACTCCGTGCTGTACCTGTCCTGGGAGTGCTTGATGGGGCTAGTGTAGAGGGAGTTTTACTCTGTATCTCATCCCTTGCTGTACCTGTCCTGGGAGGGTTCAATGGGGATAGTGTAAAGGGAGCTTTACTCTGCATCTAAACCCATGCTGTACCTGCCCTAAGTGTGTTTGATGGGGACAGTGAAGAGGGAGCTTTACTCTGCCTGTTCTGGGAGTTTTTGAAAGAGTCAGTTTAGAGAGAGCTTTACTCTGTATCTAACCCTGTGCTGTACCTGTCTGGAATGTTTGATGGGGACAGTGTAGAGGGAGCTTTACTCTGTATCTAACCATGTGCTGTACCTGTCCTGGGAGTGTTTGATGGGGACAGTGTAGAGGGAGCTTTACTCTGTATCTAACCCCGTGCTGTACCTGTCCTGGGAGTGTTTGATGGAAACAGTGTAGTGTCATAGAATCATAGATATCTACAGCACAGAAAAAGGCCCTTCAGCCCATCGAGTCAGTGATGGTCAAACAATAATCTATCTATTTTAATCCCATTTTCCAGCACTAGGCCCATAGCCTTGTATGTCATGGCATCGCAAGTGCACATCCAAATACTTCTTAAATGTTATGAGGGTTTCTGCCTCTACCACCCTTTCAGGCAGTGAGTTACAGATTCCCACCACCCTCTGGGTGAAAAAATTCTTCCTCACATCCCCTCTAAACCTCCTGCCCCTTACCTTAAATCTGTGCCCTCTGGTTATTGATCCCTCCACCAAGGGGAAAAGTTCCTTCCTGTCTACCCTATCTATGCCCTCATAATTTTATCCACCTCAATCATGTCCCCCCTCAATCTCCCCTGCTCCAGGGAAAATAACCCCAGTCTATCCAATCTCTCCTCATAACTAAAACTCTCCAGCCCAGGCAACAATGTCCTCTGCACTCTCTCTAGTGCAATCACACCCTTCCTATAATACAGATTCCAGAACTGCACGCAATACTCTAGCTGTGGCCTAACCAGCGTTTTATACAGTTCCAACATAACCTCCCCGCTCTTATATTCTATGCCTCGGCTAATAAAGGCAAGTTTCCCATATGCCTTCTTAACCATCTTATCTACCTGTCCCACCACCTTAAGAGACCGGTGGACATGCACACCAAGGTCCCTCTGATTCTCGGTACTTCCCAGGTTCCTACCATTCATTGTGTATTCCTGTGCCTTGTTTGTCCTGCCCAAGTGCATCACCTCACATATCCAGATTAAATTTCTTTTGCCACGGGACAGCCCCATCTGACCAGCCCATCTATATCCTCCTGTAATCTAAGGCTATCCTCCTCACTAATTATCACCCCACCAATTTTTGTTTAATCCGCGAACTTATTGATCAACCCTCCTACATTCAAGTCTAAATCATTTATATATACCACAAACAGCAAGGGACCCAACACCGATTCCTGTGGAATCCCACTGCACACAGGCATCCAGTCACAAAAACACCCCTCGACCATCACTCTCTGCTTCCTGCCACTCAGCCAATTCTGGATCCAACTTGCCAAATTGCCTTGGATCCCATGGGCTCTTACCTTCGTTATCAGTCTCCCATGCGGGACCTTATCAAAAGCCTTGCTGAAGTCAAATGCATTGCCATAACCTACACAACTGGTCACCTCTTCGAAAAATTCAATCAACTTGGTCAGATATGACCTCCCCTTAACAAAACCATGCTGACTGTCCTTGATTAATCCCTGCCTCTCCAAGTGTAGATTAACTCTGTCCCTCAGAATTGCTTCCAATAGTTTCCCCACCACTGAGATTAGACTGACTGGCCTGTAGTTCCCTGGTTTATCCCTTCCTCCCTTCTTGAATAACGGTACCACATTGGCTGTCCTCCAGTCCTCTGGCACCTCTCCTGTGGCCAGAGAGGTATTGAAAATTATTGCCAGCGCCCCTGCTATCTCCTCTCTTGTCTCACTCAACAGCCTGAGATACATTTCATCCAGGCTTGGAGATTTATCTACTTTTAAGCCTGCCAGACCACTTAGAACCTCCTCCCTTTTTTGCTAATTTCTTTAATTATATCACAGTCCTTCTGCCTGATTTCCATACCCACATTGTCCCTCTCACTTGTGAACACCGACACAAATTCATTTAGAACCCTACCTACATCTTCCGGCTCCTCACACAAATTACCACTATGGTCCTTAATGGGCCCTACTCTTTCCCTAGTTATCCTCTTACTCTTAATGTACTTGTAAAATAACTTTGGATTTTCCTCTATTTTACCTGCCAATGTTTTTTCATGCCCCCTTTTTGCTCCCCTAATTTCCTGTTTAAGTTCCTCCCTACACATTTTATACTTCTCTAGGACTTCTGCTGTTTTGAGGCCTCAGTATCTGCCATAAGCCTCCTTTTTTGTCTTTATCCAATCCTGTATATCCCTCGACATCCAGGGTTCCCTGGATTTGTTGGTCCCACCCTTTATCCTTACTGGAATATGTTGGCTCTGTACTTTCCAGAGGGAGCTTTACTCTGTATCTAACCCCGTGCTGTACCTGTCCTGGGAGTGTTTGATGGGGACAGTGTAGAGGGAGCTTTACTCTGTATCTAACCCCGTGCTGTACCTGTCCTGGGAGTGTTTGATGGGGACAGTGTAGAGGGAGCTTTACTCTGTATCTAACCCTGTGCTGTACCTGTCCTGGGAGTGTTTGATGGAGACAGTGTAGAGGGAGCTTTACCCTGTATCTAACCCTGTGCTGTACCTGTCCTGGGAGTGTTTGATGGGGACAGTGTAGAGGGAGCTTTACTCTGTATCTAACCCCGTGCTGTACCTGTCCTGGAAGTGTTTGATGGGGACAGTGTAGAGGGAGCTTTACTCTGTATCTAACCCCGTGCTGTACCTGTCCTGGGAGTGTTTGATGGGACAGTGTAGAGGGAGCTTTACTCTGTATCTAACCCCGTGCTGTACCTGTCCTGGGAGTGTTTGATGGGGACAGTGTAGAGGGATTGTGGAGACTTTGCTGAGCACAGATCCATGGACTCTCAAGGAAAGCAATGTCCTATAAGGCTCCTGTAGTGAATTTGCTCTCATAACCTTTTCCACAATCAACCAACTTGGAAAGTACCAGATCTGTTGAGAAGTTTCTTTAATCACTGGCTGCTGGTTGAGTGTGAAATAATTGGTGCCCTCACAGCCATACTGAGCCGTATCTCTCATTAAAAATGAGTCAGATATTCAGGCATTAATGTAAAAAGTAAGAAGAGAAAAAGAAAGGTTCCCCAAAGAATTAATCGTCACTCAGTTGAACAATTTGCTCTTTCCCACATGCTCACAGAGGTTTATTAGTGAGGTGAAGGATTTATTTAAAGAAAAACAGGCTGTCTTTCGGAATAGTTTTAGTCAGTCTCCTGGCAACAATAATGCAAATTTAAACAAATTACTGCTGTATTAGATACTGCGAAGCAAATGTTTATTATATTACAAAGAAACATTGAGGAGTTGTGTAAAAAGATGATTAGGTAGTGTGGGATTTTTATTTTAAATAAATAGCCAAGGGGAGAGATGAGGAAAGTATTTTTAAGCTGCTGTGATCTGCTGCCTGAAAGGACAGTGGAAGCAGGTTCAATAATAACTTTCTGAAGGAAAGATTCTAGAGGCAAAACATTTGCTGGGCTACAGGAAAGAGCAGGAGAGTGGAACTAATTGTATAAATCTTTCAAAGAGCTGGCATAGGCCCGATGGGCGGAATGGCCTCATTCTTTGCTGTATCATTCTACCCTTTGTATAGGATGAAGTAGATAAGGAAGTGTTGGGTGAATGACCAATCTCACTGGGTCTTTGAGCTCCCCAGAGGTTGTGGAGAAACCTGTATTCAAAATAAGTGGAATAACTCTCCCCTTGCTAGTTGCACACTTCATCGGGAAAGTATTTTATCACAAATTTTCTCCTCATACTTTTTTATATTTTTCTTCCTATCCATTTAGGAAATATCGAATGATTGAATATCAGGGTGTGGGAGCCCAGTGAGATTGTAAACTCTCTGTGAAAAAAATGAGGGAAATCAGGAGGCAGGTTTGTGATAGGAAGATGGAGAAATGGGTTTGGAGTTGGTGGGGGTGGGAGGGAAGGTGAGAGAGGAAGTGGGGAGGGAAATTGAGAGGTGGAAAGTGAGAGATGAAGGGAAAGGTGAGGGAGGGAAGGTGTGGGAGGGAGTGTGAGGGAGGAAAAGTGAGAGAGGGAGGGTGAGGGAGAGAGGGAATGTTGGGGAGTGAGGTTGAGGGAGGGAAGGTGGGGGAGAGAGGGTGAGGAGGAGAGGCGTTCCAAAATTAGGAGGTCCCAGGAAAGACTGAATTGTTGCATTGAGAGGTAACCAGCGTGTATGGGTAGGGGGAGGGTGTACGATGTATCTACTTCAGGGAAGCAGTGACCAATGTATTATTGATAAGATACAAAGTCAAGACAGGTTGGTAAGGAGAGCGACAGTTCATTAATTTGCACAGGAATCCTAGCTGAGCTACTGCATGATGAAACTGGGACACATACAGATCTAGATTTAATCCAGACCCCATTTTTAAAATAATATTGGATCATAATATTACTTACAGTACCACCTGTTCACTCACATCTGAACCTACATTCAATATGCGTAACAGTAATTTTGCTAATTGGAATAAGCCAGGCGGGATTCCCATTATAATCAATTTGGTCTCAAGCAAGGTATCTAATTATTATGTCAATTGGCAATGGGATCAGTTATTGCTTTGTAAGTAATATCATTTTTAATGATCTCAGTTTAATCAGGTGAATGGTCTCCAGTTACCAGAGATATTTTGCTGTTATTAGGAGCACAAGTGTCAATGGGACAGGAGAGACCTTTTCAAGCTTGTTTAGGAATGATTAGTAGAAAAGAGTCACAGAGTTGTTATAGCACAGGAGGCCATTCAGCCTATCATGTAGCACTAGCTCTCTGAATGAGCAATTCACCTGACAAAATGTCAGAAAAAGCAAGGGTCACAACACTGACCCATTCTCCCTCCTTCTCCCTATAACCCTTCACATTCTTCCTTTTTAGATAACAGTCTAATTCCCTTTTGAATGCTTCAGTTGAACCTGCCTCCACTGCATTCTCAGGCAGAGCATTTCAGACCTTAACCAATTGCTGCGTCACTTTTGCTCCTTTTGTCAATTGCTTTAACTTGTTCTCAATCCTTCCAACAATGCTAACAGTTTCTCTCTATCCACTCTGTACAGACACACCATGACTTTGAACACCTCTATCAAATCTCCTCTCAACCTTAAGATAAAAGCAAAATATTGCAGATGCTGTAAATCTGGAATAAAAACAGAAAATGCTGGACCAACTCAGCAGGTCTGGCAGCATCTGTAGAGAGAGAAACAGAGTTAACATTTTGAGTCCTTATGACTCTTCTTCAAAGCTGAAAAAGAGTCATATGGATTCAAAATATTAATTCCGTTTCTCTCTCCACAGATACTGCCAGATCCGCTGTGAGTTTTTCCAGCATTTTCTGTTTTTACTCCTCTCAACCTTCTCTTCTCCAAGGGAAGCAGTCTCATCTTCTCCAATCTTTCTATATAACTTAAGTTCCTCATCCCTGGAACCATTCTTATGAATCTTTATTACACCCTCAGACGTTCACATCTTACCTAAAGAGCAGTACCCATGACTGACGCAATATTCCAGCTGAGGCCTAAGTAGTGTCTTATGCAAGGTCAACATACAAGTTCCTAGCTCTTGTACTCTATGCCCCTATTAATAAAGCCCAGGATTCTGTGAGCTTTATTAACCACACTCTCCACTTGTCCTGCCACCTTCAATGACCTATATACACCCAGCTCCCTCTGCTCCTGTACACCCTTTGGAGTTGTACCCCTTGTTTTATATTGTCTCTCCATGTTCTTTGTACCAAAATGAATTAATTCACATTTCTCTACTTTATCTGCCACCTGTACGCCCGTCCCATCAACTTGTCTATGTCCTTCTGAAATCCTACACTGTCCTCCTCACAGTTTACAATGTTTCTGAGTTTCGTATCATCCGCAAATTGTGAAACTGCCTCCTGAACCAAGGTCTAGGTCATTAATATATATCAGAAAAAGCAAGGGTCACAACACTGACCCTGGGTGGAATCTACTTGAGGTGTTGGGGGTCTCGCCTGTCGACTGGAGAGCCTCGGTGCATCTTTTCTTCCCATCCATTTGGGAACTATTGAATGGTTGAATATCAGGGTGCAGGAGCCCAGCGAGATTGTAAACTCTCAGCCAATGGCGAGGCCATCAGCAGGCCTTCCCCTGTAATCAAAACCCTGGGAGCAGATGCCCAGCCTAGCAAGAGCCCCCAGCCAATCAGAGGTCAGCAGCTCTTGTTTTGTTTTTATTCATTCATGGGATGTGGGTGTTGCTGGCTAGGTCAGCATTTATTGCCCATCACTGGTTTCTCTGATTTCGATGCAGCTAACTCATATCAGAGGATGTTAAGCGTCAACCACAGTTTTTTTTACTGCCCATCCCTAATTGCCCTTGAGAATGTGGTGGTGAGCTGACTTCTTGAACCAATGCAGTCCATGTGGTGTAGGGATACCCACAGTGCTGTTAGGGAGGGAGTTCCAGGACTTTAACCCAGTGACAATGAAGGAATGGCAACATATGTTCAAGTCAAGATGGTGATTAACTTGGAGGGGAACTTCCAGATGGTGGCGTTCCCATCTATCTGCTGCACTTGTCCTTCTAGATGGTAACAGTCGTTTGGAAGGTGCTGTTGAGGGAGCATTGGTGATTTTGTGCAGTGCTTTTTGTAGATGGTACACACTGCTGCTACTGTGCGTCAATGGTGGATGGAGTGAATGCTTGTGGATGGGGTCAATCAAACAGGCTGCTTTGTCCTGGATGGTGTCAAGCTTCTTGAGTGTTGTGGGAGCTGCACTCATCCAGGCTGTTGGGGAGTATTCCACCACACTCATTACTTGTGCCTTGTAGATGGTGGACAGGCTTTGGGGAGTCAGCAGGTGAGTTACTCTCCACAGAATCCCAAGCTTCTGAACTGCTTTTGTAGCCACAGTATTTATGTGGCTAGTCCATTTCAGTTTCTGGTCAATGGTAACCTCCAGGATGTTGATGGTGTGAGAGTCAGAGATGGTAATGCCATTGAATGTCAAGGGGGACTGGCCAGATTCTCTCTTGTTGGAGATGGTCATTGCCTGACACTTGTGTGTCACGAATGTTACTTGCCACTTGCCAGCCCAAGCCTGGAAATTGTCCAAGTCTTGCTGCAATTGGACATGGACTGCTTCAGTATCTGAGGAGTCACAAATGGTGCTGAACATCGTGCAAACATCAGGGAACATCCCCACTTCTGATCTTATGATGAAGGGAAGGTCATTGATAAAGCAGCTAAAGATGGTTGAGCCTAGGACATTATCCTGAAGAACTCCTTCAGTGATGTATCTGGACTGAGATGATTGACCTCCAACAGCCACAACCATCTTCCTTTGTGCTAGGTATGACTCCAACCAGTGGAGAGTTTTCCCCCTGATTCCCATTGACCCCAGTTTTGCTAGGGCTCCTTGATGCCACACTCGGTCAAATGCTGCCTTGATGTCAAGGGCAGTTACTCTCACCTCACCTCGGGAGTTCAGCTCTTTTGTCCATGTTTGAACCAAGGCTGTAAAGAGGTCAGGTGTTGAGTGACCCTGGCAGAACCCAAACTGAGCGTCAGTGAGCAGGTTATTGCTAAGCAAGTGCCGCTTGATAACACTGTCTATGGCCCCTTCCATTACTCTACTGACGATTGAGAGTAGGCTGGCCGGGTTGGATTTGTGCTCTTTTTTGTGGACCTACCTGGGCAATTTTCCACATTGCTGGGACTGGAGTCACGTATAGACCAGAGCGGGTAAGGGTGGCAGATTTAGCTTATGAAAATACGTTACTGAACCTGATGGGCTTTTGCAATAATCTGACCACTGTCACTTTTACTGATACTAGCATTAACTTTCCACCTTCAAATTCTCAAACTGCCGAGATGGGATTTGAACTCAGTTCTGTTGGATTATTAGTTCAGTCTGATGAAGGGTCATCTACCTGAAACGTTAACTCTATATCTCTATCCAGATGATGCCTAACCTGCTAAATATTTCCAGAATTTTCTGTTTTTATTTCAGATTTCCAGCATCTGCGGTATTTTACTTTTGTATTAATATCTCTGATAAGTGGCTGATAACATAACCAATACACTATTACATCCATCCACTTTCTGACAAAGAGCTGGCATGGATACAATAGACTAGGTTTTAGAATCCTGAATAACTCCAAACCCTAACCTCCAAACATTCATCTGTTTTTCTGTTCAGGTGTTGGACTGAGGCCCTGTCCTTCCTAGCCTAGCGAATGTAGAAGATCCCATGGCCGCATTCCGAAGGAGAGGAGATGACTTATCCCTGGCGTCCTGGCCAAAATTACTTAAGCAAATTATCAGGTTATTGTTACAATGTTGCTTTTGGGATTCTGTGGCAAATTGACTGCCACGTTTCCTTAAAACAGTGACTACACTTCAAAAGTGCTTCATGTGCTATAACGCACTGAGGCGTCCTCAGGCTGTGAGAAATTCTATAGAAAGGCAAGTGTCTTTTTTTTTTCGGGCCGTTAATGAGCTGGTTAAAGAAACCAGAGAGATTCGAACTGAGCAGGGTGCGAGTCAGGAGGAGGAATGGGGAGTGAGGGGAGGAGGGTAATTCTTCCAAAGATTCCATCCCTAATCGGTCTAGTGAGCTGAGGAATGTGTGTATCAGGATCTCTGATCCTGCAGGATGCAATGTGCTCCTTCAGGAGAGACTGGTGTTGTCAAAAAGAATGTCAAGTGCAGACTCTAAAATTGGACCTTGATTTCTCAGGTTGGAAAATACAGAGGTACTGATTGGGAATTCTACTGGTTTGTGGATCTACTCGGAGATGGAGAGTGAAGATTTTCTTTCTGATGTCTCTGGGGTACACTGTCCTGTTTTCTAAACGACCTCAGTATCTGAAAACCGACTGCTTCTGTGGTGACAGTTAAAGTTGCCTTTAATTTTTGACACTCTTTGTGTGGTTAATGCAGGAACAATTTGCTTGGAAACAGCAAATAAAAGTGAAAAGTATTTCTGCGATTCAAAAATAACATAATAAAATGGAGGATTTTTAAAATTAAATGCCTTTAAAGGGAAAAAAAAACTTCCATTAAAATGACTGAGCATCAGACAACAAACAGATCCACCCTTGTTTCTAGATCATAGCGCTCAAGTCTTGCCTCTGCCAGGATTTTTGGAGGTTTTGGAGAACACAAACTATCTCCAACGTATCCAGACGAGAGGACAGAGTGTTTGAATGGTGCATGGGGAGAATGGCTGAGGGAATTAGGTAAATAGGGAACTTTGTCAGACAAGAAACTGCTTCACCAACAGGTCCAATGCATTTCAAATGTTAGAGGGAATAGTTCACATTCCACAGTTTCCTGAGAGAAAAGCCATTTTATTTCTAGATGCTCAGCGTGCTGAACAACAGGGTCAGAATCAAGGCCAGTAAGTGCACAGTGTTGTTGATAATAAGGCACCAAAAATATCTACACTGACCAGTGTCCAGTCTCTTGCTATGATGTCCACTCTGACCAGTGTCCACTCCCCCTCTAACTAGTGTACAGCCTCCCTCTCTAACCAGTGTCCACTCTCCCTCCCTGACCAGTGTCCACTCTCCTTCTCTGACCAGTGTCCACTCTCCTTCTCTGACCAGTGTCCACTCTCCTTCTCTGAGTGTCCCACCCTCCATTAGCATTGGTGATCTGGAGCTAGTTTGGATGTTGAAATATAAATCCACTTTCTCAGAAAAATGTTTTCTATTTGTAAACATTCCCCGCCTCCCCCTCCACCGTGGGCATTCTACAAACAAACTAAGTGTGACAAACACAGGGGGGCAGAGAGAACACAGTCTGTTCTGGGTCATAACTCAGTAAAATGGATAACTGAATTCCAGACAATGATTTCAAGCGGCTAAGATTGACAAAATTAAGAAAACTCCAAATTATCAGAGTGGAAAATATTCAAAGTGAATTGGGGAACCTTCAGGGTTCCAAACATCTGTGAAAAGATGAACAAGTTCAAACCAACAACTGTTGACTCAGTGAAATGTGGAACTTACTACCACGGGGAGTGATCGAGGTGAATAGGAAGGATGTATTTAAGGACAAGCTGGATAAACACAAGAGAGAAAGGATGGGAAGAATGGGGTGTGATATAATAAGGAGGGGAGGAGGCCCACATTGATCAGCACAGAGCAGGAGGGCCTGTTTCTGTACATTTGGTGTAGTTTTTTTAACTGATCAAGTTTGATTCATAACAATTGAGACACTTCAACCACAGCTAATCACATGCTAATGTCAGATTCAATGTAAGGGCTGCTTGGATCTGGGATGTTTCCCAAAGACCATCTGGAAAATGGTTAATAGCCTGGAGAATGACACTGAAACAGTGGATGAACAACAATTTGTTGCACTGGCTGCTGTTCAGTTCATCAAACTGACTGGCAATTGCCCAGGGCTAACTCATGCAGACAGATGGCTCGCTCTCCTTCCATCCCTGGGGTGAACTTGCGGACTGGTGGCTGCTTCAGAGCCCGAGTCCCTCTTGCTGCTTTCCCTACAGGGTGAATGTCTCACTGAACATTCTGTGTGAAGTAGCAGTGTGCATAAACACCAGCCACTGATAATGAATGAGATAGGCTGAACACTCACTGCTCTTCAATTAACTCGGTCCATTAATTTATTCCAGGACTTCTTCTTTACCAGAAACCCAGCCAGACCAAAGGACTCTTTTGTTAGAGTTGGAACTCTGCACTGCACTGTACTGCTGTCAAAGGGCACAGAATGGCCCAGGTGATTGATGTCAGAGCGTGTGTTACAACTGGAGATAAACAAACACAACAGCAATTGTTGCAGTGTCAGTTAGGACAGTGTAGAGGGAGCTTTACTCTGTATCTAATCCTGTGCTGTACCTGTCCTGGGAGTGTTTGATGGGGACAGTGTAGAGGGAGCTTTACTCTGTATCTAACCACGTGCTGTACCTGTCCTGGGAGTGTTTGATGGGGATAGTGTAGAGGGAGCTTTACTCTGTATCTAACCACGTGCTGTACCTGTCCTGGGAGTGTTTGATGGGGATAGTGTAGAGGGAGCTTTACTCTGTATCTAACCACGTGCTGTACCTGTCCTGGGAGTGTTTGATGGGGATAGTGTAGAGGGAGCTTTACTCTGTATCTATCCACGTGCTGTACCTGTCCTGGGAGTGTTTGATGGGGACAGAGTAGAGGGAGCTTTACTCTGTATCTAATCCTGTGCTGTACCTGTCCTGGGAGTGTTTGATGGGGACAGTGTAGAGAGAGCTTTACTCTGTATCTAACCACGTGCTGTACCTGTCCTGGGAGTGTTTGATGGGGATAGTGTAGAGGGAGCTTTACTCCGTATCTAACCTTGTGCTGTACCTGTCCTGGGAGTGTTTGATGGGGATAGTGTAGAGGGAGCTTTACTCTGTATCTAACCACGTGCTGTACCTGTCCTGGGAGTGTTTGATGGGGATAGTGTAGAGGGAGCTTTACTCTGTATCTAACCTTGTGCTGTACCTGCTCTGGGAGTGTTTGATGGGGTCAGTGTAGAGGGAGCTTTACTCTGTATCTAACCCCGTGCTGTACCTGTCCTGGGAGTGTTTGATGGGGACAGTGTAGAGGGAGCTTTACTCTGTATCTAACCACGTGCTGTACCTGTCCTGGGAGTGTTTGATGGGGATAGTGTAGAGGGAGCTTTACTCTGTATCTAACCTTGTGCTGTACCTGTCCTGGGAGTGTTTGATGGGGATAGTGTAGAGGGAGCTTTACTCTGTATCTAACCACGTGCTGTACCTGTCCTGGGAGTGTTTGATGGGGATAGTGTAGAGGGAGCTTTACTCTGTATCTAACCCCGTGCTGTACCTGCTCTGGGAGTGTTTGATGGGGTCAGTGTAGAGGGAGCTTTACTCTGTATCTAACACCGTGCTGTACCTGTCCTGGGAGTGTTTGATGGGGACAGTGTAGAGGGAGCTTTACTCTGTATCTATCCACGTGCTGTACCTGTCCTGGGAGTGTTTGATGGGGACAGTGTAGAGGGAGCTTTACTCTGTATCTAACCCCGTGCTGTACCTGTCCTGGGAGTGTTTGATGGGGACAGTGTAGAGGGAGCTTTACTCTGTATCTAACCCTGTGCTGTACCTGTCCTGGGAGTGTTTGATGGGGACAGTGTAGAGGGAGCTTTACTCTGTATCTAACCCCGTGCTGTACCTGTCCTGGGAGTGTTTGATAGGGACAGTGTAGAGGGAGCTTTACTCTGTATCTAACCCCGTGCTGTACCTGTCCTGGGAGTGTTTGATAGGGACAGTGTAGAGGGAGCTTTACTCTGTATCTAACCCTGTGCTGTACCTGTCCTGGGAGTGTTTGATGGGGACAGTGTAGAGGGAGATTTACTCTGTATCTAACCCCGTGCTGTACCTGTCCTGGGAGTGTTTGATGGGGACAGTGTAGAGTGAGCTTTACTCTGTATCTAACCCTGTGCTGTACCTGTCCTGGGAGTGTTTGATGGGGACAGTGTAGAGGGAGCTTTACTCTGTATCTAACCCCGTGCTGTACCTGTCCTGGGAGTGTTTGATGGGGACAGTGTAGAGGGAGCTTTACTCTGTATCTAACCCCGTGCTGTACCTGTCCTGGGAGTGTTTGATGGGGACAGTGTAGAGGGAGCTTTACTCTGTATCTAACCCCGTGCTGTACCTGCCCTGGGAGTGTTTGATGGGGACAGTGTAGAGGGAGCTTTACTCTGTATCTAACCCTGTGCTGTACCTGTCCTGGGAGTGTTTGATGGGGACAGTGTAGAGGGAGCTTTACTCTGTATCTAACCTTGTGCTGTACCTGTCCTGGGAGTGTTTGATGGGGACAGTGTAGAAGGAGCTTTACTCTGTATCTAACCCCGTGCTGTACCTGTCCTGGGAGTGTTTGATGGGGACAGTGTAGAGGGAGCTTTACTCTGTATCTAACCTTGTGCTGTACCTGTCCTGGGAGTGTTTGATGGGGACAGTGTAGAGGGAGCTTTACTCTGTATCTAACCTTGTGCTGTACCTGTCCTGGGAGTGTTTGATGGGGACAGTGTAGAGAGAGCTTTACTCTGTATCTAACCCCGTGCTGTACCTGTCCTGGGAGTGTTTGATGGGGACTGTGTAGAGGGAGCTTCACTCTGTATCTAACCCCGTGCTGTACCTGTCCTGGGAGTGTTTGATGGGGACAGTGTAGAGGGAGCTTTACTCTGTATCTAACCTTGTGCTGTACCTGTCCTGGGAGTGTTTGATGGGGACAGTGTAGAGAGAGCTTTACTCTGTATCTAACCTTGTGCTGTACCTGTCCTGGGAGTGTTTGATGGGGACAGTGTAGAGGGAGCTTTACTCTGTATCTAACCCTGTGCTGTACCTGTCCTGGGAGTGTTTGATGGGGACAGTGTAGAGGGAGCTTTACTCTGTATCTAACCCCGTGCTGTACCTGCCCTGGGAGTGTTTGATGGGGACAGTGTAGAGGGAGCTTTACTCTGTATCTAACCCCGTGCTGTACCTGTCCTGGGAGTGTTTGATGGGGACAGTGTAGAGGGAGCTTTACTCTGTATCTAACCCCGTGCTGTACCTGTCCTGGGAGTGTTTGATGGGGACAGTGTAGAGGGAGCTTTACTCTGTATCTAACCTTGTGCTGTACCTGTCCTGGGAGTGTTTGATGGGCACAGTGTAGAGGGAGCTTTACTCTGTATCTAACCTTGTGCTGTACCTGTCCTGGGAGTGTTTGATGGGGACAGTGTAGAGGGAGCTTTACTCTGTATCTAACCTTGTGCTGTACCTGTCCTGGGAGTGTTTGATGGGGACAGTGTAGAGAGAGCTTTACTCTGTATCTAACCCCGTGCTGTACCTGTCCTGGGAGTGTTTGATGGGGACTGTGTAGAGGGAGCTTCACTCTGTATCTAACCCCATGCTGTACCTGTCCTGGGAGTGTTTGATGGGGACAGTGTAGAGAGAGCTTTACTCTGTATCTAACCTTGTGCTGTACCTGTCCTGGGAGTGTTTGATGGGGACAGTGTAGAGGGAGCTTTACTCTGTATCTAACCTTGTGCTGTACCTGTCCTGGGAGTGTTTGATGGGGACAGTGTAGAGAGAGCTTTACTCTGTATCTAACCTTGTGCTGTACCTGTCCTGGGAGTGTTTGATGGGGACAGTGTAGAGGGAGCTTTACTCTGTATCTAACCCTGTGCTGTACATGCCCTGGGACTGTTTGGTGGGGACAATGCAGAGGGAGCTTTACTCTGTATCTAACCCCGTGCTATACCTGCCTTGGATGAGTGCAGCTCCCACAACACTTAAGAAGCTTGACACTGTCCAGGAGAAAGCAGCCTGCTTGATTGGCAGCACATCCACAAACATTCACTCCCTCCACTACCGACGCACAGTAGCAGCAGTGTGTACCATCTACAAGATGCAGGAATTCACCAAGGCTGCTTAGACAGCACCTTCCAAACCGATGACCATTACCATCTAGAAGGACAAGGGCAGCAGCTAGGTGGGAACACCACCACCTAGAAGTTCCCCTCCAAGTCACGCACCATCCTGACTTGGAAATATATCGCTGTTCCTTCACTGTCGCTGGGTCAAAATCCTGAACTCCCTCCCTAACAGCACTGTGGGTGTACCTACACCACATGGACTGCAGCGATTCAAGAAGGCAGCTCACCACCACCTTCAGAAGGACAACTATGGATGGGCAATCTCAATATTATCTTAAACACTTGTTTGGATTTAAATTTTAAACATTTTGAACAGGTCATCTCTCAACCTTTGAAACCATTAGTGCTATCGGAATGTTGTAGAGTTCTGCAGAAAATCAAACTCTTGTGCAGGTCCCTAGTTTTTGATTTGCCAACATCCTCAGAAGATGCAAACCCTCAGTAGGACCAGCCCCTTGTTCATCCTCCAATCATGACTCGAGATCTCATAAATTTACTGGATTTTTATAGTTATCACCCACAGAGGGGATGTTGTTGTAATATGCCTTTAAGGGATAACGTCACTAGAAGGGTAGTGTGTCATGCGATCCTGTCCTAGTTTCACTTTTGCTTTGGAGCAGAGCACAGACATGCAGCTCTGCTGCTGATGTCTTCCAGCTTCTTAATGTTCTCGTGTGCTTAATCTAAATAAATGAACCCACTACGTGTTTACCCAATCCCTTATGAGTGGTTGGTGGCTATATCAGTATAACAACATGACAAGCTGTTCAGCAGTGGCCAAACAGCCTGGCAGCAAGATTAAGTACAGGTTAAGTACAGGTATGACATAGTGAACAGCTTTAGATCGTACTACTTGCTGTCGGCGTTTTGGTCAGACTACAACACAGTCGCAGTGTCGGAAAGTGTTGAAATTGCAGGTGCTGACTACGCAGGAATGCTTTGAAGACACAGTGAGATAGTGCTCAGATAAAGAACTGGTAAGCAGACGGATCCCTCAAGGTGAGATTGCAGCGCATAGCCTGTCAGTTCAGTGAGTGAGGCAGCGCATCCAGAGGACCAGCACCGGGTTAGCTCTGTCAGGAAAGGTGAGTGACCAGGGTGTGGGCCGGATCGATAGCGAGCAAGGGAGAGTCAAACAAAATGACCAAAAAAAGCTGTCATGGTATGGCCAATGGAGTATAATGTGGGAAACGTGAAACTGTCCATTTTGGCAGGTAGAATATAAGAGAACCATATTCTCTAAACGGTGAGAGATTGCAGAGCTCTGAGGTGCAAAGGGATCTGAGTGTCCTAGTGCATGAATCAAAAAGGCTAGTATGCAGGTACAGCAACTAATTAGGAAAGCTAATAGAATGTTATCATTTATTGTGAGAGGGATCGAATACAAAAGTAGGGAGGTTATGCTTATTGTTGGGCCTTTAGACTCCACAATGTAGAACATCTGTGACACCCAGAAGGATTGATTGTACTTGCAATCCAGGGCTGTGGAGCTTACACATGGAATATGTGAACTGTTATAGGCTAAAAGTTTCACAGCAGTAGGTTTCGCCATGGCTCTACATGTCTGTGGATACATGTCCTTTAGAATTCACAAGGGTGGTATGTTGGCACTTTCCCCCATGTCAATTTTGGCCAAAAATTACAGCAAAGAATATGATTATAATGGTCGGAACTTCAGAAAAATGTGTGAAAGCAGCTAAAGTGACACTCATCCCAGGTACTGTGGGAGAAGGAAGGTCAGAGGGATTTTGTCAAAATGTCCACAAAATTCCCCAGTTTGAATTGGGATGCATCCAACCTACCATCCGAATTCAAACTGTTTAAACAGCGTACAGAGCTATGGTTTCTTGATTCAGGTGTGCCTGAACCAGACAAGCAAGCCATAAAAATTCACCTAGCAATTAGGAATGAATGTCTACACAGGCTAAACATGTCAGGATTAACAGCAGAAGAGCTAAAGGATCCCCCCAAAAATAAGGACTACATTAGAAGACCAGTTCAGGATCAGGTTAAACTTCCATATTCATCAACTAGAGCTCATGTCAATTTTGACAACAGCTTACAGAATCCATAGACCACTTCATCAGCAGATGCAGAGAAAAGGGTACAAACTGTGATTTTTCAAACACAGAGCCAGCAGACAGAATTGTTGAATTGGTGATCATAATCACTCCCATGGAAGTGTTCCAGAAAGATCTGACAGACAAGCCCAAAATGTATAGCGTTAAAGGGCTACTCAAAGATGGATGTAAGTATGAAGTGATCCTCGTAGGTTGATGAAGCTTATGGGTTCTAAGTACAACCCCAATTGTTGACACACTCACTGGAACACCCAAACCTAGCAAGACATGTGGAAGGTGTGGCCTTCTGATTGCACCAAGGAAATGACCAGCTTTCCATCAATTCTCTAAGGAATGTGACAGAAAGGGCCATTGGCAGCAGCAATGTACTAGAGGAAAGGCTGACGCACCTACAACGAGCCTTGCACTGATCCAAACAGACCGTACACAACAGGTACCTTCAAGCAGTAAGAATGACCACCCGGTATCCTTTCAGAAACATACACATGAGGCGATTGATAAACCATAAAATGACAATGATGTGCAGACGAAACGAAGAGTGGTTAACACATGTTTCACACCATCAGTCTCATGGAAAATGTGGACACCGTTACACTGTCAGAAGGTTTTGCCAAGATTCAAATTATCTGTCCTAAGACAGTTTGTAACTACTTGTTTTTGGCCAAGATTGACATGGGGGAAAGTGCCAACATACAACCCCTGTGAATTCTAAAGGAAATGTATCCACAGACAATCAGAGCCATGGTGAAACCTACTGCCGTGAAGCTTTCAGTGTACAATGGTTCACTTATTCCATGTGTAAGCTCCATAGCCCTGGATTGCAAGTACAATCAATCCTTCTGGGTGTCACAGATGTTCTACATTGTGGAGTCTAAAGGTCCAACAATAAAACATAACCTCCCTACTTTTGTTTTCGATTCCTCTCGCAATAAATGATAACATTCTATTAGCTTTCCTAATTAGTTGCTGCACCTGCATACTAACGTTTTGTGATTCATGCACTTGGACACTCAGATCCCTTTGCACCTCAGAGCTCTGTAATCTCTCACCATTTAGATAATATGGTTCTCTTATATTCTACCTGCCAAAATGGACAATTTCACATTTCCCACATTATACTCCATTGGCCATTTCTTTGCCCACTCACTTAAATTATCTATATCTTCTTGTAGCCTCTTTATGTCCTCTTCACAACTTACTTTCCTACCTATCCTGTGTCATCGGCAAATTTGGCAACCATCCCATCCATCCCTTCATTCAAGTCATTCATATAAACTGTAAAAAGTTGAGGTCTCAGCACTGATCCCTGTAGCTCACCACTTGCTACATCTTGTCAACCTGAAAAAAAAACATTTCTGCCTACTCTCTGCTTCTTGTTAGCCAGCCAATCTTCTTTCCATGCCAATATATTACCCCCTGTACTATGAGCTTTTATTTTCTGTAATAACCTTTGATGTGGCATTTTATCAAATGCCTTCTGGAAATCCAAGTTTGTATATCCAATGGTTCCCTTTTACCCACAGCACAGTCCTGAAAGAACTCCAATAAGTTGGTTAAACACTATTTCCCTTTCACAAAACCATGTTGACTCTGCCTCATGACCTTGAGCTTATTCAACCGCCCTTCTTTAATAACAGCTTCTAACATCTTCCCTATGACAGATGTTAAGCTAACTGGCCTGTAGTTTCCCCCCAGTCTCCATCCCTTTTTGAATAATGGAGTTACATTTGCTATCTTCCAATCTATTGGGACCTTCCCCGAATCTTGGGAGTTTTGGAAAATTAAAACCAATGCATCAAGTATCTCACTAGCCACTTCTTTTAAGACCCTGGGATGAAGTCTGTCAGGAGCTGGGTTCTTGTCAGCCCACAGCTCCAACAATTTACTCAGTATCACTTCTCTGGTGACTGTTATTTTCCTGATTTCCTTCCCCACTTCCATTCCCTGGTTTAAAGCTGCTCTGGGTTGTTAATTGTATCCTCTATAGTGAAAACTGATGCAAAATACCTGTTCAATTCATCTGCCATCTCCTTGTTTTCCATTATCAATTCTCCAGACTCACTTTCTATAGAACCAACAGTCACTTTGTTAACTCTTTTCTTTTTAAAATATTTATAAAAACTCTTACTATCTGTTTTTATATTTCTGGATAGCTTTCTCTCATACTCTAATTTTTCCTTCCTTCTTAGGTTTTTAGTTATTCTTTGATGGTCCTTATATTCTGTCCAAACTTCTGACCTGCCACCTGTCTCTGCACAATTATATCCTTTCTCTTTTGAGTTTGATACTATCTTTAACCTTTCTAGTAAATCACAGATGATGTATCCGTCCCTTGGACCTTTTCTTACTCATTGGAATGTATCTATTCTGTGCATTCTGAAATATCCCCTTAAATATTAACCGCTGCATCTCTATTGACCTATCCCTTAACCTAATTTGCCAACTCACTTTAGCCAGCTTAACTTTCATGCCCTCATAATTGCCCTTATTTAAGTTTAAAAACATAGTCTTGGACTCACTCCTCTCTCCCTCAAACTGAATGTAGAATTCAATCATATTGAGATCACTGCTACCTAAGGGTGCCTTCACTATGAGACCATTAATTACACTCATCTCATTGCACAATACCAGGACAGAGTTTATGATCTAAAGTTGTTGAACTCAATATTCAGTCCGTAAGGGTGTAAAGTGCCCATTCGGAAGATGAGGCGCCTGCTGTTTGGTTGGCTTCAGAACATTCTGTTCTAAGAAACTATCCCAAAAACATTCAATGTATTCCTCACCCAGGCTATCTTTGCCCATCTGCCTTTTCCAGTCTATATGTAAATTAAAAGCTCCCATGATTATCGCTGTGCCTTTCTGATAAGCTCCAATTATTTCTTCCTCTATGCAACAACCCGCAAGCATGACCCAGACCTCCCTGTCGCTTGCCATTTCAACACTCCACCCTGCTCTCATGCCCACATGTCTGTCCTTGGCCTGCTGCAATGTTCCAGTGAAGCTCAACGCAAACTGCAGGAACAGCACCTCATCTTCCGACTAGGCACTTTACAGCCTTCCGGACTTAACATTGAGTTCAACAACTTTAGATCATGAACTCTCTCCTCTATCCCCACCACCTTTCCGATCCCCCTATTCCAATAATTTATATATATTTTTCTTTTCACACCTATTTTCATTATTTTTAAATGTATTTCCATCCATTGTTTTATCTCTACCTTTTAGCCTATTTCGATCCCTTCACCCCACCCCACCCCCACTAGGGCTATCTGTCCCTTGCTCATCCTGCTTTCTGCCCTTAATGTCACCATTAGCACATTTCTTAGCTAATATCACCACCGTCAACACCCCTTTGTCCTTTTGTCTATGACATCTTTTGGCAATCTCCACCTATCACTGGCCCTCTATCCAGCTCTACCTGTCCCACCACCACCACCAACTGCACTGCACCCCACCACCCCCCCCCCCCCCCCCCCCCCCCCCCACCCACCCACCCACCCACCCCCTCTTAAACCAGCTTATATTTCACCTCTTTTCTATTTTACCTTAGTTCTGGTGAAGAGTCATACGGACACGAAATGTTAACAGTGTTCCTCTCCGCCGATGCTGTCAGACCTGGAGTTCTTCCAGGTATTTTTGTTTTTGTTCCCAAATATGATTCTTTGCCCCCACTATTTAGTTTAAAACCCTCTCTACTTCCCTAGTTATGTGTCTCCAAGAACACCGGTCCTAGCACGGTACGGGTGCAGACTGTCCCAACAGTACAGATCCCACTTTCCCCAGTACTGGTGCTAGTGCCCTATGAACTGGAATCCACACACCTACTCTTACTCATTCTACTCTCTCAGAAACTAGAGAGCAACTTTTAAAACTGCAAGAGAAGATGACAAATGTGCATGATAATAATGTGGGTTCAGTTGGGACAACAAGTTCACATCCAGGATCCCACAGAAGGTACATGGCAACCAGATGAGGTGACAAGGATTTGATCAGAATCAAGGCCCTATGAAGTCATTACTCACGAAGGCGCAATGGTGAGGTGTAACTGAGGATAAATCAGATCCATTCCTGCTCCTCAACCACCATACAGTCCTATTGCCTCAACGACAAGATCCCAAAAGCAACCAGGAACAACATCCAAGAATGAAAATCTCACAAATCACTGTGAGCAATTAAAGAAACCTCCAGGCAAGGTTACCATTACAGGATCTCAGCATAGCAGCAAATTACCTCTACATTTAGAGGCTCCTAGATTCCTCAGGTCTATACACTTATGTAATGGTAACTAAACACGAATATGTATTGTAAATAATTATACTCCTTCGAAGGGGGGAAAGTATCTATAAAAAGAAAGGGGAATGTTGCGATATGCCTTTAAGGGGTAGCAGCATGACATACTAGAAGGGAAGTGTGTCATGCAACCCAGTCTTAGTTTCACTTTTGCTTTTGAGCAGAGCATGCACACAGAACTCTGCTGCTGATATCTTCAAGTTTTCTAACTATGTATAAATGTTCTCATGTGCTTAGTCTAGCACAAAGGAAGATGGTTGTGGTTGTTGGAGGTCAGTCATCTCAGCTCCAGGACATCACTGCAGGAGTTCCTCAGTGTACTAGGCCCAACCATCTTCAGCTGCTTCATCAATGACCTTCCTTCCATCATAAGGTCAGAAGTGGGGATGTTCGCTGATGATTGCACAATGTTCAGCACCATTTGTGACTCCTCAGATACAGAAGCAGTCCATGTCCAAATGCAGCAAAACTTGGACAATATCCAGGCTTGAGCTAACAAGTGACAAGTAACATTCATGCTACACAAGTGTCAGGCAATGACCGTCTCCAACAACAGAGAATCCAACCATTGCCCCCTGACATTCAATGGCATTGCCATCGCTGAATCCCCCACTATCAACATCCTGGGGGTTACCATTGACCAGAAACTGAACTGGACTAGCCATATAAATACTGTGGCTACAAGAGCAAGTCAGAGGCTAGGAATCGTGCAATGATCAACCAGGCACAAGTCAGGAGTGTGATGGAATACTCTCCATTTGCCTGGATGAGTGCAGCTCCCACAACACTCAAGAAGCTGGACATAGTCCAGGACAAAGAAGCCCGCTTGACTGGCACCACATCCACAAACATTCACTCCCTCCACCACTGACGCACAGTGACAAATACAAGATGCACTGCAGGAATTCACCAAAGCTCCTTAGACAGCATCTTCCAAACCCAGGACCTCTACTGCCTAGAAGGTCAAGGGCAGCAGATACATGGGAACACCAACACCTGGAAATTCCCCTCCAAGTCATTCACCATCCAGACTTGGAAATATATCGCCGTTGCTTCACTGTCGCTGGGTCAAAATCCTGGAACTCCCTCCCTAACACCTCTGTGGGTGTACCTACACCACATGGACTGCAGCGGTTCAAGAAGGCAGCTCACCACCACCTTCTTAAAAGGCAACTAGGGATGGGCAATAAATGCTGGCCCCAGCCAGCGAAGCCCACATCTTGTGAATGAATAAAAAAAAGTCTAAACAAATGAACCCATAACATGTTTACACAATCCCTTGTGAGTGATTGGTATCTATATAAATATAACAGCATGACAGATGTGACCTCAGTTTAATATCTTATCCAAAGTAACTCCCCCAACAGTATAACCCTCCTTCAATAGCGACACTCTAACATTGTAACACTTCCTCAGCACTGACCCTCAGACAGTGCAGCATTCCCTCAGTACTGACCCTCGGACATTAGGGCAGGGTTGGGTAGTCTGCTGTGTTGGGGCCTTGCCTGATTCTTGTTGCCTGAACTCTCAGATTGTCAATGGGCTGTTGGTCCAGTTGATGGTGTCAATAGCAATTCTACCCCCAGCTCCTTCAGGAGAGGTCAAGGGGAAAATGAAAAAGTGTAGGAAAGCAAAAGAGATAAGTAGAAAGTACAGAGGAAAATACCTCAGGTATCCTGCAGCTGAAATTACTGATCAGGGAGAGAGAGAGACTATGGTAAATGAGGTTGTAAAGCTATGATGCAGCACACACTGGCAGGCAGAATAAACACTGAAGCAGCAAATTTACAAATTGATTTTTATTGCTTTTAAATTGTAACCTGTAACAGAGAAATAGTCAGAAGCTGCAAACACCATTAGCTGAGGGGAATCAATGAGAGTTCTGAAGGTGGCAGTCTTTGGGATTGTAACCACCCCCACACATTCCATTCAGCTGGGCTCTGGGGGAGGGATTTTACTGCAAAATCAATGACTTGGGGGCCGGTCACTAATTTCAGTCACTAAGACTGATAGCTTGCTGTCTGTTTGATGGTTCTTTTCCTAACTCCTGTCTGATTTCAGTGCGCTAACAAACATCTGCTCAATAACCAGAGGAATCCATAATTCCCCCTTCTAACTCTGCACTAAAGAACAGTCTGGGATTTTACCTGCCAGTGTCTGATTTGGCTCCTCAACATCCTGACATCAGCCTAGCTTGGAACAAAATGAATTTTATTTATTAACCCTGGGTTAGGCTCCTCACAAGTTGCTGGTATTAGTGAATTAACTCTTTCTTGCCAGATCATTGAGGTAGAATTCAGACCACAAGCCATGCACTGAGCACTGATTACTGGTTAAAAATCAAACTTTGAGTTGGCCACACCCGAGCATGGACACCAGCAATGGCTGAACGTGTTATCAGTAATGAGCTGGTAAGTAAGCTGGCTCCGACTGCCCATGTGGCTAGTTAAAGCCTGGTTAAAAATTCTGGATAGCACTTCTCAGGAAGGATATCATTCACCGGAATAATACCAGGACAGAAAGGGTTAAATTATCAAGATAGGTTGCATTGACTAGGTTTGAGTTTAGAACAGTAAGGGATAATCTAATTAGGTTTTTCAGTTGAAAGGATTTAATAGGTTGATAAATAAATATTTCCTCCGGTGGGAGAGTCTAGAACACAGGGCAGAATCTTACTGAACGGGGGTGAGGATGATGGGGGGTGGGGGGCAAAGGGGTGGCAAATGGGTTGGAGAGGTGGGAAAAGTGTGGAATGGAGGGGAGATGGGAGTGAGGGGCAAGGGCAAGAGACATGTGGTGTCAGGCAAGGTAGGGAGGGGGCAATTGGTGGGGAAGAGGATGATTGGGCAATGGTGGGGGGTGATGGGAGGGAGGTGCAGGTGATGTAGGGGGAAGAATAGAGGAGGGGTGGACAATAATAGGGGAGGGGAAGGTGATGGTGGGGTAGTGTTGAATGATAAGGAGGGGAGGTGACGGGGATGATGGGGAGGGGAGGGCGATGGTGATGTTGGGGAGGGGAGGGTGACTGGGAGCTGATGGGGCGGGGAGAGTGACTGGGGATAGTGATCGGCAAAGGGGTAGAGATGGGTGAAGTGAGGTGTGAACTGCTGACATGAAGCTTGGTACCAGCTCCTGTGAATTCCCAACCTACTGCAGAACAAAAAGCCTCCTTTGGGGGTGGGATTTGTAAAAAATATTTGAACACTAGCGACTTTGAGAAAGCAGAGCAACTGAGAGAGAATGTGCTGTCTATGCAGTTTAACAGCTTGCTCCAGTAAGAGAAAATCAGGCAGTTATTTCCTTGAGGATTTTACTGGTAACTTGCCAAGTTAGGATGATCTAGATGGTGTCAGCAACATTACAGCCAGAACTCAGTATCAGGGCGTTAAAAATAGCAATCGAGCAGGTGCAGCCTGTCACTCGATGCACTCTGGGTGAACAAAGAGCCAATTTCTCATCATTCTGTTGGTACACCCTTGTGGTTTGAGAGGAGGGAAGAGATTTACTCTGTATGGAGACAAATACAATAGGAAAAATGCTGAATTTCAATAAGGGTTTTGGATTCTTGCAGCACCTTGCATAATTTACGATGAACTACCTTTCACTGAAAGGAACACAATATCAATCTCAGGGTTCTTGGGAATTAGACTTTAAGATAAATTCCCGCCGCTCTCCCCCACTCTCTCCCCCACCCCCCCAACCTCACTAAACTGGTCACTGCAACCCCAGATGAACAAACAGTGAGCTCATCATTTCAGAGACGGGAAGAGATATCCAAGCAACACAGCATCTTCATTTACAGCCACGCTCCTCTTTGTTCTGAGGGAGTAAATTAGGAGAAACTGTTTCCAGTAGAACAAGGTTCAGTAAAGAGAAGACATGGATTTAAGGCAATCAGCAAAAGGCCCAGAGGCTTCACGGGGAACATTTATTTTACCCAGCGAGTTGTGGTCTGGAATGCGCTGCCTGAAAGGGATTTGTATCAAGTTCTACAGATTCTCAAAGGGAGGACAGGGAGCCAGAGTTTGAAGGCATTAAACTGAAGGTGGAGCAGGTGAATAAGCCAGAATTCCCATTCCCAACCCTGGCCAATGTTTGAGCTCCCCTTTGATTGTGAACTACTGCTTGTCCAAGCCTCTCCTTTAATAGTGAGCTGCTGCCCATCAGTCACAATCTGTAGTCTAGGCTGAAACTTGTGCTGGGTTAGGGTGGGATCTGCACTGTGGGAGGTCCTACACTGGGTTAGGGTGAGATCTGCACTGTGGGAGGTCCCACACTGGGTTAAGTATGGGATCTGCTCTGTGGGAGGTCCCACACAGGGTTACGGGTGGGATCTGAACTGTGGGAGGTCCCACACGGGGTTACGGGTGGGATCTGCACTGTGGGAGGTCCCACACTGGGTTAGGGTGGGATCTGCACTGTGGGAGGTCCCGCACTGGGTTACGGGTGAGATCTGCACTGTGGGAGGTCCCACACTGGGTTAAGTGTGGGATCTGCACTGTGGGAGGTCCCACACGGGGTTAAGGGTGGGATCTGCACTGTGGGAGGTCCCGCACTGGGTTACAGGTGGGATCTGCACTGTGGGAGGTCCCACACTGGGTTAGGGTGGGATCTGCACTGTGGGAGGTCCCGCACTGGGTTACGGGTGAGATCTGAACTGTGGGAGGTCCCACACTGGGTTAAGTGTGGGATCTGCACTGTGGGAGGTCCCACACGGGGTTAAGGGTGGGATCTGCACTGTGGGAGGTCCCACACTGGGTTAAGGGTGGGATCTGCACTGTGGGAGGTCCCGCATTGGGTTACGGGTGGGATCTGCACTGTGGGAGGTCCCACACTGGGTTAGGATGAGATCTGGACTGTGGGAGGTTCCACACTGGGTTAGGGGTGAAATCTGCACTGTGGGAAGTCCCACACTGGGTTAGGTTGAGATCTGCACTGTGGGAGGTCACACACTGGGTTAGGGGTGAAATCTGCACTGTGGGAGGTTCCACACTGGGTCAGAGTGAGATCTGCACTGGACTAGGGTGAGATCTAAACTGTGGGAAGTCCCTCACGGGGTTAAGGGTGAGGTCTGCATTGTGGGAGGTCCCAAATTGAGTTAGGGGTGGGATCTGCACTGTGGGAGGTCCTGCACTGGGTTAGGGGTGGGATCTGCACTGTGGGAGGTCCTGCACTGAGTTAGGGGTGAAATCTGCACTGTGGGAGGTCACACACTGGGTTAAGGGTGAGATCTTCACTGTAGGAGGTCCCACACTGAGTCAGAGTGAGATCTGCACTGGATTGGGGTGAGATCTAAACTGTGGGAAGTCCCGCACTGGGTTAAGGGTGAGGTCTGCATTGTGGGAGGTCCCACATTGAGTTTGGGGTGAAATCTGCACTGTGGGAGGTCCTGCACTGGGTTAGGGGTGGGATCTGCACTGTGGGAGGTCCTGCACTGGGTTAGGGGTGGGATCTGCACTGTGGGAGGTCCCACACTGGGTTAAGGATGGGATCTGCACTGTGGGAGGTCCCACACTGGGTTAGGGGTGAAATCTGCACTGTGGGAGGTCCCACACTGGGTTAAGGGTGAGATCTTCACTGTAGGAGGTCCCACACTGAGTCAGAGTGAGATCTGCACTGGATTGGGGTGAAATCTAAACTGTGGGAAGTCCCGCACTGGGTTAAGGGTGAGGTCTGCATTGTGGGAGGTCCCACATTGAGTTTGGGGTGAAATCTGCACTGTGGGAGGTGCCACAGTGTGTTAAGGGTGAGATCTGCACTGTGGGAGGTCCCACAATGGGTTAGGGGTGAAATCTGCACTGCGGGAGGTGCCACACTGGGTTAAGGGTAACATCTGCACTGTGGGAGGTCCCACACTGGGTTAAGCGTGAAATCTGCACTGTAGGAGGTTCCACACTGGGTTAGGGGTGAAATCTGCACTGTGGGAGGTTCCACACTGGGTCAGAGTGAGATCTGCACTGGATTAGGATGAGATCTAAACTGTGGGAAGTCCCGCACCGGGTTAAGGGTGAGGTCTGCATTGTGGGAGGTCCCACATTGAGTTTGGGGTGGGATCTGCACTGTGGGAGGTCCTGCATTGGGTTAGGAGTGAGATCTGCACTCTGGGGGGTGTCCCACACTGTGTTAGGATGAGATCTGCACTGTGGGAGATCCCACACTGAGTTAGGGGTAGGATCTGCTTTGTGAGGTCAACAGTCAGATTGGAAAACTCCAATATTTGGGAATGAGTTCCAACTATTTCCATTGAACAAAATCTAGTTTCCATAGCAACTGCTGTTTGAATGCAGTGCACATCTAATTGATTTTCAGATTTTATCTTGGCCTGAACTGTGAGGAGCTCTGCACAATAATGCTGTCACTTGGAGCATTTTACTTGGAAATAGTTTGGTAGATGTTTGAAGAACATTGAAGAAAAGTAAATGAGGACAGGGCAGACACATGGGATGTAGATAATATTCATCGGTAGGATGAACATAGCATGGAGTGACGGTGCCAAGTGGCTTTGTCGGAATTTCAGTATAACAGTTCAGTGTATCTAAAAGGTCATTTCATTGGAGGAAGAGCCTTGGCCGGGTTTGAAAGAGACTAAGCAGGGTTTTTTTGTATTCTTTCATGGGATGTGGGTGTTGCTGGCTGGGCCAGCATTTTTATTGCCCACCCCTAATGGCCCTTGAGAAGGTGGTGGTGAGCTGCCTTCTTGAGCCGCTGCAGTCCCCATGTGGTGTAGGTACACCCACAGTGCTGTAAGGGAGGGAGTTCCATGATTTTGCGACAGTGAAGGAATGGCCGATATATTTCCACGTCAGGATGGTGAGTGGCTTGGAAGGGAATTTCCAGGTGGTGATGCTCCCATGTGTCTGCTTCCCTTGTCCTTCTAGATGGTAGTGGGTTTGGAAGGTGCTAGCAAAGGAGCCTTGGTGAATTCCTGTCATTTTCATGTGTTCAAACGTACTTTGACATAATGTAAACTTCCCAGAAATCAATAACATGGAGAAGAGGTAACCTGTGTTTGAAAGGAGAAAGCAAAAGAAAGAAGCTAGCTACATTGATAGAAGGTCCTCATAACATCCTCTCGCACTTCACACAGCTCTACAATTCACAAGCAAATGCAGCAGCCATTCTGTACAGAGCAAGATCCCACAAACAGCAGTCAGATAGATGATCAGGTCATTTGTTCTCTGGTGATGCTGGTTGAGGGATAGCGAGTTTGGAACTCTCTGTCCTGCCCCTCCTATCTCAAAAAGCTGTTGAGGCTGAGGGTCAATTGAAAATGTCAAAGCTGAGATTGATAGAAAACAAAAACAGAATTACCTGGAAAAACTCAGCAGGTCTGGCAGCTTCGGCGGAGAAGAAAAGAGTTGACGTTTCGAGTCCTCATGACCCTTCGACAGAACTTGAGTGAGTCTAAGAAAGGGGTGAAATATAAGCTGGTTTAAGGTGTGTGTGTGTGGGGGGGGGGGGGGTGGGGGTGGGGGTAGAGAGAGAAGTGGAGGGGGTTGGTGTGGTTGTAGGGACAAACAAGCAGTGATAGCAGCAGATCATCAAAAGATGTCACCAACAATAGAACAAAAGAACACATAGGTGTTAAAGTTGGTGATATTATCTAAACGAATGTGCTAATTAAGAATGGATGGTAGGGCACTCAAGGTATAGCTCTAGTGGGGGTGGGGAGAGCATAAAATATTTAAAAATATTTAAAAATAATGGAAATAGGTGGGAAAAGAAAAATCTATATAATTTATTGGAAAAAACAAAAGGAAGGGGGAAAACAGAAAGGGGGTGGGAATGGAGGAGGGAGCTCAAGACCTAAAGTTGTTGAATTCAATATTCAGTCCGGAAGGCTGTAAGGTGCCTAGTCGGAAGATGAGGTGTTGTTCCTCCAGTTTGCGTTGGGCTTCACTGGAACAATGCAGCAAGCCAAGGACAGACATGTGAGCAAGAGAGCAGGGTGGAGTGTTAAAATGGCAAGCGACAGGGAGGTTTGGGTCATTCTTGCGGACAGACCGCAGGTGTTCTGCAAAGCGGTCGCCCAGTTCACGTTTGATCTCTCCAATGTAGAGGAGACCACATTGGGAGCAACGAATGCAGTAGACTAAGTTGGGGGAAATGCAAGTGAAATGCTGCTTCACTTGAAAGGAGTGTTTGGGCCCTTGGACGGTGAGGAGAGAGGAAGTGAAGGGGCAGGTGTTGCATCTTTTGTATGGGCATGGGGTGGTGCCATAGGAGGGGGTTGAGGAGTAGGGGGTGATGGAGGAGTGGACCAGGGTGTCCTGGAGGGAACGATCCCTACGGAATGCCGATAAGGGGGGTGAAGGGAAGATGTGTTTGGTGGTGGCATCATGCTGGAGTTGGCGGAAATGGCGGAGGATGATCCTTTGAATGCGGAGGCTGGTGGGGTGATAAGTGAGGACAACGGGGACCCTATCATGTTTCTGGGAGGGAGGAGAAGGCATGAGGGCGGATGCGCGGGAGATGGGCCGGACACGGTTGAGGGCCCTGTCAACGACCTTGGGTGGAAAACCTCGGTTAAGGAAGAAGGAGGACATGTCAGAGGAACTGTTTTTGAAGGTAGCATCATCGGAACAGATGCGACGGAGGCGAAGGAACTGAGAGAATGGGATGGAGTCCTTACAGGAAGCGGGGTGTGAGGAGCTGTAGTCGAGATAGCTGTGGGAGTCGGTTGGTTTGTAATGGATATTGGTGGACAGTCTATCACCAGAGATTGAGACAGAGAGGTCAAGGAAGGGAAGGGAAGTGTCAGAGATGGACCACGTGAAAATGATGGAAGGGTGGAGATTGGAAGCAAAATTAATAAATTTTTCCAAGTCCCGACGAGAGCATGAAGCAGCACCAAAGTAATCATCGATGTACCGGAGAAACAGTTGTGGAAGGGGGCCGGAGTAGGACTGGAACAAGGAATGTTCCACATACCCCATAAAGAGACAGGCATAGCTGGGGCCCATGCGGGTACCCATAGCCACACCTTTTATTTGGAGGAAGTGAGAGGAGTTGAAGGAGAAATTGTTCAGCGTGAGAACAAGTTCAGCCAGACGGAGGAGAGTAGTGGTGGATGGGGATTGTTCGGGCCTCTGTTCGAGGAAGAAGCTAAGGGCCCTCAGACCATCCTGGTGGGGGATGGAGGTGTAGAGGGATTGGACGTCCATGGTGAAGAGGAAGCGGTTGGGGCCAGGGAACTGGAAATTGTTGATGTGACGTAAGGTGTCAGAGGAATCACGGATGTAGGTGGGAAGGGACTGGACAAGGGGAGAGAGAAGGGAGTCAAGATAACGAGAAATGAGTTCTGTGGGGCAGGAGCAAGCTGAGACGATCGGTCTACCGGGGCAGTTCTGTTTGTGGATTTTGGGTAGGAGATAGAAGTGGGCTGTCCGAGGTTGGGTGACTATCAGGTTGGAAGCTGTGGGAGGAAGATCTCCAGAGGAGATGAGGTCAGTGACAGTCCTGGAAACAATGGTTTGATGTTCAGTGGTGGGGTCATGGTCCAGGGAGAGGTAGGAGGAAGTGTCTGCGAGTTCTTTTGTTCTGTTGTCTGTGACATCTTTTGATGATCTGCTTCTATCACTGCTTGTTTGTCCCTACAACCACACCCCCCCACCCTCCACTTGTTTCTCTACCCACGCACCACCCCCCCACACACCTTAAACCAACTTATATTTCACCCCTTTCTTGGACTCACTCAAGTTCTGTCGAAGGGTCATGAGGACTTGAAACGTCAACTTTTTTCTTCTCCGCCAATGCTGCCAGACCTGCTGAGTTTTTCCAGGTAATTCTGTTTTTGTTTTGGATTTCCAGCATCCGCAATTTTTTTGTTTTTATCTCTGAGATTGATAGATTTTTGTTGGGTGAGGGTATTAAGGGGTACTGAACCAAAGTAGATATGTGGAGTTAAGATACAGATCAGCCGTAATCTAGTTAAATGGTAGAGCAAGCTATAGTGGGCTGAATGGCTTCCTACTGTTTCGGAACACAGAGAACAACACCTGCTCCATTTCAACGGTACCATGGGTTCCTTTGTGTCTACTTGAACACAGACTGGGCCTCGGTTAACCTGGGTTGTGAGCTCTTCTCGAGTGGGGGTTAAACCCACAAACTTTGCAAGGTGATTTGGAAAACAAATTCTAGACGCAGCGCAAGCATGGGTTGTATGAATGAAGTCCATTGGGTAGAAGGAAAGGACCTTTGAATTAACTATGAACTAGAGGGTTGAGCTGCTCTCTCCTAAATTCCTCTTTGAATTAGAGAGAAAAATGTTTCTCTCCCTAGAATAAAGAATTTTTCACAATACCCTAAAGTCCTTTACAGCCAATGAAATATGTTTGAAGTGTAGTCACCGTTGTAATGTCGGAAATGGAGCAGGCAAATGTGCACAACATGATCCCCCCTCATCAGCAGTGAGATAAATGACTTGATGAGCTGGTGCTTTTTGGGGAATTTGGGTGAGGGATGAATAGTGGTCAGGGCTTCCCCACTCTTCAAGTAACAGCATAGAATGTTGGACACTGCCCTGAATCCACACACAGCCTTGGTATTGAGTTTGCTGTAAAAGGCAATACCTCTGACACTGCTGCACTTTGAGTGAGAGTGTGCATCCTGTAACTCCTTTGGGTACATATAATGCATGATTCAAAGGAGGTCTTGTGGTGCAGTGTTAGCTGTTGTGAGATGTGTCCTCCTATCTCGGACTCTAGGTGTGAGACTTGGTTCTTAGACAGACTGGCCAGGATTTTCCCCTTGGCGATTTGGGGGCGGGGCCCACTCGCCAAGGGGAAAATGACGTGGGATGATGTCAGGAGGAACCCCCAACGTCATCCCGGTCCCTTTAAGCATTCATGAAGGCGGGCGGACAGCGAAATCAGCCGTCCGCCCGCCGACCTGTCAATGGCCAATTAAGGCCAAGCTTAAGGCCGGTGGGCAGGCCAGGACCCCCAGGGGGCTCCAGATTATTGATGAAACTTCATCCACTGGCGGGATGAAGTTTCATGTCCTTTTTAAAAAAAATTTAATAAATTTTATGTGTTTATTATTAACATGTCCCATCTTGTGTCACATGAGGGGGATACATTAATAATTTTAATATGTATCTATTTGTGGAGTTTACTTACCTCTCAGTAATCTCCCTGACACAGGACTTTGCCTCAGGCAGCAGTGCGCTCTTTCGTGGTGCATGTGTGAAAGAGCGCACTTTGACAGCTGGGGATTCCCTCCCCCCCCCTCGCACTGGGACCGCATAGCGCTTCCCGTCAGGCAGCCCGCTGGGCAGCCCTTAATTACTCAAAATGGCGGCAGGCCCCGTTTTGGCGACGGGGTTCAGCGGCCCACCCGCCCCCCCATCGAGGTAAGAATTCTGCCCACAGTAGTTATATTCTGATATCTACTTGACACTTAGGACTACTTCTAAAAGTCTCATCTTCTGTAATGAGAGAAATTTCCTGTAGACAATCAACTCGGGGACAAGAACCTGTACAGGATTCTGCAGCTTCACAAGTGCTAAAGGTTCTGCCTTGTCTGCTCTAGGTCTAGTGGATGCTGACCTCCAGCTCTGAACAGAAGACTTTCAGCTGGGAATTGACTTTCACCCTGGGAAGGTACCAGCTCTTTAGCAGTGTGATCCTCAATGAACTATGACCTGGGCCCAGGCAAGGCATCCTCATTGGAAGATTCTTCATGAACAACAGGGGATAAAGTAGTCAATATGTTGGTAGATTCAGTGGAACTAAGTTCTGAATGCTGCTCAGCCACTAAAAAAGCACAGCTGATTCTTCTAAAAAGACAACAGAGACTATATCAGGTACATCTGACAGTGGGAAAGACGAATCATGCTCTAGGACCTTTACCTCCAGGAGATCACTCAGTGTTGCATGGGATTCTTCCTCATCAGTCTGTAGGAAGAGCCAATTCAGGTCCAGCAGGACTTCGTGGGGATGGTCATCATCTGCTGCAGTGCCTTCTGTATCCTCCACCTCTGGCCTTACTTCTGAAGAACTGAGAGATTCCCAACTTCCTTGTCTGCTCTAGGTCTAGTGGATGGAGTCTCTATGAAAGAAAGGAACTTGCTGCTGAGTGTATAAACTTCCTCCGGTTCTGAAGGCTGAACTTCCACAAATTCTAAGTAAAAGGACAAAGGCTGTTGCATGAGTTGTCCAAATGGTAGACATCAGCTGCTTCGTTAGGATTCCTAGAAATATGGCAACATTTTTTTTATTCTTTAGCGGGCATCACTGATTAGGGCAGCATTTATTGCCCATCCCTAGTTGCCCTTGAGAAGGTGGTGGTGAGCTGCCTTCTTGAACCGCTGTGGCGTAGGTACACTCACAGTGCTGTTAGCAGGGTGTTCCAGGATTTTGACATTGCCATTCAACAGGGATGTACATTGATTATGAAGAACATGGAGTGACAGATCTTTGATTCTCTCTTTGTAGCTGTGAGGAGCAATAGTCCTGCCTTTGATTGGAAGGTCTATGCCGGCTGGTCCTTGTAACTTGACGTCTGATGGATGAAGGGTCATCAGCTGAAGTCAGTATGCTAATATGTTAACAGCAGCTCCAGTATCAATTTTAAAATTGATACTGGGGCTAACTTGTACCGTAACTGACCAGTAGTTTGGATGAAGATTATCAGCTTTCCCAAGAAACTCTATAGATTCGTCTTGTTCTGGACTTTCCATTTCTTGGAAGGAACACGTTTCAGGAATACTTTCTGGTCTTTATCTTTGATTAAAATTTCTGGATTTGCAGAAACTCTTGAAATGTCCAGTTTTGCCGCACTGGAAGCATTCCACGCCCCATGCTGGGTTTTCGCGCCTCAGCGCAAGCATCTCAAAATGGCTGCCGGCTCTTTTGCTTGGTCTGGCGGGCTTTCATAAGGGTGGGGCCACTGCCTGTGGGCCTATCCAATCCAAGGAGTCACGTGAAGCCTCGGAGTCACCATGAATTAGAGCCAATTAAACAGCCTAAGCTCAGGCTGCCTCACCTACAGGGCCACCTGATCCAAAGTGAGATCATCTTTGGTCTGCAGAAAGTCAGAGAGCTTCTCATCCTGGACACCCAGGATAATGCGATTACGGATTAGCTCAGCCTTCAGCACCCCATTTCCACAAGAGCTAGCTAGGTGATACAGGTTGGCTAGGAATAATTGTAGCAATTCCCCAGGTCGTGGTTAGCGTTGGTTAAAATGTGCTCATTCAATTACTAAACTTTGCTTCATGCTAAAGTCGGTGTCAAAGGCTTTAATATTGGAGTCAAAATCCGCAGTGGCTCCTGCACATCCTGCCTTGGGAGAATGTCATCTGCTACTGGACCTACTGCATATAGAAAGGAACTAACTTGAAGCTTTGGCTCCTTCTCATGAAGACCTGATGCTGCTTGGTACCGGAGAAAATGGCATTTCCATAACTCCCACTGATAGCATTTCTGCGGGTCCTCGATGCAGTCAAACAAATGGGGCAAGGGCAGGGACTATTCACCAGGTACGATCATTGTTGCCTCTCTCCAGGGTACCTCCTTCTTCTGCTGAAAATTCTTGAACTGCTTTCGAAGATTTCTTCACTCTGAGGTTCCTTCGATAAAACAGATGTGTTTTTGTTTTTACATCGATGTCTCCATCGCTGCCACCATGTTCTGAGATTGGGTCCTTCTGTCTTTGACTCTAAGCGTGGGACTTGGTTCTTAGAAAGACTGTAGGCATACTCCGGTATCTGCTTAACACTTGTTTATTGTACTACTTCTAAACAAAGTAGGCACATAGCTCTTAGTTTTGATTCCAGCCTCTCTCTTGACAGTCCAACACGTGACTGACTGATGTCAGTGGTACGTTATCATCTGCATCATACATTAGTATATCCCATCTGTTAACCCTTCTAATACATTAGCGTCCTTGCTTCTGAGCCAGAAGCTCTGGGTTCAAGTCCCACTTCAGGGGTTGGTGGCTGTTGTAAGGTTGTTAGGTGTCTCACCAAGAGGTCTGGAGGCTTGTATGATGGAACATAAACTGTTTATTGGTAATCCATAACTATATACATCTGCAATGTACAGCCCTGCATGGGAGCTGTCTCCATACTGGCTCCTTCCAGACTCTCCTACACACAGTCTACCATCATGTGACTCCCTGTATCATACTGTGGGTGGTTCTGTTCTCTAATCCTACATTACCCTTTGCTCTACCTGAACACCCTAATACTACAGTGGCCAAGGAAGGTGAGTTCATAACATGACCCAACAGGTTGAGTACCAACTTGTAAATCCTTCCAACACATGCCAACGGCAGGCGGTAAGAGCTGGAGAGATTCATGGTTGGCCATATGAAGGCAAGAAAGTTGGTGCCTCCACCATCACTATCCTTAGCTCCAGACTACAACATGCATGTAAATGTGTTTGTCGCCACAGCAGCTCGGACTCCTTGGGGCTCAGTTGGCTGGATGGTCACTGTGGATCAAACTGGTGCCCACAGCAATGGGTTTGATCACCACTCTGGCTGTAGTGGATTTGGGACCTGCCTCCTTGCCCTAGCCCTGGTGGAGATCGTGGCGCTGTGGGGTGGACCCACCTTCAGGCAGGGAACTGAAGATGATGAAGTCAAGTCTACGACTGTGGATGTGTCTTCTGCTTCCTGGGTCCTAAGCTCTGGAATTCCCTCCCTCAACCTCACTGCCTCTCTCTCCTCCTTTAAGTGTCACATTTGATAATGCTCTGTGAAGTATTTTGAGATTATTTATTATGTTGAAGATGCTATACAAATGCAAATTGTTATTGTTGTATGGTCTAGTGACTTCACATGCACCAGGATAGATCCAGATGTACAAATCCTGCAGATGTGAATCAACAGAATTCAGTAAAAAGTGATGCCCAGGTCCACACTGTGGAAGAATTGGGACAGGCTGCTTTGCAATAGAAACAACATGTGTTCCAAGGGCAAGTGAGCTAGCAGCTTATTACTGGATTGTGTGCGATGTCAGACAGTGTCTGAAGAGGCTGTTCTGAGATTCTCCTGTGGATGAGCTCAGGCTTAAAAACCACACTTTCCACTTGAATGATACCTGTCAGACAAATGGCTCTCGCTTGTTTCGACAGCTCTGCCCCGTAGAGACATACTCATTCACACAAATTAGTCTGTCTGTGATGAAACACTGAAGTGCAGTCTGTATTCTCCAGGTTTCCAGCCCTTGTTTCTTAACCTCGTTCTGCTGTGGAATGACTCAACTGTAGACCAGAACCAACTGCATTCCATTAATTTGCCACTTGGTCTGTCATAAAAGATATCAGAGATGTGGTCAGAATGAGTGATTCATAGCTTTGTGATTCTACGTGATCTGATACACTCTGACACTTTGACAGCGGAGATCTGACATGGAGGTTTAACTCACCTGTTGTCTGCCTACTTGTCAGAAGAGGTCAGTTATAAATTCAGTGACTGGGTTAATGAGGTTAATAATGATGTGTCTTGTCCTCTCTCTATTAGGGCTGTCTATCTGCCACGTTGGATTCCGTGCTTACAGACTCAGAAAGTGTCTCAATGTCATATGGTGGAGCTCTCTCCCTGTTCCCTATCCCCAGATGCAAAGCAATGTGATGCCAGCACTGTACCAAGTAGATAGCTTAACGCCATTCTCTGAGGAGCATTAAAATCATTGGCAGGGCAGGACTCGACCAGATATTGAGGAAAAGTGCCTGTCCACCAAAGATTCTCAGGCTCAATCGCTGCTTCCATGACAACATGTTCTGCCCTGTGAAGATTCAGGGTGAAGAACAGAGTAAAACAGGGCTTTGACCTAAACTCTTGTTTGGCATCTTCTTATATATGTTCCTCATCTATCCTTGCCCTGTGGATACAGATTTTGACCTCTCGTTGAATCACTGAGACCCGAGCCCAGGATTAAATTCCAGCCATTAACTGAGTGAGAGGATGGGGAGTTTGATGGTATACAGTGTGTGTGAGAGGGTAGGGAGTTGGATTTGGTAGTGTGTGTGTGAGAGGGTGGGAGTTGGATGGGGTATAGTGTGTGTGACAGAGGGTGGGAGTTGGATTTAGTACAGTGTGTTTGTGTGAGGGTGGGGAGTTGGATGGGGTACAGTGTGTGTGTGTGTGTGTGAGCGGGTGGGTGTTTGATGGGGCACAGTGTGTGTGAGAGAGGGTGGGACTTGGATGGGGTACAGTGTATGTGTGAGAGAGGGTGGGGAGTTGGATGGGGTACAGTGTATGTGTGTGAGAGGGTGGGAGTTGGATTTGGTATAGTGTGTGTCTGATAGAGGGTGGGAGTTGGATGGGGTATAGTCTGTGTGTGAGACGTTTGGGGGTTGGATTGGTATAATGTGTATCTGAGGGTGGAAGTTGGATGGGGTACAGTTTGTGTGGGAGAGGGTGGGAGATGGATGGGGTACAGTGTTTGTGTGTGAGAGGGTTGGATAGGGTACAGTATGAGTTGGATAGGGTGCAGCATGTGTTTGAGAGGGTGGGGGTTGGGTGGGATACAGTGTGTACGTGTGAGAGAGGGTGGGAGTTGGATGGGGTACAGTGCGAATGTGTGCGAGAGGGTGGGAGTTGGATGTGGTACAGTGTGTATGTGTGAGAGAGGGTGGGGAGTTGGATGAGGTACAGTGTGTATGTGTGTGAGAGGGTGGGAGTTGGATGGGGTACAATGTGTGTGTGAGAGAGGGTGGGAGTTGGATGGGGTACTGCGTGTGTGTGTGAGGGTGGTGGGGGTTGGATGGGGTGCATTCTGTGTGTGAGAGGGTGAGGAGTTGGATGGGGTACAGTGTGTGTGTGTGTGTGTCTGTGAGAGGGTGGGTTTTTGATGGGGCACAGTGTGTGTGTGTGAGAGAGGGTGGGGAGTTGGATGGGGTAGAGTGTGTATGAGGGGGTGGGGTGTTGGATGGGGTACTGTGTGTGTGTGTGTGAGAGAGGGTGCGGGTTGAATGAGGTACAGTGTGCGTGTGTGTGTGTGAGAGGGTGGGAGTTGGATGGGGTACAGTGTGTGTGTGAGAGGCTGGGGAGTTGTATCTCGTACAGTGTGTGTGTGAGGGTGTGGAGTTGGACGGGGTGCAGTGTGTGTTTGTGTGTGGATGGGGTACATTGTGTGTGTGAGAAGGTGGGAGTTGGATGGGGTACAGTCTGTATGTGAGAGGTTTGGGGGTTGGATTTGGTATAGTGTGTGTTGGAGAGAGGGTGGAGTTGGATGGGGTACTGTGTGTGTGTGAGAGGTTGGGGAGTTGTATTTGGTACAGTGTGTGTTTGTGGATGTGGAGTTGGATGGGGTGCAATGTGTGTGTGAGAGGTTTGGGGGTTGGAATTGGTATAGTGTGTGTTGGAGAGAGGGTGGAGTTGGATGGGGTACTGTGTGTGTGTGTGAGAGGTTGGGGAGTTGTATTTGGTACAGTGTGTGTTTGTGGATGTGGAGTTGGATGGGGTACTGTGTGTGTGAGGGGCTTGGGGGTTGGATTTGGTATAGTGTGTATCTGAGAGAGGGTGGAATTTGGATGGGGTATAGTGTGTGTTTTTGTGTGTGTGGATGGGGTACAGTTTGTGTGGGAGAGGGTGGGAGTTGGATGGTGTACAGTGTGTGTGTGAGGGTGGTTAGTTGAATAGAGTACAATGTATGTGGGAGAGGGTGGGGTGTTGGAAGGGGTACAGTGTGTGTGCGAGGGTGGTTAGTTGCATGGGATACCATGTTTGTGTGTGAGAGGGTGGGAGTTGGATGGGGTGTGGTGTGTGTGTGTGTGTGAGAGAGGGTGGGAGTTGGATGGGTACAGTGTGTGTGTGAGAGGGTGGGGAGTTGGATGGGGTGTGGTGTGTGTGTGTGTGAGAGGGTGGAGTGTTGTATGGAGTTGTATCAGATGTAGTTTAGAAACATGCTGCAAATAATTCATTGCTAAAAGACAAAGAGCAGTTTTCACCAGAGAAACTTCAGCGAGCACATTTAAAAGTAAAATACTGAAGATACTAGAAATCCGGAATAAAACCGCAAATACTGAACTCAGCAGGTCTGTCAGTGTCTGTGGACTGAGAAGAGATTGAACACTTCGAGTTGAATGTAACTTTTTTTTATGAAGAGTCATATTTGGCTCAAACTCTGTCCAGAATCCTTGTCTGTTTTTTTGTTTTTCCAACAGACAGGACAGTCTCCTGTTCTTTTTGGAGTCTCTGTCCCTCACTACACAGCTGGTGGCTGAACATGAGAGTATGGTATGGTATTGTGGTTGATGGAGTGAGAGGTCTATGCTATTGTACCATCAAACCTGATTTATTACTGACACTCTCTGCAAAGAATTGAAAGTCAGAAATACAAAGCTTGTTGATTGCGCAGTCATTCTATCCCAGTGCGAATCAGCTACTCTGAAGAATGAACTCTCTCTAGTATGTTTTAGATTCACATATTTCCCATGGAACACATCCAAGCTGTGTTCTCTTCACAAGAACTTCAGTCTCATCCTCCCAAACAGATCCACTTCCACAAGAAGTGAACTGAAAGGTCTTTTATCAAACAGTCTGCGCTGACCTTGTGCATGTTCTCGAGTCAAAAGCCAGGAGTCAGCCCCATTGCTGTGCTGGACTCTGTTTTTCTGCGGAATAAGAGCTCACTGTTCAGGCACACTCACTCATGTCAATGCTTTATCGTGGCTGAGTTTGTGTTTATGTACTACAGCCTTCACTCACTCCCTTTAAACTGCTGACGTCCCTGTAAATATCTCCTACAATAAAACTGAAGCTGTAAACATTTAGAAGGAAACCGATAGTTTATTGATTCTATTTTTCCCTTGTGGCTGCAGCCTGTGACTTATTGACTGCCAATGAATACCTGCTCCCATTGCCCATCTAAATGAGGAGCAGCTCTGTACATGTGGAAGGAGGAAATTACACTAAAGCCGCACAAATTCCAGAATCCATTGTCCATTTAACAGCACTGAGTTAGATACACAGCGATGATCTGACAGTATAAAGGGAGCTTTGCTCTGTATCTAACCCCGTGCTGTACCTGTCCTGGGAGTGTTTGATGGGGACAGTGTAGAGGGAGCTTTACTCTGTATCTAACCCCGTGCTGTACCTGTCCTGGGAGTGTTTGATGGGGACAGTGTAGAGGGAGCTTTACTCTGTATCTAACCCCGTGCTGTACCTGTCCTGGGAGTGTTTGATGGGGACAGTGTAGAGGGAGCTTTACTCTGTATCTAACCCCGTGCTGTACCTGTCCTGGGAATGTTTGATGGGGACAGTGTAGAGGGAGCTTTGCTCTGTATCTAACCCCGTGCTGTACCTGTCCTGGAAGTGTTTGATGGGGACAGTGTAGAGGGAGCTTTACTCTGTATCTACAATGTGCTGCACCTGTCTTGGGAATGTTTGAGAGGAACAATCTTTTGCTTCATAACGAATGTTCTTCTGCTGACTGAGCAGAAAACCTAACATTATCAATCAAGGTACTTCACCAATTGTAAGCAGGTAATAATAATCAGTTAGTAAAGTTCGTATTGTATTCATGCTCGTTTTGGCACCTGTCCAAGAAGCATCTCCAGTTGTAAATGTAAATTGAATGGAATAAGCAATCGGGCAGCTTGTGAATTAACTTGGTGTTACTGGGCCCATTAGCAAGCTGATCACAAGATAATAACACTGGTGGCACATTGTAACACATTGGAACCACTAATTACCTTGCACTATTATACCATTTAGTTCCACTCTCCTCCTTGGAACTGTTTCAGTTCCACTGTCATGGAAGGCGGGAGGATTTTGCTGAGAATTGTCAGTGCTCACCATCGTTATCCTTCTGAAACTGAATACAACTTCAGGAATTATCATTAGCACAAATTAATACAGAATTCCTGAAGTTATGGTCCATTACTTACTGCTGCACCACAGATTTGCTGTTAATCACAATCGGTTGACTTGGTGAAAACGCTGCCCTTCTCCACTCTTATCTCACTGTTAAAAACCCCATAAATCAGTTACACCTTGTTCAGTGAGATGCCACTTGGTTTTTGTTGGTGATCTGAATAACGCCTATGGCTGAACAACCCCTCTGACCCTGAAAAAAATAATGATATATTTGTGAAGTATTGTTAAATGTCTTCATTATAATTAATTGCTTGATTTTGTAAATAATTTAGGGGAAAATTAACTTTAACTAACTTGCTAGAGTGTTTTTGAAGAAGTAACTGAGAGGGTTGACAAGGTCAATGCTGTTTATATGGTGCACATGGACTTCCAAAGGCATTTGATAAAGTACCACAAACATACTTGTGAGCAAAGTTAGAGCTCGTGGAATAAAAGGCACAGTGGTAACATGGTTACAACATTGGCTGAGTGACAGGAAACAGATTAGTGGTTAATGGGTATTTTTCAGATTGGAAGAAGGTTTATAGTGGAGTTCTCCAGGAATTGGTCTTAGGGCCTCTGCTTTTCCTGATATATATTAATGATCTAAGATTGGTGTACAGGGCGCAATTTCAAAATTTGCAGATGATACAAAACTTGGAAGAATTGTAAACTGCGAAGAGGATAGTGTAGGACTTCAAAAGGACATAGACAAGTTGATGACAAGCGGCAGATGAAATTTAATGCAGAAAAGTGTGAAGTGATTTATTTTGGCAGGGAGAACATGGAGAGGCAATATAAAATAAAGTGTACAATTCTAAAGGGGGTGCAGGAGCAGAGGGGCCTGGGTGTATATGTGCATAGATCATTGAAGACGGCAGATCAGGTTGAGAGAGGAATTAATAAAGCATACAGTATCCTGGGCTTTATCAATAGGGGCATAGAGTACGAAAGCAAGGAAGTTGTTAAATCTGTATAAAACACTGGTTCATTCTCAACTGCAGTACTGTGTCCGGTTCTGGACATCACAATTTAGGAAGGATGTGAAAGCATTAGACAGAGTGCAGGAAAGATTCACCAGAACAGTCCAAGTGATGAGGGACTTCACTTATGTAGATAGATTGGAGAAGTTAGGACTGTTCTCCTTGGAGACGAGAAGCTTGAGAAGAGATTTGATAGAGGTATTCAAAATCATAATGGGTCTGGACAGAGTATATAGGGAGAAACAGTTCCCATTGGGAGGAGGATCAGGAATAGATTTAAGATAATTGGCAAATGAAGCAATGGGAATATGAGAAGAAACATTTTTACGCAGTGAGTAGTTAGGATCTGGAATGCACTGCCTGGGAGTGTGGTGGAGGCAGGTTCAATCAAGGCATTCAAAAGGGAATTGGATCTTTATCTGAAAGGGAAGAATGTGCAGGGTTATGGGGGAAAGTGGCACTAATTGCTCCTGCATGGGGCGAGCACAGAATTGACAGGCTGAATGGCCTCCTTCAGTGCTGTAACTTTTTTATGATTCTAGGAATTTAAAAAAAAGTTTGTTCATGATATTTCAGCATCTATTTTACCCCAATATCTATGTCCAAGACTTTATTTTGGACTTGGTATAATTTTTGAAAAGAGGGATTTGATTATTAGTGCTTTTCATTTCCTGGCTGGCTGTCTGTGAGAGTTCACTTGTGTGATTGATTGCTTGCATAGCTTGATGACATAACTGCAGATTGATGCTGGGAATCCCATTAAACAGTGCCACAGTCAGTGACACATCCGGAGAGTTAAAGCTCTCACCTCAGAGATCACTAGATTGCTCAGTAAACCTTTCTTCAAAATCAGCAGCAACACTGCAATGGCAAACTGTGGGCCATTAAATCAATTTGCAGACTTTGACAGCAATAACTCTGTAATTGCGCAATGGGTAAAGGTGTAACCCTCACTGGATGAATCTGTGCAGGCAGTGTGCAGGAGAGTGCATCAGATTGGGAGGAAATTAAATGGTGTGGGGAGTGAGTGGGAAAATGGGATTAGACTGGGTGGGATATTAAAGGGTGCAGGGTGTGAGGTGGAGAGTGGGATTAGACTGGGTGGGATATTAAAGGGTGCAGGGTGTGAGGTGGAGAGTGGGATTAGACTGGGTGGGATATTAAAGGGTGTGGGGGGTTGAGGGGGAGAGTGGGATTAGACAGGATGGTATATTAAAGGGTACAGGGAGTGAGGGGGAGAGTGGGATAGACAGGATGGTATATTAAAGGGTACGGGGAAGGAGGGGGAGATTGGGTTTAAATTGGGTGGGATATTAAAAGGTGTGGAGAGTGAGGGGGAGAGTGGAATCAGACTTGATGGGATAGTAAAGGGTGTGGAAGTGAGGGGGAGAGTGGGATTAGACTGGGTGGGATATTAAAGGGTGCGGGGAGTGAGGGGAGAGTGGGATTAGACTAGGTGGGATATTGAAGGATGAGGGGAGTGAGCGGGAGAGTGGGATTAGACTGGGTGGGATATTAAATTGTGCGGGGAATGAGGGGGAGAGTGGAATCAGACTTGATGGGATAGTAAAGGGTGTGGAAGTGAGGGGGAGAGTGGGATTAGACTGGGTGGGATATCAAAGGGCACAGGGTGTGAGATGGAGAGTGGGATTAGACTGGGTGGGATATTGAAGGATGTGGGGAGTGAGCGGGAGAGTGGGATTAGACTGGGTGGGATATTAAATTGTGCGGGGAATGAGGGGGAGAGTGGAATCAGACTTGATGGGATAGTAAAGGGTGTGGAAGTGAGGGGGAGAGTGGGATTAGACTGGGTGGGATATTAAAGGATGCAGGGATGGTGGGGAATAGTGCTTTAAAGTGGGGCGAACAGGCAGAAATGAACACGGAATTACTGATGCAAATGCTTGGTTTGTGATTGGAGTGTTGAGTGGTTTGAAAAAGTGAAGATTTCAAGTTAAGGTTTGAGAAAGCTGATTCTGCCAAATTATTCATTAAACAGAAATAACATTTTGCATTATGATCTCTTAGGGATTCATGTACAATGAGTTATTTTGAAGTGCAGTCACTGTTAGTATATAGAAAAATGGGGCAATCATATTGGAAATGGGAGGATCGGCAGGAAGAGTCTTGATGAATAACATGGGATCAAGTACAAGCAGCTTCACTCTGGGATCAAGTAATGGGAAAAGAGCTGTGGGATAAAATACAGGTAATATTCCCTGGGATAAAGGATCAGGAGCTCTGCACTTGATAATGATCAGAAAACATTACCTAGGATGGGGAGCTTAAATCTGGGGCAAAGTACAGGGAGCTTTATCTTGGATTCTTCCCATTCTTTCTTATAGGCATCGAAGCCAGAGTGAACAGATAGAGGAGAATCGTCAGGATTCTATCAGAATGGGAAATGACAAACATGAGGAGGCACATGAAAGACTGGGACCATTTCTACTGGACCAGGATTTTAAGTCCAACAACACTGAGTGTTCCAGGAATCGTCATCAACATTTGATCCTTGAGAAAAGGTTCAAGGCGACAGTGATTGGCAGGTCTGCACAGTCAATGTTCTACCATGAGGGAGTTTTCAAATCCTGCTGCTGGGAGGCCAGAGACCGCAACATCCTTTAACAGGGAGCACTGCGGAGCTCCCAAAGGGCAATGGCTGGACACTGCTGGGGCAATGAATAAAATGGATAAAAATTAATGAACACAGCTAATGATCTTTGAGTCTAGCACTGTCCGAGGTGATAAAATAACAAAATGTATGATGTATGTTATCATTGCCACCCTGCCTCATTTAAATATGTCTGCCCATATTTGGATGGATGTTCCCAGCAGGCCCTGGGAGGGTGGTGTATAAATAGCCAGCAATTCCAACGGGATGAATCCCAGTTCAAAAAACTTAGTGAAACGAACGTTTTTAAATCAATTGGGCTGTAGTGGTTCAAGATGAACGTTCATCATCACTTTCTCAAAGGGCAACTTGGGATGCACAATGAATGCTGGCCTAGCTATTAAATTTTAATACAAACACCTAACTCCAGAACTGGGGTTACTGGATCAGAGCTAGCTGGGTGGGGTAGTTTAATCGAGTGAGTCAGGCTGGAAAATCCTAGAACCTGATGCTGGCAAGAATGACCCAGCTCATCATGCTCCTGAGGTGTTCATAAAGCAAGCGTCCTCTTCTAAAATATGAGGTGAAAGCCCCAACACAGCAATTAAACAGAGAGTCATCCACCTCCCACTCAGCTAGCATGGTCTGGTCACGGTCTCTTTAGATTTGGAATGAAGATACGATCCTCACTGGGTCCGGGTGAGAATTTTTTTTGTCTCAGAGGGTCATTAGAATCCTCTTCCCCAGGAGGTTGTGGAGGCTGTGTCTTTAAGTTTATTCAAGGCCGAGCTAGATAGATTTTTGTTAGACAAGGGAATCAGGGGTTCTGGGGTGAAGAAGGGAAAGTGGAGCTGATCAGCCATGATCTTATTGAATGGCAGAACAGGCTCGAAGGGCTGATGGCCTACTCCTGCTCCTAAGTCGTATGAGTGTTCACAATTTCCTTTAAACCTGCAACAAAGTTGGAGAGGACAGAGATACATCTGTTCAGTATGGTGCCTTCCATCATATTGATGCCCAATAGTATGTGACCAACAACATCGCCTGCTTTTTTCTGAGTTCACCTTGATTGTCTGTCCTTATTAGAAATTATTAGCATCACCAAAGGCCCATTTTCTACTACTGGAGGACAATTACACCAGCAAATAGAAAGACGGATCTAAAAAATCATGTTACATTTCAATAACACATCATATTCAGAGATCTAGAATGATATGCAGTATTGCACTGAATTAATGCCAGAGAATTCGCACACAATTTCACTGATCGAGATCAGTATACCACACAGTATGGGACCACGCTAATCTAGAACAGTCTGTACGTAGCAGTGTTTGTACCAAATTACAAGATTGTTTATCAACATGGTATCACAGTGACCTTGAACAGGACTTAACTAATAAACTGCATAATGCCACACTGATCCTAGTAAAGTATGTTACATTCCATTATCCTGAGGGATCAGGCATCACACCCACAGCATCACATTATTCCAGATCAATATATCACGCTCCAGGTTATCTAGAACAACATGTTAAAGTGCACATGAGCAGAATGATCCACAGCGACTGATGTTTTGTAGTGAGCTTGGAAAAGCCAACATTAATCATTCTGATCACAATCATCAAGAAATGATTCATGTTGGGTTGTTATGTGGTCACTATTGGTCCTGACCCAGACACATATAACCTTCAGAGTCAGCAGCAGGAGGGCTCACAGGCTTCTAAAGAATGGCCCCCTTCTTTAATCATCCCTTTCAATCCCTTCACTTGAAGGCAGACAAACAGACACACGTCAACACACAAAGTAACAGGCAGACACACACAGTGACACACTGATACACACACTGTAAGACGCAGTAACAAGCGCACACACAATAACACACAGGCCAGGATTTCCCGAGTCAGCGAGCGGGGAAATGACGCGGGAAGATGTTGGGCAGAACTTCTGACGTCACCCCGCCCCATTTCAATTTTCAGGTCAGCGGGGGCTCCGCCAAATCAGCTGTGTGCCCGCCGACCTGTCAATAGCCAATTGACGCCATTGACAAAGTAACATTATTAATGGAGCTGCCCGTCCAACCTTAAGGTTGGCAGGCAGGCTGGTTCCCTGGCCGGCTTAAGAAAAAGCATTAAACCCTCATCCACGGGCCGGATGAGGTTTCACGTGGTTTTAAAATTTTGAATAAAAGTGTCAATATAAGTGATGGACACGTCCCAATTCATGTGAGAGTGTCACATGAGGGGACGTGTCAGGGAAATTGTTTTTTTCTGTTTTTAAATTCTTTTCATGTGGAGCCGATCTCCCTGAGGCAGCACTTAGCCTCAGGGAGATGAGTGCACTCTTTCGCGCACTCTTGACTCAGGGAATCACCCCCCTCACCGCCCGCACAGGGAGCGCATGGTGTTTCCTTGCGGATGTCATGCCGGATGGGCCTTAATTGGCCCACCCACGTAAAACGGCGGTCGGAGGCGCACCTCCATGCGCCCGCTCCTAAACTTCCCTCCCGACTGGGGGAAAGTTCTGCACACACACAAAGACAGACAAAGAAAAATGCCCTGCAGCCTGGGAAGAGTGTCCTGCAGTCAGCACCGCGGTGAAGCAGTCTGGGAAGAGTGTCCTGCAGTCAGCACCGCGGTGAAGCAGTCTGGGAAGAGTGTCCTGCAGTCAGCACCGCGGTGAAGCAGTCTGGGAAGAGTGTCCTGCAGTCAGCACCGCGGTGAAGCAGTCTGGGAAGAGTGTCCTGCAGTCAGCACCGCGGTGAAGCAGTCTGGGAAGAGTGTCCTGCAGTCAGCACCGCGGTGAAGCAGTCTGGGAAGAGTGTCCTGCAGTCAGCACCGCGGTGAAGCAGTCTCGGAAGAGTGTCCTGCAGTCAGCACCGCGGTGAAGCAGTCTGGGAAGGGTGTCCTGCAGTCAGCATCGTGGTGAAGCAGCCTGGGAAGAGTGTCCTGCAGTCAGCACCACGGTGAAGCAGTCTGGGAAGAGTGTCCTGCAGTCAGCATCGTGGTGAAGCAGTCTGGGAAGAGTGTCCTGCAGCCAGCACCGCGGTGAAGCAGTCTGGGAAGAGTGTCTTGCAGTCAGCATCGTGGTGAAGCAGTCTGGGAAGAGAGTCCTGCAGTCAGCACCGCGGTGAAGCAGTCTGGGAAGAGTGTCCTGCAGTCAGCATTGTGGTGAAGCAGTCTGGGAAGAGTGTCTTGCAGTCAGCATTGTGGTGAAGCAGTCTGGGAAGAGTGTCCTGCAGTCAGCATTGTGGTGAAGCAGTCTGAGAAGACTGTCTTGCAGTCAGCATTGTGGTGAAGCAGTCTGGGAAGAGTGTCTTGCAGTCAGTCATTGTTGAAAATAACAAGAGTGACATCACAAGACAGCGCGAGAGAGCGGTGGAGAGATCAGAACCAGAGTGAGTGCGGGGAAGCTTCAAAAAGTGACATCAGCACAAAGGTGAGAGCTGATTGGTGAGTAGTAGGTAAGTATTTTTCTCCAATTTAAAATAGATTAAGCTAAGGAAAGGTAAGGGTTCCAGTTTTTATTTAAAGTACATAAATAATTTAATTTTTTTTTACTGTATTTAACTTAAAGTAAGGGTTTTTTTTATCAATTAGAGGCATGGCAGGGCAGCTCAGTCCCGTGTGATGTACCACCAGCAACATGTGGGAAGTCCTAGATGCTCCTTGCACTCTGACTGACCACGTGTGCAGGAAGTGCCACCAGCTGCAGCTACCTGAGCTCTGGGTTTGGAGCTTGAGCGGCAGCTGGAGACACTGAGGTGCATCCGCGAGGCTGAGAGTTTCGTTATTAGCACGTTTTTATACACGGTTACCCCACAGCTTACGGAAGTGCAGACAGAGAGGGAATGGGTGACCATCAGACAGAAGAACGGTGTCAGGCAGGTAGTCAGGAAATCCCCAGGGTGCATCTCGCTTGAGAACCGTTTTTCTGTGTTGGAAAACGGTGAGAGTGACGGTTCCTCTGGGGATACAGCCACACTCATGGCACTGAGAGTGGCTCAGCTGCACTGGGGGGAAAAAGAGGGAAAGAGCAATACTGATAGGAGATGCGATATTAAGGGGAACAAACAGGCATTTCCACAGCTGTAGACGTGACTCCAGGATGGTGTGTTGCCTCCTTGGAGCCAGGGTCAAGGATATCACTGAACGGCTGCAGGGCATTCTAAAGGAGGAGGGCAAACAGACAGAGATCGTGGTACATACTGGTACCAACGACACAGGTAGAAAGAGGGATGAGGTCCTGCAAGCAAGGAGCAAGGAAACAGATTAAAAAACAGGACTCAAGGTTAGTAATCTCTGGATTACTTCTGGTGCCATGCGCTAGTGAGTATAGGAATAGGAGGTTAGTCCAGATGAATGTGTGGCTGGAGAGATGGTGCAGGAGGGAGGGCTTTAGACTTCTGGGACATTGGGGCTGTTTCTGGGGGCGGTGGGACCTGTCCAAAGCGGACGGTTTGCATCTGAACCAGAATGGGACCAACATCCTTACGGGGAGGTTTGTTAGTGCTACTGGGGAGGGTTTAAACTAACTTGGCGGGGGGATGGGATCCTGAGAGGAGGTTCAGCAGGAGGAGATGCACAGCCAAAATTAGAAGTGAGAGCAAGGGAGTCTGGAAGGCAAAGAAATTATAGGCCAGTTAAGGCACAAGGGAACTTGGCAAGGCTGGATGGTATTTAATGCAAATATGAATAAGACAGACGAGTTGAGGGTACAAATTAACACATGGAAGTATGATGTCATTGCTGTTACAGAGACATAGTTGAGAGAGAGGCAGGATTGGCAGCTCAATATTCCAGGATATAGGGTCTTTAGGTGAGGCAGGGAAGGTGGTAAAAGAGGAGGGGGTATCGCAATATTGATCAAGGAATCAATTACAGCAGTAAGGAGGGATGACATCTTAGAAGGCTCCTCAAATGAATCCAAATGGGTAGAACTGAAAAACAAAAAAGGAGCAATCACATCTTTGGGAGTGTACTATAGGCCCCCAAACAGTCAGAGAGAAATAGAAGAGCAGATATGTAGGCAACTTTCAGAGAAGTGTAAAAATAATAGGGTAGTAATAGTGGGGGATTTCAACTTATAGAGTCATAGGTGTCCACAGCACAGAAAAAGGCCCTTCAGCCCATCGAGTCTGCATCAGACAAACAAGTACCTAACCATTCTAATCCCATTTTCCAGCACTAGCCCTGTATACCATGGCATCGCAAGTGCACATCCAAATACTACTTAAATGTTATGAGGGTTTCTGCCTCTACCACCCTTTCAGGCAGTGAGTTCCAGATTCCCACCACCCTCTGGGTGAAAAAATTCTTCCTCACATCCCCTCTAAACTTCCTGCCCCTTACCTTAAATCTATGCCCCCTGGTTATTGATCCCTCCACCAAGGGGAAAAATTCCTTCCTGTCTACCCTGTCTATGTCCCTTATAATTTTATACACCTCAATCATGTCCCCCCTCAATCTCCTCTGCTCCAGAGAAAATAACCCCAGTCTATCCAATCTCTCCTCATAACTAAAACTCTCCAGCACAGGCAACATCCTGGTAAATCTCCTCTGCACTCTCTCTAGTGCAGTCACATCCTTCCTATAATGCGGGTTCCAGAACTGCACACAATACTCTAGCTGCGGCCTAACCAGCGTTTTATACAGTTGCAGCATAACCTCCCTGTTTGACCAGTGTGGACTTGATGGGCCGAAGGGCCTTTTTCTGTGCTGTAGACCACTATGACTCTATGACATGGCAGCATGCAGGTACAAGTGCCAGAATCTTTTGCTTAACGTGTGGGTGCACACCCGACATGTTTGAGTGTAAAATCGCGCGCGGTGATGTTGGGTGAGCGTCCCGACGTCACTGTGCAGTTGCTTGTGCGATATTTCAATCAGTGGGCGTGAGCGGGAGTTGGAGCTGCGCCCCGCCATCAATTATCAGGCCATTAAAAAGGCCATTAATCTGTATTTTACATTGCCCATGTGATTTTACGCTCGTTGCACAGGCAAAATGGGCATGCAGGCAGCTAATTATTTCAAAAACCTCATCCAAGGGCAGGATAAAAAGGGGCAGCAGTATTGCCAAGTGTGAGTAGTGGGGAGTTTTGGAGATAGTTTGATGCTGGTTGCTTATTGGTACTTGGCAGCTTCACCTCTGTTCGGGGTTTCATTATTAGCATTTCTCGGCTTCAGTTCAGGATTTATTAGTGTCTGTCAGGCCCCCGGAGGATTCAGAGAGTGTGGGCCCTTCCAGGTATCAGACAGCCTTCTGTTAGCCTGGTAATGGGGATTGTGGTCTCCACTGGGGGCACCTCCTCTGGAGGATGAGAGGGGCAGAAGGGAGAGGAGGCCAGGTCTCCCAATGCAGCTTCCAGGCAGCCACTGAGAGGCGCAGGCACAAGAGGGGCAGGGCCAGCAGGAAGGGCAAGGCAGAAGGGGCTGCAGAAGATGCCACTATCCTGCTGCCAGGGTTTACAGGCGGCGAAGCAGCTACCTCAATAGGTCTGAGGCGCAATGCCGAAGGAGGGTATTCCTCTCTCAGGGAAGACAGTGACCTCTATTTGCCAGATGATTGGGCCTGAGATCAGCTCCGACTGTGTGGGTGGACACCCCATGCCAGTGGCTCTGAAGGTCAAAGTGGCCCTCAACTTCTGTGCCTCCGGCCCTTTCCAGGGGTCAGTGGGGGATCTGTGTGGAGTTTCCCAATCAGCTGTACACAGTTGTGTCAAGCTGGTGACAGTAATTATATTCAGGAGGGTACTGACTTTTATTATAAATGCAAAATACTGTGGTTGCTGGAAATCTGAAACAAAAATAGAAAATGCTGGAAAAATTCAGTAGGTCTGACAGCAACTCTGGAGAGAAAAACAGAGTTAACGTTTCAAGTCCGTTTGAGTCTTCTTCAGATTCGACTCTTCTTTCAGACTCAAAACCTTAATTCTGTTTTTCTCTCCACAGATGCTGTCAGACCTGCTGAGTATTTCCAGCATTTTCTATTTTTGTTACTGACCTTTATTCTTCACCGTACAGACGAGGCCAGCCAGGCTGAGTGAGCCAGAAGCTTTGCAGCGATTACTGGGTTCCCCCACATTCAGGGTGCCATGAACAGTGCACATGTGGCCATCAAGGCGCCAGCGGGTCAGTCGGGTGCCTTCGTCAACAGGAAGGGATTCCACTCCATGAACGTGCAGATAGTGTGTGACCACAGGAGGCTGATTCTACAAGTCTGTGCAAGGTACCCAGGCAGCTCCCATGACACGTACATCCTGAGACACTCCCAGGTGCCGAGGTGCTCCAGCCCGACTGGTTGGATGGCTGCTGGGTGTCAAGGGCTATCCCTTGAAGAGGTGGATCATGATGACCCTCTGCAACCCGAGAACAGAGGCAGGACAACCCAATAGGAGCCTTGAGCCTTGTGTCCACAAGGGTGGTGGTAGGGAGGATCATAGGTTTTCTCAAGATGCGTTTCTGATGCCTGGAATGTTCAGGGGAGCACCACAATACTCCCCAGAATGGTGTCACTGATAGCGGTTGCAGGCTGCTCTCTCCACAATCTGCACTGGCAAGGGGGACCCACTGGAAGAAGAAGATGTTGACTAAGCTGCACAGGCCACATATGATTGAGAGGAGAATGCTGAGAGTGTGGAGGCAGACATCAGTAAACTCCAGGGAGGCTGGGACACCAAGGGACGCCTTGATCCAATGCTCCTTCAGCCAGGCTACCAAAGACCTGCTTCCACCTCAGGCCAGCGCTGCTGTGTCAATCCCAGGTGTCTGAAATGAGCCTTTCATTTGCACCCAAAGTCCACTCAGTGCCTGTGCAATAAAGTATCCAGCCACTCACATCCAGCATTACATACCGGCGTAGCCCGTACCAGAAAGAAAACCAGTGAAGCATACTCAGGCTATCAGAACCAAAACAAATTGAATGTTATTGTCACATTGAAAGCATAATGACATAATCATTACTGGTGTTGATGTCCACGCCAGCAGACATATAACCCAAACATAAATGAACAGAAAATCATCCGTGAACTGTCCCTCTTGAGCTCATGGTTCCTTTAACTCATGTTTCAGAGTGCCACGTCTTAGTGCTCCTCCCCTCACTGGCATTGGACGCAGCCACTGACTCTGCTGTCGGTTGGCCTTGATGACCTTGGCGGTCATCCTCTGGCCAGTGGAGCCTGTGCTGACCCCGCCTGGCAGGGAGCAGCCAGTGCCAGAGCTGGCATCTCCCCACTCATCGCTGCCTTGTCAGATGCCATGGTCACTGACAGGGGGGCGGAGGAGCTGCTGCCGTCATCCAGAGCGCCCTGAGAGGAGCCCGCAGGGATGACGAGCAGCTCGTGTGCCAACGAGAGGCCGCAGTGGATCTCCCTGCTCACCACTGATGGACGGGAACCTAGCTGGAATTCTGGATGCCTCATCCATCTCCCACACGGACACTGACCACCTGTGTGAGGGCTTGCAGGTCTGAACGCAACCCCAGAGCTGATCCTAGAGCTGCCTCTCCATGAGAGTCACCGCTCTCAATGGAGGGAGCAGTGCGCTCGGCCTTGAGGGTCAACAGCGCTCATGCCCTGCATGGACTCCTCCGTCACATAGACCATGGCACGCAGCCCCTCGTGGATGTCCACCAGATCCTCCGCACACTCTGCTGGACATCCAGCATCTGCCACCTAATGGCCGACTCCAGAGGCCCATCATCATCATCATCATCATCACTCTTCAGCTGAGCATCGTCCTGGTACCCAGCAGTCCTTCAGTTGCTGGCTTCCTGGGCACTCTCTGCCTCTGCCTGCTCCTCAAGCGAATGTGAAGTGCCCTCACCAATGTTCACTGACATTCTAGCTGCTGATCTAGTGCCCACTGAGGTGCTGGTATCTGCGCTGGTGCCTGGTTCAGGGAACGAGTGCGATGCAGGTGCAAATGAAACCCGGAGGTCCTGCGGTGTCAGAGGGGGACCTTTGGGGTCTGGAGAGTGAGTGCGTGCTGGCAAATCTAAAAAGGAGAACAAGGACATGTCATTAATTAAAGTCATCATTCTATCATTGTGCACACCAGGGACCCTGGTGAGACAATGGAGATCAGCATCACAATGCCATCGTCTTCCAATGATCAATGGGAAACCAAGGTTTGAGACTCCCATCAATGAAGAGACGACACTACAATGGTTGCACAATCTGAAAGTCTCACCTCTGTGGGCTGAGCTCTTACCTTCATCTGGCACCCTGCCTCTCCATGCCGGTTGCACAGGGAGCGTGCCGGCTCTCCAGCTCAAGGATGTCCTGCTCGAACCTGGTCAGCAGCAGCTGGTTGGGTGGGCCTCCGCTTGTCCGTGACTTCTCCAATTGGTTATGGCTCGTCTATTCCTGAAAGGACAGAGGATCACTGACTAGTCCACCCTCTACCTTCAGCGCCATTACAGCCTGGCAAACCCCAGCTGAGGAGCACCTCACAGGGCACATCCGAGTCATGGCCCTCGAGCTGCAAGGTACTCAGTCCAAGAAGCCTGGGCTCAGCCCCTTGGCCAGCTCCGGCGTCATTGACAGTTCACACTCTAGCAACCCTGAAGTCCATGGGGAGCTGGGTGGGGGGGGACACGATAGCCGCACCTTAACATTTCTGCACACTGACCTATGCCAACATGGTACTCAGCCTCCCTGAGCACAGCAGGTTATTGAACTGCTTCTGGCACTGCACCCATGTGCGCCACACCAGGTCATGGCTGCTCACCAGCACTGCCACCTCCTCCCATGCCGTCTTTGTGAGGTGCGTTGGCCTCTTCCTCCTCCCATCTCTGGGGACAAGGGTGTCCCTCCTTGCAGCCACCTCCTCCAGGAGGACCGCGAGGCACTCATCCAAAAAGCTGGGGGCCGAGTGCCCACCTGAGCTGTCCTCCCACCCTGCCCTATCCAGCCGCACCTGACTCCATAACCGGAATATTGGCAACACAGAGAGGAGACATTCTTCCGAGGTAGCCTTCCAGGGGTTGCCTGTACTATTCTAACTAGCTGCCGGGTTGCCCATTGGACCCGGTGTTTGACAGGCGCCCTCCCCCCGCGTGCCTATTCCTGATCAGCGGGAAGATGGTTTTCACAGTGGACGGGTCTTAATTGGCCCGCCAGTGTGAAATCACAGCCGGGGGCAGATCGCAGGTGCTGGGCCGTTTGCCAGCTACGACCTGCCCTTCGAACTCAAAATTCTGGCCACACAAACCAAGGGTCAAAGTAGTTTTTCTTTTCAAGGGCGCTTTTTGAGGTTTTCTTGCCTGCTGCCCTTGGCGTTTCGGGGCTATTCTTTGGCTTCCAGGGGCTCTTTAGATCTGAAGATTTTGGTTTAAAACAAACTGTTCCCGGAGCAGGTATTTGCAAACTTGTTCCACACATTCCATTAAAGATTATTAAAGAGACGAGAGACACTGTGTGAGGCAGGTGGCAAGAATCCAACAACAATTAAACAGTTCATTCATTCACTACACCCACCATCTCAACATCATCGTCCTCCCCACGTGGTTGATTTTAACACAAACTCAAGGCAGGGAAGGTCGGGTTTTTCTGTATTGACTGGACTCCCAACTTATCCACACATTGAAACTTTTTCATATTAAAATACGCACGAACAGCAGCAGCCACATAGCTTGTACAAACGGCAAACACTTCTATGTCAGAAACATTTGAAGAAAAATCTGACGGGAACAGAGAGAAAAAAAGAAACTGGATTTCCTCCGCGACATGTTTGCTCCTTCTACCCCAGGTCTCACTACTTCTAAACCCCAAGTCCCCAAATCATTTACTGGGCAAAACACAAGCGAGGAAGGAAAGCCTTTGGAAAGGGTTTAACATTTACTTTGTGTTGTGGTTATTGTTGTTCCAGCAGCAGTTTGTAAAGTTGAGAGCCAGGCCCAGGAGGAGGGCTTTAGAAGGAAAAGTAAAGATTGTTTTATAAAGGGAAATGATGAACACAAGGAGCTGGAATGATGAGTGAGCCGTGTTGGCTGATGCCCACCTCACCCCCTCTCTTCTCCTCCTCGATCAATTCCCCCCCACCTCCTTCCTCAGTCTGTCTGTCCCTCTCTCTCTCTCTTCCTCCCTCTCACACTCCATCTTTCCCACAACCGCAGCTGCTTTACCTGCACTGGATCCACCTTCCCCTCGGTCTCCCTCTCTCACCTGAGCCCCCCACGCGGCTGCTCCAGATCCTCCAATCACAGGCCCCCACCCTCCCGCTCCTGCTGCTCCTCCAATCACAGGTGTCCTCCCTCCCGCTCCTGCTGCTCCTCCAATCACAGGTTCTGCATCTGAAGGAGCAGCAGGAGCGGGAGGGTGGGAGCCTGTGATTGGAGGAGCAGCAGGAGAGGGAGGGTGGGGGCCTGTGATTGGAGGAGCAGCAGGAGCGGGAGGGTGGGAGCCTGTGATTGGAGGAGCAGCAGGAGAGGGAGGGTGGGAGCCTGTGATTGGAGGAGCAGCAGGAGCGGGAGGGTGGGGGCCTGTGATTGGAGGAGCAGCAGGAGAGGGAGGGTGGGGGCCTGTGATTGGAGGAGCAGCAGGAGCGGGAGGGTGGGAGCCTGTGATTGGAGGAGCAGCAGGAGAGGGAGGGTGGGAGCCTGTGATTGGAGGAGCAGCAGGAGCGGGAGGGTGGGGGCCTGTGATTGGAGGAGCAGCAGGAGAGGGAGGGTGGGAGCCTGTGATTGGAGGAGCAGCAGGAGCGGGAGGGTGGGGGCCTGTGATTGGAGGAGCAGCTCCTCACTGATCCACCTTCTGCTTCTCGGGTCAGTCTCGGTGTGTCTTTCCCGATCTCCGGCCCCTGTTGAGTCCGGGACGAGGCTGGAGCCGGAACCTGAGGTAATATTGTGAGGGGGCGACCGTCCTGATTCTTCACCACGGTCTTTCCTTTCTCGCGGCTACTTACAATGTTCCGAAGGTGAATTCGCCCGCTGTCTCCGAGTGTTTGAGCCCTAATGCAGACACACACCCAGTAACACACACTCAGTAACACACACACAGTAACACACACACACAGTAACACACACTCAGTAACACACACACAGTAACACACACACACAGTAACACACACTCAGTAACACACACAGTAACACACACACAGTAACACACGCTCTAACACACACAGTAACACACATTCAGTAACACACACTCAGTAACACACACAGTAACACACACTCAGTAACACACACACACAGTAACACACACACAGTAACACACACTCAGTAACACACACAGTAACACACACTCAGTAACACACACACACAGTAACACACACACAGTAACACACACTCAGTAACACACACAGTAACACACACTCAGTAACACACACACACAGTAACACACACACAGTAACACACACTCAGTAACACACACAGTAACACACACTCAGTAACACACACACACAGTAACACACACTCAGTAACACACACTCAGTAACACACACAGTAACACACAAACACACAGTAACACACACACAGTAACACACAAACACACACTAACATACAAACACACAGTAACACACAAACACACTAACATACAAACACACAGTAACACACAAACACACAGTAACACACACTCAGTAACACACACACACATAGTAACACACAAACACACAGTAACACACACTCAGTAACACACACACACACAGTAACACACAGTAACACACAAACACATAGTAACACACACATAGTAACACACAGTAACACACACAACACACAAACACACACACAGTAACACAGTAACACACACACACAGTAACACACACATAGTAACACAAACACACAAACACACACACAGTAACACACACACAAACACACAGTAACACACACACAACACACAAACACACACACAGTAACACACAAACACACAGTAACACACACAGTAACACACACACAGTAACACACAAACACAGTAACACACACACAGTAACAAACACACAGTAACACAATAACACACACAGTAACACACAGACACACAGTAACAGACACACAGTAACATACAAACACACAATAACACACACACATAACACACAAACACACTAACACACACACAGTAACACACAACACACAGTAACACACACACAGTAACACACAAACACACAGTAACACACAAACACACACACAGTAACACACAAACACACAGTAACACACAAACACACTAACACACACAGTAACACACAAACACACAGTAACACACACACTAACACACAAACACACACACAGTAACACACAAACACACACACAGTAACACAAAAACACACAGTAACACACACACAGTAACACACAAAAACACAGTAACACACACAGTAACACAGAAACACACAGTAACACACACACAGTAAAACACAAACACACAGTAAAACACAAACACACAGTAACACACAAACACACAGTAACACACACACAGTAATACACACAAACACACGCACAGTAACACACAAACACACACACAGTAACACACAAACACACAGTAACACACAAACACACAGTAACACACACACAGTAACACACACACAGTAACACACACACAGTAACACAAACACACAGTAACATACACACAGTAACACACAAACACACAGTAACACACACACAGTAACACACACACAGTAACACACAAACACACAGTAACACACAAACACACAGTAACGCACACACAGTAACACACACAGTAACACACAAACACACACTAACATACACACAGTAACACACACACAGTAACACACAAACACACAGTAACATAAACACAGTAACACACACAGTAACACACAAACACACAGTAACACACACACAGTAACACACACAGTAACACACAAACACAGTAAATCACACACAGTAACACATAAACACACAGTAACATACACACAGTAACACACAAACACACAGTAACACACACACAGTAACACACAAACACAGTAACACACACACAGTAACACACAAACACACAGTAACACACACACAGTAACACACAAACACACAGTAACATACACACAGTAACAAACAAACACACAGTAACACACACACAGTAACACACAAACACTCAGTAACACACATACAGTAACACACAAACACACAGTAACATACAGTAACAAACAAACACTCAGTAACATACACACAGTAACACAAACACACACAGTAACATACACTCAGTAACGCACAAACACTCAGTAACATACACACAATAACACACAAACACACTAACATACATACTGTAACACACAAACACACAATAAATACACAAAGTAACACACAAACACTCAGTAACATACACACAGTAACACACAAACACACACTAACATACACACAGTAACACGCAAACACTCAGCAACATACACACAGTAACACACAAACACACACTAACATACACACAGTAACACATAAACGCTCAGTAACAAACACACAGTAACACAGAAACACTCAGTAACATACACACAGTTACACACAAACAATCAGTAACATACACTCAGTAACACACAATCACTCAGTAACATACACACAGAAACAAACAAACACACACTAACATACACTCAGTAACACACCAACACTCAGTAACATACACACAGTAACACACAAACACTCAGTAACATACACAGAGTAACACAAACATTCAGTAACATACACACAGTAACACACAAACACTCAGTAACATACACACAGTAACACAAAAACACACTAACATACACACATTAACATACAAACAAACACTAACATACACTCAGTAACACACAAAAACACTAACTTACACACAGTAACATACAAACACACACTAACATATACACAGTAACATACAAATGCACACTAACCGACACACAGTAACGCACAAACACACACTAACATACAATCAGTAACACACAAACATACACTAACATACACACAGTAACATACAAACACACTAACATACACTCAGTAACACACAAACACACACTAACATTCACACAGTAACACACAAACACACACTAACATACACACAGTAACACTCAAACACTCAGTAAGATACACACAGTAACACACAAACACTCAGTAACATACACATAGCAACACACAAACACTCAGTAACATAAAAACACACAGTAAGACACAAACACTCAGTTACATACACATAGTAACACACAAACACTCAGTAACATACACACAGTAACACAAACATTCAGTAACATACACACAGTAGCACACAAACACACACTAACATACACTCAGTAACACTCAAACAAACACTAACATACACACAGTAACACACAAACACTCAGTAACCTACACACAATAACACACTAACTACACACAGTAACAGATAAACACACACTAACACTCAGAAACACACAAACACACACTAACATACACACAGTAACATACAAACAAACACTAACATACACTCAGTAACACACAAACACACTAACATACACACTGTAACACACAAACACACAGTAACATACACACTGTAACACACAAACACACAGTAACATACACACAGTAACATACAAACACACACTAACATACACACAGTAACATACAAACAAACACTAACATACACACGGTAACACACAAACACTCACTAACATACACTCAGTATCACACAAACACACTAACATACACACAGTAACACACAAACACACACTAACATACAGACAGTAACATACAAACTCACTAACATACACACAGTAACACACTAACATACAATCAGTAACATACAATCACACTAACACACACAGTAACACACAAACACACACTAACACACAGTAACACGCTAACATACAATCAGTAACATACAATCACACTAACATACACACAGTAATACACAAACACACTAACATACACACAGTAACACACAAACACACTAACATACACACAGTAACACTCAAACACACAGTAACACACACACAGTAACATAGAAACACACTAACATACATACAGTAACATACAAACACACACTAACATACACACAGGAACACACAAACACACTAACATACACTCAATAACACACAAACACACTAACCTGCACACAGTAACACACAAACACACACTAACATACACACAGTAACATACAAACACACACTAACATACACACAGTAACACACAAACACACTAACATACACTCAGTAATACACAAACACACTAACATACACACAGTAACACACAAACACACTAACATACACACAGTAACACACAAACACACAGTAACATACACACAGTAACACAAACACACACTAACATTCACTCAGTAACACAAACACACACTAACATACACTCAGTAAAACACAAACACACACTAACATACACACAGTAACACACAAACACACACTAACATACAGACAGTAACACACAAACATACACTAACATTCACACAGTAACACACAAACACTCAGTAACATACACACTGTAACACACAAACACTCAGTAACATACACACAGTAACACACAAACACTCAGTAACATACACACATTCACACAAACATTCAGTAACATACACACAGTAACACACAAACACACACTAACATACACTCAGTAACACACAAACACACACTAACATACACACATTAACATACAAACTCACACTAACATACACACAGTAACACACAAACACACTAACATACACACAGTAACACACAAACACACTAAGATACACACAGTAACACACAGACACACAAAGATACACACAGTAACACACAGACACACACTCACATACACACAATAACACACAAATACACTAACATACACACAGTATCACACAAACACACTAATATACACACAGTAACACACAAACACACTAACATAAACACAGTAACACACAAACACACTAACATACACACAGTAACACACAAACACACACTAACATACACACAGTAACACAAACACACACTAACATACACTCAGTAACACACAAACACTCAGTAACATACACACTGTAACACACAAACACACAGTAACATACACACAGTAACACACAAACACTCAGTGACATACACACAGTAACATACAAACACACACTATCATCCACACAGTAACATACAAACACACACTAACATATACACATTAACACACAAACACACAGTAAAATATACACATTAAGGCACAAACAGTAACATACACATAGTAACATACAAACACACTAACATACACACAGTAACACACAAACACACTAACAAACACACTAACACACACACTAACATACACACAGTAACACACAAACACACTAACATACACACAGTAACAAACACTAACATACACACAGTAACATACAAACACACTAACATACACACAGTAACACACAAACACAGACTAACATACACACAGTAACATACAAACACACATTAACATACACACTAACATACAAACACACACTAACATACAATAACACACAAACACATACTAACATACACACAGTAACATACAAACACACTAACACAGTAACACACAAACACATACTAACATACACACAGTAGCACACAAACACACTAACATACAGACAAACACACAAACACACACTAACATACACACATTAACACAAACACACACTAACATACACTCAGTAACACAAACACACACTAACATACACTCAGTAACACACAAACACAAACTAACATACACTCAGTAACACACAAACATACACTAACATTCACACAGTAACATACAAACACTCAGTAACATACACACAGTAACACACAAACACTCAGTAACATACACACAGTAATACAAACATTCAGTAACATACACACAGTAACACACAAACACTCAGCAACATACACACAGTAACACACAAACACACACTAACATACACACATTAACATACAAACTCACACTAACATACACACAGTAACAGACAAACACACTAACATACACACAGTAACACACAAACACACACTATCATACACACAAGTAACACACAAACACACACTCACATACACCCAGTAACACACAAACACACACTAACATACACTCAGTAACACACAAACACACACTAACATACACTCAGTAACACACAAACATACACTAACATTCACACAGTAACACACAAACACTCAGTAACACACAAACACTCAGTAACATACACACTGTAACACACAAACACTCAGTCACATACACACAGTAACACACAAACACTCAGTAACATACGCACAGTAACACACAAACACTCAGTAACATACACACAGTAACACAAACATTCAGTAACATACACACAGTAAAACACAAACACTCAGTACCATACACACAGTAACACAAAAACACACACTAACATACACTCAGTAACACACAAACACACACTAACATACACACATTAACATACAAACTCACACTAACATACACACAGTAACACACAAACACACTAACATACACACAGTACCACACAAACACACACTATCATACACACAGTAACACACAAACACACACTCACATGCACACAGTAACACACAAACACACTAACATACACACAGTATCACACAAACACACTAATATACACACAGTAACACACAAACACACTAACATAAATGCAGTAACACACAAACACACTAACATACACACAGTAACACACAAACACTCAGTAACATACACACAGTAACACACAAACACTCAGTGACATACACACAGTAACATACAAACACACACTAACATCCACACAGTAACATACAAACACACACTAACATATACACATTAACACACAAACACACAGTAACATATACACATTAACGCACAAACACACAGTAACATACACATAGTAACATACAAACACACTAACATACACACAGTAACACACAAACACACACTAACATACACACAGTAACACAAACACACACTAACATACACTCAGTAACACACAAACACTCAATAACATACACACTGTAACACACAAACACTCAGTGACATACACACAGTAACATACAAACACACACTAACATCCACACAGTAACATACAAACACATACTAACATATACACATTAACACACAAACACACATTAAAATATACACATTAACGCACAAACAGTAACATACATATAGTAACATACAAACACACTAACATACACACAGTAACACACAAACACACACTAACATACACACAGTAACAAACAGTAACATACACACAGTAACATACAAACACATTAACATACACACAGTAACACACAAACACACTAACATACACACAGTAACATACAAACACACACTAACATACACACAGTAACACACAAACACACACTAACATACACACAGTAACATACAAACACACCAACATACAGTAACATACAAACACACTAACATACACACAGTAACACACAAACACACACTAACATACACACTAACATACAAACACACACTAACATACAATAACACACAAACACATACTAACATACACACAGTAACATACAAACACACTAACACAGTAACACACAAACACACACTAACATACGCACAGTAACACAAACACACTAACTTACAGTAACACACAAACACACACTAACAAACATACAGTAGCACACAAACACAAACTAACGTTCACACAGTAACATACAAACACACACTAACATACACACAGTAACATACAAACACACACTAACATACACTCAGTAACACACAAACACACACTAACATACACACAGTAACATACAAACACACACTAACATACACACAGTAACACACAAGCACTAACATACACACAGTAACATACAAACACACTAACATACACACAGTAACACACAAACACACACTAACATACACACAGTAACACACAAACAGACAGTAACATACACACAGGAACACAAACACACACTAACATACACACAGTAACACACAAACACACTAACATACACACAGTAACACACAAACACACTAACATAAACACATTAACACACAAACACACTAACATACACATAGTAACATACAAACACTAACATACACACTAACACAAACACACACTAACATACAGTAACATACAAACACACACTAACATACACTCAGTAACATACAAACACTAACATACACACAGTAACACACAAACACACACTAACATACACACAGTAACACAAACACAAACTAACACACAGTAACACACACTAACATACACACAGTAACAAACAGTAACATACACACAGTAACATACAAACACATTAACATACACACAGTAACACACAAACACACACTAACATACACACAAACATACAAACACACACTAACATACAATAACACACAAACACATACTAACATACACACATTAACATACAAACACACTAACACAGTAACACACAAGCACATACTAACATACACACAGTAACACACAAACACACACTAACATACACACAGTAACACAAACACTAACATACACTCAGTAACACAAACACACTAACATACACTCAGTAACACACAAACATACACTCAGTAACACACAAACACACACTAACATACAGTCAGTAACACACAAACATACACTAACATTCACACAGTAACACACAAACACTCAGTAACATACACACTGTAACACACAAACACTCAGTAACAAACACACATTAACACACAAACACTCAGTAACATACACACAGTAACACACAAACACTCAGTAACATACACACAGTAATACAAACATTCAGTAACATACACAGTAAAACACAAACACTCAACAACATACACACAGTAACACAAAAACACACTAACATACACTCAGTAACACACAAACACACACTAACATACACACATTAACATACAAACTCACTAACATACACACAGTAACACACAAACACACTAACATACACACAGTAACACACAAACACACACTATCATACACACAGTAACACACAAACACACACTCACATACACACAGTAACACACAAACACACACTAACATACACTCAGTAACACGCAAACATACACTAACATTCACACAGTAAACACAAACACTCAGTAACATACACACTGTAACACACAAACACTCAGTAACATACACACAGTAACACACAAACACTCAGTATCATACACACAGTAACACACAAACACTCAGTAACATACACACAGTAACACAAACATTCAGTAACATACACACAGTAAAACACAAACACTCAGTAACATACACACAGTAACACAAAAACACACACTAACATACACTCAGTAACACACAAACACACACTTACATACACACATTAACATACAAACTCACACTAACATACACACAGTAACACACAAACACACTAACATACACACAGTAACACACAGACACACACTCACATACACACAATAACACACAAATACACTCACATACACACAGTATCACACAAACACACTAATATACACACAGTAACACACAAACACACTAACATAAACACAGTAACACACAAACACACTAACATACACACAGTAACACACAAACACACACTAACATACACACAGTAACACAAACACACACTAACATACACTCAGTAACACACAAACACTCAGTAACATACACACTGTAACACACAAACACTCAGTAACATACACACAGTAACACACAAACACTCAGTGACATACACACAGTAACATACAAACACACACTATCATCCACACAGTAACATACAAACACACACTAACATATACACATTAACACACAAACACACAGTAAAATATACACATTAAGGCACAAACAGTAACATAAACATAGTAACATACAAAAACACTAACATACACACAGTAACACACAAACACACTAACATACACACAGTAACAAACACTAACATACACACAGTAACATACAAACACACTAACATACACACAGTAACACACAAACACAGACTAACATACACACAGTAACATACAAACATACATTAACATACACACAGTAACATACAAACACACACTAACATACAATAACACACAAACACATACTAACATACACACAGTAACATACAAACACACTAACACAGTAACACACAAACACATACTAACATACACACAGTAGCACACAAACACACTAACATACAGACAGTAACACACAAACACACACTAACATACACACATTAACACAAACACACACTAACATACACTCAGTAACACACAAACACACACTAACATACACTCAGTAACACACAAACACAAACTAACATACACTCAGTAACACACAAACATACACTAACATTCACACAGTAACATACAAACACTCAGTAACATACACACTGTAACACACAAACACTCAGTAACATACACACAGTAACACACAAACACTCAGTAACATACACACAGTAATACAAACATTCAGTAACATACACACAGTAACACACAAACACTCAGCAACATACACACAGTAACACAAAAACACACACTAACATACACTCAGTAACGCACAAACACACACTAACATACACACATTAACATACAAACTCACACTAACATACACACAGTAACAGACAAACACAGTAACATACACACAGTAACACACAAACACACACTATCATACACACACTAACACACAAACACACACTATCATACACACAGTAACACACAAACACACACTCACATACACACAGTAACACACAAACACACACTAACATACACTCAGTAACACACAAACACACAGTAACATACACTCAGTAACACACAAACATACACTAACATTCACACAGTAACACACAAACACTCAGTAACATACACACTGTAACACACAAACAATCAGTAACATACACACAGTAACACAAAAACACTCAGTAACATACACACAGTAACACACAAACACTCAGTAACATACACTCAGTAACACAAACATTCAGTAACATACAGTAAAACACAAACACTCAGTAACATACACACAGTAACACAAAAACACACACTAACATACACTCAGTAACACACAAACACACACTAACAGACACACATTAACATACAAACTCACATTAACATACACACAGTAACACACAAACACACTAACATACACACAGTACCACACAAACACACACTATCATACACACAGTAACACACAAACACTCACATACACACAGTAACACACAAACACACTAACATACACACAGTATCACACAAACACACTAATATACACACAGTAACACACAAACACACTAACATAAATGCAGTAACACACAAACACTAACATACACACAGTAACACACAAACACACACTAACATACGCACAGTAACACAAACACACACTAACATACACTCAGTAACACAACAAACACTCAGTAACATACACACAGTAACACACAAGCACTCAGTGACATACACACAGTAACATACAAACACACACTAACATCCACACAGTAACACACAAACACTCAGTAACATACACACTGTAACACACAAACAATCAGTAACATACACACAGTAACACACAAACACTCAGTAACATACACACAGTAACACACAAACACTCAGTAACATACACACAGTAACACAAACATTCAGTAACATACACACAGTAAAACACAAACACTCAGTAACATACACACAGTAACAAAAAAACACACACTAACATACACTCAGTAACACACAAACACACACTAACATACACACATTAACATACAAACTCACACTAACATACACACAGTAACACACAAACACACTAACATACACACAGTACCACACAAACACACACTATCATACACACAGTAACACACAAACACACACTCACATACACACAGTAACACACAAACACACTAACATACACACAGTATCACACAAACACACTAATATACACACAGTAACACACAAACACACTAACATAAATGCAGTAACACACAAACACTAACATACACACAGTAACACACAAACACACACTAACATACACTCAGTAACACACAAACACTCAGTAACATACACACAGTAACACAAGCACTCAGTGACATACACACAGTAACATACAAACACACACTAACATCCACACAGTAACATACAAACACACACTAACATATACACATTAACACACAAACGCACAGTAACATATACACATTAACGCACAAACACACAGTAACATACACATAGTAACATACAAACACACTAACATACACACAGTAACACACAAACACACACTAACATACACACAGTAACACAAACACACACTAACATACACTCTAATACACAAACACTCAATAACATACACACTGTAACACACAAACACTCAGTTACATACACACAGTAACACACAAACACTCAGTGACATACACACAGTAACATACAAACACACACTAACATCCACACAGTAACATACAAACACACACTAACATCCACACAGTAACATACAAACACACACTAACATATACACATTAACACACAAACACACAGTAAAATATACACATTAACGCACAAACAGTAACATACACATAGTAACATACAAACACACTAACATACACACAGTAACACACAAACACACTAACAAACACACTAACACACACACACTAACATAGACACAGTAACACACAAACACACACTAACATACACACAGTAACAAACAGTAACATACACACAGTAACATACAACCACATTAACATACACACAGTAACACACAAACACACACTAACATACACACAGTAACAAACAAACACTAACATACACACAGTAACATACAAACACACACTAACATACACACAGTAACACACAAACACACACTAACATACACACAGTAACATACAAACACACACTAACATACACACAGTAACATACAAATACACTAACATACACACAGTAACACACAAACACACACTAACATACACACTAACATACAAACACACACTAACATACAATAACACACAAACACATACTAACATACACACAGTAACATACAAACACACTAACACAGTAACACACAAACACACACTAACATACGCACAGTAACACAAACACACTAACTTACAGTAACACACAAACACACACTAACAAACATACAGTAGCACACAAACACAAACTAACGTTCACACAGTAACATACAATCACACACTAACATACACACAGTAACATACAAACACACACTAACATACACTCAGTAACACACAAACATACACTAACATACACACAGTAACATACAAACACACACTAACATACACACAGTAACACACAAGCACTAACATACATACAGTAACATACAAACACACTAACATACACACAGTAACACACAAACACACACTAACATACACACAGTAACACACAAACAGACAGTAACATACACACAGGAACACAAACACACACTAACATACACACAGTAACACATAAACACACTAACATACACACAGTAACACACAAACACACTAATATACACAGTAACACACAAACACACTAACATAAACACATTAACACACAAACACACTAACATACACACAGTAACATACAAACACACTAACATACACACAGTAACACAAACACACACTAACATACAGTAACATACAAACACACTAACACTCAGTAACATACAAACACTAACATACACACAGTAACACACAAACACACACTAACATACACACAGTAACACAAACACAAACTAACATACACACAGTAACACACACTAACATACACACAGTAACAAACAGTAACATACACACAGTAACATACAAACACATTAACATACACACAGTAACACACAAACACACACTAACATACACACAAACATACAAACACACACTTACATACAATAACACACAAACACATACTAACATACACACAGTAACACACAAACACATACTAACATACACACAGTAATACACAAACACACACTAACATACACACAGTAACACAAACACACACTAACATACACTCAGTAACACAAACACACACTAACATACACTCAGTAACACACAAACACACACTAACATACACTCGGTAACACACAAACACACACTAACATACACTCAGTAACACACATACACTAACATTCACACAGTAACACACAAACACTCAGTAACATGCACACTGTAACACACAAACACTCAGTAACATACACACAGTAATACAAACATTCAGTAACATACACACAGTAAAACACAAACTCTCAACAACATACACACAGTAACACAAAAACACACACTAACATACACTCAGTAACACACAAACACACACTAACATACACACATTAACATACAAACTCACACTAACATACACACAGTAACACACAAACACACTAACATACACACAGTAACACACAAACACACACTATCATACACACAGTAACACACAAACACACACTCACATACACACAGTAACACACAAACACACACTAACATACACTCAGTAACACACAAACACACACTAACATACACTCAGTAACACGCAAACATACACTAACATTCACACAGTAACACACAAACACTCAGTAACATACACACTGTAACACACAAACACTCAGTAACATACACACAGTAACACACAAACACTCAGTAACATACACACAGTAACACACAAACACTCAGTAACATACACACAGTAACACAAACATTCAGTAACGTACACACAGTAAAACACAAACACTCAGTAACATACACACAGTAACACACAAACACACACTAACATACACTCAGTAACACACAAACACACACTAACATACAATAACACACAAACACATACTAACATACACACAGTAACATACAAACACACTAACACAGTAACACACAAACACATACTAACATACACACAGTAATACACAAACACACACTAACATACACACAGTAACACAAACACACACTAACATACACTCAGTAACACAAACACACACTAACATACACTCAGTAACACACAAACACACACTAACATACACTCAGTAACACACAAACACACACTAACATACACTCAGTAACACACAAACCCACACTAACATACACACATTAACATACAAACTCACACTAAGATACACACAGTAACACACAAACACACTAACATACACACAGTAACACACAAACACACTAATATACACACAGTAACACACAAACACACTAACATACACACAGTATCACACAAACACACTAATATACACACAGTAACACACAAACACACTAACATAAATGCAGTAACACACAAACACACTAACATACACACAGTAACACACAAACACACACTAACATCCACACAGTAACATACAAACACACACTAACATATACACATTAACACACAAACACACAGTAACATATACACATTAAGGCACAAACACACAGTAACATACACATAGTAACATACAAACACACTAACATACACACAGTAACACACAAACACACTAACTAACACACTAACACACACACACACTAACATACACACAGTAACACACAAACACACACTAACATACACACAGTAACAAACACTAACATACACACAGTAACATACAAACACACACTAACATACACACAGTAACACACAACCACACACTAACATACACACAGTAACATACAAACACACACTAACATACACACAGTAACAAACACACTAACATACACACAGTAACACACAAACACACTAACATACAAACACACACTAACATACAATAACACACAAACACATACTAACATACACACAGTAACATACAAACACACTAACACACAAACACACACTAACATACGCACAGTAACACAAACACACTAACTTACAGTAACACACAAACACACACTAACAAACATACAGTAGCACACAAACACAAACTAACGTTCACACAGTAACATACAAACACACACTAACATACACACAGTAACATACAAACACACACTAACATACACTCAGTAACACACAAACACACACTAACATACAGTAACATACAAACACACTAACATACACACAGTAACACACAAACACACACTAACATACACACAGTAACACACAGACAGTAACATACACACAGGAACACAAACACACACTAACATACACACAGTAACACACAAACACACTAACATACACACAGTAACACACAAACACACTAATATACACACAGTAACACACAAGCACTAACATACACACAGTAACACACAAACACACAGTAACACACAAACAGACACTAACATACACACAGTAACACACAAACACCCTAACATACACACAGTAACACACAAACAAACACTAACATACACAGCAACACACAAGCAGACACTAACATACACACAGTAACGCACAAACACACACTAACATACAGTCAGTAACACACAAGCAGACACTAACATACACACAGTTACACACAAACACACACTAACGTACGCACAATAACATACAAACACACACTAAAATACACACAGTAACACACAAACACACACTAACATACACACAGTAACACACAAACACACACTAACATACACACAGTAACACACAAACACAGTAACACACAAACAGACACTAACATACACACAGTAACACACAAACACCCTAACATACACACAGTAACACACAAACACACACTAACATACACACAGTAACACACAAACAAACACTAACATACACTCAGTAACACACAAACACACACTAACATACACACATTAACATACAAACTCACACTAACATACACACAGTAACACACAAACACACTAACATACACACAGTAACACACAAACACACTAATATACACACAGTAACACACAAACACACTCGCATACACACAGTAACACACAAACACACTAACATACACACAGTATCACACAAACACACTAATATACACACAGTAACACACAAACACACTAACATAAATGCAGTAACACACAAACACACTAACATACACACAGTAACACACAAACACACACTAACATCCACACAGTAACATACAAACACACACTAACATATACACATTAACACACAAACACACAGTAACATATACACATTAATGCACAAACACACAGTAACATACACATAGTAACATACTAACACACTAACATACACACAGTAACACACAAACACACTAACTAACACACTAACACACACACACACTAACATACACACAGTAACACACAAACACACACTAACATACACACAGTAACAAACAAACACTAACATACACACAGTAACATACAAACACACACTAACATACACACAGTAACACACAAACACACACTAACATACACACAGTAACATACAAACACACACTAACATACACACAGTAACAAACACACTAACATACACACAGTAACACACAAACACACACTAACATACACACTAACATACAAACACACACTAACATACAATAATACACAAACACATACTAACATACACACAGTAACATACAAACACACTAACACACAAACACACACTAACATACGCACAGTAACACAAACACACTAACTTACAGTAACACACAAACACACACTAACAAACATACAGTAGCACACAAACACAAACTAACGTTCACACAGTAACATACAAACACACACTAACATACACACAGTAACATACAAACACACACTAACATACACTCAGTAACACACAAACACACACTAACATACAGTAACATACAAACACACTAACATACACACAGTAACACACAAACACACACTAACATACACACAGTAACACACAGACAGTAACATACACACAGGAACACAAACACACACTAACATACACACAGTAACACACAAACACACTAACATACACACAGTAACACACAAACACACTAATATACACACAGTAACACACAAGCACTAACATACACACAGTAACACACAAACACACAGTAACACACAAACAGACACTAACATACACACAGTAACACACAAACACCCTAACATACACACAGTAACACACAAACAAACACTAACATACACAGCAACACACAAGCAGACACTAACATACACACAGTAACGCACAAACACACACTAACATACAGTCAGTAACACACAAGCAGACACTAACATACACACAGTAACACACAAACACACACTAACGTACGCACAATAACATACAAACACACTAAAATACACACAGTAACACACAAACACACACTAACATACACACAGTAACACACAAACACACACTAATATACACACAGTAACATACAAACACACACTAACATACACACAGTAACACACAAGCACTAACATACACACAGTAACACACAAACACACAGTAACACACAAACAGACACTAACATACACACAGTAACACACAAACACCCTAACATACACACAGTAACACACAAACACACACACAGTAACACACAAACAAACACTAACATACACACAGTAACACACAAGCAGACACTAACATACACACAGTAACGCACAAACACACACTAACATACAGTCAGTAACACACAAGCAGACACTAACATACACACAGTAACACACAAACACACACTAACGTACACACAATAACATACAAACACACACTAAAATACACACAGTAACACACAAACACACACTAACATACACACAGTAACATACAAACACACACTAATATACACAGTAACACACAAACACACAGTAACATACACACAGTAACACAAACACACGCTAACATACACACAGTAACATACAAACACACACTAAAATACACACAGTAACACACACACACTAAAATACACACAGTAACACACAAACACACACTAACATACACACAGTAACACACAAACAAACACTAACATACACACTAACACACAAGCAGACACTAACATACACACAGTAACGCACAAACACACACTAACATACAGTCAGTAACACACAAGCAGACACTAACATACACACAGTAACACACAAACACACACTAACGTACACACAATAACATACAAACACACACTAAAATACACACAGTAACACACACACACTAACATACACACAGTAACATACAAACACACACTAATATACACACAGTAACACACAAACACACAGTAACATACACACAGTAACACAAACACACGTTAACATACACACAGTAACATACAAACACACACTAAAATACACACAGTAACACACACACACTAAAATACACACAGTAACATACAAACACACACTAACATACACACAGTAACACACAAACACACACTAACATACACACAGTAACACAAACACATACTAACATTCATACAGTATCATACAAACACTAACATACACACAGTATCATACAAACACACTAAAATACACGCAGTAACATACAAACACAAACTAACATGCAAACAGTAACAAACACACACTAACATACCCGCAGTAACATACAAACACACACTAACATACACACGGTAACATACAAAGACACACTAACATACACAGTAACACACAAACACAGTAACATACAAACAGTAACATACAAACACCAACATACACAGTAACATACAAACACACACTGATATACAAGCACACAGTAACATACAAAGACTAACATACATACAGTAACACACACAGTAACAGAGATACAATCAGTCACATATAGTAATATACAAACACATTAATATGCACACAGTAACATACAATCAGTAACAGATACAGCCAGGCACGTAGTAACATAGAAACACACAGTAGCATACACACAGTAACATACACACTGTAACAGAGATAAAGTCAGGCACATGTAGTAACATATAAAAACACACAGTAACATACAGACTAACAGAGATACAGACAGGCACATATAGTAACATACAAACACACTAACATATACACAGTAGCAGAGATAGAGTCAGGCACATATAGCAACATACAGACACTCAATAACATAGATACAGTCAGGCACATATAGGAACGTACAAATACACAAACATGCAGGCACAAATAGTAACATACAAACACTAACATACAGACACACTAATAGAGATACAGTCAGTCACATAATAGTAACATACAGACACACAGTAACACAGATATGGTCTAGCACATATAGTAACATACAGATACACACAGTAACACAGAGATAGTCAGGCACTCATAGTAACATACAAACCGAGACAATAACGCACAGATACAATCAGGCACATATAATAACACAGATACAGTCAAGGAACATACAGACACACTAACACACATACAGTCAGGCACATATAGTAACATACTAACATACATTAACAGTGATACAGTCAGGCACATATAGTAACATACAGACATACACAGTAACACAGATACAGTCAGGCACATATAATAACATACAGGCATACAATAACACAGAGATACAGTCAGGCACATACAGCAAAACAAAGATACAGTCAGACACACATAGTAACACAGATAAAGTCAAGCACATATGGTAACATATAGACACAGACAATAACACTGATACAGTCAGACTCATAGTAACATGCAAACACACTAACATGCAGACACATACAGTAACATAGAGTTACAATCAGGCACATGTAACATACAGACACATACAATAACACACAGATACAGACAGGCGCATACAGTAACATACAAACACATTAATATACAGAGATACAGTCAGGCACATGTAATAACACATAAACACAGTAACACAGATAAAGTCAGACACATATAGTAACATACAAACAGTAATAGAGATGCAGTCAGGCACATATAGTAACATATGGTCACAATAAAACACAGATACAGTCAGGTACATATTGACACAGTAACAAAGAGAGATACAGTCAGGCATATATAGTAACATACAGTTACACACAGTAACACACAGATACAGTCAGGCACATATAGTAACATGCAAACAAATTAACACATAGAGATGCAGTCATGCACATATAGTAACTTACACACAATAACACTCAAAGATACAGTAAGGCACAGATAGTAACATGCAAACACATAGCATATACACACAGTAACACACAGGTAGTCAGGCACATATGGTAACATACAGACACACAATAACACAGCTACAATCAGGCACATTTGGTAACATATGAACACACAGATAGTAGCATACAAACACAGTAACATACACACAGTAACAGAGGTACAGTCAGGCACATATAATAACATACAAACACACAGTAACATACAGACACAAACAATAACATACAGAGATACAGTCAGGCACATATAGTAACATAGAGACACACACAATAACACAGAGTCAGGCACATATACCATACAAACACACAGTAACATACAGACACAGGCACACACAGTAACATAGATACAGTCAGGCACATATAGCAACTAACACACACAGTATCATACAGAAATGCATAGTAACATAGATACAGTCATCCACATATAGTAACATACAGACACACAACTAACAGAGATACAGTCAGGTACGTATTGTAACATACAATCAGAGTATGTTAATACAGACACAGAAACGGTCAGACACAAATAGTAACATACAGACACACAGTAAGGTACAGATGCAGACACACACACTAACACACAGCGATATAGTCAGCCACATATAGTAACATACAGACACACAACCTAACAGAGATACAGTCAGGCACATATAATAAAATACAAACACAGTAACATACAGACACATACAGTAACACAGAGATACAGTCAGATACATATTGACACAGTAACAAAGAGATACAGTGAGGCACATATAGTAACGTACAAACAAACAGTAACACAGAGATGCAGTCATGCACATATAGTAACATGCAAGCACATAGTAGCATACACACAGGTACAGGCAGGCACATATACCATACAAACACACAGTAACATACAGACACAGTAACACAGATACAGTCAGGCACATATAGTAACATACACAGTATCATACAGACATGCATAGTAACACAGATACAGTCATCCACATATAGTAACATACAGACACATTAACAGATACAGTCAGGCACATATAAAATACAAACACAGTAACATACAGACATACAGTAACACACAGATACAGTCAGCCACATATAGTAACATACAGACACATATAGTAACATACAGACACACAGTAACACACAGATACAGTCAGCCACATATAGTAACATACACACACAGTAAGATACAGATGCAGACACATACACTAACACACAGCGATATAGTCAGCCACATAGTAACATACAAACATGTAGCAACACATAGAGATAGTCAAGTGCACATAGTAACAAACAAATGCACAGTAACACACAGACACACAGTAACACACAGATACGGTCAGGCGCATATAGACACACACAGTAACACATATAGTCAGGCACATATAGTAACATACAAATGCAGTAACATACAGACACACACAGTAACACATAGAGATACAGTTGGGCACATATAGTAACATACAGACACACTCAGTACACATAGAGATACAGTCAGGCACATATAGTAATATACAGGCACACACAGTAACACAGATACAGTCAGCCACATATAGTAATATCACACACAGTAACACAACTTTAGTGAAGCACATATAGTAACATGCAAACACAGAAAAACACATGGACATACAGTAATATACAGAGATACAGTTAGACACATATAATAACATACAAACACACAGTAACATGCAGACATACAGAAAGACTCACACAGTAACACAGATACAGTCAGCCACATATAGTAACATACAGACATACAGTCACACAGAAAAAACAGGCATACACAGAAACGCACAGAGATACAGTCAGGCACCTATTAGTAACATACAGACACAAAGTAACACACAGATACAATAACATGCGCAGACACACAGTAATACATACATACAGACAAATAGACACAGGCACACATCGAGTCCATCATATACACACACAGTTGCATGCAGATACACACAAAGATGCACACAGGCACAAGCAGACAAAGATATGCACATATACAGACACACTCGCACTCAAAAATGGAAACATAAACACCTACATACATATACACACACACGTATTATATATATAAGAATTAGCTGGGCTTGACTTTATGCTGGAGGCAGTAGATTGGCTTGCACTGTCCAATAGAACACCAGGGACCAGGAGATGCTGTTGTTAAATATAAAACCTCCATATCATCTTTATTATAGAACTGTGATTATCTTGTTTTTATTGCACAAAACAACTGAAAGATCTTTAGTGAAAAGTGCTTTGACAGGGATGATCACACTCGGAATCCCAGACATTGTAGAAAAATGATTTTTCTGTGTGACAGTGTTGCTGACTTTTCCAGATCATTGGCTAAAAGTTACAGAAAACGCCAGAAAATTCTCAGCTTTTTTTGTTTAATATATAAAAACATCATGGAAGTTCAGTGAAGGAAAGAAAATTCCATATATATATATATATATACCTATATATTTATATGTAGACTTTTCCTACACAAATGTAACAGAGTCACTTCCTCATCAGAAACACCTGGGGTTCACTTTTATTCCTTATTCTGCACCACCCCCCCACCCCCCCACTGAGTTTTGTGCACAGAATGTTCTGATAAAAATGCTGCAATTAAATATTTACAGCTCGAGTGAAGTTAGTGAACATTTCCTCTTGTCCTTTCCTTTGTGTCAGAAGAGACCACAAGAACTGTACGATCACAGGGGGTCCGTCTGTACATGAGCACCATGTGTTAGAACTTGTTGGTTCAAGGGGGATGATAATTAGTGTCCAATCACAGATCAAGACACATGCACTGGTTTGTTCAGGAAATGTAAGAGTTCCAGTTGGTTATAAGGTTTAGCTCTGTGCTTTTCTGTCGGGACGAGTTGGCACTGATAATGGATGAGCTGGCTCCAGATAGGATACCTCAGCTTGTGGCCATGTATGTGTACAATGCTTCAAGATATCCACTCACTGTGTGTCAGGTTGACTAGTCAGGACGTGAGGATGGATGTGCATATTGCGGAATTGAGCTCAATGACCTGTTAGGAACAGGAGGTATGAAAACCTCAGAGTCCATAGTAGTATATGTATATTAGATATGGCAAGGAGTGACCCATCGAATCCCTCCTGCTCCATCACTGACAGCTACTGACTCAGATGGTTCCTGTTCCATTTTTTAGATCTTCAGTGAATCCCATGTTAGTTTTTCATAATGGTGTAACTATTCAGAATGTACAAGGACAAGGGGTGGGGATTAAATGGGTGGGTAGAGTCAGTGATAGTGGAGTGTGTACGTGGGGCTGTGGGAGGGGATTAAATGGGTGGGTAGAGTCAGTGATAGGGGAGAGTGTACATGGGGCTGTGGGAGGGGATTAAATGGGTGGGTAGAGTCAGTGATAGGGGAGAGTGTACATGGGGCTGTGGGAGGGGATTAAATGGGTGGGTAGAGTCAGTGATAGTGGAGAGTGTACATGAGGCTGTGGGAGGGGGGTAAATGGGTGGGTAGAGTCAGTGATAGGGGAGAGTGTACATGAGGCTGTGGGAGGGGGGTAAATGGGTGGGTAGAGTCAGTGATAGGGGAGAGTGTACATGGGGCTGTGGGAGGGGATTAAATGGGTGGGTAGAGTCAGTGATAGGGGAGAGTGTACATGGGGCTGTGGGAGGGGATTAAATGGGTGGGTAGAGTCAGTGATAGGGGAGAGTGTACATGAGGCTGTGGGAGGGGGGTAAATGGGTGGGTAGAGTCAGTGATAGGGGAGAGTGTACATGGGGCTGTGGGAGGGGATTAAATGGGTGGGTAGAGTCAGTGATAGGGGAGAGTGTACATGGGGCTGTGGGAGGGGATTAAATGGGTGGGTAGAGTCAGTGATAGGGGAGAGTGTACATGGTGCTGTGGGAGGGGATTAAATGGGTGGGTAGAGTCAGTGATAGGGGAGAGTGTACATGGGGCTGTGGGAGGGGATTAAATGGGTGGGTAGAGTCAGTGATAGGGGAGAGTGTACATGGGGCTGTGGGAGGGGATTAAATGGGTGGGTAGAGTCAGTGATAGGGCAGAGTGTACATGGGGCTGTGGGAGGGGATTAAATGGGTGGGTAGAGTCAGTGATAGGGGAGAGTGTACATGGGGCTGTGGGAGGGGATTAAATGGGTGGGTAGAGTCAGTGATAGGGGAGAGTGTACATGGGGCTGTGGGAGGGGATTAAATGGGTGGGTAGAGTCAGTGATAGGGGAGAGTGTACATGGGGCTGTGGGAGGGGATTAAATGGGTGGGTAGAGTCAGTGATAGGGGAGAGTGTACATGGGGCTGTGGGAGGGGATTAAATGGGTGGGTAGAGTCAGTGATAGGGGAGAGTGTACATGGGGCTGTGGGAGGGGATTAAATGGGTGGGTAGAGTCAGTGATAGGGGAGAGTGTACATGGGGCTGTGGGAGGGGATTAAATGGGTGGGTAGAGTCACTGGGGAGAATTTTCCCCCCAATGGTGGGTGGGGGGAGGGGGGGGGGGGGGTGCGGGGGGTGGGTGGAGGGGTGGGGGTGGCTGCTGGGCAGGGGCAGGTGCGAACCCGATCGGCGGCGCCTTTTTACGTGGGCGGGCCAGTTAAGGCCTCTCCAGCATGACGTGCGCCCAGAAGCACTGAGCGCTCCCTGTGTGGGTAGGGAAGGATTCCCAGAGTCGGGACCTGTGATCTTTTGTGCACGTGTGCGAAAGAGTCCAGAAATCTCCCTGAGGCACAGAGGTGCCTCAGGGAGAGTAGTTTCAGTTTTAAACATGTAAATAAATTTAAAAAATGTAAAACATGTACCCTCAAGTGACAGTGTTCTTACCTCAATTAGTCTGCCTTTTACTTCTGCAGTGTACGTCTGTGCAGTGTATATCTGTGTGTCCTGGTTATTGGGTAGGTTCCTATATTAGCTCATGTGTAAACAGCAAAGCCTTAGTCAAGCTTACTGCTACTGACAATAAAAGATGTTACACAAGTTCCCAGTGTTTTTTTCTGTGAAAGCAGGAATATCAGTGGCTGGTTTGGATGACTGGAGAGGTTCAGCTCACCCTCATTATAGAACTCAACTTGGTGACTGAGCTCTGTGGTTACTGCCAAGAGATGAGCCGTGCCTGGCACATACTGTAGCACATAACGGAGCTGGTACCCAGGCACCTTCGACCAAGCTAGTGTTATGAACGAGAGAGTTATGATTAGACTGTAATTAAAAATACAGTGTCACATGAGCTGGGACATGTCAATGAATTTCTAAAAAAAATTTTATTCAATTTTTAAACACTTCATGAAACCTCATCCTGCCCATGGATGCGGTTCCATGAAAAATGTGAAGGCCGCCTGGGCTCTTCTCCTGCCAGCCAACCTAGCATTCTAAACTGCTTTAATTGATTTCTTAATGGCCTTTATTGGCTGTTGACATTTTGGTGGACACGCCTGATGTCATTGCACGTGTCAGTGAGTGGGCCCCTCCCCCCGCTCATCAACATGAAAATTCTGCCCAGTGATAGGGGAGAGTGTACATGGGGCTGTGGGAGGGGATTAAATGGGTGGGTAGAGTCAGTGATAGGGGAGAGTGTACATGGGGCTGTGGGAGGGGATTAAATGGGTGGGTAGAGTCAGTGATGGGGGAGAGTGTACATGGGGCTGTGGGAGGGGATTAAATGGGTGGGTAGAGTCAGTGATAGGAGAGAGTGTACATGGGGCTGTGGGAGGGGATTAAATGGGTGGGTAGAGTCAGTGATAGTGGAGTGTGTACGTGGGGCTGTGGGAGGGGATTAAATGGGTGGGTAGAGTCAGTGATAGCGGGAGAGTATACATGGGGCTGTGGGAGGGGGGTAAATGGGTGGGTAGAGTCAGTGATAGGGGAGAGTGTACATGGGGCTGTGGGAGGGGATTAAATGGGTGGGTAGAGTCAGTGATAGGGGAGAGTGTACATGGGGCTGTGGGAGGGGGTTAACTGGGTGGGTAGAGTCAGTGATAGGAGAGAGTGTACATGGGGCTGTGGGAGGGGGTTAAATGGGTGGGTAGAGTCAGTGATGGGGGAGAGTGTACATGGGGCTGTGGGAGGGGATTAAATGAGTGGGTAGAGTCAGTGATAGGGGAGAGTGTACATGGGGCTGTGGGAGGGGATTAAATGGGTGGGTAGAGTCAGTGATAGGGGAGAGTGTACATGGGGCTGTGGGAGGGGATTAAATGGGTGGGTAGAGTCAGTGATATGGGAGAGTGTACATGGGGCTGTGGGAGGGGATTAAATGGGTGGGTAGAGTCAGTGATAGGGGAGAGTGTACATGGGGATGTGGGAGGGGATTAAATGGGTGGGTAGAGTCAGTGATGGGGGAGAGTGTACATGGGGCTGTGGGAGGGGGTTAAATGGGTGGGTAGAGTCAGTGATGGGGGAGCGTGTACATGGGGCTGTGGGAGGGGATTAAATGGGTGGGTAGAGTCAGTGATAGGGGAGAGTGTACATGGGGCTGTGGGAGGGGATTAAATGGGTGGGTAGAGTCAGTGATAGGAGAGATTGTACATGGGGCTGTGGGAGGGGATTAAATGGGTGGGTAGAGTCAGTGATAGGGGAGAGTGTACATGGGGCTGTGGGAGGGGATTAAACGGGTGGGTAGAGTTTCTTTTGCGATGTTTCCTGCAGCCAGTCATGATCCCACAAGTCGAAGGATACTGCTGCTGACCTTCATTGTGAATGAGTTCCTATTCTCTATCAAAGAATCCTCATTTTATTCAATGGCTTTTAAATCCGTTGAGTTTATATTTTGGCAAATGGTCAAAATAACTGAAAATACTGATCATTTGAAAATCTAACTAATGTGACTTCTTACCTCAATTAGTCTCTGCCTTTTACCTCTGCAGTGTACACCCGTGCAGTGTACACCCATGCAGTGTACACCTGTGCAGTGCATATCTGTGAAGTGTACATCTGTGCAGTTTACATCTGTGTGTCCTGGTTATTTGGTGGTTCCTATAGCAGCTGAAGTGTAAACAGCAAAGCCTTAGTCAAGCTTACTGCTACTGACAATAAAAGATGTTACACAAGTTCCCAGTGTTTTTTTCTGTGAAAGCAGGAATATCAGTGGCTGGTTTGGATGACTGGAGAGGTTCAGCTCACCCTCATTATAGAACTCAACTTGGTGACTGAGCTCTGTGGTTACTGCCAAGAGATGAGCAGTGCCTGGCACATACTGTAGCACATAACGGAGCTGGTACCCAGGCACCTTCGACCAAGCTAGTGTTATGAACGAGAGAGTTATGATTAGACTGTAATTAAAAATACAGTTCCATTGTTGGTATGAGAGTGCCCTGGAAAATCCAGGTCTGCCTTAGTGGGGAACTTTGCAGTTACATTGATTGGGAAAAGACTGATTGAAGTGTTCACTCACTTCCTCAGAGTGGGACAATAGTTATCACCTTCACATAGAAAAAAATGGCATAAACGATGGATCAATCCAATCCCTCTTTGTGCATTCCAACTAACTAAATGAAGTTGTCTTCAAACGGGTTTGGGGGGAGTCTCAAAAATCAGTGATCATCAAACCCATTACAGACATTTTCTTGGAAAAGAGTACATCACTTTCAATAGTCTATCAGATTGTTCTTTTGAAACATGGCAGAGAATTTTCTCAATCAGCTCTCACTGTTGAGAGTCTTATATCATTTTCATGTTGAACTTGCGAGGAGCATCTGCGGTCCCTATACCTGCGTCTGATTTTCTAGGCACATACTCGATTTCGATGTTGTGTTTTGTGTTCCCCTTGCCTCTACTCCAGAGAAACAGCAGTACGAGACAAAAGAGAACAACTCCCAGAAAAGAAATAAATCCCATGGTGGTCGCTATGATTAGTGTTTTAATATCAAATGGAAAAGGCACAGAGGCACGGGTGTTGTTGGCATTGCTGTCATTGGGCTGATTGGTAATAAAAGCAAAGGTCTTGTTTGGCTGCTGACCCCAGTCTGGGGAGTAACCTCTGACATGCAGGCTGGCACTGGAGGTATCATTCCCTCCAGCATTCATTGCAATGCACTGGTAGCTGCCGTTATCCTGTAACTGAGCATAACGCACCTCGAGTGTGCCGTCTGGGAACACCGTGAGCCTTCCGTTAGTCTTGCTGGAGATCTGACGTTTCCTTGGAGACACCCACAGGATGACTGGAGGTGGGTCTCCATCAGCTCTGCAGACAAAGTGGACGGTGTGGCCTTCATCGACGTAGATCCTCTGGGGCTTCTTGTCACGAATCCTGGCCTTCCGGCAGGTGAAGTAATTGGGTAGCAAAACGTCGGGGAAATCCTTGAATTCTTTGCCTTGGACTATCTCTGGGGTGGTACAGACAGGCTGCTCTCTGTTAAAGTTAAGACGCCAGCGACGTCGGAAGATCCACAGGAGCCTGCAATCGCAGGCGAGGGGGTTGTTGTCCATGATAAGGGTCTCCAGATTACCAACTGAATGGAAGACAGCCTCCTCCAAAGTTGTCAAGTAGTTGCTGGACACATTGAGGACTCGAAGGTGATTAAGCCCTCGGAAAGCATATGGCTCAATTGTGTTGAGTTGTCCTCCAGCCAAGTGGATTTCCTGAAGTCGGAGCAGCTCCTGCATCATGTGCCCTTGCACAGTTGTAATGGGGTTAAAGGACAAATTGAGAAACTTCAGATAGACCAAATGGCGGATTGCTACGTAAGGAACAGATGTTAGATTGCAGCTGGTAATGGTGAGCGAGGTGAGGTTCAAACCATAGAGACAATTGGGAGCCATAGTGTCCAGAAATGGCCAGTGAGAAATCTCCAAGACTTTGAGACGATACAGTCGTTTGAAGGAATAGTTCTGAATCACATTAATGTTCAAAAAACGGAGTCTTAACACTATTAGACCATGCAAATGGCTCAGGGCTTCAGTGGGTATGGTGGTCAGGTTACATTTCTCGAGGGTCAACTGCTCCAGACTGTGGAGACCACTGAAAGCTCGATGGGAGATGTAGACAAGATCATTGTCCCCCACCTCCAGGGACTTGAGGTTGTACAAGTCTTGAAACATGTAATCCAACAAGATGACGATCTTGTTCTCACTGATGTCCAGCTGGGTCAGGTTGTTGAGTCCAGTGAATACTCCAAGAGGTATGAGCTTGAGTCTGTTACTCCTCAACCCTAGTGACCTAAGGTTAAAGAGGTTACTGAAAGCCCCTGGCTCAACAGTCGAAATAATATTCTCATTCAACTCCAACTCCTCCAGCAGTGGGTAAGCTGCAAATTCATCTTGGTTGATGGTCTTTATCCGGTTCTTGCTGAGGTCCAACAATCTAGTTTCGGTGGGAATCCCTTCTGGGACCGTGATGAAGCGTTTCCGATGACACACCACAGATCTCTCCTGCGCTGAGCAGTCACAACGCGCTGGACAGCCCATTGCGTGTCCTGACAAAACCGCTCCCAATATCAGCAGCAGGATGGGCTGCCAGCAGGTCAGGCCACAGCTTTGCATACCAACCTCTCCAGGCAGCATCCTACTTCTTACCTGAAAACAGCAGAGACACACAGGTTAGCAAAAGGACTCTTATTTAGCCCTACAGTGAACATTTACCCATAGTTACCTCTAGAATGCACACATACATTTAGAAAATTACCTTATTATCCTTACAATGTACATTTAACAATGTAACCTCAAATCCCCAAATACACCTAGTAATCTGAACCCCCCCAATACACACAGTAATCTGAACCCCCCCAAATACACACAGTAATCTGAACCCCCCAAATATACCCAGTAATCTGAACCCCCCCAATACACCCAGTAATCTGAACCCCCCAAATATACCCAGTAATCTGAACCCCCCCAATACACACAGTAATCTGAACCCCCCCAATACACCCAGTAATCTGAACCCCCCCAAATACACACAGTAATCTGAACCCCCCCAATACACCCAGTAATCTGAACCCCCCCAAATACACAGTAATCTGAACCCCCCAAATACACACAGAGGGTGATGTGTGGAACCTAAATACAACTGGTATCTTCCCAGACCCACTCAAAGCTCTTATCAGCACAATGACAGTGTTTAACAATCTCGGTGTTCAGGTACCCACACGCACTTCATGCTGAGAGCCCACAATCAGGACAAAAATCCTCAGAGCTTTCTCCCTGCTTTTCTTTCTCTGCACTGAACCATTTACAAGATTGGATGTTCACATTAATTGTTGAAAATAGTAATATTGAATTGCGCTCCCAGTCGAGTTATCAACCCTCCAGGATTGTCCTGGAGATTCCAGGAATTAAAGATTAATGTCCAAGACATGGCTCTGATTGAAAATTCCCAGTGAAACAGCACAGGTGTACATGATAAGTGTTTTATTTTCAGTATCTTTAACATTTTGATGTATTATTTATAAAATTATTCATGATTTGAATAAAGGCTTTTTGACAGGCAAGTCAGGGTCAGCCAATTGGAGAATGGCAATTCTGCTTCTCCAATTGGTGGGGTTTTAGCCAATCAATGGCTAGATGGAGGTTGGAGGCAGGCGGTCACATGATGCAATCTCCAGGATAACGTTGACAACCCAAACTCTTCTCACAGCTCATCAGCCGCAGCTTTCTTGGCCTGGAGTATTGTAATTGTAAATCTCATCACTGGACTGCTGGCTGGGGCAGTCCCTCCATCAGACTCTCTCGTGTGAGAATAAGTTAGAAAAACCCTTTTTAAAAATTGCACAAATGGGCAGACTGCAGTGAGAAATGAATCACTGGAAACAACTGATTGAGAAACAAAGACAGTGAACACAGGGCAAAGTCATTCTCTTTGGCACATGAGAAGGAAGAAAAAGACCTGCATTTATACAGTACTTTTCACAACCTCAGGACGTTCCAAAGTTCTTCACAACCAATGAAGTTCTTTTTGAAATGTAGTCACTGTTGTAATGTAGGAAGCGTGGCAGCCAATTTGTGCACAGCAAGCTCCCACAAACAGCAATGCGATAATGACCAGATAATCTGCCTTTGTGACGTTGGTTGAGGGATAAATACAGGCCCCAGGACATCAGGGAGAACTCCACCTGATCTTTGATACCGTGCCATTGGACCTTCTACCAGACCCGAGGGGGCAGATGGAGTCATAGGCTGGAATTTTCAACCCCCTTTGGCAGCGGGCACCATATCAGGCCTGAGTGGACAATATGGCAAGAAGGCCAAAAATCGGTTTCACACCATCGTGAACCCAGTTTGTGATTGTCCGCTCCACCTGTCAATGGCGGGCGGCGTTTCTCACTGCTGCATGTCGGGAACTAATATCAAAATTTTAGCATCTCATTATAAGCCTTGCTCACTGGAATCATTCTCTCTTCCCCCCCCCCCCCCCCACACACACACTGGATCATTCGGGCACGTTGGTGTGCAATGTTTCACAACTGATCATAAGCAACATGCACCTAGCGAGCTGCACTTCACGCGAGGCTTCGGAGGTTTGTTTGCCTATCTTAATTCGGGCAGCACTCGTGGTCATCAGTGCCAGGCTTCACAGACAGCACCACATCACTTTTGGGAGGCTTTTCAACGGCTGCAGGGCTATGGCTTGCTTGGAGAAGGGGGAGAAGTAGCCTTAGGCAAGGAAAGAGGTTGCAGGGTGAGGGCTGTACTGGAGAAGGGAGGTATCCCAGGGTGTGTGTGGGGACACATGTTGATCTAAGCAAGTGGCCTCAAGATGGTGAGGGCTGAAGAGGCAGTCTTCAGAGGAGTTGAGGCCAGATGGAGATGTGAGGGTGTGTGTGAGAGAGGGCGTGGTAATGTCTCTTGAGCTGGCAGTGCGTGAGATGCCAGTGAATGTGGGATGGGCTTGTGAGTGTGTGAGTTTAGAGTGATGACATGGTTGCCTCACCCTGGCCATAAGACCATAAGACGTAGAAGCAGAAGTAGGCCATTCGGCCCATCGGATCTGCTCCACCATTCAGTGAGATTATGGCTGATCCGATAATCCTCAACTCCCCTTTCCTGCCTTTTCGTCACATCCCTTGATTCCCTTACTGATTAAAAATCTGTTTATCTCAGCCTTGAATATACTGAACAACCCAGCCTCTACAGCCCTCTGCGGTAAAGAATTCCACAGATTGACTACCCTCTGAGAGAAGAAATTCCTCCTCATCTCTGTCTTAAATGGGCAGCCCCTTACTCTGAGATTATGCCCTCTAGATGCTCCCACAAGGGGAAACAACCTCTCAGCATCTACCCTGTCAAGCCCCCTAAGAATCTTATATGTTTCAATAAGGTTGCCTCTCATTCTTCTAAACTCCAATGAGTACAGGCCCAACCTTCTCAACCTCTCCTCATGAGAAAAATCCCTCCATCCTCGGGATTAACCTAGTGAACCTTCTCTGGACTGCCTCCAATGCCAGTATATCTTTCCTTAGATAAGGGGACCAAAACTGTTCACAGTATTCTAGGTGTAGTATAACTAGTGCCTTGTATAGTTTTAGCAAGACTTCCCTATTTTTATACTCCATTCCCTTTGAAATAAAGGCCAACATTCCATTTGCCTTACCTATTACCTGCTGAATTTATATGTTAGCTTTTTGGGATTCATGCACGAGGACCCCCAAATCCCTCTGTGCTGCAGCTTTCTGCAGTCTTTCTCCATTTAAATAATGTTCAGCTCCTCTATTTTTCCTGCCAATGTGCATAACCTCACACTTTCCCAGTTATATTCCATCTGTCACCTTTTTGCCCACTCACTTAATCTGTCTATATCCCTCTGTAGACTCCTTCTGTCTTCCTCACCACTTGCCTTCCCACCTATTTTTGTGTCACCTGCAAACTTGCCGATAGTACATTCACTTCCCGCATCCAAGTCATTACTATATGTTGTAAATAATTGCGGCCCCAGCACTGATCCCTGTGACACTCCACTAGTTTCAGGTTGCCATCCTGAAAATGCCCCCCTTATCCCAACTCTCTGTCTTCTATTAGTTAGCCAATCCCCTGTCCATGCTAATATACTACACCCAACACCATGGGCTCTTATCTTATTAAGTAGCTTTATGTGTGGTATCTTATCGAACACCTTTTGGAAATCCAAATATATTACATCTACTGGCTCCCTTTATCTATCCTGCTTGTTACCTCTTCAAATAATTCTAATAAATTAGTCAGACATGATTTCCCCTTCATGAAGCCATGCTGACTCTGCTTGATTAGATTATGTATTTCTAAATATTCTGCTATTACATCCTTTATTATAGACTCCAACATTTTTCCAATGACAGATGTTAAGCTAACTGGCCTGTAGTTACCTTTTTTTGTTTCCCTCCCTTTTTGAATAAGGGTGTTACATTGGCAGTTTTCCAATCCTCTGGGACTTTTCCAGAATCTAAGGACTCTTGGAAGATTACCATCAGTGTGTCCACCATCTCTGCAGCTATTACCATTTATATTCTAGGATGCAACCCATCAGGTCCAGGAGACTTAGCGGCCCTTAGCCCCATTAGCTTCCCTAATACTTCTTCTCTAGTGATAGTTATTGTATTTGTTTTCTCCCCCACTTTTGCCCCATGATTATTTAGTCTGGCGGCATAGATGAGATCATTCATCATCTTTCTGCACTGGATGACCGACCTCTTCTGTGCAGCGTTGGCACTGACCACACTGCCGCTGCCTCCCAAGCCGGAGTGGTGAGCTGGTTGGACCTCCTGCAGCCAGAGCAGGGGTGGAGGACATGACGGCATGCCTCCAAAAGACAGTCCAGTGACGGTCACTGCACTCTTCTTGGCTTCCAGGGCCATGTCTTCACTGGGGCAGTCCTGGGCTGTGGGCATTGCGAATTGTTTGTGCAGCTGCCCTTGGAGTGAGGAAATTGTGAGGTAACAGCGTAGTGGGTGATTCAGAGGCCGACTGCCTGCCAGATGGCTTGGTTCCTTTGGCTGCATCATTAATGAAGCGGGAAATGGACAATACGGTAGCTGGCGGGTCAGATGTCTTTTCCGACCTCCACCACTGCACTTAGTGCAATTCTGGGACAATTCTTGTTTGAAAGTCTGCACCTCTGACAGTGCAGCACTCCTTCAGTACTGCACTAAAGTATAATTCTGGGGTTTGTGCTCAAGTCTCTGGAAAGGGACAATCTTCTAACTCAAAGAGGTGACAGCAGTAACCCCCTGAGCCAGGGCTGACGTTCAATTGACACTAAACAGTTTTGCTGAGTTTGCCCCAGTTTGCTGTTCCTGGTATAGGGCAATATCCTGGGTAAAGCATGACTTAAAATCTCACACTTAGAATTTGGCTGATGGAGACAGCTCCAGAGAGAGAGAACAAGGACTAGACAGGGGATGGAGGGTGTGAAAGGGCTAGAGGAGTGTGTATAAATATCTCGTGATGTGTGTAGCTAGTCATGTTTTAACTGTGCTTGTGTTCTTGCTGCGAGGTATACAGCTCATGACTGAGATTCATGACTGAGATTATACACTCCTAGCATATGGCAGCTTGACAAATACATGAATAGGATGGGAATAGAGGGATTCGGACCCCGAAAGTGCAAAATGTTTTAGTTGACGGGCAATATGATCGGCGCAGGCTTGGAGGGCCGAAGGGCCTGTTCCTGTGCTGTACTTTTCTTTGTTCTTTGTTCTTCTTTGTTCATATGGATACTAACGTGTACCGATACCATGCATAATGCAAACTTGTTTACTTGCATGCACGCACGCACACAGTGCATCGGCACATCCTTACAGACTCAAGTGCACAGATACAAGTGTTCATGTTCATACAGTCACGTTTACACAGACATACCTACTTGCATTCAGCTTTTCATATGGGCTGAGGAAGATGATGTTTTAAGATCACAGCATTCTAGCTGAACCTTGCACAGTCCGGCTTGGCTTCATGCCACACGGTTTTTCTTTTGTTGCTAAGATCTCCCTGTACTCTTTGCAAAAGCTATTTCACTGTCACTGAGTGTTTCTGTCAGATCTGCAAGCAGTGTCTGTCCAGTGACAATGCAGAATCTGGGGCTGGAGTAGAGAATCACACAAGCCTTTCTCAATGACAGAATGGTCTGCTAACACTCACTGAGTAACCACTGATTGGCAGGCAACTGTGTTCAGCACTGGGATCAATGCAGATTTTAAAGCACCCATCAGCCACAAAATGTTTCTGTGATTTTAAATCCTTGGCGTATTTTGTTGGAATGCAGTGAATGCCAACACTACAATTCTTGCTCTCAGATACACCATTTCAGCTGAAGCTAATACACTGTCAGATGAAATATTACAGGATTCACATAATGGACTATTGACAGAGACCAAGGGCAGGATTTTCGGGTCGTCAGGCTGGGGAGTGGCTGGAAAACGGTCCACTGTCTGTGATCGGACCCCCCCCACCACCCCTGCGATTTCACGCTGGCTGGCTGGATAGTTGATGACCAGCCAGTGTGAAAGGGGAGCTGAGGAGCTCAGCACTACTTGGGTGGGTGGGGGGGTGGGGGGGGGGGGGTTGTGTGTGTGAAGGCGGGAGGAATGTGAGCACAAAAGTCTGCGTGGGCCGGGGGGGAACGCGCACTGAAAGCTCCCTGAAGGCAGGGACCTGAAGAATTTTAAAATCAAAAATAAAGAACCTTAAAACGTGCAAAGCATGTCTCCACATAGGACTTACTCACATGAACAAGGACATAGTTAAAATGCTGTCAAAATATTTTTATTTTTTTCAAAAAAATTAATGTTGGAAACCTCTTCCCGCGCTGTGGATGAGGTTCCCTAAAAAACCCAAAGGTCGCCTGGCTGATTGGCCCGCCCGCCCGCCAACCATAAGGTTGGATGTGCAGCGAGAAAGAGCTTTGAATTAACTGATTAAAGGCCTTAATAGACCTCTTAATTGCCGGTGGGCTCGCTGCTGACTCTCACGCACGCCTGCCGGCCGAAATATCCCGCGATGACATCGGGACACTTGGCCAATGTCATCATGCGCTGTTTTGCGCCTGATTGGGTCGGGCATGCGCCCACCCCACAGGAGGTAAAATCCTGCCCTCAGATACGTGGAACGAGACAAAGTGACTGGGCCGTCAAGCTGCACTCCTTCCATAGATTCCACTGCGTTACTCAGTGGTTAATTAGTTTGGAGCACTAAAGAGCAGGGATTCCAGATCCCACCAACACCCTCATCTACACACCACCCTCCCATCCGCCTACCTCTCACTCTCAGGGCTGGTTAGATGATGAAGTGCCCTCTCCAGGGCAGTTAGCAATGTTGACTAGAAGATACACAACAGTGTTGCTGTTGGTAAAGGGCAGGTTCAAGCTGGCTGATCAGACACCCTATCGATCTCACTAACAGGACAGACACACTAGGAACGGCCAACTGGCTGAGATACCCGGGGCAGGAGCATCAAAACTAAAACATACCCCTCCCACAGCCCCATGTACACTCTCCCCGATCACTGACTCTACCCACCCATTTAATCCCCTCCCACAACCCCATGTACACTCTCCCCTATCACTGACTCTACCCACCCATTTAATCCCCTCCCACAGCCCCATGTACACTCTCCCCTATCACTGACTCTACCCACCCATTTAATCCCCTCCCACAGCCCCATGTACACTCTTCCCTATCACTGTCTCTACTCATTTAATCTCCCAGTGGAAAGTTCTGTATAGATACTCTCTAATTGCCAATTGAACAAAAGTTTGGAACTTCCTGTTTCGATATGATGTACATGTACCTCTAAGGTGCTCAAACTGCTCTTAGTCACTGCCATTGAGACGGGATGTGAGGTGTAATCGCAGGACTTTGTACTCAGTATATGGTTGCAGTCGAGGTCAGACATGTATACAGTCTCCCAGCTAATGCAGTATGTATATAATCTTCAAATAAAGAATGCACATTATTGTTATGATTGGTATTTTTACGTCCGATGTAATAATGTAACATGGTGGCAATGTGGTTTTTGAAGATTTGACTGGGAAGTATACAAGCCTGAACCCTTTCACGTAGTAGAAGAGCTGGTGTGGACGTGAATCAACCACCAAGTGCTAACTCACTGTGTTTAAGTGATTCTGGAACAATGTAGAAACTCTACCTGCTGTATCTTCATTGCGGGACATTGCACTTCACTGCAGCCATCAGGTACCGGGTCTTGGTAAGATTGTTCAAATTTGGGAGAGCTGGATTGATGTAAGTCTACCTGCTGTGAAGTTTTTCACTGTTAATCTTCCCTTTGAATCAGGCACTTCCATTTAGCACCAAAAATCACTTTTGTGGGTGGAGCTTAACCTAAGCCTGGGAAACCAGAAACAGAGCTCAACAGCACCACCATTGCAGTCAAGCAGCAGCCTATGACAAGCTAAAGCAGCAGCCGCTTAAGGTACTGCAACTCAGGGAGCAAAACCAGGTTCTGAAGGACTATAAAGATGCCTGAAAGCTGTCCTGTTCCAGGAGGTCCTAGTAATCCTGCAAAAAGGCACAAAATTTCCAACCAATGAGAAGGCAGTGGAACTCCTACCTGAATTTACTTTGTTCCTACAGTGCATAGAGCTATGTTTTCTGGACCTCAATATGTCTGAACTAGCCATGTGATAAAACTGTTACAGTCAACGAAGGCCCCCACAGACTGAACATCTCAGGTCTGTTAGACGATGACCTTAAAAATCCAGATAAAATATGGTCATCATTCAAAGATCAATAACGAGTGAAGCACAGCTTCTGAATAAATGTCTAGAATTCAAGTCCTTTAGACAGCATCTGACAGAGGCCATTGATCAGTTTCTAAGTAAATGCAGAGACAAGGGGTGTGATTGCAACTTTACAGTGTCAGAGCTAGCCGACAGGATAATTGAGCTCATGATAACATCTACCCCAATACAAGCATTCCAAAAAGACCCCTTGGACCAACCCAAAGGTTACAGCATGGCTGCAAAGTGGACACAGGTAGAAATCAATACTACTGGGTAGGCAGAATCTACAAGCAATGCAGAACACTCGCTTCCCATCAGCATGATAGCCAATACCAGCAAATCCTGTAAGCAACGTGGACACGGCCTCATACATACACCCCGAAACCGCCCAGTTTTTAACGATGCGTGCAAGTGATGTGGCACCAGAGGACACTGGAAATGCTAATTCAGAAAGCAAAAGTTGGAACAAGTGATTCGACATCATGAGAAGTGTTATGACCCCAGCTGATGTTACTGCTGGACAAGTGGGATCCCAGGGTGGAACCTGGCCTGATGGGTCCTAGCTTTTATTTTTTGTTTAGAAACATAGAGGGCAGCTACTGAACAAAGTCACAGGAGTCAGCTGATTAACTTTTAACAAAATAAATAATTTATTAGACAAACGAAGATGAATTGTATTGCAATACTCCTTCACCCACAACTATATTTTTACATTGTAATGATAACACAAGTTACAAAAGCTATTTTATACTCTAAGGTTCACAATAAGTATGGAGTCCATGTAAACCAATAAGCGACCTATGGTCAGGCACACCGCAGTCTGTAACCAAGTAACAGATGCCACTCCAAATGGGTGCTATGGATCTCTCATCAACTGTCCCAGATGCTTGTCACATTGTGAGTCAACTGCTCTTACTGAACTCTGTATTTCACATGAGGGTTTTCAATTTCCACTCTCGAAGAACCCGCTTTGGAATCTTCTCCCAAATGACCTCCAGTGTTTTGAACTCTCCTTCCGATGTTCCTCTCCCCTGAATCGCCACATGCATGCAAGCTTTGCCTTCCCCGACTCTCTCAGACGCAGCCATGCCAACACAATACAACTGCTTCACAGACCCATAGTAATGAGTTACAGCTTTTCGGCTGTCTCCTTGAATCTTCTGGCTTCTTGCAAGCCTACATTGCTTTACATCTGCCTCCTGCAGCTTTGTCTTTTAACTTGGAGGTCTTTTCCTCTGCTCCTCACTCTTAACTTCATTTAACAGGACCTTTTCCAGATTCGTGTTCTTTCCTTTGACTAGAAGGTCTTCTTGGAAACCCTCCTTGGTTACACAAAATGAGCAGACATTCAGCACAGTGAACATCAAAGAATGTATTGGCACTGGTACCAACATGAACCTTTGACACCATTCCGATTGTGTGCCCACAGATGCATAATTGTATGCTAAGATGGATAGTGGTGCAGGCGCAAACATTCTTCCACTTCACACGCTGTAATATATGTACCCACAAAAGTGGCAAGTGATGGTTTAACCAATCGCTGCCAAACTCATCATGTACAATGGGTTGGAGATTCCATCCCTAGGATCCATTGCACTCAGTGTCACTACAACAGGTCACCCCAGATATTTTATATTGTGGACTCCACAGTCCAGTGATCGCAGACATATTGACATGCAGGGACCTGTCCTTGGGTCATCATCCATGGTATTGTCAATACAATGACAAGGACCACAGACCACGAGGAGCACCATTGGAAATCTGGAGAAGGTCACCTGACTTTGCAGAGCAGATTATCAGCTACGTGACACAATGGGAGCCGAATACGTGTATCCTTCAGAACTTGCACTGCGGAACCAAGATGGAATTACCATTCAGCAGACGAGTGTGGACAAACCTCCCCAGTCATCACTTGTTGATATTCCCAGGAGCACAAAGTGCATTAATCGAGAATTAGAGGAAGATGAAAGATGCCCACAACTGGCATGCGGGTAACAAATGACCCAACCTGAACATCAGACAAAAAATTTGAGTACCACATGCAACTGATGGTACATGGAATGCAGCTGAAACCATCAGTAAATGCCCAGGACCAAGTATACATCACACAGCGTGACAGTGCAATGAAACTGATGCCAAATCAGAATAATACCACAACCAGAAACACCTAACAGAACATGGTCTAAGTCACAAGCAAGAAGGCAAATGGAATGCTATCCGTTTTACGAAAGGAATTGAACTTAAAAGTAAGGATGTTGTGCTTCAGTTGTACAGGGCATTGGTGAGACCGCGCCTCGAATACTGTCTGCTGTTTTGGTTTCCATATTTAAGGAAGGATTTGTAAATTTGTTGGAGGCGGTTAAGAGGTTTACTAGATTGATACCTGGAATGAGTGGGTTGTCTTATGAGGAAAGGTTGGACAGACTGGGCTTGTTTCCACTGGTGTTTAGAAGAGTGAGGGATGACTTGAGTGAAGTATATAAGATCCTGAACGGCCTTGACAAGGTGGATGTGGAAAGGATGTTTCCTCTTGTGGGTGAGTCCAGAACTAGGGGACACTGTGTTAAAATTAGAGGATGCCGTTTTAGGACAGAGATGAGGAGAAATCTTTTCTCTCAGAGGGCTGTGTGACTTTGGAACTCTCTGCCTCAGAAGGTGGTGGAGACGGGGCAGAGGTAGATAGATTCTTGTTAGGCAAGGGATTCAAAGATTATCGGGATTAGATGGGAATATGGAACTCAACACAAACCGATCAGCCGTGATCTTATTGAAAAGTAGAGCAGGCTCGAGGGTTAAATGGCCTACTTCTGCTATTATTTCATATGTTTGTACGTTCACAACACAAACAATGTATCCCTGACCAGCATTCTGAAACCAAGCCGCAGTCCCCAATCAAGATAATCGTAAATAAGTCTGGATGGACGTATTTTCTTTTGCTGTCACGCAAAGTTTGACTCTTCAAGGGTAAATCTTTAGTTTAGGAAAAATAGGGGATGTTGTCATATGCTGTACATTTAAGGGAGCCTATCTCAAACTGCTGTCAGTCACTGCCATCGAGACAGGATGAGTTGTATAACCCCATCACTCAATATACAGTAGTAATCAAGGTCAGATACGTCTCACAAGTCTCCCAGTGAACATAATCTGTATATAGTCTTATCTTCAAATAATTATTTTACCAATCCATGTTGTTTGATTGGTATGTTTACATTGATTGGAAGAATACAAGATTCCCAATCCTCACATCTCCAGTATTCCATTGTGTCCTCTTGCTCTTCCTGGGAATATCGATGTTTTCTCTGGGAAAGGAATTCCGCATGACAAGTGTGTGACTATTTCAGTCTATACTATCCTGACAACCTATAGTCTCATCCCCACCTAATTTTATCCATGTTTATTTTGTCATGGAGAGGTTTTAATGTCTATAATGTTATTGGAAATTATTCTTTAAAATAGAGTTCTAGTGGGGTCTGTGTTTATGTGTGTGTCTTAATTGGATTAAAGCCAGCTAGTCTGGGTGCTTTGCTGTATAGTAGTTTTGAGATGTTAATTAGGTAAATGTAAGAAGGATAGAAGGTAAAGTGTAAATTTGCATTTATTGAAAGAAACCATTCAAGGCTGCGGGTGAAATCTTACACCTAGCTAGAAGATGCCAAGCAATTTGTTTTTTTTCATCTTATAAAATTGGTGGGATGAAAGGATGTTATTGTTAGAAGAGGTAAAGTTAAAAGCTGAGTGATACAATGGAAAATTTACATTCAAAGAGAAAAATATGTATAAAGGGAAGGGAGATTGTGTGGTAAGGGAGAGGCACAGTAAGATCCAACAAGTGTGAGAAGGCTCTAACCTGTAAGCCCTCAAGCTGCTGTATGCAAGGACCCAGAGCTGAAAGAAACTTCTTTTGAATGCGACTGTTCAGGGTATGCTCTGCCAGCTGTCTGTTTAAATCTGAGATTTGCTGTTGCCTTAACGGAGGTGTAACTGACAGTTGGGTTAATTAGGGGATTTTTGTAGTTATTATAGTAGTAATTTTGTAGACGTATGTATGTGCTTACAATTTTTCTTGTATTAATGTTTAATTTAGTTTTGTAAAAAAAACCTGTTGAGACTTGGTGGTCTGAATTCAAAGCCTGCACCTCGAAACATACAAATTGCAAAAATGGTTTATGACAATTGTTTCAAGTTTCCCTGTGGGATTTGAACAACTCAGCCTTTACCATCAGCTGTGTCATAATTTTTAGAACCATTTTCAATGACATGATAACAAAATTATTATTATCACATAACCAATGGCACTGAAGAAGTGGCCATATATTTTAGTAATTTTCATGAACTTTTGTACAGTTTCTAATTAATCTACCAGATGCACTTGGATTAAACGATTTACGACTAGCGCTAAATGACTGATCAAAAATCTAAAAGTTGTAAAAATTACAAAAAGATTCTCATTCAAAATAACCTTTCAATTTACCAACCAGAATAAAAGCTGTGGAAAGACTGATCAATAGCTGACTCCAATACCTGTCATGAATCGATAAACTATTCGAATTCTATCTGTCTTTGCCTAACAGTGAAGGCTGGATTTCAGAGATCCTTGGAGTCTGTACTGCTGAGTTGAGAGTTTTTGTTTCTTATTCAGCAGCTTTGTGGTCTCAAAGTCTATTGTTCTGGCTCAGAAAGGTCTGGTCAACACTCCCTAGATTGGTGGGCAACCTCCCAGAGGACCTGGGGTGAATAGGTTGCCTCTTAACTAATGGCAAGTGACCTCTCTGTGTATACACTGTGATTGGAATGTCCTTTCATAGAAGATTGTGGAAGACAGAATTATAAACAGACCCTTATGCTTCCCGCTCAGGATACACGAGGGTTCAGAGGTAAATCATGTTGTGCCAGTTCTAACCAGATCCTCACTCTTCATAGTGTCATGACAGTGGATCACAGCCCTAAGTTGCTTAGAGGCATATTGAACTTTTTAAAGGAAGGCGTGTTTTTTAAAAGAAAAAATAGACCTACAAGTAAAAGTTGGCTTATAATGTAAAGTAACCATTTTTTGGAAAAATTCCTATGTGGATAGAACATGAAATGTTGCACCTCAAAGTGTCAAGGCCTACTTCAGACAGAGACACTTGAAAGGAAGAGATGCAATGCAAAAGACTGAACTTTAATCTCCTGTGGTTGTGGAGACAATGGAGACTGATTACCACATCGCGGAGTGATATCTCAGAATGCGGAAATGGTCTGAAAGCAGATTCTGGGCGAAAGACACGTTTTTGTTTTTTCCCTTCCAGAAATACACAAGAAAATGGGCTAAAAAGCCAAACCTGATCTGTGTGTTCTAGTGTGCTAGTGTGCGCTGTGAAGGTCACGGCAGAAGAACATCAACCAAACATCCCTGTAGCTTGCAGGTAAAAGTCTCTCTCAATCTCTGGCCAGAGGCAAGTCAGCAAAGCCACAGTCAAAAAAGGAAACAGAACAACTCCTTAAGCTATCCTGCAGAACCAAGAGTCTCCAAACCAACTGCTCAGCTGCCAAAGTCAGTTCTACTGGAATCATCCAACTTAACTGCTGTAATGTTTCGCCATCTACTCCTCAGGGATAAGCCAAAGACTGATTTGTATATCTTTTTTTGCTTTTAATTTTGGACTCAGCTTCTCATTTCTGATCTGTGTGTATGTGTTGCACTTTTATTATTTTTTTTCTTGGGTTTTTATCATAACTAATAAATCTACTCTTGTCTCAAGTAAGCCTGTTTAAATTGGCTCCTTCAAAAACATAAATACATTTGGACTGGAAAAACGTATCTATGAGGGAAGGGATTCCTTTTAAAATAACCATGTTGTGACCAAGGTTGAGGGGGTTGAATAATGAAGGGGAGCCAGCTCAATCTTCCTCGCCCAGGACCATAACAAATTGGGGGACATCGCTCGGGGACCGGTCATAACAATAGTCACTCTTGTTTCTGTTCTTCTTCAATGTTCTCTTTTCCTTTGTTGACAGGATTGACCCTGGTTGGAGCTGTACAAGGCTCGACTCCTCACTCCTCACCCACAAGACTTTCGTTCTGCTTGCAGCTTGTGGGAAGACTCTTTGCAAATTGAGGACATCAGTCAACCGTGATCCACACGAATTGAGACGATCGTAGATTCTGTCTTTGTGCTGTGTTAGCTGATCTCAGCCAGGATGGTCTTAGGAAATTGGGGAAGAGTCTGGCAGGGCTCCTGCTGTTACTCCTTGTGACTTAATGTTTTTCTGCTGGAAAACGTATGGATGTGTATTACTGGTAAGCAGCCAGCTGGTCAGCTCACACCTGATACCCAGAGTGTGCTTCCATCAGCAAGAATAAGTGGATGAGGATATTCGATCCTTAGGCTGGGATATAGTTCCAATAGCGTCCGCAAGAAGAGACAATAGTGAATCAAGAGAAACACAAGACAAGGAGTTTAAACTGCAATGTGAGAGCAGCCAGAAAGCCTGCCTTAACACAATTACAGTCTGAACACAGCTGAATGAAAAGGTGCCAAGTCATTGTGATAGCAGCAGCTTTTGGGAAGGCAGTGAGAGGATATCGATTAGGGAAATGAAAAAAATAAGGGACAGAGAGTCTGTCCTCCAGCTGTCTATCGCCTCCTCTGCTGCTGACATTGAACTTTTAACAACTCCCTCCCTCCTTCTGAACGTGTAATCTGGATTGTGTAAGATCCCTGCTCCATTGTATGCACCAACTGGATTAATCACATGCCCATTTTCCTTCTTGTGTTTTTTCCATCTGATTCACTATAATAATTCTGCCGTTTTTCATCATAAATGTTAAATCTCACATTTTAGTTTAGGGAGAGCTGTCCACACTGTGCTCTATGTCAGAGGCTCTGAGAAGTCAGAAAGGAATCACACAGAATTCCTTGTTTGAGAGGCTATGTGGACCCCAGGACAAGGATCAAGATAGACTGGATTGGCTGCATCGTCGTATATCTGCTCAGCTACACCTAGAGTCTTGGGAAGGGAACACTCAAAGTGTGTGATCTCTGTGAGCGCCTTCACCACTACAACCCTCCCAGATCTCTGCACTCCTTCAATTCTTGCAATTCTCCGATTTTCATCGCTCCATCATTGGCGACCATGCTTTCAGCTGCCTGGGCCTCTCTCTCTCTCTCTCCTCCTTTAAGATGCTCCTTAAAACCTTTGACTAAGCTTTTGGTCCCCTGTCCTAATATCTCCTTATATTGTTCGGGGTCATTAGGTCCCGCAAAGTGCCTTGAGGCATTATACCATGTCAAATACAAGCTGTTGTCATTATGTCTGAAGCCCACATTTCATCAGAATTCTGAGGTAATGTCCTTGGAGATTGGAATTGATGGGGAGCATCTGATTTAAAATAATCAGTGGAACGCAATATTCATCTTGGTTTGTGCGAGCAAACACTCCTGTGGAATTATTCCTTCACCTCTGACATACGATACGAATTAAGAGCAGGAGTAGGCCATTCAGCCCCTCGAGCCTGCTCCACCATTCAATAGATCATGGCTGATCTGACTGTGGCCTCAACTCCACATTTCACCAACCCCCAGTAACCTTTGATTCCTTTGTTAGTTGAGAATCTATCTACTTCTGCCTTAAAAGTATTCAATGGCCCTACCTCCACCGCTTTCTGGTGGAAAAATTTCTTCTCACCTCCATCTTAAATAGGATCTCCCTTATTTTTAAACTGTGTCCCCTATTTCTAGTTTGGAAGTCAACTATATTGGAAAAGTGAATTATACAGCATCAGTTTTCAACCTGCCAGTGAAGGAATACCTCATTGGTCTTTGATTCTAAACTCTGGACCCACCAGAAAGAATAATTCTTTTCTCTGTATTTTTCCCCATAAATCCTTCTTTACTCTACCCCTGTTTTATTGTATGAGTGCACAGGGGGCTAAATTGCAACCCCTATCCTGTGTTTTGAGCGTGAGCAAATAAATTAACCCTATCTCAAGTTTACTATGGGGTTATCAATCGAAGTTGGATCACACCAAAACCAAGGAGTTGGGAAATACACCACTTATAAAGGGGGAAGCAAATTGAAACACCTTTCTGTTTATGGATGGGTAGTGAGAGGAGAAATTAATGCTGTTTAAATTAACGCCCCTCCTGTCCATAACAATACTCTAACAATAACACTGTATCAATGACACTCCAACAGTAACACTCCAACGACAATACTCTAACCAGAACACTCTAACAATAATAATCTAACAATAATACTCTGACGGTAACACTGCAATGACAACACTAACATAATACGGTAACAATAATACTCCAACAATAATGCTCTAACAATAATATTCAAACAATAACACTCTAACAATAACACTAATACTCCAACAATAACATTAACAATAATACTCTAATGCATGGAGGCTACTGTTTCCCTGAGTTAAATAAAGAAAACTCACCTCAGAGTAAACAAGTTCTGTCCAACACACCCCTCACTTAATACTTCTGGCATGGCATACTTCAAAGAACTATAATCCCAGAACAGAACCCCATTGAATCCAAATCCCTTCCCATTTACTTCCATTGTACAAAACCCCATTGGATCCAAACTCCTTCCTATTCATTCCCATTGTACAGAATCGAATTGGATACAATCCCTTTCCCATTCATTCCCACCGTAAACAATCCCAATTGACCAACTCCCTTCCCATTTATTCCTACTCTACACAATCCCAATAATCCAAACCATTTCCTATTCATGACACTGTTCAGAATCCCAATGAACCAAATCCCTTCCCATTCACACCCATAATCTGAATGGATCCAAACCCCTCACCATTCACTCCCAGAGTACACAATCCTAATGACCAAAATCACTCCCCATTCACTCCCATTGTACACAATTCCAATGGACCCATCTCCTTCCCATTCACTCCAATTGTACTTGAATCCTATTGGATCACACCCTTCCTTTTCACTCCCAATGTACACAATCCCAACTGACCAAACTCCTTCCCATTCACACACATTGTACACAATCTCAATTAACCCAAACCCCTCCCCATTCCCAGTGCACACAATCCCAATAGGCCCAAACCCCTTCCCATTCACCCTCATTGTACACAATGCCAATAGACCCAAACCCTTTCTCATTCATTCCCATTGTACACAATCCCAATAGACCCAAACCCCTTCTCGTTCACTCCCAGTGTACACAATCCCAATGGACCCAAACCCCTTCCTGTTCACTTCCACTGTACACAATCCCAATGGACTCAAACCCTTTCCCATTCACTCCCGGTGTACACAATCCCAATGGACCCAAACCCCTTCCAATTCACTCCCACTGTACACATTCCCAATGGACCCTAACCCCTTCCCATTCACCCCCAGGTTACACAATCCCAATGGACGCAAACCCCTTTCCATTCACTTCTAGTATACACAATCCCAATGGACCCAAACTCCTTCCCATTCACTCCCATTGTATACAAGCCCAAAGGACCCAACTGCCAGTGTTGTAAGCTTCCTGACTCCTGAGGATGGAATCCCTAATGTTTGTTTAAATATTGTAAACCATTACCAGTCTGCTATGTTTTTTTAAAAAATAATCAGTTTGTATGCAATCTTGATCTAAAGCCTGCTGTAGAATAATCTCTTGGCAATCTCGCCCTGTCCTTCTGCGAATTAGTTGCTGGTCCAATAAAGCAAGATCTAAGCATTATTATTTCCATCATGCCTGTGCTGTGCAAGGTGATGACAGCTCACATCTCTTCATTTTCAAGTTCACAGATAATGAGTAAAAAGAATTTAAACAGCTATTGACTGAGCCAACACTTATCTCAGCCCATCACTCATTTCCAAATTGCACGTGCCCCTACAAACCTGACCCATTCCAATTCTGAAAGAACAAATAGACACAACAGCAGTGCAGTGAGAAGGTCAATATTTGTCGTCACTATTAAGTGCATTTTTGAAAGAATAGTATTTCCATCTTAGTTTGAGCTCAACCTCCTGAGATTCTTGTTCTTACTGGGTTAGGAAGACGCTGAATCTCGGAGGAATTTCCTCTTCACTTCTATAGCTGACTCTTCTTGTATATGTTCCCTTGTGAAGAGTCATTGTCCACGGTGCAGAATCTCAATAACTCAGTTAGAAGATGAGCTCAGTTAGGAAGAAGCCCAATAGATGATGCAAGCCTGGTTTGATTAAAATTTACAGATCACAAGAGAACACGAGGGTTGGGTGAGTTGGGGGAACGGGGAATGAGTCAGGGGGTGAGTGGTGGGGGGGTGAGGTGGGTGGTGAGTGGGGGTAAGTGAATGGGTGGCTTTATGGCGAGAGTGAGTGAGGAGGGAGCAGGGGAGTGAGTGGGGGGGAGCAGGGTGTGAGTGGGGGTGAACAGGGTGCGAGTGGAGGGAGTGAGTGGGTGGAGCATGGGTTGAGTTGGGGGTTAATGGGGGAGTGAGTGGGAGGAGTGACTGGTGTGGGTGAGTGGGGGGTTTGAGGGGGGCTGAATGGAGGGGTGAGTGGGGGCAGTTATGAGGGTATGAATGGGAGGTGAGTGGGGAGTTGAGTAGGGGAAGGTGAGTGGGAGGGAGGTTAGTGAGTGGGGGCTGAATGGGGGGCAATGGGAGTGAGTGGTTGAGTTGAATGGGGGGGTGAGTGGCAGCGGGTAGTGGAAGGGCTGAATGAAGAGTGAGTGGGGGAATTGAGAGGGTTGGGGAGAGCAGGGGTTGAGTTGGGGGTGAATGGGGGATGTGCTTGGGCGAGTGAGTGGGGGGAACGGGGGGTGAATATGTGGGTGAATTAGGTTGTGAGTGGGGGGGTTTGTGGGGGGATGGTTAGTGGCGGGGAGGTGAGTGGGAAGGGAGTGTGGGGGGTGAGTGAGCGGGGTGGAGTGGGGGGTGAGTGAGGGGGGTGTTGAGTAAGGGGTGAGTGGGGGAAGTGTGGGGGATTTAGTGTGGGAGGGGTTGATGAGGGAGGGGAGGGGTTGATGAGGGAGGGGGAGGGGTTGATGAGGGAGAGGGAGAGATGTTTCGAGGAGTTTCATCAGGAAGAGTGAGCTAGATGAGTAGATGTTTGGTATGTTTAATCTTAACGTGGTCTGGATGAAGAATGTGGAGCAAGACGTTGGTTCTTTGTAGCCTACACAACAAGATAAACTCCCAGCAGCACTGACTCTAGTCATAGTGACACAACACAGTGATACAAGAAAGGAGGATATGGAAATACATTAAATGTTGCATTTATATCAAAACGTTCCCATCCTAAGAATGTTTGAATCCCTTTGCAAACACAGAATTATTATTCAATAATTCAAACCATCTCAGCTATGGCTCAGTTAGCATTCCGGCCTCGGAGCTGGAAGCTTCAGAATCAAGTCCCACTCCAGGGATATAAGCCCAGGATAAAGGCTGAGACCGCAGGATAATACTGAAGGAGAGCTGCACTGTCAGAGGGTCAGTACTGAGGGAGTGCTGCACTGTTGCAGGGTCAGTACTGAGGGAGTGCTACACTGTCTGGGGGGTCAGTACCGAGGGAGTGCTGCACTGTCGCAGGGTCAGTACTGAGGGAGTGCTACACTGTCTGGGGGGTCAGTACTGAGGGAGTGCTGCACTGTCAGAGTGTCAGTACTGAGGGAGTGCTGCACTGTTGGAGGGTCAGTACTGAGGGAGTGCTGCACTGTTGCAGGGTCAGTACTGAGGGAGTGCTACACTGTCTGGGGGGTCAGTACTGAGAGAGTGCTGCACTGTCGCAGGGTCAGTACTGAGGGAGTGCTACACTGTCTGGGGGGTCAGTACTGAGGGAGTGCTGCACTGTCAGAGTGTCAGTACTGAGGGAGTGCTGCACTGTCGGAGGGTCGGTACTGAGGGAGTGCTGCACCGTCGCAGGGTCAGTCCTGAGGGAGTGCTACACTGTCTGGGGGGTCAGTACTGAGGGAGTGCTGCACTGTCGGAGGGTCAGTACTGAGGGAGTGCTACACTGTCTGGGGGGTCAGTACTGAGGGAGTGCTGCACTGTCCTGGGGGTTAGTACTGAGGGAGTGCTGCACTGTCAGAGGGTCAGTACTGAGGGAGTGCTGCACTGTCGGAAGGTCAGTACTGAGGGAGCGCCGCACTGTCAGAGGATCAGCACTGAGGGAGTGCTGCATTGTTGGAGGATCAGTACTGAGGGAGTGCTGCACTGTCGGAGGATCAGCACTGAGAGAGTGCTGCACTGTCGCAGGGTCAGTACTGAGGGAGTGCTACACTGTCTGGGGGGTCAGTACTGAGGGAGTACTGCACTGTCAGAGTGTCAGTACTGAGGGAGTGCTGCACTGTCGGAGGGTCGGTACTGAGGGAGTGCTGCACCGTTGCAGGGTCAGTCCTGAGGGAGTGCTACACTGTCTGGGGGGTCAGTACTGAGGGAGTGCTGCACTGTCGGAGGGTCAGTACTGAGGGAGTGCTACACTGTCTGGGGGGTCAGTACTGAGGGAGTGCTGCACTGTCCTGGGGGTTAGTACTGAGGGAGTGCTGCACTGTCAGAGGGTCAGTACTGAGGGAGTGCTGCACTGTCGGAAGGTCAGTACTGAGGGAGCGCCGCACTGTCAGAGGATCAGCACTGAGGGAGTGCTGCATTGTTGGAGGATCAGTACTGAGGGAGTGCTGCACTGTTGGAGGATCAGCACTGAGGGAGTGCTGCACTGTCGGAGGATCAGTACTGAGGGAGTGCTGCACTGTCGGAGGATCAGCACTGAGGGAGTGCTGCACTGTCGGAGAGTCAGCACTGAGGGAGTGCTGCACCGACGGAGGGTCAGCACTGAGGGAGTGCTGCACTGTCAGAGGGTCAGTACTGCACTGTCAGAGGGTCAGTACTGAGGGAGTGCTGCACTGTCAGAGGGTCAGTACTGAGGGAGTGCTGCACTGTTGGAGGATCAGCACTGAGGGAGTGCTGCACTGTCGGAGGATCAGTACTGAGGGAGTGCTGCACTGTCGGAGGATCAGCACTGAGGGAGTGCTGCACTGTCAGAGAGTCAGCACTGAGGGAGTGCTGCACTGTCAGAGGGTCAGTACTGAGGGAGTGCTGCACTGTTGGAGGATCAGCACTGAGGGAGTGCTGCACTGTTGGAGGATCAGCACTGAGGGAGTGCTGCACTGTCGGAGGATCAGTACTGAGGGAGTGCTGCACTGTCGGAGGATCAGCACTGAGGGAGTGCTGCACTGTCGGAGAGTCAGCACTGAGGGAGTGCTGCACCGACGGAGGGTCAGCACTGAGGGAGTGCTGCACTGTCAGAGGGTCAGTACTGCACTGTCAGAGGGTCAGTACTGAGGGAGTGCTGCACTGTCAGAGGGTCAGTACTGAGGGAGTGCTGCACTGTTGGAGGATCAGCACTGAGGGAGTGCTGCACTGTTGGAGAGTCAGTACTGAGGGAGTGCTGCACTGTCGGAGGGTCAGTACTGAGTGAGTGCTACACTGTCGGAGAGTCAGTGCTGAGGGAGTGCTGCACTGTCGGAGGTGCCATGCTTTGTGTGAGACGTTAAGCCTATCTGCTTTGTCAGATGGGTATGAAACTCTCAGGCAGCATTCAATAAACGCCATTGAGCCCCACGTTGAATCCTACAGTGTTCCATCAATGGATGCTCTCTTTGTTCAGATGGTACCCGCAGATCTATCTACCTCCGACCACTTCAACCCCGCACTGCCTTGAATTCGAACTGAAACGATCTTCCCCCTATTTTCTATTTCTCCAGCTTGTACAATGTTTAACAATAGAAATTTGGCCCAACTATGAAGCTGTTTCACTCATTATTTATTCCATAATTCTCTCATTCCTCTCAGTGACCACCTGACCGTTCTGTTTCATTTGTATAGCCATTGTCATCACTATGGCTGAATACTGATATGTTACAGAGACTATTATCACTGTGCAGTCTTTCTAATGCAGACCGTGGGGCTGGAATTGTGGCACTTTTAAATGAATCAAGGCTGAGTCATCAAGCAGACAGTAAATCTTGCGTCTCAACCCCTGCAAGGATGGTTGAAAGGAAAGTTGCACAGATTCTGGAATGTGAGGACAATGTGGAAGCACTTTCCTGGTTATCATTGCAAAATCAGTGCGTCTGGGACACGAGACTGACGGACTGAAATGGGGACTTTGACTGAATCGGAGAGAAAGAATTGGGAGTCTGAGGAAATGAATGAAGGAAAGAATGAACAAAGAAGAGGAAAAAATAGAGGGGAACAGAGAAGCTGAGGCTTTTGGGGAGCTGCACTGGATCTGACAGCTTTGCTAAAGCGGGATTGTGGTCAGCCTTTCACCCCATCAGTCGCAGCGCCCAGCCCCCAAACTGCTTCGAGTAAAACACTTTGCAAAAAATCAGGTCGCCTGCATGAGGTGTCAGGCTTTCGATTTTCTCCCAACAACACAATGCTTCATAATCAGCCAGCAGCAACATTTCATTTTAATGGTTTCCATGACAACTCTCTCAGTGATATGCCTTGGCATTAGCTGCTTCCACAGCCTGATCCACTGGAATACCCAAACACTTCCATATTGTCCCTCCTCATATCACAACATGCTTATTGTAACATTCAACACCTTGCAGGGCACAGTCACAGGGAGTAACGCACTGGGACAGCCCATCCTACTGTCACAGGGAATAACGCACAGGGATAGCCCATCCCAGTGTCACAGGGAGTAACGCACTGGGACAGCCCATCCTACTGTCACAGGGAGTAACGCACTGGGACAGCCCATCCCACTGTCACAGGGAGTAATGCACTGGGACAGCCCGTCCCACTGTCACAGGGAGTAACGCACTGGGACAGCCTGTCCCACTGTCACAGGGAGTAACGCACTGGGACAGCTTGTCCCACTGTCACAGGGAGTAACGCACTGGGACAGCTTGTCCCACTGTTACAGGGAGTAACGCACTGGGACAGCCCGTCCCATTGTCACAGGGAGTAACGCACTGGGATAGCCCGTCCCACTGTCACAGGGAGTAACGCACTGGGACAGCCCATCCCACTGTCACAGGGAGTAACGCACTGGGACAGCCCGTCCGACTGTTACAGGGAGTAACGCACTGGGACAGCCCATCCCACTGTCACAGGGAGTAACGCACTGGGACAGCTTGTCCCACTGTCACAGGGAGTACATGGGAGATGACATCACCCCCTCAGTGTGATGCAGCAGTCCAGGTCCATTGGCATCTTCACCAGTGTGATAAAGAGATCCACTGGCACTGCCCCAGCCTGATGCAGTGATCTATTGACACCTTTACCAGTGTGATACAGTGATCTACTGGTGGCGTATCATGCTAACTGTATTGTTGTGTGCCCAGGTTTATCAGACTAGTTTTTTTTGTTGCAAAAATATACTTTATTCATAAATCTTCAACAACATTTTGAACCATTTCAAAATCACCATCACAAAAATACAATCAGGTTCAACTTTTACAACATGAAACACAAGGTGTATCAGTACAAACAATGAATATTACAATCATTGGCAGACATTCATTTTGAGCTGTACAGCCCGAGGGGCTCTACACAGTTCCCAGCCCCTCGGTGCACTGTGGCAGAAAGGTCTTAGGCAGCGACCCTTCCCCATTGCGCCTCTGCGGCGGCTGCCCCAAGCTTTAGTGCGTCCCTCAGCACGCAGTCCTGGACCTTGGAAAGTGCCAGTCTGTAACACTCGGTCGGGGACAACTCTTTGCGCTGGAAGACCAACAAGTTTCAGGCAGACTAAAGAGCGTCTTTCACCGAGTTGATGATCCTCCAGCTGCAGTTGATGTTTGTCTCGGTGTGTGTCCCTGGGAACAGCCCGTAGAGCACAGAGTCCTGTGTCACAGAACTGCTCAGGATGAACCTCGACAGCAACCACTGCATCTCTCTCCAGACCTTCTTTGCAAAGGCACAATCCACAAGGAGGTGAACAACGGTCTCTTCCCCACCACAGCCACCGTGAGGGCAACGTGCAGAGGGGGTGAGACTCCTGGCGTGTAGGAAGGATCTTACAGGGAGGGCCTTTCTCACCACCAGCCAAGCTACGTCTTGGTGTTTGTTGAAAAGTTCTGGTGATGAGGCATTCTGCCAAATGACTTTGTCAGTCTGCTCAGGGAACCATCCCACAGGATCCACCCTCTCCTTTTCCCTCAGGGCCTTTAAGACGTTACGTGCCGACCACTGCCTGACGGACTTGTGGTCGAAGGTGTTTCTCTGCATAAATTTTCCCACGAGGGACAGGTGGTACGGCACGGTCCAACTACTTGGAGCATTCCACGGCAGCGTGGCCAGACCCATCCTTTGTAACACTGGGGACAGGTAGAACCTCAGCATGTAGTGACACTCGGTGTTTGCATACTGAGGGTCTACGCACCGCTTGATGCAGCCACACACTAAGGTGGCCATCAGTATGAGGGCGATGTTGGGCACGTTTTTTCTCCCTTTATCTAGAGGCTTGTACATCGTGTCCCTGCAGACACAATCCATTTTCGACCTCCAGATAAAGCGGAAGATGGCTTGGGTGATCGCCACCACACAGGAGTGTGGAATGGGCCAGACCTGCGCCACGCAACAGCGAGAGTGCCTCACACCTGATGACCAGGTTCTTACCTGCAATGGAGAGGGAGCGTCACTCCCACATGCCCAGTTTCCTTTTCACCATAGACACTCGGTCCTTCCAGTTTCTAACGCATGCCCTGGTTCCTCCGAACCATATCCCCAGCACCTTCAGGCCGTCAGCCCTGACAGTGAAGGGGACAAAGGATCAATCAGCCCAGTTCCCAAAGAACAGGTTTATCAGACTGGTAGTTCACTGTTTCTGTAAATCCAAACTTCAGCTTCACAAAGATAGAAGCAGAGGAATCAATGTGATCAGCAAAAGCCTACCTTTTATTTCGTCTAATTTGCATTTAAATGAGGTCTATGCAGATTTATTAATTAATATTTAATTCTTAATGGCATAACAATTGCATTCAATATCTCAAAGATTAGACTGTTTTGGAGTTGGTGAGGAAGTAATTTACAAGCCTAATTTGCATATGTAAATGAGATTTAATTAGCATGCGGCATAAATTTGCATTGATGATGGTTTAACCTTTACACTTGGGTCGCATGTGGTTTCAGCCATAAGTTAGAATGAGTCTACGTGACTCCCTCCCTGTCTCCGAGTCAGACAGACAGCGGCTGGTGGGTGACCAACTCTGGCTGAAGACATTCCCACAGAATCACAGAATGGTTACAGCACAGGAGGCCATTCAACCTGCATGCCAGTGCTGGCTCTGTGAATGAGCAGTGCACCTGGTGTCATTCCCCCACCTTCTCCCCATAACATTCCTTCTTACATAATAATCCAATTCCTCCTTAAATGCCTTGATTGAATCTGTCTCAGCCACACTCTCAGGCAGTGCATTCCAGATCCTAACCACTCGCTGTGTGAAAAAGTTTTTCCTCATGTCACCATTACCAATTACCTTCAATCTGTGCCCTCTGATTCTTGATTCTTGCACCAATACAATTTTTATCTTATCTGCTCAGTCCAGCTCCCTCATGATTTTGAATACTTCTATCAAATCTCCTCTCAACCTTCTCTTCTCCAAGGAAAACATCCCCCAACTTCTCCAAACTATATATGTAACTGATGTTCCTCATCCCGGGAACCATTCTCATGAATCTTTTCTGCACCTTCTCCAATCCCTTCACGGTCTTTCCTAAAGTGTGGCATGTGGTATCTGATGATGTATTTTTCCAATGGGGCACTATTGAAAAAATTTTTAGTGTTTGTTAAAATGCTACCAGCTTCCTTTCCTGAATGAGATCATAAGGAGACACTGGGTCATCAAACCGAAACCCAAATTCAGGTAAACATAGCTCCTTCTTACAGTGACATAGTCAAAATGAAATGAAAATGATCAAATTACATCAAAATATTCTCACAGGCATCCAGTCTGGAAGGCCTCAAGCATACTTGGTGGACATCATGAGCTCCTTCGCCCTGACCCATCCTGTCATAAGCAAGGTTGCCAGGAGAGAGGTGGGCTGAATGAGCAAACGTGCCCCCCGCCATTGGCTGCATCCAATAAGAACCATTGGATGGACAATGCAGTTGATGAGGTAATGACCATCTTTGCAAAGCATATCACCATGGAAGCATCATTGTGTAACTGATGGTGGAAGTTTTGTCCATGGACCATGGGTGATACATGAGCGAAGCAGGTGGAAGCACAGCAAGGAACATTGGAAAAGGAGGAGGCTATTCAGCCCCTCGAGACTGCTCAGTGAGATCATTGCTGATCTGTGACCCAACTCCACATACCTGCATTTGCCCTCTATCTTTTAATACCCTTGGTTAACAAAAGGTGATCAATCTCAGGTTTAAAACCAACCTGGTTTAACATCAATTGCTGTTTATGGAAGAGAGTTCCAAACATCCAGCAGCCTTTGTGCCTACAAGTGTTTCCTACTTTCACTCCTGAAAGGTGTGGCTCTGATTTTGAGTCTATCCATTCTTGTCTTAGACTCCCCAACCAGCGGCAACAGTTTCTCTCTCTACCATATCTATCCCCTCAATATCTGAGGACTTCAGTCAAATTCCAGGGAATACAACCCTAGTTTGTGCAATCTCTCTCTGTATATATGGACCTGGGAGTCCAAGGTACCACAGTCACAGACTGTGGCTAGGGAGAGGTCAATGATATGGAAATATGAATAGCCTGGGTGATATTTGCTGTGAACATGAGTTTAACTCTGTCCAATGTGCTGCTTACAAGTTGGTTGTTATTGGTTTGTGTAGATGGGCCCATGTCGATATTACAGGTTACACTGCCTTCATTCAAATGGAACCAATTTTCCTAATGTATCATTCTAGAGTCAATGCACACACTGTCTGTACTCACCCATGTGGATGACATTCTGATTGTGAGTCCATCTAACATTTCATTGCTCACTGGGTGATTCAGGAAGAATGGCTGTCAGGAAGCTGGGTCATTCCAAATATTAATCAGCAATTACCCAAGCAAACACTCATTCTACATCTCAATATCACAGACACGGAGAACCCAACCCATTCCAAATCACCCATTCAATCAAACCTCAAATCACACCATCCAGCTGTTCCAAGAATGGTTCCTGACTTTCCATTCCCACTCTCATTGGAAATTTATTCCACACACTGTTTACATGGAATCTTCCTGATACTAAGGCCAAAATTAAATCTTTCATGATTTAGCCTGAAACAGTTCTCCACTGAAGTTACAATTTACAATCTCCATTCCTCCTTTCAAGGGGTCAGATCCCAAATTTCTATATAGTTGAAAGGATAGCTTTCATACAAGGCACCTCACTGCCCCCCACCCCCCGAATAACACACTCCTGGGGTCCTCCCCTGTCACTCCTGGGGTCCTCCTCTCTTTACTCCTAAGATCTCCCACCCCTAAGGTCCTCCCCCACCCACTCCTGTGATCCCCCCCACTCCTGCCCTCCCTCCCATCTACCTGAGATCCTCCTCACTTCTGGGTTCCCCCCTCCCTCACTCCTGGGTTCCTCCCCCTTCACTCCTGTGGCCCTTCATCCAACTCCTTAGGTCCTACCCCCATTCCTGGGCTCCTCCTCCTGCTACTCCTGGGCTCTTACTCCCTCTCTCCTGGGCATCTCCCCCCTCACTCCCAGGGCTCTCCCCCTCACTCCTGGAGTCTTGCCCCTCATTTGTGGTTCCCCCCCCCTGGAGTCTGCCCTCCTCACTCCTGGAGTTCCTCCTCACTCCTGTGAGTCTTCCCCCCTCACTTCTGGGAAACTTATCATTCTGTTGGGAGAGCTCTCAGATGTGTGATGCACAAGTTATGTAGGTGGCCGTGCATTCATGTGTGTGTGTGTGTACTTATTGTGTGTGTGACTGTGGGAAAGTGTAAAGTATATGGCGAGGAGTGAGTAACCCCTCCATTCTTTAACCCTCTGTTGGCACTCTCTGTACAGTGTCACACATTGATCACTGTGTTAGGGAATGGTGAGAATCTCTGCAAGTGTTGCGAGCATCTGCAACAGAAGGAGGGAGTGATTGGGTTTAAACCCCAGAAAGATTTGGTTACCCTGTCTGCTGTCTCCATATTCTGTCACTGCTCCATACACTACCTGTGCTAAAATTGATTGTTTAAAATTAATTGTTTTAATTACATGCTTTTAATTGGTAGATTGCTGGTTGTGGTTTGAAGTATTAGTGAATTCGCTGTCAACACTAATTAAAGCAATCAGATGCTTTGAAAAGCAGTAATTCTCATCAGACTACATCTGCTTTCTGTGCATTACATCCCTATGAATGGCACAGCATTGGAAAATATCATAACCCGTGCTGTATCACAGAACCTCGACACGCTGTTAGAACATCACTGCTGCTTGTTATACTCACCTATTATTTAAACCAGAGTAAAACAGAGCTAGAAAGAGCCTGGCTGGGATGCAGTTGGCTCACACTGTAAGTGATAGGACCTAGCTGCTGAGAGGCTAATTGTTAATCTGCTGGGGCCAGCCCAGTCCAGGACTCTTTGTTAAATTGAGCCTCACAGTGCAGAATAACACTAAGGTTGACAAGAGTAGGCAGTGTGTCTGACAGCATCATGGTGACAGCCAATGGGTTGGAAGCAGGGCGGGACTAATGGCAGGACTCTCAGCAAACAGTCTACAGAGTCCATTTAAAAAAGGATTAGATGAAGTATTGCAAAAAGTGCTCATGATATGAATTACAGCAAAGTCTCCCGATTAAAACAGATTGTTTCTCCCGCAAAATGCAGTGAGTGGAGGCTAGTTACATAATATAGATTACAAGCATGTAACCAATCCCAGTCACTTGTCAGCAATGCTGCCTTTGGATATGGCTGACGGAAGAATTAACCAATTTCCTCCACTGTGGCTGGGCCAAGTGTTGTGACTGTATATACAGCCCGGAATAGGAAAGAAGATAACGTAATTTAGGAAATTGTAGTTTAGGGGACGTTAAACGTGGTCTTTAAGGAGCTGGAAATTGTAGCAGCCAGAATCAGAGAATCACCAATTAATACAGCACAGACAGTGGCCATTCAGTCTGAGAGACATGGAGAATTCCACAACCTGAGATCCTGAGGAGGATTAATTACAGTGAGAGAGAAACTGATTATCTCAATTCCAATCTGGGGGATGTGGAGAGGAGCTGGAGACCATTAGATGGAAGATTTGGAATTTAGGAGAACTGGGATTAATCCTAAAATATCAGGACCAGGTGCCTGCTCTTGATCTCCAGCAAGTGATCTCTGCGGATGCACATCAGGAGAGAACAGGATCACAATGTTAGATTCTCCATAGGCAGCCTGCCCATACTGACGATGTTGTAGCAGGAAAGGTGAGGGCCATTGGGGAGGGCAGGGGAGGGGAACAAAAGGTGGAGAGATGAGATGAGGTCAAGGGGCAATTGGATAAGTGACCCCAGTGGTTTGAAGATTCAATTGATAAATGCACCAATATCATGACCTTGGGTATCTTCGATAGAAGAGAACTGGAACCCACAATGTTGCAAGTTAGGGAACATTTATTGACTATTCACGCTGTTTACAGAGATGGACATTAGCAGCACTTCAATAGAATCTTCTTCCCTCAGCTTACATGTGATCTGACATCATTGATGATGCACTCAAGCTACTAGCCCTTTAGATACAGTAAATGGACCAAGATTTGAGAGTGGTGCCCAGAAAAGTATTGCTTTAAGTGGCAACAATCTCACTGCTGTTGCTATCATATAATAATCTCACTTCTGTGATATACAATAACTGAAAATCACCTTGGAGAGACAAGAAACCAAATTTAAAAAAAAAATTAGAGCAAAGAGAACAATGTAGAAGCTTCCTCCTGGAGATCAGATTTGTTAATTCCAATAATTGTATTTTGGGGAAAAATGAATCCAAAAGTAGCCTGTGCCTTAAATCAGGTTTATTTCCAAAACAGTAAAGCAAAATTGCAGACTCTCCCTGTTCCTCCCACTGTGAACTGGTTTATATTTCATGCAATGATTCCCCAATCCTTCCCCAATTGTGTGGACAGCCGTGCTTCATTACCACTTTAAAGTAAGCATTTCATTGCAACACAAATTCATCATTAACAAGATTGGCCCTGTTTGATTGATAGCATACTGACCAGTTGTATGAGATGATCTCAATCCCAGCCAGAAACAGGTCCAGCCCATGTTGGAAGGAATTCAGTGAATCAGAATTCACAGCACAAGGTTATTCTGAAGCCCCCTCCATTCCTGGAGCTGCCAAACATTCACCTGTTGTTATATAACATGGGAATGTGACTCATTAAGACTCATACGACATCTGCTTTTTTAATTCATTCATTCCCAGGAAGTCAAATCCAAGGATTTTTTTTCTCTTCCCTTTATCTTCACCACCCTAGCTCCCTCAGTCTATGGTCCCAGATTTAATGGGATACAATCTCTGTGGAATTAGCCAGCCTCTCCCTTACTGTTTCAGTCTTGGTTCTGTTCTGCATCATGGATCTCAGCCATTCAATAGAAATCTTCCACTGCACAAGAAACATCTGTCACAATTCTCACCTTATCTCAGTGTTTAATGTTACACACAATCTGGGAGGGATGTTAGGTTGGGTAATATGGTTTACTTGGTGTCACTGTTAACTCATTTCCCACTTAACCCAGTGATACAAAAAAGGTTTAATCAGTTTGTGCCATCACAAGCTGGCCACCGGAATGTTCTTTACTGAAACTCAACGAGGCCACTGCAATGAATAATACTGTGTCAACCAACCCCTGGGTTGATTATTTGATGCAGTGTAATGTAAAGGCTATCATACCAAGTAAGTCACACTTTCAGCTATCCATTATTCTGCATACAGGGCCCCGAACCCTTTGATTAGATTCCAGTCTGTATCTCACTTCTCAGTTAGATTCCAGTGTTATCTCAGCTTGATGTATTTTTCACTGCTGTAAACATTGGGATTATAATGTTTTGCTTGCTATAGTTTTTCTTACTGATGGAGCTATGGAAAGAGCCATGTGCAATACCAGTCTCTTCCTCCTTCTCCCTCTCACCCTGCCTCTTTTTCTGTCCCTCAGTGTAATTCTATCTCCCTTTTTCCCTTGATGTCTCCGACATTGTGTCTCAGTCTGTCTCCCTCTCTCACTGTATCTCCGTCTCTCTGTCTCCCTCTCTCAGTCTGTCACCCTCTGTCAGCCTGTCTCCCTCTCTCACTCTCCTCCGTCTCTCTGTCTGTCTCCCTCTCTGTCTGTCTCCCTCTCTGTCTGTCTCCTTCTCTCACTCTGTCTCCCTCTTTCACTCTGTCACCCTCTCTGCCTTGCTCTCACTCTACCTCGCTCTCACTCTACCTCGCTCTCATTCTGTCTCCCTCTCTGTCTGTCTCCCTCTCTCTGTCTGTCTCCCTCTCTCACTCTGTCTCCGTCCCCGACTCTGTCTGAGTCTCCGACTCTGTCTCCCTTTCTGTCTGTCTCCCCCTCTCACTGTCTTCCTCTTTCACTGGCTTCCTCTCTCAGTCTGTCTCCTTCTCTCACTGTCTCCCTCTCTCACTGTCTCCCTCTCTCACTGTCTCCCTCTTTCACTGTCTCCCTCTCTCACTCTGTCTCCCTCTGTCACTCTGTCTCCCTCTGTCACTCCGACTCCCTCTGTCAGTCTATCTCTCCACCGGTATTTCTACTATTGCTGAAAGAAATTGACTGAATAATTTCAGAAGAAATAATTTGAGAAGCTTTTCTTCCACTATTCATGCCAACACATCCACAACTGTTGTGCAATAGAAAGCAGTGGGGGGGTGGGGGGTGCAAGAGGGCAGTGATAATAGATTACTGCACAGTGCTCTGGGACAGAGGGCAGCACCATAGTTGGAGCTGCCAGGTTCTGTGCCATCTGCCTTCTCTCCCCCAAGTGCCACATGAAGCAAGAGACCCTGCCTCCACCTGATGTTCTTTGTAACAAACATAATGAGTCAGCTGTTCTCTGCTCTCCTCTCTCTCTCTCTTTCTCTCCTCCTCACTATCATCTCCTCTCCTCTCTCTGCTTCTTGCCTCCTCTCTTTCTTTACCCCCTCCTCTTTTCTAATCTTCCTCTCTTCTCTCTTGCTCTCTTTCCCTTCCTTTTCTCTTTCTCTCTTCTCCCATCTCTCTTTCTGCCTGAAAGTTTTGGTTGTACTCTCACTGGCACCAATTGGCTCATTACCTTGGACCTTGTCTCATTCCAACTGCCAGGATATTCAACCAGGACAATGTAATGCATCATCACAGTTAAGGCCAATTCTGCTTCACACACACACACACACACACACACACTCACACACACACTCACTCACACACACACACACACACACACAATCACAGACCTCCCTCTCAGACATACACTCACACTCACTCTCACACACACACTCACAGATACTCTCAGACGCACACAACACACTCACTAACGCACACACACTCTCAGACACTCACACACACAACACACACATACACTCACACACACACACAGTCATACACATACATGCACCACGCATATTCACTCACACTCACACAACCACACACACTCACAAAGACACACACACACATTCACAGACACATACACACCGACACATTCACAAACACACACGAATCATGCACACAAACCCTCGCACCTACATTTTCATACACGTGTACAGATGCATTCACAGACATAGAAACGCGTATGGACTCTCAGAAATGTGTTCACACACACACAAACCCTCGCACACACTCGCTTATACATGTGTGTACACGTACACGCACAGACATATAAAGACATATACTCACACACACACTCACATATGGCCACCCACAGATACTTTCACATACATTCGCATAAACAAATACATATGCACACTCAGTTATTCATATACACCCACACACACACTCATTCAAGTACGCCCACATACACACACATACACACACTTACTTATAAGCACACAGGTTTGCATTCACACACACTCACAATGTATGCACAGAGAAATGCACAAACACATACATGTGCATGCACACACACTCAGAAAGACTGGAGGGGAGAGTGAGGCGGAGTGGAGGGAGAGCAAATGGTGAGTGAGGGGGTGTGGAAGGAATGTGAGGGGAGATATGGGAGAGTGAGGTGGAGAGAGAGTGAGGGGGAGAATAGGGGAGTGGAGGGAGAATGAGGGAGGGCGAGGAGTAGAGTGAGAGGGAATAGAGGGGGAGGGTGAGGGGGAATGGAGGGGGAGAGTAAGAGGTAGTGAGGGGAAGAGTGGGTGGGGGGAGCATGGGAGGGATGGAAGGGTAGTGGGGTGGGGGGGTGCGAGTGAGGGGGAGTTTGAGGTGGGTGGAGGGGGATGGGAGTCCCACAGTATAAAGTCCTGGGAAAGGTTTGGAGTGGATATGAGGATGAATCTATTTGAAACATGTTGAGTATAGTAGTGAGCATTTACAATGCAACTCCTTGCAGTAAAATGTGCTAGACCCCCCCGCAATCACAAATTGTAACAGTGTTAGTAACATTTGATTAATGGAATGCAGAGCGCAAGTAATGACAACTATTTGCTGTAAAATTGGAGAAATAATTAAATTAGCACTTCATTATTCTGCAGTGATGTTGCAGTAAAGTGCAGCAACAGTGAACAGATGCAGGCTCTATTTTAATCATTACACTCATCCAGCATTCTCCTGGCAGTTAAGGAAATTTAACCTTCATGCTCCCGAATGCCTTCAGCATACCTGTGAAACTAAGAAACAGGCTGGAAGATAGCCAGCGTCAAAACTCCAGATCTCTGAACTGAAACAGAAAGACGGGCCAGAGTTTTGAGTTCAGCGGGCGGGTGGGAAATGTCCCGCTGCCTGTGATCGCCCCCCGCTGCCCCGAACACAATTTCACACTGGTGGGCATTCAGGGCCTGCCAAGCATGAATGGTGGCTCCCCAGGGGCCGGGAAGGAGGGGCGCGGGCCTGTCAGCTGCTAGGTCCAATGGCGGCCAGTTTAAAACCAGCACAGTCGGGCTTTGGAAGGCTGTAGGCGCGGAAGACACCTCCAGCCTTGTCCACAGGAGATTAAAAACGATGGATTCCAATACGGCTGCAGACGCCAGGCGGGAGGGCAGGTTGGGTAGGCACTTGGCCCACCAGTTTTCTGCTGAGTGGCCTGCAGCCCTCCTGGAGGAGGTGGCTCCCAGGAGGGACATCCATGTTCCCAGGGATGGAAGGAGGAGGCCACACACGCCTTACAAACAGAGCTTGGGAGGAGGTGGCAGCGCTGGTCAGCAGCCGTGGTGTTGTGCGGCGCACATGCGTCCAGTGCCACAAGAGGTTTACTGACCTGTTGCGCTCAGGAAGGGTGAGTACCATGTTGGCATGGATCAGTGTGGTGATGTGTTAAGGTCTGGCCGTTTCCCCCCCCCCCACTCCATGAACCTCAGGGGTGTTAGAATCTGAGTGCCAACTATCAATGATGCCAGAGCTGGCCAAGGACTTGAGCCCCGGCTGTTGGACTGAGGACCTTGCGGCTTGAGGGCCACAACTCGGATGTGTCCTGCGAGGTGTTCCTCAGGTAGGATGGCCAGACTGCAATGACGTTGCAGGTAGAGAGTGGACTAATCACTGCTCCTCTATCCTTTCAGAAGAAGACAGCTCATAACACTATTGAAAGGTTACAGACCGGCGGAGGCCCCGCTAACCTCCTAATCCTAACCAGATATGAGCAAGATGCCTTGGAGCTGGAGAGGCGCCTTGCACTTCAGTCAACCAGCCGTGGAGAGACTGGGGTGTCAGATGAAGGTAAGAGCGCAGTGCACGGAGCTGAGATGGTGCAAACATTCTTGTGTAGTCTCATCATTGATGGGAGCCTTAAAACTCAATTTCCCATTAATCATTGAAAAACAATGGCACTGTGATGCAGATCTCCATGGTCTCACTAGGGTGCCTGGCTTGCGCAGTGACTGTGTGATGACTTTAACTAATGATATGTCCTTGTTCTCCCTTAGGTTTGCCACCACGCACCCAATCGCAGGACCCAGAAGACCCACCCCTGATGCCAGAGGACTGTCAGGTTCCACATGCACCTGCGTCACACCCACTCTCTAAACCAAGCACCAGCGCCTCGGTGGGCATTGGGTCTTCAGCTGGAATGTCAGTGCACATTGGTGTGAGCTCACTTCACACTCACACTTCACACGTGCTTGAGGGTCAGGTGGAGGCAGTGAGTGCCCAGGGGGCTGGCAGTTGAAGGATTGCTGGAGGCCAGGACAACACTCAACTGAAGGCTGATGATGAGTCTCTGGAGTCATCCATTAGGCGACAGTTGCTGGATACCCAGCAGGATGTGAGGGAGGGCCTGGTGGAGATCTATGAGGGTAAGCGTGCCATGGTCTCCGTGATGGAGGAGTCCATGTGGAGCATGAGCATTGTGTTGACCCTCATGGCCAAGGGAACTGCCTCCTCCATTGAGACAGTGGCGACTCTCATGGAGGGACAGCTCCAGGAACAGAATCAGGGGTTCCTGGGATTGCGCTCGGACCTGCAAGCCCTCACAGGCACTGACCTTAGGCGGTCAGTGTCCGTGTGGGAGATGAATGAGGCACTCGGCATCCCAGCTAGGTGCCCGTCCATCAATGGTGAGCAGGACCATCCAGAGCGACCTCATGTTGGTTCATGAGCGGCTTGTCGCCTCTGCGGGCTCCTCTCAGGGCACCTAGATGATGGCAGCAGCTCCTCTGCCAGTGACTGTCGCATCTGATGAGGCTGCGATGACTGGGGAGATTCCAGCCATGGCACTGGCCGCTCCCTCCCAGGCGGGGTCAGCACAGGCTCCACTGGTCATCAAGGTCATCAAAGCCAACAAGACAGCAGAGTTAGTGGCTGTCTCCAATGCCGGTACCAGAGAGGGGGGAGCACCAAAACCTAGCACTCACAAACATAAGTTTAAGGCACCATGAATACAAGAGGGACTGGCTGTGGGTGATCTTCTGTTGTGCAATGTTTTGTTTATTTTAACTGGTCTGGGGTTGAACACCAGGGAAGGTTCTGTTAATTTGTTTTGGCTGTCAACATGAGACAAATTTTCTCTTGTCATAATGGCCTGAGTATGCTTCACCTTTTTTATTTAATGTGGTGCAGGGTACACCAGTATGTAATGTTGGACGTACTTTATTACACAGGCACTGAGTGAACAAAGGAAACAGCCATTTCAGACATACGGAATGGAAGCAGCAGCCCATGAGGTGGTGGCACTTATTTGGCAGCCTAGCTGAAGGAACGTTGGATCAAGGCGTTCTGGTGTCCCTGCCTCCCTGGAGATTACCCAGGTTAGTGTCCATCCCCTCAGCGTTCTCCTCACCGTGCTCCTCCTCGGATTCACTACTGGACTCATCATCTGTGGCCTGTGCAGCAGCGTAAACATCCTCTTCTTCCAGTGGGTCCCCCTTGCCAGTGCAATGTGCAACCACCATCAGTGACACACAACCTGGGGGTATTGTAGCACACCCCCTGAACGGTCCAGGTACCGGAGGTGCACCTTGAGATGGTCCACTCTGCCACTGTTGTTGTGGAGGCATGACTCATATTGTACCGCTGTTCTGCCTCTGTTCTTGGGTGGCAGAGAAGAGTCATAAGCCACCTCTTCAAGGGATAGCCCCTGTCACCCAGCAGCCACCCATCTTGTCGGGCTGGAGCACTGAAGAGCCTCGGCACCTGGGAGTGTCTCAGGATGTAAGCATCATGGGAGCTGCCTGGGTACCTTGCACAGACTTGCAGAATCTGCATCCTGTGGTCACACACTATCTGCACGTTCATGGAGTGGAATCCCTTCCTGTTGACAAAGGCACCTGACTGACTCACTGGTGCCTTGGTGGCCACATGTGCAGACGATGGCACCCTGAACATGGGGGAACCCAGCAATCGCTGCAAAGCCTCTGGTTCGCTCAGCCTGGCTGGCCTCATCTGTACAGAAATGGATGAAAGTCAATACCAGGTTGAACAGAGCTTCTGTCACCAGCTTGACCCAACTGTAGACAACTGATTGGGAGACTCCGCACAGATACCCCACTGACCCCTGGAAAGAGCCGGAGGCATAGAATTTGCGGGTCACTGTGACCTTCAGCGCCACTGGCCTGGGGTGTCCAGCCACACAGTCGGAGCTGATCTTAGGCCCAATCATCTGACAGATGGAGATCACAGCCTCCCTTGAGAGGTGGAGCCTCCTTCAGCATTGCACCATGGACATATTGAGGTACTTGCATCACTGCCTGTAAACCCTGGCAGCAGGATAGTGGCGTCTTCTGCGGCCCCTTCCACCTTGGACTTCCTGCTGGACCTGCGCCCCTTGTGCCTGCACCTCTCCTCCCACAGGTCACTCCCCTGGAAGCTGCACTGGGACACCTGGCCTCCTTCCCCTTCTGTCTCTCTCTTCCTCTTCAGAGGAGATGCCTCCAGCGGAGACCACAATCCCCATTCCCAGGGTAAGGGAAGGCTGTCTGATACCTGGAAGGGTCCACATGGTCTGAATTCTCCAGTGTCCTTTGAGACACCAAGGAGTCCTGAAATGAAGCTTGGAAACGCTAATAATGAAGCCCCAAACACAGATGAATCTGCCGTATAACAATAAATCACCAGCAGCAAACTATCTACCTAACTCCTCCCTTCTCATGCTGACAGAGCTGCTGACCCTTTTTATCCCGCCCGTGGATGAGGATTTTGAAATTGTCAGCTGGCTGTCTGCCCGTTTTGCCCATGCAACAAACGCAAAATCACAAGGGCAATGAAAAATTGGCGTCAGTTGACTTTTTATTGGCCTTAACTGGCCTCTTAATTAATGGCGGGCGTGGCTCTGACTCCCACGGGCACCTACCAAGTGAAATATCACACAAGTGTGTGATGACGCTGGGACACTCACCCAACGCTATCGCGTGATATTTTACACTCGAGTGTGTTGGGCGTGTGCAAAACACCAAGCAAAACATTCTGCCCATGAACATAGCTGGATCAAAAAGTGGCATCAAAAATAGAAAGAAAAGGGAATTGACAAAGAACATTCATCACTCTACCTCCCCTCCTCACGCCCTCTCCCCTACCACTAACTCCACTAATGCTCACCCACACCCCCAGTCCCAGTACTCCCTCCCCTATCACTGACTCTGCCCACCCATTTAACCCCCTCCCACAGCCCCATGTACACTCTCCCCTATCACTGACTCTACCCACCCATTTAACCCTCTCCCACAGCCCCATGTACACTCTCCCCTATCACTGACTCTACCCACCCATTTAATCCCCTCCCACAGCCCCATGTACACTCTCCCCTATCACTGACTCTACCCACCCATTTAATCCCCTCCCACAGCCCCATGTACACTCTCCCCTATCACTGACTCTACCCACCCATTTAATCCCCTCCCACAGCCCCATGTACCCTATCCCCATGACTGACTCACCCACCCATTCAATCCGCTCCCACAGCCAGAAACTGAACTGGACTTGCTATGTAAATACTTTGGCTACAAAAGCAGTTCAGAGGCTGGGAAGTTGTGAGGAATAATTCACCTCCTGACTCCCCAAAACCTGTCCGCCATCTACAAGGTTCAGGAAGACAGCTCACCATCATCTTCTCAGGCCAATTAAGGATTGGCACTAGCCGAGCTAAGCCTAGCCAGCGACACTCACTTTGCATAAACAATGAAAAAGAGAAAATCTAGTTTGGAGAGAGGGTGGTTGTGACTCTGGGAGCAGGCGGATGGAGGAATTGGTTATTCTCCTGTGTTTTACTCTGCATCTAGCCTCAACCTAGACTGGAGTTCTCTGTTTTAAATCATGGACAGATCTGCAATAGAGTGCAATTGAAATGTAAGCAATGAATGGAATGTATTCCCAACAAATGGTCATTCATTGCAGACTGAGTTTTGTTTAATTAGTGCTGCAAGAAAATCCCCAAGACTCTTATATAAAAACACTTTGAATTAAATGGAGGATGCTGTGTGCTGACAGCAATCCAAATGTTAAGTCTAAAACACCCTCCTCACTTCCTCTCCCCTTCCCAAATCCCCTCCCCTCTCCACTCCCCCCCCTCTCACCGCATTCCCACCCTTCCCACTCCCCCTCCCCATTCCCCCTATCCCTCCCCACTACCCCTTTGCTCTTCCTGCACTCCCTCTTGCCGCCTCCACTATCTCTCCTCCTCATTCCCCCTTTCTGCTCTCTACTACCCTCCCCCAGTATCGTCTTCCAACACCACGTCATCCCTTCCTCCCCACTCTATGCACCTGCTTGGTAATTGTACCTGGACTTGTTTCTACAGTTATTATTATTTTTAATATAGGAACATTCCTCTTATAAAGGGCTGTGCACTGTCCCAGAAGACTTTGGAGGTAAAGTCAATTGTGATGTTAGAGAGAGAGATATTAGTTCTGAGATGAGAGGTTTAAATCAAAGAAAGGCTGTGAATTGTGATTGCAATGATCAAACAGCATCAACAAATTGGTTCAGTCATTGTCGAATGTTAATGAGACATAGGAGGAAAAGGTAATTTACTGTTTCCACAGCCTAGTCCGAATTTTTCTTGAAATTACCTAACTCACGTCAATTCCCTGCACCATTACTCCCGTCCTAACTCCTGTCCCTGTGTCCTAACTTGCATCAATTCCCTTCATTACTCCTGTCCACACTGACCTACATTGGCTCCTGCTCCAGCGGTGCCTCAGTTTTAAAATGGCTTCTCCCCTCCCTATCTTTGAAACCTCATAACCCTTTGAGATTTCTGCACACCTTTAATTCTGGCCTCTTGTGAATCCCCAATTTTAATCGCTCCACCATTGGCATCCACGGCTTCAGGTTGCCTGGCCCTGAAGTCAGGAATTCCCTCAAATGTTGCCCTGTATTAGGAACAATAGACTGGGGCTAAATTGGCAAAACCACTGTCAGTTTAATGTCAGCCCTGGCTCAGTGGGTAGTGCTCACACCTCTAGGTCAGAAAGTTGTGGGTTCAAGTCTTGTTCCAGAGATTTCAGCACAATAATAACCCTTGAATGCAGTGTGGAGGGAGTGCTGCACTGTCCTATGAAAGAGACATTAAACTGAGACTCTGTCTGCCCTCTCAGGTGGAAGTAAAAGATCCCATGGCACAATTTCAAAGAAGAGCCAGGGAGATCTGGCCAATATTATCCAACGATAGTGAAACAGATTTTCTGGTCATTATCACATTGCTGTTTGTGGGATCTTGCTGTGGTTATACTTCAAAAGTAATTGACTGTGAAGTGCTTTGGGATGATATGGGATTTTGGAAGGCTCTGTGCAACTGCAAGTCTTTCTTTTTCATGTCTTGTGAAACCTCCCTCAAACTATTTATCCCATGTACTCCATAACACCGAGTTTTGGCAGGATATTCGGCCATGAAGACCATCACATTCTTATTCTGCCTCTACCTGGTGTTCATCGATGTACCAGATTCTCGGGAATAAATCAAGCAGTTCATCTCCACTTAAGTAATGCCCTTGAGGAAAATTGGAGAGAGAGTGAGTGAGATGGATAATGACAGAGAGGGAGTGGACAGAGTGACAGAGGTAGAGGGGGGGAGAGAGAGAAAGAGAGACAAGCTAATAGACAGGAATGATAGAAAGAGATACAGAGCAAAACATAGAGAATGAAATGAAGAGCTGTAAACAGAGAGACACATAGGCAGAGGGGCAGAACGAGAGGAAGAAATGATATGGGCCAGGGTTTTCCACTCCTGCCAATTCCTGCCCAAAGTCAGTAGACTCTTGGCTGCTCTCCAAGTTTTCTGGGCCCACCTTCACCACTTCCCACTGTGGGGGGGACCGGAAAATCCCGGCATTAGTTTCAGAGACACAGGTAAAGATTCAAAGAGACAGGTAAAAATTCAGAGTAAGACGTAAAGAGAGATATTGACATAGAAAGAGATTTAAAAAGAGAGATAGAGAGAGAAAGAATGGGAGCAGGAAATATATAGAAAGTATTGAACAAAGAAAGAGACAGACATTCATGTGAAGCGATAAAGAACCGGGAAGAAAAATTTAAATATGGAGAGACTGAGAGAAAGGGAGATAAGAGAGAGAGAGAGAGAGAGAGAGAGGTAGTAGAGAGGCAAAGAGAAAGAACGAGGGATAGAGAGAGAGAGGTCGTGGAGAGGGAGAGAGAAAGAGAGAGGGGTAGTGGAGAGAGAGAGTGACATTTAGAGAGGTGAGCAGTGGTGGAGAGAAATAGGGAGGGAGAGAGGGAAGTGGAGAAGGAGGGAGAGACATATAGAGAAAAGGAGAGAGGGGTAGTAAAGCAAGAGACAGAGAGATATGGTGGAAGTGGGAGAGATGAGAAGGAGGACAGGAGAGAAGCCACACTAAGATAAAAAACAGTCTGAAGCTGCTAGATTGAGAGATGAAATGATCAGATAGATTCAAAGACCTCTTCATTGAGAGATATATAACTCACACATGGACTGACATGGTGAGAAATAGAAAGATGAATAGAGGTAAAAAAACAAGAGACAGATATTAATACATGCTGATAACATTGATACAGATGGAGTAAGTTCGAAAGGAACAGATAGGAATTCACAACTGATAGTTAAACTGACAATCAGAAATGGCTGCTCACTGTACAGTCACAAACCACAGAAATTACACTCACTAGATATTGGGAGTACAGGACAAGCTGGACCAATGTATATTTAACTACAGGAACCTCATTTGCTGCATAATGGACTGCAAGAACCTCAATCACTGCATCTAGGACTGCAGGAACAACAATCACAGCATGTGGGAATGCAAGAACATCATTCACTGCATGTGAGACTGCAGTAACATCACTCACTGCATATAGGAGTGCAGGGACCTCCATTAATGCATGTGGGACTGCAGGAATCTCAGTCACTGCATCTGGGGCTGCAGCAACATCACTCACTGCATGTGGGTCTACAGGAATGTCACTTACCGCATGTCAGACGACAAGAACCTCACTCAATGCATGTGAGAATGCATGAGCCTCATTCATTGCATATTTGACAACTGGAACCTCACTGTATGTGGGACTGCAGGAACCTCAGTCACTGCTTGTGGGTGCGCAGGAGGCTCACTGCATGTGGGATTACAGGAACCTCAATGCATGTGGGACTGCAGGAACCTCACTCAATGCATCTGGGTCTACAGGAATCTCACTGCATGTGGGACAGCAGGAACCTCAGTCACTGTTTGTGGGTCCGCAGGAGGCTCACTGCATGTGGGACTTCAGGAAACTCAAGCAATGCTTGTAGGGGTGGAGGGAGGAACTGACTGCATGTGGGACTGCATGTAGGGAGGCAGGAACCACATTCACTGCATGTGAGACTGCAGGAACCTTACTGCATGTAGGGAGGCAGGAACCACATTTAATGTGGGACTGCAGGAACCTCACTCACTGCATGTGAGACTGCAGGAACCTTACTGCATGTAGGGAGGCAGGAACCACATTTACTGCATGTGGGACTACAGGAACTGCACTCATTGCATGTTTGACAGCAGGAACCTCACTCATTGCATGTTTGACTACAGGAAGGTCACTCTTTGATTGTTTGACTCCCGGAACCTCACTCATTGCAGGTGGGATCGCAAGAACCTCACACTCCTTGTGGGACTGCATCAACCTCACTCAATGCATGTCTGATTGAAGAAACCTCACTCACTGCATGTTTAATTGCAGGAACCTTACTAACTGCATGTGGCACTGCAGGAATCTCACTTACTGCATGTGATACTGCAGAAACCTCACGCACTGCATGTGGGACTGCAGGACTCTCACTCATTGTGTGTTAGACTGCAGGAACCTCAATGACTGCATGTGGGACGGCAGGAACATCACTCATTGCATGTTCAACTGCACGGAGGTCATTCACTGCAGGTTTGAGCGCAGGAACCACACTCACTGCATGTGGGACTGCAGGAACCTGACTCATGGAATGTTTGACTGCAGGAAGTTCAATCACTGCATGGTTGACTGCAGGAACCTCACTCACTGCATGTTTGACTGCAGGAACTCACTGCATATTTGAGTCCAGGAACCTCACTCACTGAATGTCTGATTGAAGAAACCTCACTCACTGCGTGTTTGACTGCAGGAACCTCACTCATTGTATTTCTGATCCCAGGAACCTCACTTACTGCATAATTAATTGCAGGAACCTCACTCATTGCATGTTTGACTACAGGACCCTCATTCATTGCATGTTCAACTGCACAAACCTCATTCACTGCAGGTTTAAGCACAGCAACCACATTCATTGCATGTTGGACTGCATGACCCTCACTCATTGCGTGTTAGACTGTAGGAACCTCAATGACTGCATGTGGGACTGCAGGAACATCACTTGTTGCATGTTTGACTGCAGGAACCTCACTCATCGCATGTTCAACTGCTCGGAGCTCATTCACTGCATGTATGAACGCAGGAAACACACTCACTGCATCTGGGACTGCAGGAACCTCAATCATTTCAAATAAGGGGCCAGCAACCACAGTCACTGCTTGTGGGAGTGCAGGAACCTCATTCACTACATGTGTGTCTGCAGGAATGTCATTGACTGCATCTTTGACTGCAGGAAACTCTCTTACTGCATATGGGGCTGCAGGAACCTCACTCATAGCATGTTTGGCTCCAGGAACCACACACACTGCATGTGGGACTGCAGGACCCTCACTCATTGCATGTTCAACTTCACGAACCACTTTCACTGCATGTTAGAGTGCAGGATCTACACTCACTGCATGTGAGACGGCAGGAACCTGACTTCTGGCATGTTTGACTACAGGAACTCAATCACCGCATGGTTGACTGCAGGAACCTCACTCTCTGCAGTTTTGACTCCAGGAACCTCACTCGCTGCATGTTTAATTGCAGGAATCTCACTCATTGCATGTTTGACTACAGGAACCTCACTCATTGCATGTTCAACTACACAAACCTCATTCACTGCATGTTTGACTGCAGGAACCTCACTCACTGCATGTGTGATTGCAGGAACCTCACTCACTGCATGTGGGACTGCAGGAACTCAATACGGGTGCGATTGTAGGAACCTCTGTCGCTGTATATGTGATGGCAGGGGTCTTACTCGCCATAAGTGAGTCCGCAGGAACCTCACTCATTGCATGTTTGACTGCAGGAACCTCGCTCATTGCATGTTTGACTACAGGAACCACTCTCACTGCATGTGGGACAGAAGGAACCTGACTCATGGCACATTTGATGGCAGGTAGCTCAATATTCGCATGGTTGACTGCAGGAACCTTACTTATTGCATGTTTGTCTGCAGGAACTCACTCATTGCATATTTGACTGCAGGAACCTTACTCATTGCAGGTGGCAATGCAAGAACCTCACTCACTCCTTGTGCGACTGCAGGAACCTCGTTCACTGAATATCTGATTGAAGGAACCTCACTCCCTGCATGTTTGACTGCAGGAACCTCACTCACTGCTTCTGTGGCTGCGGGGACCTCACTCACTGCATGTGTGATTGCAGGAACCTCACTCACTGCATGTGGGACTGCAGGAACTCAATACGGGTGCAATTGTAGGAACCTCTGTCGCTGTATATGTGATGGCAGGGATCTTACTCGCCATATGTGAGTCCGCAGGAACCTCACTCATTGCATGTTTGACTGCAGGAACCTTGCTCATTGCATGTTTGACTACAGGAACCACTCTCACTGCATGTGGGACTGCAGGAACCTTACTCATTGCATGTTTGTCTGCAGGAACTCACTCATTGCATATTTGACTGCAGGAACCTTACTCACTGCAGGTGGCAATGCAAGAACCTCACTCACTCCTTGTGTGACTGCAGGAACCTCGTTCACTGAATATCTGATTGAAGGAACCTCACTCGCTGCATGTTTGACTGCAGGAACCCCACTCATTTCATTTTTCTCTGCAGGAACCTCACTTACTGCATGTTCAATTGCAGGAACCTCACTAACTGCATGTGGCACTGCAGGACCCTCACTCATTGCGTGTTAGACTGCAGAAACCTCAATGACTGCATGTCGTATTGCAGGAACATCCCTCGTTGTATGTTTGTCTGCAGGAACCTCACTCATTCCATGTTCAACTGCACGGAGCTCATTCACTGCTTGTTTGAGCGCAGAAACCACACTCACTGCATGTGGGACTGCAGGAACCTGACTCATGGAATGTTTGACTACAGGAAGCTCAACTACTGCATGGTTAACTGCAGGAACCTCACTCACTGCATGTTTGCAGGAACCTCACTCATTGCAGGTTTGACTGCAGGAACCTCACTCATTGCAGGTTTGACTGCAGGAACATCACTCATTGCATGTTTGACTGCAGGAACCTCACTCACTGCCTGTGCGGCTTGCAGGGATCTCACTCACTGCCTGTGCGGCTACAGGAACTCAACACGTGTGCGATTGCAGGAACCTCAGTTGCTGTATATGTGATGGCAGGGATCTTACTCACCATATGTGAGTCTGCAGGAACCTCACTCATAGTATGTTGAACTGCAGGAACCTAACTCAATGCATGTGGGTCTACAGGTACCTTAATCACTGCAGGTGGGATTGCAAGAACCTCACTTTATATGTGCATGCAGGAACCTCACTAATTGCATGTTTGACTGCAGGAACTTCACTCATTGCATGTGGCACAGCAGAAAACTCAATCATCGTATGTTTGACAACTGGAAATTCACTCACTGCATCTGGGACTGCAGGAACCTCAATCATTTCATATAAGGGGTCAGCAATCACAGTCACTGCTTGTGGGAGGGCAGGAACCTCACTCACTACATGTGTGTCTGCAGGAACGTCATTGACTTCATCTTTGACTGCAGGAAACTCTCACTGCATATGGGCCTGCAGGAACCTCACTTAGCATGTTTATGTACAGGAACCTCACTCATTGCAGGTTTGACTGAAGGAAACTCTCTCATAGCATGTTTATGTACAGGAACCTCACTCATTGCATGTTTGACTGAAGGAACCTCACTGATTGCATATTTGACTCCTGGTAGGTCACTCACTGCATGTGGAACTGCAGGACCCTCACTCATTGCATGTTTGAAGGAATCTCACTCAATGCATGTTTGACTGAAGGAAACTCACTCGTTGCATATTTGACTGCAGGAACCTCATTCACTGCACGTTTGACTGAAGGAACCTCACTCATTGCATATTTGACTCCAGGAACCTCACTCACTGCAGGTGGGAATGCCAGAACCACACTCACTTCTTGTGCGACTGCAGAAACCTCACTCACTGCTTGTCTGATTGAAGAAACCTCACTCACTGCATTTTTGACTGCAGGATCCTCACTCATTGTATTTTTGACCCCAGGAACCTTACTCATTGCATGTTTAATTGCAGGAATCTCACTCATTGCATGTTTGACTACAGGAACCTCACTCATTGCCTGTTCAACTGCACCAACCTCATTCACTGCATGTTTAATCACAAGAACCACACTCACTGCATGTGAGACTGCAGGAACCTGACTCATGGCATGTTTGACTACAGGAAGATCTATCACCGCATGGTTCACTATGGGAAGCTCACTCACTGCATGTTTAACTGCAGAAACCTCACTCATTGCATGTTTGACTACAGGAACCTCATTCATTGCATGTTTGACTGAAGGAATCTCGCTCATTGCTTATTTGATTCCAGGAACCTCACTCACTGTATGTGTGACTGCAGGATCCTCACTCATTGCATGTTTGACTGAAGGAATCTCACTCATTGCATATTTGACTCCAGGAACCTCACTGACTGCAGGTGGCAATGCAAGAACCTCACTCACTCCTTGTGCAACTGCAGCAACCTCATTCACAATGTCTGATTGAAGGAATCTCACTCTCTGCATGTTTAATTGCAGGAAACTCACTAACTGCATTTGGCAATGCAAGGACCTCACTTATTGCATGTGAGACTGCAGAAACCTCACTAACTGCATGTGGGACTGCAGGACCATCATTTGTTGCATGTTTGACTGCAGGAACGTCACTCATTGCATGTTGAACTGCACAGACATCATTCACTGCATGTTTGAGTGCAGGAACCACACTCACTGCATGTGGGACTGCAGGAAACTGACTCGTGGAATGTTTGACTACAGGAAGCTCATTCATTGCATGTTTGACTGAAGGAATCTCACTCATTGCATATTTGACTCCAGGAACATCACTCACTGTATGTGTGACTGCAGGATCCTCACTCATTGGATGTTTGACTGAAGGAAACTCACTCATTGCATGTTTGACTACAGGAACCTCACACTGGATATTTACTTGCAGGAACCTCACTCACTGGGTATTTAATTGCAGGGACCTCATTCACTGCATGTTTAACTGCAGGAACACCACTCATTGCATGTTTGACTACAGGAAGCTCACTCATTGCATGTTTAACTACAGGAACCTCACTCATTGCATATTTGACTGAAGGAATCTCAGTCATTGCATGTTTTACTACAGGAGCCTCACTCACTGGATATTTAACTGCAGGAACCTCATTCACTGCTTGTTTGACTGCAGGAACACCACTCATTGCATGGTTGACTACAAGAACCTAACTCATTGCATTTTTCACTTCAAGAACCTCATTCACTACGTGTTTGACTGAAGGAACCTCACTCATTGCATATTTGACTCCAGGAACCTCACTCGCTGCATGTGGGACTGCAGGACCCTCACTCATTGCATGTTTGTGTACAGGAACCTCACTCATTGCATGTTCAACTTCACAGACCTCTTTCACTGCATGTTTAAGTGCAGGAACCACACTCCCTACATGTGAGACAGCAGGAACCTGACTCATGGCATGTTTGACTACAGGAAGCTCAATCACTGCATGGTTGACTGCAGGAACCTCACTCACTGCAGTTTTGACTCCAGTAACCTCACTCGCTGCATGTTTAATTGTAGGAATCTCATTCATTGCATGTTTGACTACAGGAACCTCGCTCATTACATGTTCAACTGCACACACCTCATTCACTGCATGTTTGACTGCAGGAACCTCACTCACTGCTTGTGTGGCTGCAGGGACCTCATTCACTGCATGTGTGATTGCAGGAACCTCACTCTCTGCATGTACGACTACAGGAACTCAATACGTGTGCGATTGCAGGAACCTCTGTCGCTGTATATGTGATGGTAGGGATCTTACTCGCCATATGTGAGTCTGCAGGAACCTCACTCATTGTATGTTAAACTGCAGGAACCTGACTCAATGCATGTGGGTCTACAGAAAACTCAATCACTGCAGGTGGGAGTGCAAGAACCTCACTTTATACGTGCATGCAGGAACCTCACTAATTGCATGTGGTACTGCAGAAAACTCACTCATCACACGTTTGACAACTGTAAATTCACTAGCTGCATGTGGGACAGCTGGAACCTCACTCACTGCATCTGAGACTGCAGGACCTCAATCATTTCATATAAAGGGCCTGCAACCACACTCACAGCATTTGGGAGTACAGTAACGTCACTGAGTGCATCTTTGACTGCAGGAACCTCGCTCATTGCATGTTTGTCTGCAGGAACTCACTCATTGCATATTTGACTCCAGAAACCACACTGACTGCAGGTGGCAATGCAAGAACCACACTCACTCCTTGTGCAACTGCAGGAGCCTCATTCACAATGTCTGATTGTGAAGATCAATGTGATGATCTTACTCGCCATATGTGAGTCTGCAGGAACCTCACTCATTGTATGTTGAACTGCAGGAACCTGACTCAATGCATGTGGGTCTACAGAAAACTCAATCACTGCAGGTGGGAATGCAAGAACCTCACTTTATACGTGCATGCAGGAACCTCACTAATTGCATGTGGTACTGCAGAAAACTCACTCATCGCATGTTTGACAACTGGAAATTCACTCGCTGCATCTGGGACTGCAGGAACCTCAATCATTTCATATAAAGGGCCTGCAATCATACTCACTGCATTTGGGAGTGCAGTAACGTCACTGAGTGCATCTTTGACTGCAGGAACCTCGCTCATTGCATGTTTGTCTGCAGGAACTCACTCATTGCATATTTGACTCCAGAAACCACACTGACTGCAGGTGGCAATGCAAGAACCACACTCACTCCTTGTGCAACTGCAGGAACCTCATTCACAATGTCTGATTGAAGGAACCTCACTCTCTGCATGTTTAATTGCAGGAAACTCACTAACTGCATGTGGCACTGCAGGGACCTCACTTATTGCATGTGAGACTGCAGAAACCTCATTTACTGCATGTGAGACTGCAGGACCATCATTTGTTGCATGTTTGACTGCAGGAACCTCACTCATTGCATGTTGAACTGCACGGACGTCATTCACTGCATGTTTGAGCACAGGAATCACACTCACTGCATGTGGGACTGCAGGAAACTGACTCGTGGAATGTTTGACTACAGGAAGCTCATTCATTGCATGTTTGACTGAAGGAATCTCACTCATTGCATATTTGACTCCAGGAACATCACTCACTGTATGTGTGACTGCAGGATCATCACTCATTGCATGTTTGACTGAAGGAATCCCACTCATTGCATGTTTGACTACAGGAACCTCACTCACTGGATATTTAATTGCAGGAACCTCATTCACTGGGTTTTTAATTGCAGGGACCTCATTCACTGCATGTTTGACTGCAGGAACACCACTCATTGCATATTTGACTACAGGAAGCTCACTCATTGCATGTTTAACTACAGGAACCTCATTGCATATTTGACTGAAGGAATCTCAGTCATTGCATGTTTTACTACAGGAGCCTCAGTCACTGGATATTTAATTGCAGGAACCTCATTCACTGCTTGTTTGACTACAGGAACACCACTCATTGCATGTTTGACTACAAGAACCTCACTCATTGCATTTTTCACTATAAGAACCTCATTCACTGCATGTTTGACTGAAGGAACCTCACTCATTGCATATTTGACTCCAGGAACCTCACTCGCTGCATGTGGGACTGCAGGACCCTAATGCATTGGATGTTTGACTACAGGAACCTCACTCATTGCATGTTTGACTGAAGGAACCTCACTCATTGCATATTTGACTATAGGAACCTCATTCACTGCATGTTCAACTGCACAAACCTCATTCACTGTTTGTTTGAGTGCAGGAACCACACTCCCTAGTTGTGAGACGGCAGGAACCTGACTCATGGCATGTTTGACTACAGGAAGCTCAATCACTGCATGGTTGACTGCAGGAACCTCACTCACTGCAGTTTTGACTCCAGTAACCTCACTCGCCTCATGTTTAATTGCAGGAATCTCATTCATTGCATGTTTGACTACAGGAACCTCGCTCATTACATGTTCAACTGCACAAACCTCATTCACTGCATGTTTGACTGCAGGAACCTCACTCACTGCTTGTGTGGCTGCAGGAACCTCACTCACTGCATATGTGATTGCAGGAACCTCACTCACTGCATGTGCAACTACAGGAACTCAATACGTGTGCGATTGCAAGAACCTCTGTCGCTGTATATGTGATGGTATGTGATGATATGTGATGATCTTACTCGCCATATGTGAGTCTGCAGGAACCTCACTCATTGTATGTTGAACTGCAGGAACCTGACTCAATGCATGTGGGTCTACAGAAAACTCAATCACTGCAGGTGGGAATGCAAGAACCTCACTTTATACATGCATGCAGGAACCTCACTAATTGCATGTGGTACTGCAGAAAACTCACTCATCGCATGTTTGACAACTGGAAATTCACTCGCTGCATCTGGGACTGCAGGAACCTCAATCATTTCATATAAAGGGCCTGCAATCACACTCACTGCATTTGGGAGTGCAGTAACGTCACTGAGTGCATCTTTGACTGCAGGAACCTCGCTCATTGCATGTTTGTCTGCAGGAACTCACTCATTGCATATTTGACTCCAGAAACCACACTGACTGCAGGTGGCAATGCAAGAACCACACTCACTCCTTGTGCAACTGCAGGAACCTCATTCACAATGTCTGATTGAAGGAACCTCACTCTCTGCATGTTTAATTGCAGGAAACTCACTAACTGCATGTGGCACTGCAGGGACCTCACTTATTGCATGTGAGACTGCAGAAACCTCATTTACTGCATGTGAGACTGCAGGACCATCATTTGTTGCATGTTTGACTGCAGGAACCTCACTCATTGCATGTTGAACTGCACGGACGTCATTCACTGCATGTTTGAGCACAGGAATCACACTCACTGCATGTGGGACTGCAGGAAACTGACTCGTGGAATGTTTGACTACAGGAAGCTCATTCATTGCATGTTTGACTGAAGGAATCTCACTCATTGCATATTTGACTCCAGGAACATCACTCACTGTATGTGTGACTGCAGGATCATCACTCATTGCATGTTTGACTGAAGGAATCCCACTCATTGCATGTTTGACTACAGGAACCTCACTCACTGGATATTTAATTGCAGGAACCTCATTCACTGGGTTTTTAATTGCAGGGACCTCATTCACTGCATGTTTGACTGCAGGAACACCACTCATTGCATATTTGACTACAGGAAGCTCACTCATTGCATGTTTAACTACAGGAACCTCATTGCATATTTGACTGAAGGAATCTCAGTCATTGCATGTTTTACTACAGGAGCCTCAGTCACTGGATATTTAATTGCAGGAACCTCATTCACTGCTTGTTTGACTACAGGAACACCACTCATTGCATGTTTGACTACAAGAACCTCACTCATTGCATTTTTCACTATAAGAACCTCATTCACTGCATGTTTGACTGAAGGAACCTCACTCATTGCATATTTGACTCCAGGAACCTCACTCGCTGCATGTGGGACTGCAGGACCCTAATGCATTGGATGTTTGACTACAGGAACCTCACTCATTGCATGTTTGACTGAAGGAACCTCACTCATTGCATATTTGACTATAGGAACCTCATTCACTGCATGTTCAACTGCACAAACCTCATTCACTGTTTGTTTGAGTGCAGGAACCACACTCCCTAGTTGTGAGACGGCAGGAACCTGACTCATGGCATGTTTGACTACAGGAAGCTCAATCACTGCATGGTTGACTGCAGGAACCTCACTCACTGCAGTTTTGACTCCAGTAACCTCACTCGCCTCATGTTTAATTGCAGGAATCTCATTCATTGCATGTTTGACTACAGGAACCTCGCTCATTACATGTTCAACTGCACAAACCTCATTCACTGCATGTTTGACTGCAGGAACCTCACTCACTGCTTGTGTGGCTGCAGGAACCTCACTCACTGCATGTGTGATTGCAGGAACCTCACTCACTGCATGTGCGACTACAGGAACTCAATACGTGTGCGATTGCAAGAACCTCTGTCGCTGTATATGTGATGGTAGGGATCTTACTCGCCATATGTGAGTCTGCAGGAACCTCACTCATTGTATGTTGAACTGCAGGAACCTGACTCAATGCATGTGGGTCTACAGAAAACTCAATCACTGCAGGTGGGAATGCAAGAACCTCACTTTATATGTGCATGCATGAACCTCACTAATTGCATGTGGCACTGCAGAAAACTCACTCATCGCATGTTTGACAACTGGAAATTCACTCGCTGCATCTGGGACTGCAGGAACCTCAATCATTTCATATAAAGGGCCTGCAATCACACTCACTGCATTTGGGAGTGCAGTAACGTCACTGAGTGCGTCTTTGACTGCAGGAACCTCGCTCATTGCATGTTTGTCTGCAGGAACTCACTCATTGCATATTTGACTCCAGAAACCACACTGACTGCAGGTGGCAATGCAAGAACCTCACTTACTCCTTGTGCAACTGCAGGAACCTCATTCACAATGTCTGATTGAAGGAACCTCACTCTCTGCATGTTTAATTGCAGGAAACTCACTAACTGCATGTGGCACTGCAGGGACCTCACTTATTGCATGTGACACTGCAGAAACCTCACTCACTGCATGTGGGACTGCAGGACCATCATTTGTTGCATGTTTGACTGCAGGAACCTCACTCATTGCATGTTGAACTGCACGGACGTCATTCAATGCATGTTTGCGCGCAGGAACCACACTCACTGAATGTGGGACTGCAGGAAACTGACTCGTGGAATGTTTGACTACAGGAAGCTCATTCATTGCATGTTTGACTGCAGGAATCTCACTCATTGCATATTTGACTCCAGGAACCTCACTTACTGTATGTGTGACTGTAGGATCCTTATTCATTGCATGTTTGACTGAAGGAATCTCACTCATTGCATGTTTGACTACAGGAACCTCACTCATTGCATGTTTAACTACAGGAACCTCATTCGTTGCATATTTGACTGAAGGAATCTAACTCATTGCATGTTTGACTACAGGAGCCTCACTCACTGGATATTTAATTGCAGGAACCTCATTCACTGCTTGTTTGACTGCAGGAACACCACCCATTGCATGTTTGACTACAAGAACCTCACTCATTGCATTTTTCACTATAAGAACCTCATTCACTGCATGTTTGACTGAAGGAACCTCACTCATTGCATATTTGACTCCAGGAACCTCACTCGCTGCATGTGGGAACGCAGGACCCTCACTCATTGCATGTTTGTGTACAGGAACCTCACTCATTGCATTTTCAACTTCACAAACTCTTTCACTGCATGTTTGAGTGCAGGATCCACACTCACTACGTGTGAGACTGCAGGAACCTGACTCATGGCAGGTTTGACTACAGGAAGCTCAATCACTGCATGGTTGACTACAGGAACCTCACTCACTGCTTGTGTGGCTGCAGGGACCTCACTCACTGCATGTGTGATTGCAGGAACATCACTCGCTGCATGTGCGACTACAGGAACTCAATACGTGTGCGATTGTAGGAACCTCTGTCGCTGTATATGTGATGGGAAGAATCTTACTCGCCATATGTGAGTCGAGAGGAACCTCACTCATTGTATGTTGAACTGCAGGAACCTAACTCAATGCATGTGGGTCTACAGAAAGCTCAATCACTGCAGGTGGGAATGCAAGAACCTCACTTTATATGTGCATGCAGGAACCTCACTAATTGCATGTGGCACTGCAGAAAACTCACTCATAGCATGTTTGACAACTGGAAATTCACTCACTGCATGTGGGACAGCAGGAACCTCACTCACTGCATCTGGGAGTGCAGGAACCTCAATCATTTCATATAAAGGGCCTGCAACCACACTCACTGCATTTGGGAGTACAGTAACGTCACTGAGTGCATCTTTGATTGCAGGAACCTCGCTCATTGCATGTTTGACTACAGGAACTCACTGATTGCATATTTGACTCCAGGAAACTCACTGACTGCAGGTGGCAATGCAAGAACCTCACTCACACCTTGTGCAACTGCAGGAACCTCATTCACAATGTCTGATTGAAGGAACCTCACTCTCTGCATGTTTAATTGCAGGAAACTCACTAACTGCATGTGGCACTGCAGGGACATCACTTATTGCATGTGTGACTGCAGAAACCTCACTCACTGCATGTGAGACTGCAGGACCATCATTTGTTGCATGTTTGACTGCAGGAACCTCACTCATTGCATGTTGAACTGCACGGATGTCATTCACTGCATGTTTGAGTGTGGGAACCACACTCACTGCATGTGGGACTGCAGGAACCACACTCACTGCATGTTTGACTCTAGGAACCTCACTCACTGCAGGTGGGAATGCCAGAACCACACTCACTCCTTGTGCGACTGCAGGAGCCTCACTCACTGCATGTCTGATTGAAGAAACCTCGCTCACTGCATGTTTGACTGCTGGAACCTCACTCATTGTATTTTTGACCCCAGGAACCTCACTCACTGCATGTTTAATTGCAGGAATCTCACTCATTGCATGTTTGACTACAGGACCTTCACTCATTGCATCTTCAACTGCACAACCCTCATTTACTGCATGTTTAAGCGCAGGAACCACACTCACTGCGTGTGAGAGTGCAGTTAATCTGACTCATCGCATGTTTGACTACAGGAAGCTCTATCACCACATGGTTCACTACAGGAAGATCACTCACTGCTGGTTTGACTGCAGGAACCTCACTCATTGCATGTTGAACTGTACAGAACTCATTCACTGCATGTTTGAGCACAGGAACCACACTCACTGCATTTGGGACTGTAGGAAACTGACTTGTGGAATGTTTGACTACAGGAAGCTCAATCGCTGCATGGTTGACTGCAGGAACCTCACTCACTGCATGTTTGACTGCAGGAACCTCACTCATTGCATGTTTGACTGCAGGAACCTCAGTCACTGCATGTTTGATTGCAGGTACTCTCTCATTGCATATTTGACTCTAGGAACCTCACTCACTGCTGGTGGGAATGGCAGAACCACATTCACTCCTTGTGTGACTGCAGGAACCTTACTCACTGCATGTTTGATTGAATAAACGTCACTCACTGCATGTTTGACTGCAGGATCCTCACTCATTGTATTTTTGACCCCAGGAACCTTACTCACTGCATGTTTAATTGCAGGAATCTCACTCATTGCATGTTGAACTGTACAGAACTCATTCACTGCATGTTTGAGCACAGGAACCACACTCACTGCATTTGGGACTGCAGGAAACTGACTTGTGGAATGTTTGACTACAGGAAGCTCAATCGCTGCATGGTTGACTGCAGGAACCTCACTCATTGCATGTTTGACTGCAGGAACCTCAGTCACTGCATGTTTGACTGCAGGAATTCTCTCATTGCATATTTGACTCTAGGAACCTCACTCACTGCTGGTGGGAATGGCAGAACCACATTCACTCCTTGTGTGACTGCAGGAACCTTACTCACTGCATGTTTGATTGAATAAACGTCACTCACTGCATGTTTGACTGCAGGATCCTCACTCATTGTATTTTTGACCCCAGGAACCTTACTCACTGCATGTTTAATTGCAGGAATCTCACTCATTGCATGTTTGACTACAGGACCTTCAGTCATTGCATGTTCAACTGCACAAACCTCATTCACTTCATGTTTAAGCGCAGGAACCACACTCACTGCATGTGAGTGTGCAGTTAATCTGACTCATCGCATGTTTGACTACAGGAAGATCTATCACTGCATGTTTGACTACAGGAAGCTCTATCACCACATGGTTCACTACAGGAAGATCACTCACTGCTGGTTTGACTGCAGGAACCTCACTCATTGCATGTTGAACTGTACAGTACTCATTCACTGCATGTTTGAGCGCAGGAACCACACTCTCTGCATGTGGAACTGCAGGAACCTGACTCGTGGAATGTTTGACTATAGGAAGCTCAATCGCTGCATGGATGACTGCAGGAAACTCACTCACTGCATGTTGGACTGCAGGAACTTCACTCATTGCATGTTTGACTGAAGGAACCTCACTCATTGCATGTTTGACTGCAGGAACCTCACTCATTGCATGTTTGATTGCAGGACCTCAATCATTGCATATTTGACTGCAGGAACCTCACTCATTGCATGTGTGACTGCAGGATCCTCACTCATTGCATGTTTGACTGAAAGAAACTCACTCATTGCATGTTTGACTACAGGAACCTCACTCACTGCATGTTTGACTGCAGGAACACCACTCATTGCATGTTTGACTATAGGAACCTCACTCATTGCATGTTTGACAGAAGGAACCTCACTCATTGCATATTTGACTCCAGGAACCTCACTCAATGCATGTGGGAATGCAGGACACTCATTCATTGGATGTTTGACTATAGGAACCTCACTCATTGCATGTTTGTCTGCAGGAACTCACTCATTGCATATTTGACTCCAGAAACCACACTGACTGCAGGTGGCAATGCAAGAACCTCACTCACTCCTTGTGCAACTGCAGGAATCTCATTCACAATGTCTGATTGAAGGAACATCACTCTCTGCATGTTTAATTGTAGGAAACTCACTAACTGCATGTGGCACTGCAGGGACATCACTTACTGCATGTGAGACTGCAGAAACCTCGCTCACTGCATGTGCGACTGCAGGACCATCACTTGTTGCATGGTTGACTGCAAGAACCTCACTCACTGCATGTTTGACTGCAGCAATCTCACTCATTGCATGTTTGATGCAGGAACCTCCGTCATTGCATGTTTGATTGCAGGAACTAACTCATTGCATATTTGACTCCAGGAACCTCACTCACTGCAGGTGGGAATGCCAGAACCACACTCACTCCTTGTACGACTGCAGGAACCCCACTCGCTGCATGTCTGATTGAAGAAACCTCTCTCACTGCATGTTTGACTGCAGGAATCTCACTCATTGTATTTTTGACCCCAGGAACCTTACTCACTGCATGTTTAATTGCAGGAACCACACTCACTGCATGTGAGAGTGCAGTTAATCTGACTCATCGCATGTTTGACTACAGGAAGCTCTATCACCACATGGTTCACTACAGGAAGATCACTCACTGCTGGTTTGACTGCAGGAACCTCACTCATTGCATGTTGAACTGTACAGAACTCATTCACTGCATGTTTGAGCACAGGAACCACACTCACTGCATTTGGGACTGTAGGAAACTGACTTGTGGAATGTTTGACTACAGGAAGCTCAATCGCTGCATGGTTGACTGCAGGAACCTCACTCACTGCATGTTTGACTGCAGGAACCTCACTCATTGCATGTTTGACTGCAGGAACCTCAGTCACTGCATGTTTGATTGCAGGAACTCTCTCATTGCATATTTGACTCTAGGAACCTCACTCACTGCTGGTGGGAATGGCAGAACCACATTCACTCCTTGTGTGACTGCAGGAACCTTACTCACTGCATGTTTGATTGAATAAACGTCACTCACTGCATGTTTGACTGCAGGATCCTCACTCATTGTATTTTTGACCCCAGGAACCTTACTCACTGCATGTTTAATTGCAGGAATCTCACTCATTGCATGTTGAACTGTACAGAACTCATTCACTGCATGTTTGAGCACAGGAACCACACTCACTGCATTTGGGACTGCAGGAAACTGACTTGTGGAATGTTTGACTACAGGAAGCTCAATCGCTGCATGGTTGACTGCAGGAACCTCACTCATTGCATGTTTGACTGCAGGAACCTCAGTCACTGCATGTTTGATTGCAGGAATTCTCTCATTGCATATTTGACTCTAGGAACCTCACTCACTGCTGGTGGGAATGGCAGAACCACATTCACTCCTTGTGTGACTGCAGGAACCTTACTCACTGCATGTTTGATTGAATAAACGTCACTCACTGCATGTTTGACTGCAGGATCCTCACTCATTGTATTTTTGACCCCAGGAACCTTACTCACTGCATGTTTAATTGCAGGAATCTCACTCATTGCATGTTTGACTACAGGACCTTCAGTCATTGCATGTTCAACTGCACAAACCTCATTCACTTCATGTTTAAGCGCAGGAACCACACTCACTGCATGTGAGAGTGCAGTTAATCTGACTCATCGCATATTTGACTACAGGAAGATCTATCACTGCATGTTTGACTACAGGAAGCTCTATCACCACATGGTTCACTACAGGAAGATCACTCACTGCTGGTTTGACTGCAGGAACCTCACTCATTGCATGTTGAACTGTACAGTACTCATTCACTGCATGTTTGAGCGCAGGAACCACACTCTCTGCATGTGGAACTGCAGGAACCTGACTCGTGGAATGTTTGACTATAGGAAGCTCAATCGCTGCATGGATGACTGCAGGAAACTCACTCACTGCATGTTGGACTGCAGGAACTTCACTCATTGCATGTTTGACTGAAGGAACCTCACTCATTGCATGTTTGACTGCAGGAACCTCACTCATTGCATGTTTGATTGCAGGACCTCAATCATTGCATATTTGACTGCAGGAACCTCACTCATTGCATGTGTGACTGCAGGATCCTCACTCATTGCATGTTTGACTGAAAGAAACTCACTCATTGCATTTTTGACTACAGGAACCTCACTCACTGCATGTTTGACTGCAGGAACACCACTCATTGCATGTTTGACTATAGGAACCTCACTCATTGCATGTTTGACAGAAGGAACCTCACTCATTGCATATTTGACTCCAGGAACCTCACTCAATGCATGTGGGAATGCAGGACACTCATTCATTGGATGTTTGACTATAGGAACCTCACTCATTGCATGTTTGTCTGCAGGAACTCACTCATTGCATATTTGACTCCAGAAACCACACTGACTGCAGGTGGCAATGCAAGAACCTCACTCACTCCTTGTGCAACTGCAGGAATCTCATTCACAATGTCTGATTGAAGGAACCTCACTCTCTGCATGTTTAATTGTAGGAAACTCACTAACTGCATGTGGCACTGCAGAGACATCACTTACTGCATGTGAGACTGCAGAAACCTCGCTCACTGCATGTGCGACTGCAGGACCATCACTTGTTGCATGGTTGACTGCAAGAACCTCACTCACTGCATGTTTGACTGCAGCAATCTCACTCATTGCATGTTTGATGCAGGAACCTCCGTCATTGCATGTTTGATTGCAGGAACTAACTCATTGCATATTTGACTCCAGGAACCTCACTCACTGCAGGTGGGAATGCCAGAACCACACTCACTCCTTGTACGACTGCAGGAACCCCACTCGCTGCATGTCTGATTGAAGAAACCTCTCTCACTGCATGTTTGACTGCAGGAATCTCACTCATTGTATTTTTGACCCCAGGAACCTTACTCACTGCATGTTTAATTGCAGGAACCACACTCACTGCATGTGAGAGTGCAGTTAATCTGACTCATCGCATGTTTGACTACAGGAAGCTCTATCACCACATGGTTCACTACAGGAAGATCACTCACTGCTGGTTTGACTGCAGGAACCTCACTCATTGCATGTTGAACTGTACAGAACTCATTCACTGCATGTTTGAGCACAGGAACCACACTCACTGCATTTGGGACTGTAGGAAACTGACTTGTGGAATGTTTGACTACAGGAAGCTCAATCGCTGCATGGTTGACTGCAGGAACCTCACTCACTGCATGTTTGACTGCAGGAACCTCACTCATTGCATGTTTGACTGCAGGAACCTCAGTCACTGCATGTTTGATTGCAGGAACTCTCTCATTGCATATTTGACTCTAGGAACCTCACTCACTGCTGGTGGGAATGGCAGAACCACATTCACTCCTTGTGTGACTGCAGGATCCTCACTCACTGCATGTTTGATTGAATAAACGTCACTCACTGCATGTTTGACTGCAGGATCCTCACTCATTGTATTTTTGACCCCAGGAACCTTACTCACTGCATGTTTAATTGCAGGAATCTCACTCATTGCATGTTGAACTGTACAGAACTCATTCACTGCATGTTTGAGCACAGGAACCACACTCACTGCATTTGGGACTGCAGGAAACTGACTTGTGGAATGTTTGACTACAGGAAGCTCAATCGCTGCATGGTTGACTGCAGGAACCTCACTCATTGCATGTTTGACTGCAGGAACCTCAGTCACTGCATGTTTGATTGCAGGAATTCTCTCATTGCATATTTGACTCTAGGAACCTCACTCACTGCTGGTGGGAATGGCAGAACCACATTCACTCCTTGTGTGACTGCAGGAACCTTACTCACTGCATGTTTGATTGAATAAACGTCACTCACTGCATGTTTGACTGCAGGATCCTCACTCATTGTATTTTTGACCCCAGGAACCTTACTCACTGCATGTTTAATTGCAGGAATCTCACTCATTGCATGTTTGACTACAGGACCCTCAGTCATTGCATGTTCAACTGCACAAACCTCATTCACTTCATGTTTAAGCGCAGGAACCACACTCACTGCATGTGAGAGTGCAGTTAATCTGACTCATCGCATGTTTGACTACAGGAAGATCTATCACTGCATGTTTGACTACAGGAAGCTCTATCACCACATGGTTCACTACAGGAAGATCACTCACTGCTGGTTTGACTGCAGGAACCTCACTCATTGCATGTTGAACTGTACAGAACTCATTCACTGCATGTTTGAGCACAGGAACCACACTCACTGCATTTGGGACTGCAGGAAACTGACTTGTGGAATGTTTGACTACAGGAAGCTCAATCGCTGCATGGTTGACTGCAGGAACCTCACTCATTGCATGTTTGACTCCAGAAACCACACTGACTGCAGGTGGCAATGCAAGAACCTCACTCACTCCTTGTGCAACTGCAGGAATCTCATTCACAATGTCTGATTGAAGGAACCTCACTCTCTGCATGTTTAATTGTAGGAAACTCACTAACTGCATGTGGCACTGCAGGGACCTCACTTGAGCGCAGGTACCACACTAACTGCATTTGGGACTGCAGGAAACTGTCTCGTGGAATGTTTGACCAAAGAAAGCTCAATCACTGCATGGTTGACTGCAGGAACCTCACTCACTGCATGTTTGACTGCAGGAAACTCACTCATTGCATGTTTGACTGCAGGAACATCAGTCACTGCATGTTTGATTGCAGGTACTCACTCATTGCATGTTTGACTACAGGACCTTCACTCATTGCATGTTGAACTGCACAAACCTCATTCACTGCATGTTTAAGCGCAGGAACCACAGTCACTGCATGTGAGGGTGCTGTTAATCTGACTCATCGCATTTTTGACTACAGGAAGCTCTATCACCACATGGTTGACTACAGGAAGCTCACTCACTGCAGGTTTGACTGCAGGAACCTCACTCATTGCATGTTGAACTGTACCGAACTCATTCACTGCATGTTTGAGCGCAGGAACCACACTCTCTGCATGTGGGACTGCAGGAACCTGACTCATGGTATATTTGACTACAGGAAGCTCTATCATCGCATGGTTGAATACAGGAAGCTCACTCTCTGCATGTGGGACTGCAGGAACCTCACTCATTACATTTTTGTCTACAGGAACCTCATTCATTGCATGTTTGACTGAAGGAATCTTACTCATTGCATGTTTGACTGCAGGAACCTCCCTCACTGGATATTTAATTGCAGGAACCTCATTCATTGCATGTTTGACTGAAGGAACCTCACTCATTGCATGTTTGACTACAGGAACCTCACTCACTGCATGTGGGACTGCAGGAACACCACTCATTGCATGTTTGACTATAGGAACCTCACTCATTGCATATTTGACAGTAAGAACCTCACTCATTGCATATTTGACTCCAGGAACCTCACTCAGTGCATGTGGGAATGCAGGACACTCATTCATTGGATGTTTGAGTATAGGAACCTCACTCATTGCATGTTTGTCTGCAGGAACTCACTCATTGCATATTTGACTCCAGAAACCATACTGACTGCAGGTGGCAATGCAAGAACCTCACTTACTCCTTGTGCAACTGCAGGAACCTCATTCACAATGTCTGATTGAAGGAACCTCACTCTCTGCATGTTTAATTGTAGGAAACTCACTAACTGCATGTGGCACTGCAGGGACATCACTTACTGCTTGTGAGACTGCAGAAACCTCGCTCACTGCATGTGCGACTGCAGGACCATCACTTGTTGCATGGTTGACTGCAGGAACCTAACTCATTGCATGTTAAACTGCACGGACGTCATTCACTGCATATTTGAGCGCAGGAACCACACTCTCTGCATATGGGACTGCAGGAACCTGACTCATGGAATGTTTGACCAAAGGAAGCTCAATCACTGCATATTTGACTACAGGAAGCTCTATCATCGCATGGATGAATACAGGAAGCTCACTCTCTGCATGTGGGACTGCAGGAACCTCACTTGTGGAATGTTTGACCAAAGGAAGCTCAATCACTGCATGGTTGACTGCAGGTACTCACTCATTGCATGTTTGACTACAGGACCTTCACTCATTGCATGTTAAACTGCACGGATGTCGTTCACTGCATATTTGAGCGCAGGAACCACACTAACTCCATTTGGGACTGCAGGAAACTGTCTCGTGGAATGTTTGACCAAAGAAAGCTCAATCACTGCATGGTTGACTGCAGGAACCTCACTCACTGCATGTTTGACTGCAGGAAACTCACTCATTGCATGTTTGACTGCAGGAACCTCAGTCACTGCATGTTTGATTGCAGGTACTCACTCATTGCATGTTTGACTACAGGACCTTCACTCATTGCATGTTGAACTGCACAAACCTCATTCACTGCATGTTTAAGCGCAGGAACCACAGTCACTGCATGTGAGGGTGCTGTTAATCTGACTCATCGCATTTTTGACTACAGGAAGCTCTATCACCGCATGGTTGACTACAGGAAGCTCACTCACTGCAGGTTTGACTGCAGGAACCTCACTCATTGCATGTTGAACTGTACCGAACTTATTCACTGCATGTTTGAGCGCAGGAACCACACTCTCTGCATGTGGGACTGCAGGAACCTGACTCATGGCATATTTGACTACAGGAAGCTCTATCATCGCATGGTTGAATATAGGAAGCTCACTCTCTGCATGTGGGACTGCAGGAACCTCACTCATTACATTTTTGTCTACAGGAACCTCATTCATTGCATGTTTGACTGAAGGAATCTTACTCATTGCATGTTTGACTGCAGGAACCTCCCTCACTGGATATTTAATTGCAGGAACCTCATTCATTGCATGTTTGACTGCAGGAACCTCACTCATTGCATGTGTGACTGCAGGATCCTCACTCATTGCATGTTTGACTGAAGGAAACTCACTCATTGCATGTTTGACTACAGGAACCTCACTCACTGCATGTTTGACTGTAGGAACACCACTCATTGCATGTTTGACTATAGGAACCTCACTCATTGCATGTTTGACAGAAAGAACCTCACTCATTGCATATTTGACTCCAGGAACCTCACTCAGTGCATGTGGGAATGCAGGACACTCATTCATTGGATGTTTGACTATAGGAACCTCACTCATTGCATGTTTGTCTGCAGGAACTCACTCATTGCATATTTGACTCCAGAAACCACACTGACTGCAGGTGGCAATGCAAGAACTTCACTCACTCCTTGTGCAACTGCAGGAACCTCATTCACAATGTCTAATTGAAGGAACCTCACTCTCTGCATGTTTAATTGTAGGAAACTCACTAACTGCAAGTGGCACTGCAGGGACCTCACTGCATGTGAGACTGCAGAAACCTCACTCACTGCATGTGTGACTGCAGGACCATCACTTGTTGCATGGTTGACTGCAGGAACCTCACTCATTGCATGTTAAACTGCACGGACGTCATTCACTGCATATTTGAGCGCAGGAACCACACTCTCTGCATGTGGGACTGCAGGAACCTGACTCATGGCATATTTGACTACAGGAAGCTCTATCATCGCATGGTTGAATACAGGAAGCTCACTCTCTGCATGTGGGACTGCAGGAACCTCACTCGTGGAATGTTTGACCAAAGGAAGCTCAATCACTGCATGGTTGACTGCAGGAACCTCACTCACTGCATGTTTGACTGCAGGAACCTCACTCATTGCATGTTTGACTGCAGGAACCTCAGTCACTGCATGTTTGATTGCAGGTACTCACTCATTGCATGTTTGACTACAGGACCTTCACTCATTGCATGTTGAACTGCACAAACCTCATTCACTACATGTTTAAGCACAGGAACCACAGTCACTGCATGTGAGGGTGCTGTTAATCTGACTCATCGCATTTTTCACTACAGGAAGCTCTATCACCGCATGGTTGACTAAAGGAAGCTCACTCACTGCAGGTTTGACTGCAGGAACCTCACTCATTGCATGTTGAACTGTACCGAACTCATTTACTGCATGTTTGAGCGCAGGAACCACACTCTCTGCATGTGGGACTGCAGGAACCTGACTCATGGCATATTTGACTACAGGAAGCTCTATCATCGCATGGTTGAATACAGGAAGCTCACTCTCTGCATGTGGGACTGCAGGAACCTCACTCATTACATTTTTGTCTACAGGAACCTCATTCATTGCATGTTTGACTGAAGGAATCTTACTCATTGCATGTTTGACTACAGGAACCTCCCTCACTGGATATTTAATTGCAGGAACCTCATTCATTGCATGTTTGACTGAAGGAATCTCACTCATTGCATACTTGACTCCAGGAACCTCACTCACTGCATGTGGGACTGCAGGAACCTCATTCATAGGATGTTTGACGACAGGAACCTCACTCATTGCATATTTGACTCCAGGAACCTCACTCACTGCATGTTTGACTGCCAGAACCTCACTCACTGCATGTGGGACTGCTGGATCCTCATTCATTGCATGGTTGACTACAGGAAGCTCACTCATTGCATGTTTAACTACAGGAACCTCACTCATTGCATATTTGACTGAAGGAACCTCACACATTGCATATTTGACTCCAGGAACCTCACTCACTGTATGTGGGACTGCAGGAACCTCACTCATTGCATGGTTGACTGAAGGAATCTCACTCAATGCATGTTTGACTACAGGAGCCTCACTCACTGGATATTTAATTGCAAGAACCTCATTCACTGCTTGTTTGACTGCAGGAACACCACTCATTGCATGTTTGACTACAAGAACCTCACTCATTGCATTTTTCACAATAGGAATCTCATTCACTGCATGTTTGACTGAAGGAACATCACTCATTGCATATTTGACTCCAGGAACCTCACTCACTGCATGTGGGACTGCAGGACCCTCATGCATTGGATGCTTGACTACAGGAACCTCACTCATTGCATGTTTGACTGAAGGAACCTCACTCATTGCATATTTGACTACAGGAACCTCATTCACTGCATGTTCAACTGCACAAACCTCACTCATTGCATATTTGACTCCAGGAACCTCACTCACTGTTTGTGGGACTGCAGGAGCCTCACTCATTGCATGTTTGACTGAAGGAATCTCACTCATTGCATGTTTGACTACAGGAACCTCACTCATTGCATGGTTGACTGAAGGAACCTCACCCGTTGGATTTTTGACTCCAGGAACCTCACTCACTGCATGTGGGACTGCAGGACCCTCACTCATTGCATGTTTGAGTGAAGGAACCTCACTCACTGCATATTTGACTCCAGGAACCTCACTCACTGCATGTGGGACTGCAGGATCCACACTCATTGCATGTTTGCATATGGAAACCTCCCTCATTGCGTGTTCAACTTTACAAAACTCTTTCACTGCATGTTTGAGTGCAGGATCCACACTCACTGCATGTGAGACTGCAGGAACCTGACTCATGGCATGTTTGACTACAGGAAGCTCAATCACTGCATGGTTGACTGCAGGAACCTCACACACTGCAGTTTTGACTCCAGTAACCTCACTCGCTGCATGTTTAATTGTAGGAATCTCATTCATTGCATGTTTGACTGAAGGAATCTTACTCATTGCATGTTTGACTACAGGAACCTTCCTCACTGGATATTTAATTGCAGGAACCTCATTCATTGCATGTTTGACTGAAGGAATCTCACTCATTGCATACTTGACTCCAGGAACCTCACTCACTGCATGTGGGACTGCCGGAACCTCACTCATTGCATGTGGGACTGCTGGATCCTCATTCATTGCATGGTTGACTACAGGAAGCTCACTCATTGCATGTTTGACTGAAGGAACCTCACTCATTGCATATTTGACTATAGGAACCTCATTCACTGCATGTTCAACTGCACAAACCTCATTCACTGCATGTTTGACTGCAGGAACTTCACTCACTGCTTGTGTGGCTGCAGGGACCTCACTCTCTGCATGTTGAATTGCAGAAACCTAACTCACTGCATGTGGGACTGCAGGACCATCACTTGTTGCATGTTTGACTGCAGGAACCTCACTCATTGCATGTCGAACTGCACGGACGTCATTCACTGCATGTGGGACTGCAGGAAACTGACTCGTGGAATGTGACTACTGGAAGCTCAATCGCTGCATGGTTGACTGCAAGAACCTCACTCACTGCATGTTTGACTGCAGCAATCTCACTCATTGCATGTTTGACTGCAGGAACCTCCGTCATTGCATGTTTGATTGCAGGAACTAACTCATTGCATATTTGACTCCAGGAACCTCACTCACTGCAGGTGGGAATGCCAGAACCACACTCACTCCTTGTACGACTGCAGGAACCCCACTCGCTGCATGTCTGATTGAAGAAACCTCTCTCACTGCATGTTTGACTGCAGGAATCTCACTCATTGTATTTTTGACCCCAGGAACCTTACTCACTGCATGTTTAATTGCAGGAACCACACTCACTGCATGTGAGAGTGCAGTTAATCTGACTCATCGCATGTTTGACTACAGGAAGCTCTATCACCACATGGTTCACTACAGGAAGATCACTCACTGCTGGTTTGACTGCAGGAACCTCACTCATTGCATGTTGAACTGTACAGAACTCATTCACTGCATGTTTGAGCACAGGAACCACACTCACTGCATTTGGGACTGTAGGAAACTGACTTGTGGAATGTTTGACTACAGGAAGCTCAATCGCTGCATGGTTGACTGCAGGAACCTCACTCACTGCATGTTTGACTGCAGGAACCTCACTCATTGCATGTTTGACTGCAGGAACCTCAGTCACTGCATGTTTGATTGCAGGAACTCTCTCATTGCATATTTGACTCTAGGAACCTCACTCACTGCTGGTGGGAATGGCAGAACCACATTCACTCCTTGTGTGACTGCAGGAACCTTACTCACTGCATGTTTGATTGAATAAACGTCACTCACTGCATGTTTGACTGCAGGATCCTCACTCATTGTATTTTTGACCCCAGGAACCTTACTCACTGCATGTTTAATTGCAGGAATCTCACTCATTGCATGTTGAACTGTACAGAACTCATTCACTGCATGTTTGAGCACAGGAACCACACTCACTGCATTTGGGACTGCAGGAAACTGACTTGTGGAATGTTTGACTACAGGAAGCTCAATCGCTGCATGGTTGACTGCAGGAACCTCACTCATTGCATGTTTGACTGCAGGAACCTCAGTCACTGCATGTTTGATTGCAGGAATTCTCTCATTGCATATTTGACTCTAGGAACCTCACTCACTGCTGGTGGGAATGGCAGAACCACATTCACTCCTTGTGTGACTGCAGGAACCTTACTCACTGCATGTTTGATTGAATAAACGTCACTCACTGCATGTTTGACTGCAGGATCCTCACTCATTGTATTTTTGACCCCAGGAACCTTACTCACTGCATGTTTAATTGCAGGAATCTCACTCATTGCATGTTTGACTACAGGACCTTCAGTCATTGCATGTTCAACTGCACAAACCTCATTCACTTCATGTTTAAGCGCAGGAACCACACTCACTGCATGTGAGAGTGCAGTTAATCTGACTCATCGCATGTTTGACTACAGGAAGATCTATCACTGCATGTTTGACTACAGGAAGCTCTATCACCACATGGTTCACTACAGGAAGATCACTCACTGCTGGTTTGACTGCAGGAACCTCACTCATTGCATGTTGAACTGTACAGAACTCATTCACTGCATGTTTGAGCACAGGAACCACACTCACTGCATTTGGGACTGCAGGAAACTGACTTGTGGAATGTTTGACTACAGGAAGCTCAATCGCTGCATGGTTGACTGCAGGAACCTCACTCATTGCATGTTTGACTCCAGAAACCACACTGACTGCAGGTGGCAATGCAAGAACCTCACTCACTCCTTGTGCAACTGCAGGAATCTCATTCACAATGTCTGATTGAAGGAACCTCACTCTCTGCATGTTTAATTGTAGGAAACTCACTAACTGCATGTGGCACTGCAGGGACCTCACTTGAGCGCAGGAACCACACTAACTGCATTTGGGACTGCAGGAAACTGTCTCGTGGAATGTTTGACCAAAGAAAGCTCAATCACTGCATGGTTGACTGCAGGAACCTCACTCACTGCATGTTTGACTGCAGGAAACTCACTCATTGCATGTTTGACTGCAGGAACATCAGTCACTGCATGTTTGATTGCAGGTACTCACTCATTGCATGTTTGACTACAGGACCTTCACTCATTGCATGTTGAACTGCACAAACCTCATTCACTGCATGTTTAAGCGCAGGAACCACAGTCACTGCATGTGAGGGTGCTGTTAATCTGACTCATCGCATTTTTGACTACAGGAAGCTCTATCACCACATGGTTGACTACAGGAAGCTCACTCACTGCAGGTTTGACTGCAGGAACCTCACTCATTGCATGTTGAACTGTACCGAACTCATTCACTGCATGTTTGAGCGCAGGAACCACACTCTCTGCATGTGGGACTGCAGGAACCTGACTCATGGCATATTTGACTACAGGAAGCTCTATCATCGCATGGTTGAATACAGGAAGCTCACTCTCTGCATGTGGGACTGCAGGAACCTCACTCATTACATTTTTGTCTACAGGAACCTCATTCATTGCATGTTTGACTGAAGGAATCTTACTCATTGCATGTTTGACTGCAGGAACCTCCCTCACTGGATATATAATTGCAGGAACCTCATTCATTGCATGTTTGACTGCAGGAACCTCACTCATTGCATGTGTGACTGCAGGATCCTCACTCATTGCATGTTTGACTGAAGGAAACTCACTCATTGCATGTTTGACTACAGGAACCTCACTCACTGCATGTTTGACTGTAGGAACACCACTCATTGCATGTTTGACTATAGGAACCTCACTCATTGCATGTTTGACAGAAAGAACCTCACTCATTGCATATTTGACTCCAGGAACCTCACTCAGTGCATGTGGGAATGCAGGACACTCATTCATTGGATGTTTGACTATAGGAACCTCACTCATTGCATGTTTGTCTGCAGGAACTCACTCATTGCATATTTGACTCCAGAAACCACACTGACTGCAGGTGGCAATGCAAGAACCTCACTTACTCCTTGTGCAACTGCAGGAACCTCATTCACAATGTCTGATTGAAGGAACCTCACTCTCTGCATGTTTAATTGTAGGAAACTCACTAACTGCAAGTGGCACTGCAGGGACCTCACTGCATGTGAGACTGCAGAAACCTCACTCACTGCATGTGTGACTGCAGGACCATCACTTGTTGCATGGTTGACTGCAGGAACCTCACTCATTGCATGTTAAACTGCACGGACGTCATTCACTGCATATTTGAGCGCAGGAACCACACTCTCTGCATGTGGGACTGCAGGAACCTGACTCATGGCATATTTGACTACAGGAAGCTCTATCATCGCATGGTTGAATACAGGAAGCTCACTCTCTGCATGTGGGACTGCAGGAACCTCACTCGTGGAATGTTTGACCAAAGGAAGCTCAATCACTGCATGGTTGACTGCAGGAACCTCACTCACTGCATGTTTGACTGCAGGAACCTCACTCATTGCATGTTTGACTGCAGGAACCTCAGTCACTGCATGTTTGATTGCAGGTACTCACTCATTGCATGTTTGACTACAGGACCTTCACTCATTGCATGTTGAACTGCACAAACCTCATTCACTACATGTTTAAGCACAGGAACCACAGTCACTGCATGTGAGGGTGCTGTTAATCTGACTCATCGCATTTTTCACTACAGGAAGCTCTATCACCGCATGGTTGAATACAGGAAGCTCACTCTCTGCATGTGGGACTGCAGGAACCTCACTCATTACATTTTTGTCTACAGGAACCTCATTCATTGCATGTTTGACTGAAGGAATCTTACTCATTGCATGTTTGACTACAGGAACCTCCCTCACTGGATATTTAATTGCAGGAACCTCATTCATTGCATGTTTGACTGAAGGAATCTCACTCATTGCATACTTGACTCCAGGAACCTCACTCACTGCATGTGGGACTGCAGGAACCTCATTCATAGGATGTTTGACGACAGGAACCTCACTCATTGCATATTTGACTCCAGGAACCTCACTCACTGCATGTTTGACTGCCAGAACCTCACTCACTGCATGTGGGACTGCTGGATCCTCATTCATTGCATGGTTGACTACAGGAAGCTCACTCATTGCATGTTTAACTACAGGAACCTCACTCATTGCATATTTGACTGAAGGAACCTCACACATTGCATATTTGACTCCAGGAACCTCACTCACTGTATGTGGGACTGCAGGAACCTCACTCATTGCATGGTTGACTGAAGGAATCTCACTCAATGCATGTTTGACTACAGGAGCCTCACTCACTGGATATTTAATTGCAAGAACCTCATTCACTGCTTGTTTGACTGCAGGAACACCACTCATTGCATGTTTGACTACAAGAACCTCACTCATTGCATTTTTCACAATAGGAATCTCATTCACTGCATGTTTAACTGAAGGAACATCACTCATTGCATATTTGACTCCAGGAACCTCACTCACTGCATGTGGGACTGCAGGACCCTCATGCATTGGATGCTTGACTACAGGAACCTCACTCATTGCATGTTTGACTGAAGGAACCTCACTCATTGCATATTTGACTACAGGAACCTCATTCACTGCATGTTCAACTGCACAAACCTCACTCATTGCATATTTGACTCCAGGAACCTCACTCACTGTTTGTGGGACTGCAGGAGCCTCACTCATTGCATGTTTGACTGAAGGAATCTCACTCATTGCATGTTTGACTACAGGAACCTCACTCATTGCATGGTTGACTGAAGGAACCTCACCCGTTGGATTTTTGACTCCAGGAACCTCACTCACTGCATGTGGGACTGCAGGACCCTCACTCATTGCATGTTTGAGTGAAGGAACCTCACTCACTGCATATTTGACTCCAGGAACCTCACTCACTGCATGTGGGACTGCAGGATCCACACTCATTGCATGTTTGCATACGGAAACCTCCCTCATTGCGTGTTCAACTTTACAAAACTCTTTCACTGCATGTTTGAGTGCAGGATCCACACTCACTGCATGTGAGACTGCAGGAACCTGACTCATGGCATGTTTGACTACAGGAATCTCAATCACTGCATGGTTGACTGCAGGAACCTCACACACTGCAGTTTTGACTCCAGTAACCTCACTCGCTGCATGTTTAATTGTAGGAATCTCATTCATTGCATGTTTGACTGAAGGAATCTTACTCATTGCATGTTTGACTACAGGAACCTTCCTCACTGGATATTTAATTGCAGGAACCTCATTCATTGCATGTTTGACTGAAGGAATCTCACTCATTGCATACTTGACTCCAGGAACCTCACTCACTGCATGTGGGACTGCAGGAACCTCATTCATAGGATGTTTGACGACAGGAACCTCACTCATTGCATATTTGACTCCAGGAACCTCACTCACTGCATGTTTGACTGCCGGAACCTCACTCATTGCATGTGGGACTGCTGGATCCTCATTCATTGCATGGTTGACTACAGGAAGCTCACTCCTTGCATGTTTAACTACAGGAACCTCACTCATTGCATATTTGACTGAAGGAACCTCACTCATTGCATATTTGACTCCAGGAACCTCACTCACCGCATGTGGGACTGCAGGAACCTCACTCATTGCATGGTTGACTGAAGGAATCTCACTCAATGCATGTTTGACTACAGGAGCCTCATTCACTGGATATTTAATTGCAAGAACCTCATTCACTGCTTGTTTGACTGCAGGAACACCACTCATTGCATGTTTGACTGAAGGAACCTCACTCATTGCATATTTGACTCCAGGAACCTCACTCACTGCATGTGGGACTGCAGGACCCTCATGCATTGGATGTTTGACTACAGGAACCTCACTCATTGCATGTTTGACTGAAGGAACCTCACTCATTGCATATTTGACTATAGGAACCTCATTCACTGCATGTTTGACTGCAGGAACTTCACTCACTGCTTGTGTGGCTGCAGGGACCTCACTCTCTGCATGTTGAATTGCAGAAACCTAACTCACTGCATGTGGGACTGCAGGACCATCACTTGTTGCATGTTTGACTGCAGGAACCTCACTCATTGCATGTCGAACTGCACGGACGTCATTCACTGCATGTGGGACTGCAGGAAACTGACTCGTGGAATGTGACTACTGGAAGCTCAATCGCTGCATGGTTGACTGCAAGAACCTCACTCACTGCATGTTTGACTGCAGCAATCTCACTCATTGCATGTTTGACTGCAGGAACCTCCGTCATTGCATGTTTGATTGCAGGAACTAACTCATTGCATATTTGACTCCAGGAACCTCACTCACTGCAGGTGGGAATGCCAGAACCACACTCACTCCTTGTACGACTGCAGGAACCCCACTCGCTGCATGTCTGATTGAAGAAACCTCTCTCACTGCATGTTTGACTGCAGGAATCTCACTCATTGTATTTTTGACCCCAGGAACCTTACTCACTGCATGTTTAATTGCAGGAACCACACTCACTGCATGTGAGAGTGCAGTTAATCTGACTCATCGCATGTTTGACTACAGGAAGCTCTATCACCACATGGTTCACTACAGGAAGATCACTCACTGCTGGTTTGACTGCAGGAACCTCACTCATTGCATGTTGAACTGTACAGAACTCATTCACTGCATGTTTGAGCACAGGAACCACACTCACTGCATTTGGGACTGTAGGAAACTGACTTGTGGAATGTTTGACTACAGGAAGCTCAATCGCTGCATGGTTGACTGCAGGAACCTCACTCACTGCATGTTTGACTGCAGGAACCTCACTCATTGCATGTTTGACTGCAGGAACCTCAGTCACTGCATGTTTGATTGCAGGAACTCTCTCATTGCATATTTGACTCTAGGAACCTCACTCACTGCTGGTGGGAATGGCAGAACCACATTCACTCCTTGTGTGACTGCAGGAACCTTACTCACTGCATGTTTGATTGAATAAACGTCACTCACTGCATGTTTGACTGCAGGATCCTCACTCATTGTATTTTTGACCCCAGGAACCTTACTCACTGCATGTTTAATTGCAGGAATCTCACTCATTGCATGTTGAACTGTACAGAACTCATTCACTGCATGTTTGAGCACAGGAACCACACTCACTGCATTTGGGACTGCAGGAAACTGACTTGTGGAATGTTTGACTACAGGAAGCTCAATCGCTGCATGGTTGACTGCAGGAACCTCACTCATTGCATGTTTGACTGCAGGAACCTCAGTCACTGCATGTTTGATTGCAGGAATTCTCTCATTGCATATTTGACTCTAGGAACCTCACTCACTGCTGGTGGGAATGGCAGAACCACATTCACTCCTTGTGTGACTGCAGGAACCTTACTCACTGCATGTTTGATTGAATAAACGTCACTCACTGCATGTTTGACTGCAGGATCCTCACTCATTGTATTTTTGACCCCAGGAACCTTACTCACTGCATGTTTAATTGCAGGAATCTCACTCATTGCATGTTTGACTACAGGACCTTCAGTCATTGCATGTTCAACTGCACAAACCTCATTCACTTCATGTTTAAGCGCAGGAACCACACTCACTGCATGTGAGAGTGCAGTTAATCTGACTCATCGCATGTTTGACTACAGGAAGATCTATCACTGCATGTTTGACTACAGGAAGCTCTATCACCACATGGTTCACTACAGGAAGATCACTCACTGCTGGTTTGACTGCAGGAACCTCACTCATTGCATGTTGAACTGTACAGAACTCATTCACTGCATGTTTGAGCACAGGAACCACACTCACTGCATTTGGGACTGCAGGAAACTGACTTGTGGAATGTTTGACTACAGGAAGCTCAATCGCTGCATGGTTGACTGCAGGAACCTCACTCATTGCATGTTTGACTCCAGAAACCACACTGACTGCAGGTGGCAATGCAAGAACCTCACTCACTCCTTGTGCAACTGCAGGAATCTCATTCACAATGTCTGATTGAAGGAACCTCACTCTCTGCATGTTTAATTGTAGGAAACTCACTAACTGCATGTGGCACTGCAGGGACCTCACTTGAGCGCAGGAACCACACTAACTGCATTTGGGACTGCAGGAAACTGTCTCGTGGAATGTTTGACCAAAGAAAGCTCAATCACTGCATGGTTGACTGCAGGAACCTCACTCACTGCATGTTTGACTGCAGGAAACTCACTCATTGCATGTTTGACTGCAGGAACATCAGTCACTGCATGTTTGATTGCAGGTACTCACTCATTGCATGTTTGACTACAGGACATTCACTCATTGCATGTTGAACTGCACAAACCTCATTCACTGCATGTTTAAGCGCAGGAACCACAGTCACTGCATGTGAGGGTGCTGTTAATCTGACTCATCGCATTTTTGACTACAGGAAGCTCTATCACCACATGGTTGACTACAGGAAGCTCACTCACTGCAGGTTTGACTGCAGGAACCTCACTCATTGCATGTTGAACTGTACCGAACTCATTCACTGCATGTTTGAGCGCAGGAACCACACTCTCTGCATGTGGGACTGCAGGAACCTGACTCATGGCATATTTGACTACAGGAAGCTCTATCATCGCATGGTTGAATACAGGAAGCTCACTCTCTGCATGTGGGACTGCAGGAACCTCACTCATTACATTTTTGTCTACAGGAACCTCATTCATTGCATGTTTGACTGAAGGAATCTTACTCATTGCATGTTTGACTGCAGGAACCTCCCTCACTGGATATTTAATTGCAGGAACCTCATTCATTGCATGTTTGACTGAAGGAACCTCACTCATTGCATGTTTGACTACAGGAACCTCACTCACTGCATGTGGGACTGCAGGAACACCACTCATTGCATGTTTGACTATAGGAACCTCACTCATTGCATATTTGACAGAAAGAACCTCACTCATTGCATATTTGACCCCAGGAACCTTACTCACTGCATGTTTAATTGCAGGAACCACACTCACTGCATGTGAGAGTGCAGTTAATCTGACTCATCGCATGTTTGACTACAGGAAGCTCTATCACCACATGGTTCACTACAGGAAGATCACTCACTGCTGGTTTGACTGCAGGAACCTCACTCATTGCATGTTGAACTGTACAGAACTCATTCACTGCATGTTTGAGCACAGGAACCACACTCACTGCATTTGGGACTGTAGGAAACTGACTTGTGGAATGTTTGACTACAGGAAGCTCAATCGCTGCATGGTTGACTGCAGGAACCTCACTCACTGCATGTTTGACTGCAGGAACCTCACTCATTGCATGTTTGACTGCAGGAACCTCAGTCACTGCATGTTTGATTGCAGGAACTCTCTCATTGCATATTTGACTCTAGGAACCTCACTCACTGCTGGTGGGAATGGCAGAACCACATTCACTCCTTGTGTGACTGCAGGAACCTTACTCACTGCATGTTTGATTGAATAAACGTCACTCACTGCATGTTTGACTGCAGGATCCTCACTCATTGTATTTTTGACCCCAGGAACCTTACTCACTGCATGTTTAATTGCAGGAATCTCACTCATTGCATGTTGAACTGTACAGAACTCATTCACTGCATGTTTGAGCACAGGAACCACACTCACTGCATTTGGGACTGCAGGAAACTGACTTGTGGAATGTTTGACTACAGGAAGCTCAATCGCTGCATGGTTGACTGCAGGAACCTCACTCATTGCATGTTTGACTGCAGGAACCTCAGTCACTGCATGTTTGATTGCAGGAATTCTCTCATTGCATATTTGACTCTAGGAACCTCACTCACTGCTGGTGGGAATGGCAGAACCACATTCACTCCTTGTGTGACTGCAGGAACCTTACTCACTGCATGTTTGATTGAATAAACGTCACTCACTGCATGTTTGACTGCAGGATCCTCACTCATTGTATTTTTGACCCCAGGAACCTTACTCACTGCATGTTTAATTGCAGGAATCTCACTCATTGCATGTTTGACTACAGGACCTTCAGTCATTGCATGTTCAACTGCACAAACCTCATTCACTTCATGTTTAAGCGCAGGAACCACACTCACTGCATGTGAGAGTGCAGTTAATCTGACTCATCGCATGTTTGACTACAGGAAGATCTATCACTGCATGTTTGACTACAGGAAGCTCTATCACCACATGGTTCACTACAGGAAGATCACTCACTGCTGGTTTGACTGCAGGAACCTCACTCATTGCATGTTGAACTGTACAGAACTCATTCACTGCATGTTTGAGCACAGGAACCACACTCACTGCATTTGGGACTGCAGGAAACTGACTTGTGGAATGTTTGACTACAGGAAGCTCAATCGCTGCATGGTTGACTGCAGGAACCTCACTCATTGCATGTTTGACTCCAGAAACCACACTGACTGCAGGTGGCAATGCAAGAACCTCACTCACTCCTTGTGCAACTGCAGGAATCTCATTCACAATGTCTGATTGAAGGAACCTCACTCTCTGCATGTTTAATTGTAGGAAACTCACTAACTGCATGTGGCACTGCAGGGACCTCACTTGAGCGCAGGAACCACACTAACTGCATTTGGGACTGCAGGAAACTGTCTCGTGGAATGTTTGACCAAAGAAAGCTCAATCACTGCATGGTTGACTGCAGGAACCTCACTCACTGCATGTTTGACTGCAGGAAACTCACTCATTGCATGTTTGACTGCAGGAACATCAGTCACTGCATGTTTGATTGCAGGTACTCACTCATTGCATGTTTGACTACAGGACCTTCACTCATTGCATGTTGAACTGCACAAACCTCATTCACTGCATGTTTAAGCGCAGGAACCACAGTCACTGCATGTGAGGGTGCTGTTAATCTGACTCATCGCATTTTTGACTACAGGAAGCTCTATCACCACATGGTTGACTACAGGAAGCTCACTCACTGCAGGTTTGACTGCAGGAACCTCACTCATTGCATGTTGAACTGTACCGAACTCATTCACTGCATGTTTGAGCGCAGGAACCACACTCTCTGCATGTGGGACTGCAGGAACCTGACTCATGGCATATTTGACTACAGGAAGCTCTATCATCGCATGGTTGAATACAGGAAGCTCACTCTCTGCATGTGGGACTGCAGGAACCTCACTCATTACATTTTTGTCTACAGGAACCTCATTCATTGCATGTTTGACTGAAGGAATCTTACTCATTGCATGTTTGACTGCAGGAACCTCCCTCACTGGATATATAATTGCAGGAACCTCATTCATTGCATGTTTGACTGCAGGAACCTCACTCATTGCATGTGTGACTGCAGGATCCTCACTCATTGCATGTTTGACTGAAGGAAACTCACTCATTGCATGTTTGACTACAGGAACCTCACTCACTGCATGTTTGACTGTAGGAACACCACTCATTGCATGTTTGACTATAGGAACCTCACTCATTGCATGTTTGACAGAAAGAACCTCACTCATTGCATATTTGACTCCAGGAACCTCACTCAGTGCATGTGGGAATGCAGGACACTCATTCATTGGATGTTTGACTATAGGAACCTCACTCATTGCATGTTTGTCTGCAGGAACTCACTCATTGCATATTTGACTCCAGAAACCACACTGACTGCAGGTGGCAATGCAAGAACCTCACTCTGCATGTTTAATTGTAGGAAACTCACTAACTGCATGTGGCACTGCAGGGACATCACTTACTGCATGTGAGACTGCAGAAACCTCGCTCACTGCATGTGCGACTGCAGGACCATCACTTGTTGCATGGTTGACTGCAGGAACCTAACTCATTGCATGTTAAACTGCACGGACGTCATTCACTGCATATTTGAGCGCAGGAACCACACTCTCTGCATGTGGGACTGCAGGAACCTGACTCATGGAATGTTTGACCAAAGGAAGCTCAATCACTGCATATTTGACTACAGGAAGCTCTATCATCGCATGGTTGAATACAGGAAGCTCACTCTCTGCATGTGGGACTGCAGGAACCTCACTTGTGGAATGTTTGACCAAAGGAAGCTCAATCACTGCATGGTTGACTGCAGGAACCTCACTCATTGCATGTTTGACTACAGGACCTTCACTCATTGCATGTTAAACTGCACGGATGTCGTTCACTGCATATTTGAGCGCAGGAACCACACTAACTGCATTTGGGACTGCAGGAAACTGTCTCGTGGAATGTTTGACCAAAGAAAGCTCAATCACTGCATGGTTGACTGCAGGAACCTCACTCACTGCATGTTTGACTGCAGGAAACTCACTCATTGCATGTTTGACTGCAGGAACCTCAGTCACTGCATGTTTGATTGCAGGTACTCACTCATTGCATGTTTGACTACAGGACCTTCACTCATTGCATGTTGAACTGCACAAACCTCATTCACTGCATGTTTAAGCGCAGGAACCACAGTCACTGCATGTGAGGGTGCTGTTAATCTGACTCATCGCATTTTTGACTACAGGAAGCTCTATCACCACATGGTTGACTACAGGAAGCTCACTCACTGCAGGTTTGACTGCAGGAACCTCACTCATTGCATGTTGAACTGTACCGAACTCATTCACTGCATGTTTGAGCGCAGGAACCACACTCTCTGCATGTGGGACTGCAGGAACCTGACTCATGGCATATTTGACTACAGGAAGCTCTATCATCGCATGGTTGAATACAGGAAGCTCACTCTCTGCATGTGGGACTGCAGGAACCTCACTCATTACATTTTTGTCTACAGGAACCTCATTCATTGCATGTTTGACTGAAGGAATCTTACTCATTGCATGTTTGACTGCAGGAACCTCCCTCACTGGATATATAATTGCAGGAACCTCATTCATTGCATGTTTGACTGCAGGAACCTCACTCATTGCATGTGTGACTGCAGGATCCTCACTCATTGCATGTTTGACTGAAGGAAACTCACTCATTGCATGTTTGACTACAGGAACCTCACTCACTGCATGTTTGACTGTAGGAACACCACTCATTGCATGTTTGACTATAGGAACCTCACTCATTGCATGTTTGACAGAAAGAACCTCACTCATTGCATATTTGACTCCAGGAACCTCACTCAGTGCATGTGGGAATGCAGGACACTCATTCATTGGATGTTTGACTATAGGAACCTCACTCATTGCATGTTTGTCTGCAGGAACTCACTCATTGCATATTTGACTCCAGAAACCACACTGACTGCAGGTGGCAATGCAAGAACCTCACTTACTCCTTGTGCAACTGCAGGAACCTCATTCACAATGTCTGATTGAAGGAACCTCACTCTCTGCATGTTTAATTGTAGGAAACTCACTAACTGCAAGTGGCACTGCAGGGACCTCACTGCATGTGAGACTGCAGAAACCTCACTCACTGCATGTGTGACTGCAGGACCATCACTTGTTGCATGGTTGACTGCAGGAACCTCACTCATTGCATGTTAAACTGCACGGACGTCATTCACTGCATATTTGAGCGCAGGAACCACACTCTCTGCATGTGGGACTGCAGGAACCTGACTCATGGCATATTTGACTACAGGAAGCTCTATCATCGCATGGTTGAATACAGGAAGCTCACTCTCTGCATGTGGGACTGCAGGAACCTCACTCGTGGAATGTTTGACCAAAGGAAGCTCAATCACTGCATGGTTGACTGCAGGAACCTCACTCACTGCATGTTTGACTGCAGGAACCTCACTCATTGCATGTTTGACTGCAGGAACCTCAGTCACTGCATGTTTGATTGCAGGTACTCACTCATTGCATGTTTGACTACAGGACCTTCACTCATTGCATGTTGAACTGCACAAACCTCATTCACTACATGTTTAAGCACAGGAACCACAGTCACTGCATGTGAGGGTGCTGTTAATCTGACTCATCGCATTTTTCACTACAGGAAGCTCTATCACCACATGGTTGAATACAGGAAGCTCACTCTCTGCATGTGGGACTGCAGGAACCTCACTCATTACATTTTTGTCTACAGGAACCTCATTCATTGCATGTTTGACTGAAGGAATCTTACTCATTGCATGTTTGACTACAGGAACCTCCCTCACTGGATATTTAATTGCAGGAACCTCATTCATTGCATGTTTGACTGAAGGAATCTCACTCATTGCATACTTGACTCCAGGAACCTCACTCACTGCATGTGGGACTGCAGGAACCTCATTCATAGGATGTTTGACGACAGGAACCTCACTCATTGCATATTTGACTCCAGGAACCTCACTCACTGCATGTTTGACTGCCAGAACCTCACTCACTGCATGTGGGACTGCTGGATCCTCATTCATTGCATGGTTGACTACAGGAAGCTCACTCATTGCATGTTTAACTACAGGAACCTCACTCATTGCATATTTGACTGAAGGAACCTCACACATTGCATATTTGACTCCAGGAACCTCACTCACTGTATGTGGGACTGCAGGAACCTCACTCATTGCATGGTTGACTGAAGGAATCTCACTCAATGCATGTTTGACTACAGGAGCCTCACTCACTGGATATTTAATTGCAAGAACCTCATTCACTGCTTGTTTGACTGCAGGAACACCACTCATTGCATGTTTGACTACAAGAACCTCACTCATTGCATTTTTCACAATAGGAATCTCATTCACTGCATGTTTGACTGAAGGAACATCACTCATTGCATATTTGACTCCAGGAACCTCACTCACTGCATGTGGGACTGCAGGACCCTCATGCATTGGATGCTTGACTACAGGAACCTCACTCATTGCATGTTTGACTGAAGGAACCTCACTCATTGCATATTTGACTACAGGAACCTCATTCACTGCATGTTCAACTGCACAAACCTCACTCATTGCATATTTGACTCCAGGAACCTCACTCACTGTTTGTGGGACTGCAGGAGCCTCACTCATTGCATGTTTGACTGAAGGAATCTCACTCATTGCATGTTTGACTACAGGAACCTCACTCATTGCATGGTTGACTGAAGGAACCTCACCCGTTGGATTTTTGACTCCAGGAACCTCACTCACTGCATGTGGGACTGCAGGACCCTCACTCATTGCATGTTTGAGTGAAGGAACCTCACTCACTGCATATTTGACTCCAGGAACCTCACTCACTGCATGTGGGACTGCAGGATCCACACTCATTGCATGTTTGCATACGGAAACCTCCCTCATTGCGTGTTCAACTTTACAAAACTCTTTCACTGCATGTTTGAGTGCAGGATCCACACTCACTGCATGTGAGACTGCAGGAACCTGACTCATGGCATGTTTGACTACAGGAATCTCAATCACTGCATGGTTGACTGCAGGAACCTCACACACTGCAGTTTTGACTCCAGTAACCTCACTCGCTGCATGTTTAATTGTAGGAATCTCATTCATTGCATGTTTGACTGAAGGAATCTTACTCATTGCATGTTTGACTACAGGAACCTTCCTCACTGGATATTTAATTGCAGGAACCTCATTCATTGCATGTTTGACTGAAGGAATCTCACTCATTGCATACTTGACTCCAGGAACCTCACTCACTGCATGTGGGACTGCAGGAACCTCATTCATAGGATGTTTGATGACAGGAACCTCACTCATTGCATATTTGACTCCAGGAACCTCACTCACTGCATGTTTGACTGCCGGAACCTCACTCATTGCATGTGGGACTGCTGGATCCTCATTCATTGCATGGTTGACTACAGGAAGCTCACTCCTTGCATGTTTAACTACAGGAACCTCACTCATTGCATATTTGACTGAAGGAACCTCACTCATTGCATATTTGACTCCAGGAACCTCACTCACCGCATGTGGGACTGCAGGAACCTCACTCATTGCATGGTTGACTGAAGGAATCTCACTCAATGCATGTTTGACTACAGGAGCCTCATTCACTGGATATTTAATTGCAAGAACCTCATTCACTGCTTGTTTGACTGCAGGAACACCACTCATTGCATGTTTGACTGAAAGAACCTCACTCATTGCATATTTGACTCCAGGAACCTCACTCACTGCATGTGGGACTGCAGGACCCTCATGCATTGGATGTTTGACTACAGGAACCTCACTCATTGCATGTTTGACTGAAGGAACCTCACTCATTGCATATTTGACTATAGGAACCTCATTCACTGCATGTTCAACTGCACAAACCTCATTCACTGCATGTTTGACTGCAGGAACTTCACTCACTGCTTGTGTGGCTGCTGGGACCTCACTCTCTGCATGTTGAATTGCAGAAACCTAACTCACTGCATGTGGGACTGCAGGACCATCACTTGTTGCATGTTTGACCGCAGGAACCTCACTCATTGCATGTCGAACTGCACGGACGTCATTCACTGCATGTGGGACTGCAGGAAACTGACTCGTGGAATGTGACTACTGGAAGTTCAATCGCTGCATGGTTGACTGCAAGAACCTCACTCACTGCATGTTTGACTGCAGCAATCTCACTCATTGCATGTTTGACTGCAGGAACCTCCGTCATTGCATGTTTGATTGCAGGAACTAACTCATTGCATATTTGACTCCAGGAACCTCACTCACTGCAGGTGGGAATGCCAGAACCACACTCACTCCTTGTACGACTGCAGGAACCCCACTCGCTGCATGTCTGATTGAAGAAACCTCTCTCACTGCATGTTTGACTGCAGGAATCTCACTCATTGTATTTTTGACCCCAGGAACCTTACTCACTGCATGTTTAATTGCAGGAATCTCACTCATTGCATGTTTGACTACAGGACCTTCACTCATTGCATGTTGAACTGCACAAACCTCATTCACTTCATCTTTAAGCGCAGGAACCACAGTCACTGCATGTGAGGGTGCTGTTAATCTGACTCATCGCATTTTTGACTACAGGAAGCTCTATCACCGCATGGTTGACTACAGGAAGCTCACTCACTGCAGGTTTGACTGCAGGAACCTCACTCATTGCATGTTGAACTGTACCGAACTCATTCACTGCATGTTTGAGCGCAGGAACCACACTCTCTGCATGTGGGACTGCAGGAACCTGACTCATGGCATATTTGACTACAGGAAGATCTATCATCGCATGGTTGAATATAGGAAGCTCACTCTCTGCATGTGGGACTGCAGGAACCTCACTCATTACATTTTTGTCTACAGGAACCTCATTCATTGCATGTTTGACTGAAGGAATCTTACTCATTGCATGTTTGACTGCAGGAACCTCCCTCACTGGATATTTAATTGCAGGAACCTCATTCATTGCATGTTTGACTGCAGGAACCTCACTCATTGCATGTGTGACTGCAGGATCCTCACTCATTACATGTTTGACTGAAGGAAACTCACTCATTGCATGTTTGACTATAGGAACCTCACTCACTGCATGTTTGACTGTAGGAACACCACTCATTGCATGTTTGACTATAGGAACCTCACTCATTGCATGTTTGACAGAAAGAACCTCACTCATTGCATATTTGACTCCAGGAACCTCACTCAGTGCATGTGGGAATGCAGGACACTCATTCATTGGATGTTTGACTATAGGAACCTCACTCATTGCATGTTTGTCTGCAGGAACTCACTCATTGCATATTTGACTCCAGAAACCACACTGACTGCAGGTGGCAATGCAAGAACCTCACTCACTCCTTGTGCAACTGCAGGAACCTCATTCACAATGTCTGATTGAAGGAACCTCACTCTCTGCATGTTTAATTGTAGGAAACTCACTAACTGCAAGTGGCACTGCAGGGACCTCACTGCATGTGCGACTGCAGGACCATCACTTGTTGCATGGTTGACTGCAGGAACCTCACTCATTGCATGTTGAACTGCACGGACGTCATTCACTGCATATTTGAGCGCAGGAACCACACTCTCTGCATGTGGGACTGCAGGAACCTGACTCATGGCATATTTGACTACAGGAAGCTCTATCATCGCATGGTTGAATACAGGAAGCTCACTCTCTGCATGTGGGACTGCAGGAACCTCACTCGTGGAATGTTTGACCAAAGGAAGCTCAATCACTGCATGTTTGACTGCAGGAACCTCACTCATTGCATGTTTGACTGCAGGAACCTCAGTCACTGCATGTTTGATTGCAGGTACTCACTCATTGCATGTTTGACTACAGGACCTTCACTCATTGCATGTTGAACTGCACAAACCTCATTCACTACATGTTTAAGCACAGGAACCACAGTCACTGCATGTGAGGGTGCTGTTAATCTGACTCATCGCATTTTTCACTACAGGAAGCTCTATCACCGCATGGTTGACTAAAGGAAGCTCACTCACTGCAGGTTTGACTGCAGGAACCTCACTCATTGCATGTTGAACTGTACCGAACGTATTCACTGCATGTTTGAGCGCAGGAACCACACTCTCTGCATGTGGGACTGCAGGAACCTGACTCATGGCATATTTGACTACAGGAAGCTCTATCATCGCATGGTTGAATACAGGAAGCTCACTCTCTGCATGTGGGACTGCAGGAACCTCACTCATTACATTTTTGTCTACAGGAACCTCATTCATTGCATGTTTGACTGAAGGAATCTTACTCATTGCATGTTTGACTACAGGAACCTCCCTCACTGGATATTTAATTGCAGGAACCTCATTCATTGCATGTTTGACTGAAGGAATCTCACTCATTGCATACTTGACTCCAGGAACCTCACTCACTGCATGTGGGACTGCAGGAACCTCATTCATAGGATGTTTGACGACAGGAACCTCACTCATTGCATATTTGACTCCAGGAACCTCACTCACTGCGTTTGACTGCCAGAACCTCACTCACTGCATGTGGGACTGCTGGATCCTCATTCATTGCATGGTTGACTACAGGAAGCTCACTCATTGCATGTTTAACTACAGGAACCTCACTCATTGCATATTTGACTGAAGGAACCTCACTCATTGCATATTTGACTCCAGGAACCTCACTCACTGTATGTGGGACTGCAGGAACCTCACTCATTGCATGGTTGACTGAAGGAATCTCACTCAATGCATGTTTGACTACAGGAGCCTCACTCACTGGATATTTAATTGCAAGAACCTCATTCACTGCTTGTTTGACTGCAGGAACACCACTCATTGCATGTTTGACTACAAGAACCTCACTCATTGCATTTTTCACAATAGGAATCTCATTCACTGCATGTTTGACTGAAGGAACATCACTCATTGCATATTTGACTCCAGGAACCTCACTCACTGCATGTGGGACTGCAGGACCCTCATGCATTGGATGCTTGACTACAGGAACCTCACTCATTGCATGTTTGACTGAAGGAACCTCACTCATTGCATATTTGACTACAGGAACCTCATTCACTGCATGTTCAACTGCACAAACCTCACTCATTGCATATTTGACTCCAGGAACCTTCCTCACTGTTTGTGGGACTGCAGGAGCCTCACTCATTGCATGTTTGACTGAAGGAATCTCACTCATTGCATGTTTGACTACAGGAACCTCACTCATTGCATATTTGACTCCAGGAACCTCACTCACTGCATGTTTGACTGCCGGAACCTCACTCATTGCATGTGGGACTGCTGGATCCTCATTCATTGCATGGTTGACTACAGGAAGCTCACTCCTTGCATGTTTAACTACAGTAACCTCACTCATTGCATATTTGACTGAAGGAACCTCACTCATTGCATATTTGACTCCAGGAACCTCACTCACCGCATGTGGGACTGCAGGAACCTCACTCATTGCATGGTTGACTGAAGGAATCTCACTCAATGCATGTTTGACTACAGGAGCCTCATTCACTGGATATTTAATTGCAAGAACCTCATTCACTGCTTGTTTGACTGCAGGAACACCACTCATTGCATGTTTGACTGAAGGATCCTCACTCATTGCATATTTGACTCCAGGAACCTCACTCACTGCATGTGGGACTGCAGGACACTCATGCATTGGATGTTTGACTACAGGAACCTCACTCATTGCATATTTGACTATAGGAACCTCATTCACTGCATGTTCAACTGCACAAACCTCATTCACTGCATGTTTGACTGCAGGAACTTCACTCACTGCTTGTGTGGCTGCAGGGACCTCACTCTCTGCATGTTGAATTGCAGAAACCTAACACTGCATGTGGGACTGCAGGACCATCACTTGTTGCATGTTTGACTGCAGGAACCTCACTCATTGCATGTCGAACTGCACGGACGTCATTCGCTTCATGTGGGACTGCAGGAAACTGACTCGTGGAATGTGACTACTGGAAGCTCAATCGCTGCATGGTTGACTGCAAGAACCTCACTCACTGCATGTTTGACTGCAGCAATCTCACTCATTGCATGTTTGACTGCAGGAACCTCCGTCATTGCATGTTTGATTGCAGGAACTAACTCATTGCATATTTGACTCCAGGAACCTCACTCACTGCAGGTGGGAATGCCAGAACCACACTCACTCCTTGTACGACTGCAGGAACCCCACTCGCTGCATGTCTGATTGAAGAAACCTCTCTCACTGCATGTTTGACTGCAGGAATCTCATTCATTGTATTTTTGACCCCAGGAACCTTACTCACTGCATGTTTAATTGCAGGAATCTCACTCATTGCATGTTTGACTACAGGACCCTCACTCATTGCATGTTTAACTGCACAAACCTCATTAAGCGCCGGAACCACACTCACTGCATGTGAGACTGCAGGAACCTCACTCATTGCATGTGGGACTGCTGGATCCTCATTCATTGCATGGTTGACTACAGGAAGCTCACTCCTTGCATGTTTAACTACAGGAACCTCACTCATTGCATATTTGACTGAAGGAACCTCACTCATTGCATATTTGACTCCAGGAACCTCACTCACCGCATGTGGGACTGCAGGAACCTCACTCATTGCATGGTTGACTGAAGGAATCTCACTCAATGCATGTTTGACTACAGGAGCCTCATTCACTGGATATTTAATTGCAAGAACCTCATTCACTGCTTGTTTGACTGCAGGAACACCACTCATTGCATGTTTGACTGAAGGATCCTCACTCATTGCATATTTGACTCCAGGAACCTCACTCACTGCATGTGGGACTGCAGGACACTCATGCATTGGATGTTTGACTACAGGAACCTCACTCATTGCATATTTGACTATAGGAACCTCATTCACTGCATGTTCAACTGCACAAACCTCATTCACTGCATGTTTGACTGCAGGAACTTCACTCACTGCTTGTGTGGCTGCAGGGACCTCACTCTCTGCATGTTGAATTGCAGAAACCTAACACTGCATGTGGGACTGCAGGACCATCACTTGTTGCATGTTTGACTGCAGGAACCTCACTCATTGCATGTCGAACTGCACGGACGTCATTCGCTTCATGTGGGACTGCAGGAAACTGACTCGTGGAATGTGACTACTGGAAGCTCAATCGCTGCATGGTTGACTGCAAGAACCTCACTCACTGCATGTTTGACTGCAGCAATCTCACTCATTGCATGTTTGACTGCAGGAACCTCCGTCATTGCATGTTTGATTGCAGGAACTAACTCATTGCATATTTGACTCCAGGAACCTCACTCACTGCAGGTGGGAATGCCAGAACAACACTCACTCCTTGTACGACTGCAGGAACCCCACTCGCTGCATGTCTGATTGAAGAAACCTCTCTCACTGCATGTTTGACTGCAGGAATCTCACTCATTGTATTTTTGACCCCAGGAACCTTACTCACTGCATGTTTAATTGCAGGAATCTCACTCATTGCATGTTTGACTACAGGACCCTCACTCATTGCATGTTCAACTGCACAAACCTCATTAAGCGCCGGAACCACACTCACTGCATGTGAGACTGCAGGAACGTAACTCATTGCATATTTGACTCCAGGAACCTCACTCACTGTTTGTGGGACTGCAGGAGCCTCACTCATTGCATGTTTGACTGAAGGAATCTCACTCATTTCATGTTTGACTACAGGAACCTCACTTACTGGATATTTAATTGCAGGAACCTCATTCACTGGGTATTTAATTGCAGGGACCTCATTCACTGCATGTTTGACTGCAGGAACCTCACTCATTGCATGTTTGACTACAGGAACCTCACTCATTGCATATTTGACTCCAGGAACCTCACTCACTGTTTGTGGGACTGCAGGAGCCTCACTCATTGCATGTTTGACTGAAGGAATCTCACTCATTGCATGTTTGACTACAGGAACCTCACTCATTGCATGGTTGACTGAAGGAACCTCACCCGTTAGATTTTTGACTCCAGGAACCTCACTGACTGCATGTGGGACTGCAGGACCCTCACTCATTGCATGTTTGAGTGAAGGAACCTCACTCACTGCATATTTGACTCCAGGAACCTCACTCACTGCATGTGGGACTGCAGGATCCACACTCATTGCATGTTTGCATACGGAAACCTCCCTCATTGCGTGTTCAACTTTACAAAACTCTTTCACTGCATGTTTGAGTGCAGGATCCACACTCACTGTATGTGAGACTGTAGGAACCTGACTGATGGAATGGTTGACTGCAGGAAGCTCAATCACTGTATTTGTGACTCCAGGAATCTCACTCATTGCATGTTTAATTGCAGGAACCTCACTCATTACATGTTCAACTGCACAAACCTCATTCACTGCATGTTTGACTGCAGGAACCTCACTTTCTGCATGTGTGGCTGCAGGGACCTCACTCACTGCATGTGTGATTGCAGGAACCTCACTCACTGCATGTGCGAGTACAGGAACTCAACACGTGTGCGATTGTAGGAACTTCTGTCGCTGTATATGTGTTGGCAGGGATCTTATTCGCCATATGTGAGTCCGCAGCAACCTCACTCATTGTATGTTAAACTGCAGGAACCTGACTCAATGCATGTGGGTCTACAGAAAACTCAATCACTGCAGGTGGGAATGCAAGAACCTCACTTTATATGTGCATGCAGGAACCTCACTAATTGCATGTGGCACTGCAGAAAACTCACTCATCGCATGTTTGACAACTTGAAATTCATTCGCTGCATGTGGGACAGCAGGAAACTCACTCACTGCATGTTTGACTGCAGGATGCTCACTCATTGCATGTTTGACTGCAGGAACCTCATTCATTGTATGTTTGACTGCAGGAACCCTGCTCATTGCATGTTTAACTACAGGAACCAATCTCACTGCTTGTGGGACTGAAGGAACCTGACTCATGGCACATTTGACGACAGGAACCTCACTCATTGCATATTTGACTTCAGGAACCTCACTCACTACAGGTGGGAATGCAAGAACCTCACTCACTCCTTGTGCGATTGCAGGAACCTCATTCACTGAATGTCTGATTGAAGGAACCTCACTTACTGCATGTTTGACTGCAGGAACCTCACTCATTTCATTTTTCTCTCTAGGAACCTCACTCACTGCATGTTCAATTGCAGGAACCTCACTAACTGCATGTGGTACAGCAGGGTCCTCACTTACTGCATGTTTGACGGCAGGAATATCACTCATTGCATGTTGAACTGCACGGACCTCATTCACTGCATGTTTGAGCACAGGAACCATACTCACTGCATGTGGGAATGCAGGAACCTCAGTCACTGCTTGTGCGGCTGCACGGATCTCACTCACTGCATGTGTGGTTGCTGGAGCCTCACTGACTGCATGTGTGACTGCAGGAACTTAAAACGTGTGCGAATGCAGAAACCTCAGTCACTGTATATGTGATGGCAGGGATCTTACTCGCCATATGTGAGTCTGCAGGAACCTCACTCATGGTATGTTGAACTGTAGGAACCTGACTCAATGCATGTCTACAGGAACCTCAGTCACTGCAGGTGGGAATGCAAGAACCTCACTTTACATGTGCATGCAGGAACCTCACTAATTGCATGTTTGACTGCAGGAACCTCACTCACCACATGTTTGACTGCAGGAACATCACTCGCTGGATATTTAATTGCAGGGACCTCATTCACTGCACGTTTGACTGAAGGAACACCACACGCTGGATATTTAATTGCAGGAACCTCATTCCCTGTATGTTTGACTGCAGGAACACCACACATTGCATGTTTGACTACAGGAACCTCACTCATTGCATGTTTTACTGAAGGAACCTCACTCATTGCATATTTGACTCCAGGAACCTCACTCACTGCATGTGGGACTGCAGGACCCTCACTCATTGAATGTTTGACTACAGGAATCTCACACATTACATTTTTGACTCCAGGCCCCACACTCATTGCATGTTTGCATATAGAAACCTCACTCATTGCCTGTTTAACTTCATGAATCTCTTTCACTGCATGTTTGAGTGCAGGATCCACACTCACCTCATGTGAGACTGCAGGACCCTCACTCATTGAATGTTTGACTGCAGGATCCTCACTCACTGCATGTTTGACTACAGGAACCTCACACATTGGATGTTTGACTGCAGGAACTTCCCTCATTGCATGTTTGATTGTAGGAACTCATTCATTGCATAATTGACTCCAGGAACCTCACTCACTGCAGGTGGGAATGCCAGAAACACACTCAATCCTTGTGTGTGCAGGAACCTCACTCAATGCATGTCTGATTGAAGAAACCTCACTCACTGCATGTTTGACTGCAGGAACCTCTTTCATTGTATTTTTGACCCCAGGAACCTCACTCACTGCATGTTTAATTGCAGGAAACTCACTCCTTGCATGTTTGACTACAGGACCCTCATTGCATGTTCAACTGCACCAACATCTTTCACTGCATGTTTAAGTGCAGGAAGCACACTCACTGCATGTGGGACTGCAGGAACATGACTCATGGCATGTTTGACTACAGGAAGCTCAATCACCGCAAGGTTGCCTGCAGGAAGTTCACTCACTGCATGTTTGACTGCAGGATCCTCACTCATTGCATGTTTGACTGCAGCAACTCAGTTATTACATATTTGACTCCAGGAACCTCACTCACTGCAGGTGGGAATGCAAGAACATCACTCACTCCTTGTGCGACTGCAGAAATCACTCTCACTGCATGTGTGATTCAAGGAACATCACTCACTGTATGTTTGACTGCAGGAACTCACTCACTGCATACTTGACTCCAGGAACCTTACTCACTGCAGGTGGCAATGCAAGAACCTCACTTACTTCTTGTGCGACTACAGGAACCTCATTCACTGAATGTCTGACTGAAGGAACCTCACTCACTGCATGTTTGACTGCAGGAACCTCACTCATTTCATTTTTCTCTCCAGGAATCTCACTCACTGCATGTTTAATTGCAGGAATCTTACTAACTGCATGTTGAACTGCACGGACCTCATTCACTGCATGTTTGAGCGCAGGAACCATACTCACTGCATGTGGGACTGCAGGAACCTTACTCACTGCTTGTGCGGCTGCACGGATCTCACTCACTGCATGTGTGATTGCAGGAGCCTCACTGACTGCATGTGCGACTGCAGGAACTTAAAACGTGTGTGATTGCAGAAAACTCAGTCACTGTATATGTGATGGCAGGGATCTTACTCACCATAGGTGAGTCTGCAGGAACCTCACTCATAGTATGTTGAACTGCAGGAACCTGACTCAATGCATGTGGGTCTATAGGAACCTCAGTCACTGCAGGTGGGAATGCAAGAACCTCACTTTATATGTGCACGCTGCAACCTCACTAATTGCATGTTTGACTGCAGGAACTTCACTCATTGCATGTGGCACAGCAGAAAACTCACTCATCACTTGTTTGACAAGTGGAAATTCACTCACTGCATCTGGGACTGCAGGAACCCCAATCATTTCATATAAGGGGCCAGCAATCACTGTCACTGCATGTTTGACTGCAGGAACCTCACTCACTACATGTTTGACTACAGGAACCTCACTCACTGGATATTTAATTGCAGGGACCTCATTCATTGCATGTTTGACTGTAGGAACCTCACTCATTGCATATTTGATTCCAGGAACCTCACTCACTGCATGTGGGACTGCAGGACCCTCACTCTTTGCATGATTGCGTAAAGATACTTCACTCATTGCCTGTTCAACTTCACGAATCTCTTTCACTGAATGTTTGAGTGCAGGATCCACACTCACTCCATGTGAGACTGCAGGAACCTGACTCATGGCATATTGACTACAGGAAGCTCAGTCACCGCATGGTTGACTGCAGGAACCTCACTCACTGCATTTGTGACTCCAGGAACCTCACTCACTGCATGTTTAATTGCAGGAATCTCACTCATTGCATGCTTGACTGCAGGAACCTCACTCATTACATGTTCAACTGCACAAACCTTATTCACTTCATTCTTGACTGCAGGAAACTCACTCACTGCTTGTGTGGCTGCATGGACCACACTCATTGCATGTTTGACTGCAGGAACATTACTCATTGTTTTTTTGACCCCAGGAATCTCACTCGTTGCATGTTTGACTACAGGACCCTCACTCATTACATGTTGAACTGCACCAACCTCTTTCACTGCATGTTTAAGTGCAGGAACCACACTCAATGTATGTCGGACTACAGGAACCTTACTCATGGCATGTTTGACTACAGGAAGCTCTATCACTGCATGGTTGAATGCAGGAACCTCACTCACTGCATTTTGACTGCAGGAACCTCACTCACTGCATGTGCGACTACAGGAACTCAATACGTGTGCGATTGCAGGAACCTCTGTTGCTGTATATGTGATGGCAGGGATCTTACTCGCCATATGTGAGTCCGCAGGAACCTCACTCATTGTATGTTGAACTGCAGGAACCTGACTCAATGCATGTGCGTCTACAGAAAAGTCAATCACTGCAGGTGGGAATGCAAGAACCTCACTTTATATGTGCATGCAGGAACCTCACTAATTGCATGTGGCACTGCAGAAAACTCACTCATCGCATGTTTGACAACTGGAAATTCCCTCGCTGCATGTGGGACAGCAGGAAACTCACTCACTGCATGTTTGACTGCAGGAACCCTGCTCATTGCATGTTTGACTACAGGAACCACTCTCACTGCTTGTGGGACTGAAGGAACCTGACTCATGGCACGTTTGATGACAGGAAGCTCAATCTTCGCATTGTTGACTGCAGGAACTTCACTCATTGCATGTTTGACTCCTGGAATCTCACTCACTGCAGGTGGCAATGCAAGAACCTCATTTACTCCTTGTGCGACTGCAGGAACTTCATTCAATGAATGTCTGACTGAAGGACGCTCACTCACTGCATGTTTGACTGCAGGAACCTCACTCATTTCATTTTTCTCTCTAGGAACCTCACTCACTGCATGTTCAATTGCAGGAAACTCATTAACTGCATGGTCGACTGCAGGAACCTCAGTCACTGCATGTTTGACTACAGGAACCTCACACATTGGATGTTTGACTGCAGGAACTTTACTCATTGCATGTTTGATTGTAGGAACTCACTCACTGCATATTTGACTTAATTACTGCATGTTTGATGGTAGGAATGTCACTCATTGCATGTTGAACTGCACGGACCTCATTCACTGCATGTTTGAGTGCAGGAACCACAGTCACTGCATGTGGGACTGCAGGAACCTGTCTCAAGGAATGTTTGACTACAGGAAGCTCAATCGCTGCATAGTTGGCTGCAGGAACCTCACTCACTGCATGTTTGACTACAGGAACCTCACTCACTGCATGTTTGACTACAGAAATATCACACATTGGATGTTTGACTGCAGGAACTTCACTCATTGCATGTTTGATTGTAGGAACTCACTCATTGCATAATTGACTCCAGGAACCTCACTCACTGCATGTGGGACTGCAGGAACCTCATTCATAGGATGTTTGACTACAGGAACCTCACTCATTGCATGTTTGACTGAAGGAATCTCACTCAATGCATGTTTGACTACAGGAGCCTCACTCACTGGATGTTTAATTGCAGGAACCTCATTCACTGCATGTTTGATGACAGGAACCTCACTCATTGCATGTTTGACGACAGGAACCTCACTCATTGCATGTTTGAGTGAAGGAACCTGACTCATTGCATATTTGACTATAGGAACCTCATTCACTGCATGTTCGACTGAAGGTACCTCACTGAATGCATATTTAACTCCAGGAACCTCCTCACTGCATGTGCGACTGCAGGACTCTCACTCATTGCATGTTTGCGTACAGGAACCTCACTCATTGCATGTTCAACTTCACAAAGCTCTTTCACTGCATGTTTGAGTGCAAGATCCACACTCACTGCATGTGAGATGGCAGGAACCTGACTCATGGCATGGTTGACTGCAGGAACCTCACTCACTGCAGTTTTGACTCCAGTAACCTCACTCGCTGCATGTTTAATTGCAGGAATCTCACTCATTGCATGTTTGACTACAGGAACCTCACTCATTGCATGTTCAACTGCACAAACCTCATTCACTGCATGTGTGATTGCAGGAACCTCACTCACTGCATGTGCGACTACAGGAACTTAATACGTGTGCGATTGCAGGAACCTCTGTTGCTGTTTATGTGATGGTAGGGATCTAACTCGCCATATGTGAGTCTGCAGGAACCTCACTCATTGTATGTTAGACTGCAGGAACCTGACTCACTGCATGTGGGTCTACAGAAAAGTCAATCACTGCAGGTGGGAATGCAAGAACCTCACTTTATACGTGCATGCAGGAACCTCACTAATTGCATGTGGCACTGCAGAAAACTCACTCATCGCATTTTTGACAACTGGAAATTCCCTCGCTGCATGTGGGACAGCAGGAAACTCACTCACTGCATGTTTGACTGCAGGAACCCTGCTCATTGCATGTTTGACTACAGGAACCACTCTCACTGCTTGTGGGACTGAAGGAACCTGACTCATGGCACGTTTGATGACAGGAAGCTCAATCTTCACATTGTTGACTGCAGGAACTTCACTCATTGCATGCTTGACTCCTGGAATCTCACTCACTGCAGGTGGCAATGCAAGAACCTCATTTACTCCTTGTGCGACTGCAGGAACTTCATTCAATGAATGTCTGAAGGACGCTCACTCACTGCATGTTTGACTGCAGGAACCTCACTCATTTCATTTTTCTCTCTAGGAACCTCACTCACTGCATGTTCAATTGCAGGAAACTCATTAACTGCATGGTCGACTGCAGGAACCTCAGTCACTGCATGTTTGACTACAGGAACCTCACACATTGGATGTTTGACTGCAGGAACTTTACTCATTGCATGTTTGATTGTAGGAACTCACTCACTGCATATTTGACTTAATTACTGCATGTTTGATGGTAGGAATGTCACTCATTATATGTTGAACTGCACCAACCTCTTTCACTGCATGTTTAAGTGCAGGAACCACACTCAATGTATGTCGGACTACAGGAACCTTACTCATGGCACGTTTGACTACAGGAAGCTCTATCACTGCATGGTTGAATGCAGGAACCTCACTCACTGCATTTTGACTGCAGGAACCTCACTCACTGCATGTGCGACTACAGGAACTCAATACGTGTGCGATTGCAGGAACCTCTGTTGCTGTATATGTGATGGCAGGGATCTTACTCGCCATATGTGAGTCCGCAGGAACCTCACTCATTGTATGTTGAACTGCAGGAACCTGACTCAATGCATGTGCGTCTACAGAAAAGTCAATCACTGCAGGTGGGAATGCAAGAACCTCACTTTATATCTGCATGCAGGAACCTCACTAATTGCATGTGGCACTGCAGAAAACTCACTCATCGCATGTTTGACAACTGGAAATTCCCTCGCTGCATGTGGGACAGCAGGAAACTCACTCACTGCATGTTTGACTGCAGGAACCCTGCTCATTGCATGTTTGACTACAGGAACCACTCTCACTGCTTGTGGGACTGAAGGAACCTGACTCATGGCACGTTTGATGACAGGAAGCTCAATCTTCGCATTGTTGACTGCAGGAACTTCACTCATTGCATGTTTGACTCCTGGAATCTCACTCACTGCAGGTGGCAATGCAAGAACCTCATTTACTCCTTGTGCGACTGCAGGAACTTCATTCAATGAATGTCTGACTGAAGGACGCTCACTCACTGCATGTTTGACTGCAGGAACCTCATTCATTTCATTTTTCTCTCTAGGAACCTCACTCACTGCATGTTCAATTGCAGGAAACTCATTAACTGCATGGTCGACTGCAGGAACCTCAGTCACTGCATGTTTGACTACAGGAACCTCACACATTGGATGTTTGACTGCAGGAACTTTACTCATTGCATGTTTGATTGTAGGAACTCACTCACTGCATATTTGACTTAATTACTGCATGTTTGATGGTAGGAATGTCACTCATTGCATGTTGAACTGCACGGACCTCATTCACTGCATGTTTGAGTGCAGGAACCACAGTCACTGCATGTGGGACTGCAGGAACCTGTCTCAAGGAATGTTTGACTACAGGAAGCTCAATCGCTGCATAGTTGGCTGCAGGAACCTCACTCACTGCATGTTTGACTACAGGAACCTCACTCACTGCATGTTTGACTACAGAAATATCACACATTGGATGTTTGACTGCAGGAACTTCACTCATTGCATGTTTGATTGTAGGAACTCGCTCATTGCATAATTGACTCCAGGACCCTCACTCACTGCATGTGGGACTGCAGGACCTTCATTCATTGGATGTTTGACTACAGGAACCTCACTCATTGCATGTTTGATTATAGGAACCTCATTCACAGCATGTTTGACTGAAGGAACCTCACCCATTGCATATTTGACTCCAGGAACCTCACTTACTGCATGTGGGACTGCAGGACCTTCATTCATTGGATGTTTGACTACAGGAACCTCACTCATTGCATGTTTGACTGAAGGAATCTCACTCAATGCATGTTTGACTACAGGAGCCTCACTCACTGGATGTTTAATTGCAGGAACCTCATTCACTGCATGTTTGACGACAGGAACCTCACTCATTGCATGTTTGAGTGAAGGAACCTGACTCATTGCATATTTGACTATAGGAACCTCATTCACTGCATGTTCGACTGAAGGTACCTCACTGAATGCATATTTAACTCCAGGAACCTCCTCACTGCATGTGCGAATGCAGGACCCTCACTCATTGCATGTTTGCGTACAGGAACCTCACTCATTGCATGTTCAACTTCACAAACCTCTTTCACTGCATGTTTGAGTGCAAGATCCACACTCACTGCATGTGAGACGGCAGGAACCTGACTCATGACATGTTTGACTGCAGGAACCTCACTCACTGCAGTTTTGACTCCAGTAACCTCACTCGCTGCATGTTTAATTGCAGGAATCTCACTCATTGCATGTTTGACTACAGGAACCTCACTCATTGCATGTTCAACTGCACAAACCTCATTCACTGCATGTTTGACTGCAGGAAACTCACTTCACTGCATGTGTGATTGCAGGAACCTAACTCACTGCATGTGCGACTACAGGAACTTAATACGTGTGCGATTGCAGGAACCTCTGTCGCTGTATATGTGATGTTAGGGATCTAACTCGCCATATGTGAGTCTGCAGGAACCTCACTCATTGTATGTTAGACTGCAGGAACCTGACTCATTGCATGTGGGTCTACAGAAAAGTCAATCACTGCAGGTGGGAATGCAAGAACCTCACTTTATACATGCATGCAGGAACCTCACTAATTGCATGTGGTACTGCAGAAAACTCACTCATCGCATGTTTGACAACTGGAAATTCACTCGCTGCATCTGGGACTGCAGGAACCTCAATCATTTCATATAAAGGGCCAGTAACCACACTCACTGCATTTGGGAGGGCAGTAACGTCACTGAGTGCATGTTTGACTGCAGGAACCTCGCTCATTGCATGTTTGACTACAGGAATCATTCTCACTGCATGTGGGACTGAAAGAACCTGACTCATGGCACATTTGACAACAGGAAGCTCAATCATTGCATGGTTGACTGCAGGAACCTCACTCATTGCATGTTTGTCTGCAGGAACTCACTCATTGCATATTTGACTTCAGGAACCTTTCTCACTGCAGGTGGCAATGCAAGAACCTCACTCACTCCTTGTGCAACTGCAGAAACCTCATTCACAATGTCTGATTGAAGGAACCTCACTCACTGCATGTTTAATTGCAGGAAACTCACTAACTGCATGTGGCACTGCAGGGACCTCACTTACTGCATGTGGGACTGCAGGACCATCACTCACTGCTTGTGCGGCTGCACGGATCTCACTCACTGCATGTGTGATTGCTGGAGCCTAACTGACTGCAGGTGGGAATGCCAGAACCACACTCACTCCTTGTGCAACTGCAGGAACCTCACTCACTGCAGGTGGGAATGCCAGAACCACACTCACTCCTTGTGCAACTGCAGGAACCTCACTCACTGCATGCCTGTTTGAAGAAACCTCACTCTCTGCATGTTTGACTGCAGGAACCTCACTCATTGTATTTTTGACCCCAGGAAGCTCACTCACTGCATGTTTAATTGCAGGAATCTCACTCATTGCATTTTTTGACTACAGGACCCTCACTCATTGCTTGTTCAACTGCACAAACCTCATTCACTGCATGTTTAAGTGCAGGAACCACACTCACTGCATGTGAGAGAGCAGGAATCTGACTCATGGCATGTTTGACAACAGGAAGCTCTATCACCGCATGGTTGACTACAGGAAGATCACGCACTGCAGTTTTGACGGCAGGAACCTCACTCATTGCATGTTGAACTGTACGGAACTCATTCACTGCATGCTTGAGTGCAGGAACCACACTCTCTGCATGTGGGACTGCAGGAACCTGACTCGTGGAATGTTTGAGTATAGGGAGCTCAATCGCTGCATGGTTGACTGCAGGATCTCACTCACTGCATGCTGGACTGCAGGAAATTCACCCATTGCATGTTTGACTGCAGGAACCTCATTCATTGTATTTTTGACCCCAGGAACTTCACTCATTGCATGTTTAATTGCAGGAATCTCACTCATTGCATATTTGACTACAGGACCTTCACTCATTACATGTTCAACTGCACAAACCTCATTCAATGCATGTTTAAGCGCAGGAACCACACTCACTGCATGTGAGACTGCAGGAACTTGACTCATGGCATGTTTGACTACAGGAAGCTCTATCACCACATGGTTGACTACAGGAAGCTCTCTCACTGCAAGTTTGACTGCAGGGACCTCACTCATTGCATGTTTGACTACAGGAACCTCATTCATTGCATGTTTGACTGAAGGAATCTCACTCACTGCATATTTGACTCCAGGAACTCACTCACTGGATATTTAATTGCAGGAACCTCATTCACTGCATGTTTGACTGCAGGAACACCACTCATTGCATGTTTGACTGCAGGAACACCACTCATTGCCTGTTTGACTGAAGGAGTCTCACTCATTGCATAATTGACTCCAGGAACCTCACTCACTGGATATTTAATTGCAGGAACCTCATTCATTGTATGTTTGACTGCAGGAACACCACTCATTGCATATTTAATTATAGGTACCTCATTCACAGCATGTTTGACTGAAGGAACTTCACCCATTGCATATTTGACTCCAGGAACCTCACTCACTGCATGTGGGACTGCAGGACCCTCATTCATTGGATGGTTGACTATAGGAAGCTCACTCATTGCACGTTTGACTACAGGAACCTCACTCATTGCATATTTTACTGAAGGAATCTCACTCATTGCATGTTTGACTACAGGAACCTCACTCACTGCATGTTTGACTGAAGGAATCTCACTCACTGGATATTAAATTGCAGGAACCACATTCACTGCATGTTTGACTGCAGGAACACCCCTCATTGCATGTGGGACTGCAGGACCCCCATTGATTGAATGTTTGACTACAGGAATCTCACTCATTGAATGTTTGACTATAGGAACCTCACTCACTGCATGTGGGATTGCAGGACCCTCATTCATTGGATATTTGACTACAGCAACCACACTCACTGCAGTTTTGACTCCAGTAACCTCACTCGCTGATTGTTTAATTGCAGGAATCTCACTCATTGCATGTTTGACTATAGGAACCTCATTCACTGCATGTTTGACTGCAGAAACACCACTCATTGCATGTGGGACTGCAGGACCCCCATTCATTGAATGTTTGACTACAGAAATCTCAGTCATTGAATGTTTGACTATAGGAACCTCATTCACTGCATGTTTGATTGAAGGAAACTCACTCATTGCATATTTGACTCCAGGAACCACACTCACTGCATGTGGGACTGCAGGACCCTCACTCATTGCATGTTTGCCTACAGGAACCTCACTCATTGCATGTTCAACTTCATGAACCTCTTTCACTGCATGTTTGAGTACAGGATCCACACTCACTACATGTGAGACTGCAGGAACCTGACTCACTGCAGTTTTGACTCCAGCAACCTCACTCACTGATTGTTTAATTGCAGGATTCTCATTCATTGCATGTTTGACTGCAGGAACCTCACTCACTGCTTGTGTGGCTGCAGGGACCTTACTGCATGTGCGACTACAGGAACTCAAAACATGTGCGATTGCAGGAACCTCTGTTGCTGTATATGTGATGGTAGGGATCTTACTCGCCATATGTGAGACTGCAGTAACCTCACTCATTGTATGTTAAACTGCAGGAACCTGACTCAATGCATGTGGGTCAACAGAAAACTCAATCACTGCAGGGGGGAATGCAAGAACCTCACTTTATATGTGCATGCAGGAACCTCACTAATTGCATGTGGCACTGCAGAAAACTCACTCATCGCATGTTTGACAACTGGAAATTCACTCGCTGCATGTGGGACAGCAGGAACCTCATTCACTGCATCTGGGACTGCAGGAACCTCAATCATTTCATATAAAGGGCCAGCAACCACACTCACAGCATTTGGGAGTGCAGTAACGTCACTGAGTGCATGTTTGACTGCAGGAACCTCGCTCGCTGCATGTTTGACTTCAGGAATCATTCTCACTGCATGTGGGACTGAAATAACCTGACTCATGGCACATTTGACAACAGGAAGCTCAATCATTGCATGGTTGACTGCAGGAACCTCACTCATTGCATGTTTGTCTGCAGGAACTCACTCATTGCATATTTGACTTCAGAAACCTCACTGACTGCAGGTGGCAATGCAAGAACCTCACTCACTCCTTGTGCAACTGCAGGAACCTCATTCACAATGTCTGATTGAAGGAACCTCACTCACTGCATGTTTGATTGCAGGAAACTCATTAACTGCATGTGGCACTGCAGGGACCTCACTTACTGCATGTGAGACTGCAGTAACCTCACTCACTGCATGTGGGACTGCAGGACCATCACTTGTTACATGTTTGACTGCAGGAACCTCACTCATTGTATTTTTGACCCCAGGAACCTCACTCACTGCATGTTTAATTGCAGGAATCTCACTCATTGCATGTTTGACTACAGGACCTTCACTCATTACATGTTCAACTGCACAAACCTCGTTCAATGTATGCTTAAGCGCAGGAACCACACTCACTGCATGTGAGACTGCAGGAACCTGACTCATGGCATGTTTGACTACCAGAAGCTCTATCACCACATTGTTGACTACAGGAAGCTCTCTCACTGCAAGTTTGACTACAGGAACCTCACTCATTGCATATTTGACTCCAGGAACCTCACTCACTGCATGTGGGACTGCAGGAACCTCAGTCATTGCATGTTTGACTGCAGAAACCTCACACTGCATGTGGGACTGCAGGTCCATCATTCACTGCATGTTTGAGCACAGGAACCACACTCACTGCATGTGGGACTGCAGGAAACTCATTCATTGCATGTTTGATTGCAGGAACTCACTCATTGCATATTTGACTCCAAGAACCTCACTCACTGCAGGTGGGAATGCCAGAACCACACTCACTCCTTGTGCGACTGCAGAAACCTCACTCACTGCATTTTTGACTGCAGGATCCTCACTCATTGCATATTTAATTGCAGGAATCTCACTCATTGCATGTTTGACTACAGGAACCTCACTCATTGCCTGTTCAACTGCACAAACCTCATTCACTGCATGTTTAATCACAAGAACCACACTCACTGCATGTGAGACTGCAGGAACCTGACTCATGGCATGTGGGTCTACAGAAAAGTCAATCACTGCAGGTGGGAATGCAAGAACCTCACTTTATATGTGCATGCAGGAACCTCACTAATTGCATGTGGCACTGCAGAAAACTCACTCATCGCATGTTTGACAACTGGAAATTCACTTGCTGCACGTGGGACAGCAGGAACCTCATTCACTGCATCTGGGAATGCAGGAACCGCAATCATTTCATCTAAAGGGCCAGCAACCACACTCACAGCATTTGGGAGTGCAGTAACGTCACTGAGTGCATGTTTGACTGCAGGAACCTCACTCGCTGCATGTTTGACTACAGGAATCATTCTCACTGCATGTGGGACTGAAATAACCTGACTCATGGCACATTTGACAACAGGAAGCTCAATCATTGCATGGTTGACTGCAGGAACCTCACTCATTGCATGTTTGTCTACAGGAACTCACTCATTGCATATTTGACTTCATTAACCTCACTGACTGCAGGTGGCAATGCAAGAACCTCACTCACTCCTTGTGCAACTGCAGGAACCTCATTCACAATGTCTGATTGAAGGAACCTCACTCACTGCATGTTTGATTGCAGGAAACTCATTAACTGCATGTGGCACTGCAGTGACCTCACTCACTGCATGTGAGACTGCAGAAACCTCACTCACTGCATGTGGGACTGCAGGACCATCACTTGTTACATGTTTGACTGCAGGAACCTCACTCATTGTATTTTTGACCCCAGGAACCTCACTCACTGCATGTTTAATTGCAGGAATCTCACTCATTGCATGTTTGACTACAGGACCTTCACTCATTACATGTTCAACTGCACAAACCTCGTTCAATGTATGCTTAAGCGCAGGAACCACACTCACTGCATGTGAGACTGCAGGAACCTGACTCATGGCATGTTTGACTACCAGAAGCTCTATCACCACATTGTTGACTACAGGAAGCTCTCTCACTGCAAGTTTGACTGCAGGAACCTCACTCATTGCATGTTTGACTACAGGAACCTCATTCATTGCATGTTTGACTGGAAGAATCTCACTCATTGCATATTTGATTCCAGGAACCTCACTCACTGGATATTTAATTGCAGGAACCTCATTCACTGCATGTTTGACTACAGGAACACCACTCATTGCATGCTTGACTACAGGAACACCACTCATTGCATATTTGACTCCAGGAACCTCACTCACTGCGCGTGGGACTGCAGGACCCTCATTCATTGGATGGTTGACTACAGGAAGCTCACTCATTGCACGTTTGACTACAGGAACCTCACTCATTGCATATTTGACTCAAGGAAGCTCACTCATTGTATGTGGGACTGCAGGAACCTCACTCATTGCATGTTTGACTACAGGAGCCTCACTCACTGGATATTTAATTGCAGGAACCACATTCATTGCATGTCTGACTGCAGGAACACCACTCATTGCATGTTTGACTATAGGAACCTCATTCACTGCACGTTTGATTGAAGGAACCTCACTCATTGCATATTTGACTCTAGGAACCTCACTCACTGCATGTGGGACTGCAGGACCCCCATTCATTGGCTGTTTGACTACAGGAACCTCACTCATTGCATGTTTGACTGAAGGAACCTTACTCATTGCATAGTTGACTCTAGGAACCTCACTCACTGCATGTGGGACTGCAGGACTCTCATCATTGCATGTTTGCCTACAGAAACCTCACTCATTGCATGTTCAACTTCACGAACTATTTTCACTGCATGTTTGAGTGCAGGATCCACACTCACTACATGTGAGACTGCAGGAACCTGACTCATTGCATGGATGACTGCAGGAACCTCACTCACTGCAGGTTTGACTCCCGTAACCTCACTCATTGCATGTTGAACTGTACGGAACTCATTTACTGCATGTTTGAGTGCAGGAGCCACACTCTCTGCATGTGGGACTGCAGGAAACTGACTCGTGGAATGTTTGACTATAGGAAGCTCAATCGCTGCATGGTTGACTGCATGAACCTCACTCACTGTATGTTGGACTGCAGGAACTTCACTCATTGCATGTTTGAGTGCAGGAACTCACTCATTGCATATTTGATTCCAGGAACCTCACTCACAGCAGGTGGGAATGCCAGAACCACACTCACTCCTTGTGCAACTGCAGGAACCTCACTCACTGCATGTTTGACTGCAGTAACCTCACTCATTGTATTTTTGACCACAGGAACCTCACTCACTGCATGTTTAATTGCAGGAATGTCATTCATTGCATATTTGACTACAGGACCCTCACTCATTGCATGTTCAACTGCACAAACCTCATTCAATGCATGTTTAAGCGCAGGAACCGCACTCACTGCATGTGAGACTGCAGGAACCTGACTCCTGGCATGTTTGACTACAGGAATCTCTATCACCACATGGTTGACTACAGGAAGCTCACTCACTGCATGTTTGAGTGCAGGATCCACACTCACTACATGTGAGACTGCAGGAACCTGACTCATTGCATGTTTGACTACAGGAACCTCATTCATTGCATATTTGACTCAAGGAACCTCACTCACTGCATGTTTGACTGCAGGAACAACACTCATTGCATGTTGGACTACAGGAACCTTACTCATTGAATATTTGACTCCAGGAACCTCACTCACTGCATGTGGGACTGCAGGAACCTCATTCATTGGATGTTTAATGACAGGAACCTCACTCATTGCATGGTTGACTGAAGGAACCTCATTCATTGCATATTTGATTATAGGAACCTCATTCACAGCATTTCTGTCTGAAGGAACCTCACCCATTGCATATTTGACTCCAGGAACCACACTCACTGCATGTTTGACTACAGGAACCTCACTCATTGCATATTTGACTGAAGGAATCTCACTCATTGCATATTTGACTGAAGGAATCTCACTCATTGCATGTTTAACTACAGGAGTCTCACTCACTGGATATTTAATTGCAGGAACCTCATTCACTGCATGTTTGACTGCAGGAACACCACTCATTGCATGTGGGACTGCAGGACCCCCATTCATTGAATGTTTGACTACAGGAACCTCACTCATTGCATGGTTGACTGAAGGAACATCACTCATTGCATTTTTGATTATAGGAACCTCATTCACAGCATGTTTGACTGAAGGAACCTCACCCACTGCATGTGGGACTGCAGGACCCTCATTGATTGGATATTTGACTACAGGAACCTCACTCATTGCATGTGGGACTGAAAGAACCTCACTCATTGCATGTTTGTATACAGACCTCACTCATTGCATGTTCAACTTTACAAACCTCTTTCACTGCATGTTTGAGTGCAGGATCCACACTCACTACATGTGAGACTGCAGGAACCTGACTCATGGCATGTTTGACTACAGGAAGCTCAATCACCGCATGGTTGACTGCAGGAACCTCACTCACTGCAGTTTTGACTCCAGTAACCTCACTCGCTGCATGTTTAATTGCAGGAATCTCACTCATTGCATGTTTGACTACAGGAACCTCACTCATTACATGTTCAACTGCACAAACCTCATTCACTGTATGTTTGACTGCAGGAACCTCATTCACTGCTTGTGTGACTGCAGGAACCTCACTCACTGCATGTGCGACTACAGGAACTCAATATGTGTGCGATTGCAGGAACCTCTGTCGCTGTTTATGTGATGGTAGGGATCTTACTCGCCATATGTGAGTCTGCAGTAACCTCACTCATTGTATGTTGAACTGCAGGGACCTGTCTCAATGCATGTGAGTCTACAGAAAACTCAATCACTGCAGGTGGGAATGCAAGAACCTCACTTTATATGTGCATGCAGGAACCTCACTAATTGCATGTGGCACTGCAGAAAACTCACTCATCGCATGTTTGACAACTGGAAATTCACTTGCTGCATGTGAGACAGCAGGAACCTCACACTGCATGTTTAATGCCAGGAACCTCACTCATGCATGTTTGACTGCAGGAACCTCGCTCATTGCATGTTTGACTACAGAAACCAATCTCACTGCATGTGGGACTGAAGGAACCTGTCTTATGGCACATTTGACAACAGGAAGCTCAATATTCACATGGTTGACTGCAGGAACCTCACTCATTGCATGTTTGTCTGCAAGAAATCACTCATTGCATATTTGACTCCAGGAATCTGACTCACTGCAGGTGGCAATGCAAGAACCTCACTCACTCCTTGTGTGACTACAGGAACTTCATTCACTGAATGTCTGATTGAAGGAACCTCACTCTCTGCATGTTTGAAAGCAGGAACCTCACTTATTTCATTTTACTCTCTAGGAACCTCACTCACTGCATGTTCAATTGCAGGAAACTCACTAACTGCAGGTGGCACTGCAGGGACCTCACTTGCTGCATGTTTGACGGCAGGAACATCACTCATTGCATGTTTAACTGCACAGACCTCTTTCACTGCATGTTTGAGCGCAGGAACCACACCCTCTGCATGTGGGACTGCAGGAACCTGACTCATTGCATATTTGACTACAGGAACCTCACACATTGGATGTTTGACTGCGGAAACTTCACTCATTGCATATTTGACTCCAGGAACCTCACTCACTGCAGGTGAGAATGCCAGAACCACACTCACTCCTTTTGCGACTGCAGAAACCACACTCACTGTATGCCTGATTGAAGAAACCTCACTCACTGCATGTTTGACTGCAGGAACCTCACTCATTGTATTTTTCACCCCAGGAACCTCACTCACTGTATGTTTAATTGCAGGAATCTCAGTCATTGAATGTTTGACTACAGGATGCTCTATCACCGCATGGTTGACTGCAGGAAGTTCATTCACTGCATTTTTGACTGCAGGAACCTCACACATTGCATGTTTGACTGCAGCAACTCAGTTATTACATATTTGACTCCAGGAACCTCACTCACTCCTTGTGCGACTGCAGAAACAACACATTCACTGCATGTCTGATTCAAGGAATCTCACTCACTGCATGTTTGACTGCAAGAACCTCACTCATTGTATTTTTGACTTCAGCAACCTCACACACTGCATGTTTAATTGCAGGAACCTCTCTCATTGCATGTTTGACTACAGGAACCTCACTCATTGCATGTTCAACTGCACAGACCTCATTCACTGCATGTTTGACTGCAGGAACCTCACTCACTGCTTGTGCGGATGCAGGGATCTCACTCACTGCATGTGTGATTGCAGGAATCTCACTGACTGCACGTGCGACTACAGGAACTCAACATGTGTGCGATTGCAGAAACCTCAGTCGCTGTATATGTGATGGTAGGGATCTTACTCGCCATATGTGAGTCTGCAGGAACCTCACTCATAGTATGTTGACCTGCAGGAACCTGACTCAATGCATGTGGGTCTACAGGAACCTCAATCACTGCAGGTGGGAATGCAAGAACCCCACTTTATATGTGCATGCAGGAACCTCACTAATTGCATGTTTGACTGCAGGAACTTCACTCAATGCATGTGGCACAGCAGAAAACTCACTCATCACATGTTTGACAACTGGAAATTCACTCGCTGCATCTGGGACTGCAGGAACCTCAATCATTTCATATAAAGGGCCAACAATCACTGTCACTGCATGTTTGACTGCAGGAACTCACTCATTTCATTTTTCTCTCTAGGAACCTCATTCATTGCATGTTTGTCTGCAGGAACTTCACTCACTGAATGTCTGATTGAAGGAACCTCACTCTCTGCATGTTTGACTGCAGGAACCTCACTCATTTCATTTTTCTTTCTAGGAACCTCACTCACTGCATGTTCAATTGCAGCAACCTCACTAACTGCATGTGGCACTGCAGGGACCTCACTCATTGCGTGTTCAACTGCACAGACCTCAATCACTGCATGTTTGAGCACAGGGACCACACTAGCTGCATGTGCGACTGCAGGAACCTGACTCATGGAATGTGTGACTACAGGAAGCTCAATCACTGCATGGTTGACTGCAGGTACCTCACTCACTGCATGGTTGACTGCAGGTACCTCACTCACTGCATGTTTGACTGCAGGAACCTCACTCATTGCATGTTTGACTACAGGAAGCTCTATCACCGCATGTTTGACTGCAGGAAGTTCACTCACTGCATGTTTGACTGCAGGAACCTCACTCGTTGGTTGTTTGACTGCAGGAACTTCACTCATTGCATGTTTGATTGCAGGATCTCACTCATTACATATTTGACTCCAGGGCCCTCACTCACTGCAGGTGAGAATGCCAGAACCACACTCACTCCTTGTGCAACTGCAGGAACCTCACTTACTGCATGCCTGATTGAAGAAACCTCACTCACTGCATGTTTGACTGCAGGAACCTCACTCATTGTATTTTTCAACCAGGAACCTCACTCACTGCATGTGTAATTGCAGGAATCTCACTCATTGCATGTTTGACTACAGGACCCTCACTCATTGCATGTTCAACTTCACAAACCTCATTCACTGCATGGTTAAGCGTAGGAACCACACTCACTGCATGTGAGACTGCAGGAACCTGACTCATGGCATGTTTGACTACAAGAAGCTCTATCACCGCATGGTTAACTGCAGGAACCTCACTCACTGCATTTTTGAATGCAGGAACCTCACTCTGCATTGTTGAACGCAGGAACCTCACTCATTGCATTTTTGACTCCAGGAACCTCATTCATTGCATGTTTGACTGCAGGATCCTCACTCATTGCATGTTTGACTACAGGAACCAATCTCACTGCATGTGAGACTGAAGGAACATGACTCATGGCACATTTGATGACAGGAAGCTCAATATTCGCATGGTTGACTGCAGCAACCTCACTCATTGCATGTTTGTCTGCAGGAACTTACTCATTGCATATTTGACTCCAGGAATCTCACTCACTGCAGGTGGCAATGCAAGAACCTCACTCACTCCTTGTGCGACTGCAGGAACCTCATTCACTGAATGTCTGATTGAAGAAACCTCACTCACTGCATGTTTGACTGCAGGAACCTCACTCATTGTATTTTTCAACCAGGAACCTCACTCACTGCATGTGTAATTGCAGGAATCTCACTCATTGCATGTTTGACTACAGGACCCTCACTCATTGCATGTTCAACTGCACAAACCTCATTCACTGCATGGTTAAGCGTAGGAACCACACTCACTGCATGTGAGACTGCAGGAACCTGACTCATGGCATGTTTGACTACAAGAAGCTCTATCACCGCATGGTTAACTGCAGGAACCTCACTCACTGCATTTTTGAATGCAGGAACCTCACTCTGCATTGTTGAACGCAGGAACCTCACTCATTGCATTTTTGACTCCAGGAACCTCATTCATTGCATGTTTGACTGCAGGATCCTCACTCATTGCATGTTTGACTACAGGAACCAATCTCACTGCATGTGAGACTGAAGGAACATGACTCATGGCACATTTGATGACAGGAAGCTCAATATTCGCATGGTTGACTGCAGCAACTTCACTCATTGCATGTTTGTCTGCAGGAACTTACTCATTGCATATTTGACACCAGGAATCTCACTCACTGCAGGTGGCAATGCAAGAACCTCACTCACTCCTTGTGCGACTGCAGGAACCTCATTCACTGAATGTCTGATTGAAGGAACCTCACTCTCTGCATGTTTGACTGCAAGAACCTCACTCTTTTCATTTTTCTCTCTAGGAACCTCACTCACTGCATGTTCAATTGCAGGAAACTCACTCATTGCATGTTTGACTACAGGACCCTCACTCATTGCATGTTCAACTGCACCAACCTCTTTCACTGCATGTTCAAGTGCAGGAACCACGCTCTCTGCATGTGGGACTGCAGGAAACTGACTCATGTCATGTTTGACTACTGGAAGCTCATCACCGCATGGTTGTCTGCAGGAAGTTCACTCACTGCATGTTTGACTGCAGGAACCTCACTCATTGCATGTTTGGCTGCAGCAACTCAGTTATTACATATTTGACTCTAGGAACCTCACTCACTGGAGGTGGGAATGCAAGAACCTCACTCACTCCTTGTGTGACTGCAGAAACCACACTCACTGCATGTGAGACTGAAGGAACCTCACTCACTGCATGTTTAATTGCAGGAACCTCACTCATTGCATGTTTGACTGCAGGAACCTCACTCGTTTCATGTTCAACTGCACAAACCTCATTCACTAAATGTTTGACTGCAGGAACCACTCTCATTGCACTTTTGCATCCAGCAACCTTACTCGCTGCATGTTTAATTGCAGTAACCTCACTCATTGCATGTTTGACTACAGGAACCTCACTCATTTCATGTTCAACTGCACAAACCTCATTCACTGAATGTTTGACTGCAGGAACCTCACTCATTGCATTTTTAACTCCAGCAACCTTACTCACTGCATGTAGGAACCTCACTCATTGGTTGTTTGACTGCAGGAACTTCACTCATTGCATATTTGACTCCAGGAACCTCATTCATTGCATGTTTGACTACAGGAACCACTCTTACTGCATGTGGGACTGAAGGAACATGACTCATGGCACATTTGATGACAGGAAGCTCAATATTCGCATGGTTGACTGCAGGAACCTCACTCATTGAATGTTTGTCTGCAGGAACTCACTCATTGCACATTTGACTTCAGGAATCTCACTCACTGCAGGTGGCAATGCAAGAACCTCACACTCCTTGTGCGACTGCAGGAACCTCATTCACTGAATGTCTGATTGAAGGAACATCACTCTCTGCATGTTTGACTGCAAGAACCTCACTCTTTTCATTTTTCTCTCTAGGAACCTCACTCACTGTATGTTCAATTGCAGGAAACTCACTCATTGCATGTTTGACTACAGGACCCTCACTCATTGCATGTTCAAGTGCACCAACCTCTTTCACTGCATGTTCAAGTGCAGAACCACGCTCTCTGCATGTGGGACTGCAGGAAGCTGACTCATGGCATGTTTGACTACTGGAAGCTCATCACCGCATGGTTGTCTGCAGGAAGTTCACTCACTGCATGTTTGACTGCAGGAACCTCACTCATTGCATGTTTGGCTGCAGCAACTCAGTTATTACATATTTGACTCCAGGAACCTCACTCACTGGAGGTGGGAATGCAAGAACCTCACTCACTCCTTGTGTGACTGCAGAAACCACACTCACTGCATGTCTGATTCAAGGAACCTCACTCACTGCATGTTTAATTGCAGGAACCTCACTCATTGCATGTTTGACTACAGGAACCTCACTCATTTCATGTTCAAATGCACAAACCTCATTCACTGAATGTTTGACTGTAGGAACCTCACTCATTGCATTTTTAACTCCAGCAACCTTACTCACTGCATGTAGGAACCTCACTCATTGGTTGTTTGAGTGTAGGAACTTCACTCATTGCATATTTGACTCCAGGAACCTCATTCATTGCATGTTTGACTACAGGAACCACTCTCACTGCTTGTGGGACTGAAGGAGCATGACTCATGGCACATTTGATGACAGGAAGCTCAATATTCGCATGGTTGACTGCAGGAACTAACTCATTGCATATTTGACTTCAGGAATCTCACTCACTGCAGGTGGCAATGCAAGAACCTCACTCACTCCTTGTGCGACTCCAGGAACCTCATTCACAATGTCTGATTGAAGGAACCTCACTCACTGCATGTGAGACTGTAGGATCCTCACTCATTGCATGTTTGACTGCAGGAACGTCGCTCATTGCATGTTTGACTACAGGAACCTCACTCATTGCATTTTTGACTCCAGGAACCTCATACATTGCATGTTTGACTGCAGGATCCTCACACATTGCATGTTCAACTGCACCAACCTCTTTCACTGCATGTTTAAGTGCAGGAACCACACTCACTGCATGTCTGATTCAAGGAATCTCACTCACTGCATGTTTGACTGCAGGAAACTCACTCATTGCATTTTTGAGTCCAGCAACCTCACACACTGCATGTTTAATTGCAGGAACCTCACTCATTGCATGTTTGACTACAGGAATCTCACTCATCTCATGTTCAACTGCACAAACCTCATTCACTGAATGTTTGACTGCAGGAACCTCATTCACTGCTTGTGCAGATGCAGGGATCTCACTCACTGCATGTGTGATTGCAGGAATCTCACTCATTGCATGTTTGACTGAAGGAACCTCACTCATTGCATGTTTGACTACAGGAACCTCACTCACTGCATGTGTGACTGCAGGACCCTCACTCATTGCATGTTCGACTGAAGGAACCTCACTCATTGCATGTTTGACTGCAGGAACACCACTCACTGGATATTTAATTGCAGGAACCTCATTCACTGCATGTTTGACTGCAGGAACCTCACTCATTTCATTTTTCTCTCTAGGAACCTCACTCACTGCATGTTCAATTGCAGCAACCTCACTAACTGCATGTGGCACTGCAGGGACCTCACTCATTGCATGTTCAACTGCACTGACCTCATTCACTGCATGTTTGAGCACAGGGACCACACTAGCTGCATGTGGGACTGCAGGAACCTGACTCATGGAATGTGTGACTACAGGAAGCTCAATCACTGCATGGTTGACTGCAGGTACCTCACTCACTGCATGTTTGACTGCAGGAACCTCACTCATTGCATATTTGACTACAGGAAGCTCTATCACCACATGTTTGACTGCAGAAAGTTCACTCACTGCATGTTTGACTGCAGGAACCTCACTCGTTGGTTGTTTGACTGCAGGAACTTCACTCATTGCATGTTTGATTGCAGGATCTCACTCACTGCATATTTGACTCCAGGGCCCTCACTCACTGCAGGTGAGAATGCCAGAACCACACTCACTCCTTGTGCAACTGCAGGAACCTCACTTACTGCATGCCTGATTGAAGAAACCTCACTCACTGCATGTTTGACTGCAGGAACCTCACTCATTGTATTTTTCACCCCAGGAACCTCACTCACTGCATGTGTAATTGCAGGAATCTCACTCATTGCATGTTTGACTACAGGACCCTCACTCATTGCATGTTCAACTGCACAAACCTCATTCACTGCATGGTTAAGCGTTGGAACCACACTCACTGCATGTGGGACTGCAGGAACCTGACTCATGGCATGTTTGACTACAAGAAGCTCTATCACTGCATGGTTAACTGCAGGAACCTCACTCACTGCATTTTTGAATGCAGGAACCTCACTCTGCATTGTTGAATGCAGGAACCTCACTCATTGCATGTTTGACTGCAGGAACCTCACTCATTGCATTTTTAACTCCAGCAACCTTACTCACTGCATGTAGGAACCTCACTCATTGGTTGTTTGACTGCAGGAACTTCACTCATTGCATATTTGACTCCAGGAACCTCATTCATTGCATGTTTGACTACAGGAACCACTCTCACTGCATGTGGGACTGAAGGAACATGACTCATGGCACATTTGATGACAGGAAGCTCAATATTCGCATGGTTGACTGCAGGAACCTCACTCATTGCATGTTTGTCTGCAGCTACTCACTCATTGCATATTTGACTTCAGGAATCTCACTCACTGCAGGTGGCAATGCAAGAACCTCACTCACTCCTTGTGCGACTGCAGGAACCTCATTCACAATGTCTGATTGAAGGAACCTCACTCACTTCATGTTTAATTGCAGGAAACTCACTAACTGCACGTGGCACTGCAGTGACCTCACTTACTGCATGTGAGACTGCAGTAACCTCACTCACTGCATGTTTGACTACAGGAACCTCACACATTGGTTATTTGACTGCAGGAACTTCATTCACTGCATGTTTGACTACAGGAACCTCACACATTGGTTATTTGACTGCAGGAACTTCATTCACTGCATGTTTGACTACAGGAACCTCACACATTGATTATTTGACTGCAGGAACTTCACTCATTGCATTTTTGACTCCAGGAACCTCATACATTGCATGTTTGACTGCAGGATCCTCACACATTGCATGTTCAACTGCACCAACCTCTTTCACTGCATGTTTAAGTGCAGGAACCACACTCACTGCATGTCTGATTCAAGGAATCTCACTCACTGCATGTTTGACTGCAGGAACCTCGCTCATTGCATGTTTGATTACAGGAACCACTCTCATTGCATGTGTGAGTGAAGCAATCTGACTCATGGCACATTTAACTACAGGAAGCTCAATCATCACATGTTTGTCTGCAGGAACCTCTTTCATTTCATTTTTCTCTCCAGGAACCTCACTCACTGCATGTTTAATTGCAGGAACCTCACTAACTGCATTTGGCACTGCAGGAACCTCACTTACTGCATGTGAGACTGCAGGAACCGGATTCATGGCTTTTTTGACCACAGGAAGCTCAATCACCACATGGTTGACAACAGGAACCTCATTCACTGCAGGTTTGACTGCAGAAACCTCACTCATTGCATGTTTGACTGCAGGAAATCACTTATTGCATATTTGATACCAGGAACCTCACTCACTGCATGTTTGACTGCAGGAACCTTACTCATTGCATGTGAACTTCAGGAACATGACTCACTGCATGTGGGACTGCAGGAACCTCACTCATTGCATGTTCAACTGCATGGACCTCATTCACTGGAACCACACTCTGCATGTGCGACTGCAGAAACCTGACTCATTGCATGTGGGACTGCAGAAATCTCACTCATTGCATGTTTGACTACAGGAACATCACTTACTGCATGTTTGACTGCAGGAACCTCACTCATTGCATGTTAGACAAACAGGAACTTCACTCATTGCATGTTTGATTGAAGGAAGCTCATTCATTGCATATTTGATTCCAATAATCTCACTCACTGTATGTGGGACTGCAGGATCCTCACTCATTGCATGTTTGACTACAGGAACTTCACTCACTGCAAGTTTAACTGCAGGAGCCGCATTGACAGCATGTTTGAGGGCAGGAACCTCAATGATTGCATGTTTTACTACAGGAACCTCACTCATTGCATGTTCAACTGAATGAACCACATTCACTGGAACTACACTTTGCATGTGAGACTGCAGGAACCTGACTCATGGCATGTTTGACTACAGAAAGCTCAATCACCACATGGTTGACTACAGGGACCTCACTCACTGCAGGTTTGACTGCAGAAACCTCACTCATTGCATGTTTGACTGCAGGAAATCACACATTGTATATTTGACTCCAGGAACCTCACTCACTGCAGGTTTGACTGCAGAAACCTCATCATTGCATGTTTGACTGCAGGAAATCACACATTGTATATTTGACAACAGGAACTTGACTCACTGCATGTTTATCTTCAGTAGCCTCATTGACTGCATGTTTGATTGCCTGAACCTCACTCATTGCATGTTTTAATACAGGAACCTCATTCATTGGAACCACACTCTGCAATGTGTGACTGCAGGAACCTGACTCATGGCATGTTTGACCACAGGAAGCTCAATCACCACATGGTTGACTAGAGGAACCTCACTCACTGCAGGTTTGACTGCAGAAACCTCACTCATTGCATGTTTGACTGCAGGAAATCACTCATTGCATATTTGACTCCAGGAACATCACTCACTGAATGTTTGACTGCAGGAACCTCACTCATTGCATGTGAATTGCAGGAACCTAACTCACTTCATGTGAACTGCAGGAACCTAACTCACTGAATATTTAACTGCAGCAGCCTCATTGACAGCATGTTTGAGGGCAGGAACCTCAATGGTTGCATGTTTGATTGCAGGAACCTCACTCATTGCATGTTTTAATACAGGAACCTCACTCACTGCATGTTCAACTGCATGAACTTCATTCACTGGACCACACTCTGCATGTGCGACTGCAGGAACCTGACTCATTGTATTTTTGACCCCAGGAACCTTACTCGCTGCATGTTTAATTGCAGGAATCTCATTCATTGCATGTTTGACTACAGGAACCTCACTCATTGCATGTTCAACTGCACAAACCTCATTCACTGAATGTTTGAGCACAGGAACCGCACTCACTGCATGTGGGACTGCAGGAAGCTGACTCGTGGCTTGTTTGACTATAGGAAGCTCTATCACCGCATGGTTGACTGCAGGAAGCTCACTCATTGCATGTTTGACTGCAGGAAACTCACTCATTGCCTGTTTGACTGCAGGAACTCACTCATTGCATATTTGACTCCAGGAACGTCACTCACTGCAGGTGGGAATGCAACAACCTCATTCACCCCTTGTGCGACTGCAGGAACCACACTCTCTGTATGTCTGATTGAAGGAACCTCACTCACTGCATGTTTGAGTGCAGGAAACTCACTCATTGCATTTTTGACACTAGCAACCTCATTCACTGCATGTTTAATTGCAGGAACTTCACTCATTGCATGTTTGACTACAGGAACTTCACTCCTTGCATGTTCAACTGCACAAACCTCATTCCCTGCATGTTTGAGCACAGGAACCGCACTCACTGCATGTGAGACTGCAGGAACCTGAGGCACTATGTGTGGGTCTGCAGGACCCTCATTCATTGCATGTTTGACTACAGGAAGCTCACGCATTTCATGTTTGACTGCAGGAACTTCAATGACTGCTTATGGGACTGCAGGAACATCACTCATTGCATGTTTGACAACAGGAACTTGACTCACTGCATGTTTATCTTCAGTAGCCTCATTGAGTGCATGTTTGAGAGCAGGAACCTCAATGATTGCATGTTTGATTGCCGGAACCTTACTCATTGCATGTTTTACTACAGGAACCTCATTCACTGGAACCACATTCTGCATGTGCGAGTGCAGGAACCTGACTCATGGCATGTTTGACCACAGGAAGCTCAATCACCACATGGTTGACTACAGGAACCTCATTCACTGCAGCTTTGACTGCAGCAACCTCACTCATTGCATGTTTGACAGCAGGAAATCACTCATTGCATTTTAAACTCCAGGAACATCACTCACTGCATGTTTGACTGCAGGACCCTCACTCATTGCATATTTGATTCCAGGAACCTCACTCACTGCATGTGGGACTGCAGGACCCTCACTCATTGCATGTTTGACTACAGGAACCTCACTCACTGCAAGTTTAACTGCAGGAGCCTCATTGACAGCATGTTTGAGGGCAGGAACCTCAATGGTTGCATGTTTGATTGCAGGAACCTCACTCATTGCATGTTTTAATACAGGAACCTCACTCATTGCAGGTTTTAATACAGGAACCTCACTCATTGCAGGCTTTACTACAGGAACCTCACCCATTGCATGTTCAACTGCCTGGACCTCATTCAATGGAACCACACTCTGCATGTGCGACTGCAGGAACCTGACTCATGTCATGTTTTAGTACTGGAACCTCAATCACCACATGGTTGACAACAGGAACCTCATTCACTGCAGGTTTGACTGCAGAAACCTCACTCATTGCATGTTTGACTGCAGGAAATCACTCATTGCATATTTGATACCAGGAACCTGACTCACTGCATGTTTGACTGCAGGAATCTCACTCATTGCATGTTTGACTACAGGAACCTGTCACTGCATGTTTGACTGCAGGAACCTCACTCACTGGAACCACACTCTGCATGTTTGACTGTAGAAACCTCACTCATTGCATGTTTGACTGCAGGAACCTCAATGACTGCATGTGGGACTGCAGGAACTTCAGTCATTGCATGTTTGACAACAGGAACTTGACTCACCGCATGTTTATCTTCAGTTGCCTCATTGAGTGCATGTTTGAGAGCAGGAACCTCAATGATTGCATATTTGATTGCCGGAAACACACTCATTGCAGGTTTTACTACAGGAGCCTCTCCCATTGCATGTTCAACTGCATAAACCTCATTCACTGGAACCACACTCTGCATGTGTGACTGCAGGAACCTGACTCATGGCTTTTTTGACTACAGGAAGCTCAATCACCACATGGTTGACTACAGGAACCTCATTCACTGCAGGCTTGACTGCAGGAACCTCACTCATTGCATGTGTACTGCAGGAACATGACTCACTGCATGTGGGACAGCAGGAATCTCACTCATTGCATGTTTGACAACAGGAACCTCACTCAATGCATGTTTGACTAAGGAACCTCACTCATTGCATGTTCAACTGCATGGACCTCATTTACTGGAACTACACTCTGCATGTGCGACTGCAGGAACCTGACTCATGGCATGTTTGACTACAGGAAGCTCAATCACCACATGGTTGACTACAGGAACCTCATTCACTGCAGGTTTGACTGCAGGAACCTCACTCATTGCATGTTTGACTGCAGGAAATCACTTATTGCATATTTGATTCCAGGAATCTCACTCACTGCATGTTTGACTGCAGGAACCTCACTCATTGCATGTTCAACTGCATGGACCTCATTTACTGGAACTACACTCTGCATGTGCGACTGCAGGAACCGCACTCATTGCATGTTTGACTGAAGGAACCTGAGTCATTGCATATTTGATTCCAGGAACCTGACTCACTGCATGTGGGACTGCAGGACCCTCACTCACTGCATGTGCGACTGCAGGAGCCTTATTGACAGCATGTTTGAGGGCAGGAACCTCAATGATTGCATGTTTGACTGCAGAAACCTCACTCATTGCATCTTTGACTGCAGGAAATCACTCATTGCATATTTGATACCAGGAACCTGACTCACTGCATGTTTGACTGCAGGAACCTCACTCATTGCATGTTTGACTACAGGAACCTCACTCACTGCATGTTTGACTGCAGGAACCTCACTCATTGCATGTTCAACTGCATGAACCTCATTCACTGGAACCACACTCTGCATGTGCAACTGTAGGAACCTGACTCATGGCATGTTTGACTACAGGAACCTCATTCACAGCAGGTTTGACTGCAGAAACATCACTCATTGCATGTTTGACTGCAGGAATTCACTCATTTATGTTTGACTGCAGGAACCTCAATGACTGCATGTGGGACTGCAGGAACTTCATTCATTGCATGTTTGACAACAGGAACTTGACTCACTGCATGTTTATCTTCGGTTGCCTCATTGACAGCATGTTTGAGAGCAGGAACCTCAATGATTGCATGTTTGATTGCCGGAAACACACTCATTGCATGTTTTACTACAGGAGCCTCTCCCATTGCATGTTCAACTGCATAAACCTCATTCACTGGAACCACACTCTGCATGTGTGACTGCAGGAACCTGACTCATGGCTTTTTTGACCACAGGAAGCTCAATCACCATATGGTTGACAACAGGAACCTCATTCACTGCAGGCTTGACTGCAGGAACCTCACTCATTGCATGTGTACTGCAGGAACATGACTCACTGCATGTGGGACTGCAGGAATCTCACTCATTGCATGTTTGACTACAGGAACCTTACTCAATGCATGTTTGACTGCAGGAACCTCACTCATTGCATATTCAACTGCATGGACCTCATTCACTGGAACCACACTCTGCATGTGCGACTGCAGGAATCTGACTCATGGCATGTTTGACTACAGGAACCTCATTCACTGCAGGATTGACTGCAGGAACCTCACTCATTGCATGTTTGACTGCAGGAAATCACTTATTGCATATTTGATTCCAGGAATCTCACTCACTGCATGTTTGACTGCAGGAACCTCACTCACTGCATGTTTGACTGCAGGAACCTCACTCATTGCATGTTCAACTGCATGGACCTCATTTACTGGAACTACACTCTGCATGTGCGACTGCAGGAACCGCACTCATTGCATGTTTGACTGAAGGAACCTGAGTCATTGCATATTTGATTCCAGGAACCTCACTCACTGCCTGTGGGACTGCAGGAACCTGACTCACTGCATGTGGGACTGCAGGACCCTCACTCACTGCATGTTTAACTGCAGGAGCCTTATTGACAGCATGTTTGAGGGCAGGAACCTCAATGATTGCATGTTTGACTACAGGAACTTCACTCATTGCATGTTCAACTGCACAAACCTCATTCCCTGCATGTTTGAGCACAGGAACCGCACTCACTGCATGTGAGACTGCAGGAAGTTCAATCCCCACAAGGTTGACTATAGGGACCTCATTCATTGCAGGTTTGACTGCAGAAACCTCACTCATTGCATGTTTGACTGCAGGAAATCACTCATAGCATATTTGACTGCAGGAACATCACTCACTGCATGTTTGACTGCAAGAACCTCACTCATTGCATGTTTGACTGCAGGAACCTTGCTCATTGCATTTTTGACTGCACGAACCAGTCTCACTACATGTCCGAGTGAAGCAACCTGACTCATGTCACATTTGAGGACAGGAAGCTCAATCATTGCATGACTGACTGCAGGAACCTCACTCACTGAATGATTGAAGGAACCTCACCCACTGCACATTTTACTGCAGGAACCTCATTCATTTCATTTTTCTCTCCAGGAACCTCACTCACTGCATGTTTAATTGCATGAACCTCACTTACTGCATGCGAGACTACAGAAACCTCACTCATTGCATGTTCAACTGCAGCAACTCAGTTATTACTTATTTGACTCCAGGAACCTCACTCATTGCATGTTTGTCTACAGGATCCACTCTCACTGCATGTGTGAGTGAAGCAACCTGACTCATGGCACATTTGACGATAGGAAGCTCAATCATCGCATGGTTGACTGCAGGAACCTCACTCATTGTATTTTTGACCCCAGGAACCTCACTCACTGCATGTTTAATTGCAGGAATCTCACTCATTGCATGTTTGACTACAGGAAGCTCTATCACTGCATGTTTGACTGCAGGAACCTCACTCATTGCATGTTTGACTACAGGAAGCTCTATCACTGCATGTTTGACTGCAGGAACCTGACTCATTGCATGTTTGACTACAGGAAGCTCTATCACTGCATGTTTGACTGCAGGAACCTCACTCATTGCTTGTGATCTGCAGGAACCTGACTCACACCGTGCGGGACTGCAGGAACCTCACTCACTGCATGTTTAAATGCAGGAACCTCACTAACTGCATGTGGCACAGCAGGAACCTCACTTACTGCATGTGAGACTGCAGAAACCTCACTCACTGCATGTGGGACCGCAGGACCCTCACTCATTGCGTGTTCAACTGCAAAGACCTCATTCACTGCATATTTGGGGGCAGGAACCACACTCACTGCATGTGGGACTGCAGGAATCTCACTCATTGCATGTTTGACTACAGGAACATCACTTACCTCATGTTTGACTGCAGGAACCTCACTCATTGCATGTGAACTGCAGGAACATGACTCACTGCATGTGGGACTGCAGGAATCTCACTCATTGCATGTTTGGCTACAGGAACCTCACTCACTGCATGTTTGACTGCAGGAACCTCATTCACTGGAACCACATTCTGCATGTGTGACTTCAGGAACCTGACTCATGGCATGTTTGACCACAGGAAGCTCAATCACCACATGGTTGACTACAGGAACCTCACTCACTGCAGGTGGGAATGCAAGAACCTCACTCACCCCTTGTGTGACTGCAGGAACCACTCTCACTGCATGTCTGATTGAAGGAACCTCTCTCACTGCATGTTTGAGTGAAGGAACCTCACTCATTGCATTTTTGACTCCAGCAACCTCATTCACTGCATGTTTAATTGCAGGAACCTCACTCATTGCATGTTTGACTACAGGAACTTCACTAATTGCACGGTCAACTGCACAAACCTCATTCCCTGCATGTTTGAGCACAGGAACCGCACTCACTGCATGTGAGACTGCAGGAACGTGAGGCACTGCGTGTGGGTCTGCAGGACCCTCATTCATTGCATGTTTGACTACAGGAAGCTGAATCACCACATGTTTGACTACAGGTACCTCACTCATTGCATGGTTGACTGCAGGAACATCTCGCACTGCATGTGCGAGTGAAGCAACTGACTCATGGCACATTTGACAAAAGGAAGCTCAATCATCGCATGGCTGACTGCAGGAACCTCACTCATTGCATTTTTGACTTCAGGAACCTTACTCACTGCCGTTGGCAATGCAAGAACCTCACTCACTCCTTGTGTGACCGCAGGTACCTCATTCACTGTATGTCTGACTGAAGGAACCTCACTCACTGCATGTTTGAATGCAGGAACCTCACTCATTGCATGTTAGATTACAGGAACATCACTCATTGCATTTTTGATTGAAGGAACCTCACTCGTTGCGTATTTGATTCCAGGAATCTCACTCATTGCATGTGGGACTGCAGGACCCTCACTCATTGCATGTTTTACTAAGGAAGCTCACTCATTGCATGTTCAACTGAATGAACCACATTCACTGGAACTACATTCTGCATGTGCGACTGCAGGAACCTGACTCATGGCATGTTTGACTACAGGAAGTTCAATCCCCACAAGGTTGACTATAGGGACCTCACTCATTGCAGGTTTGACTGCAGTAAATCACACATTGTATATTTGACTCCAGGAACCTCACTCACTGCATGTTTGACTGCAGGAACCTGACTCATTGCATGTTTGACTACAGGAAGCTCTATCACTGCATGTTTGACTGCAGGAACCTCACTCATTGCTTGTGATCTGCAGGAACCTGACTCACACCGTGCGGGACTGCAGGAACCTCACTCACTGCATGTTTAAATGCAGGAACCTCACTAACTGCATGTGGCACAGCAGGAACCTCACTTACTGCATGTGAGACTGCAGAAACCTCACTCACTGCATGTGGGACCGCAGGACCCTCACTCATTGCGTGTTCAACTGCAAAGACCTCATTCACTGCATATTTGGGGGCAGGAACCACACTCACTGCATGTGGGACTGCAGGAATCTCACTCATTGCATGTTTGACTACAGGAACATCACTTACCTCATGTTTGACTGCAGGAACCTCACTCATTGCATGTGAACTGCAGGAACATGACTCACTGCATGTGGGACTGCAGGAATCTCACTCATTGCATGTTTGACTACAGGAACCTCACTCACTGCATGTTTGACTGCAGGAACCTCATTCACTGGAACCACATTCTGCATGTGTGACTTCAGGAACCTGACTCATGGCATGTTTGACCACAGGAAGCTCAATCACCACATGGTTGACTACAGGAACCTCACTCACTGCAGGTGGGAATGCAAGAACCTCACTCACCCCTTGTGTGACTGCAGGAACCACTCTCACTGCATGTCTGATTGAAGGAACCTCTCTCACTGCATGTTTGAGTGAAGGAACCTCACTCATTGCATTTTTGACTCCAGCAACCTCATTCACTGCATGTTTAATTGCAGGAACCTCACTCATTGCATGTTTGACTACAGGAACTTCACTAATTGCACAGTCAACTGCACAAACCTCATTCCCTGCATGTTTGAGCACAGGAACCGCACTCACTGCATGTGAGACTGCAGGAACGTGAGGCACTGCGTGTGGGTCTGCAGGACCCTCATTCATTGCATGTTTGACTACAGGAAGCTGAATCACCACATGTTTGACTACAGGTACCTCACTCATTGCATGGTTGACTGCAGGAACATCTCGCACTGCATGTGCGAGTGAAGCAACTGACTCATGGCACATTTGACAAAAGGAAGCTCAATCATCGCATGGCTGACTGCAGGAACCTCACTCATTGCATTTTTGACTTCAGGAACCTTACTCACTGCCGTTGGCAATGCAAGAACCTCACTCACTCCTTGTGTGACCGCAGGTACCTCATTCACTGTATGTCTGACTGAAGGAACCTCACTCACTGCATGTTTGACTGCAGGAACCTCATTCATTTCATTTTTCTCTCCAGGAACCTCACGCACTGCATGTTTAAATGCAGGAACCTCACTAACCACATGTGGCACTGCAGGAACCTCACTTACTGCATGTGAGACTGCAGAAACCTTACTCACTGCATGTTCGTCTGCAGGACCCTCACTCATTGCATGTTTGACTACAGGAACATCACTTACTGCATGTTTGACTGAAGGACCCTCACTCATTGCATGTTTATGTTTGACTGCAGGAACCTCACTCATTGCATGTTTGACTGCAGAGACCTTGCTCATTGCACGTTTGACTTCAGGAACCTTACTCACTGCAGGTGGCAATGCAAGAGCCTCACTTACTCCTTGTGCGATTGCAGGAACCTCATTCACTGCATCTCTGATTGAAGGAACCTCACTCACTGCATGTTTGACTGCAGGAACCTCATTCATTTCATTTTTCTCTCCAGGAACCTCACTCACTGCATGTTCAAATGCAGGAACCTCACTAACTGCATGTGGGACCGCAGGACCCTCACTCATTGCATGCTCAACTGCACAAACCTCATTCACTGCATATTTGGGGGCAGGAACCACACTCACTGCATGTGGGACTGCAGGAACCTGACTCATGGAATGTTTGACTACAGGAAGCTCAATCACTGCATGTTTGACTGCAGGAACCTCACTCACTGCATGTTTGAATGCAGGAACCTCACTCATTGCATGTTAGATTACAGGAACATCACTCATTGCATTTTTGATTGAAGGAACCTCACTCGTTGCGTATTTGATTCCAGGAATCTCACTCATTGCATGTGGGACTGCAGGACCCTCACTCATTGCATGTTTTACTAAGGAAGCTCACTCATTGCATGTTCAACTGAATGAACCACATTCACTGGAACTACATTCTGCATGTGCGACTGCAGGAACCTGACTCATGGCATGTTTGACTACAGGAAGTTCAATCCCCACAAGGTTGACTATAGGGACCTCACTCATTGCAGGTTTGACTGCAGTAAATCACACATTGTATATTTGACTCCAGGAACCTCACTCACTGCATGTTTGACTGCAGGAACCTCACTCATTGCATGTTCAACTGCATGGACCTCATTTACTGGAACTACACTCTGCATGTGCGACTGCAGGAACCGCACTCATTGCATGTTTGACTGAAGGAACCTGAGTCATTGCATATTTGATTCCAGGAACCTCACTCACTGCATGTGGGACTGCAGGAACCTGACTCACTGCATGTGGGACTGCAGGACCCTCACTCACTGCATGTTTAACTGCAGGAGCCTTATTGACAGCATGTTTGAGGGCAGGAACCTCAATGATTGCATGTTTGACTACAGGAACTTCACTCATTGCATGTTCAACTGCACAAACCTCATTCCCTGCATGTTTGAGCACAGGAACCGCACTCAATGCATGTGAGACTGCAGGAACCTCGCTCATTGCATGTTTGACTATAGGAACCACTGTCACCGCATGTGCGAGTTAAGCAACCTGACTCATGGCACATTTGACGACAGGAAGCTCAATCATCGAATGGTTGACTGCAGGAACCTCGCTAATTGCAAGTTTGTCTGTCGGAACTCACTCATTGCATATTTGACTGCAAGAACCTCACTCACTCCTTGTGCGACCGCAGGAACCTCATTCACTGCATCTCTGATTGAAGGAACCTCACTCACTGCATGTTTAATTGCAGGAATCTCACTCACTGCATGTGGTACTGCAGGAACCTCATTCACTGCATGTGAGATTGCAGAAACCTCACTCACTGCATGTGGGACCACAGGACGCTCACTCATTGCATGTTCAACTGCACAAACCTCATTGACAGCATGTTTGAGGGCAGGAACCTCAATGGTTGCATGTTTGATTGCAGGAACCTCACTCATTGCATGTTTTACGACAGGAATCACACTCATTGCATGTTGAACTGCATGAACCTCATTCACTGAAATCACACTCACTGCATGTGCGACTGCAGGAACCTGACTTATGGCATGTTTGACTACAGGAAGCTCATTCATTGCATTTTTGACTTCAGGAACCTTACTCACTGCAGGTGGCAATGCAAGAACCTCACTCACTCCTTGTGCGACCGCAGGTACCTCATTCACTGAATGTCTGACTGAAGGAACCTCACTCACTGCATGTTTGACTGCAGGAACCTCATTCATTTCATTTTTCTCTCCAGGAACCTCACGCACTGCATGTTTAAATGCAGGAACCTCACTCATTGCATGTTTATGTTTGACTGCAGGAACCTCACTCATTGCATGTTTGACTGCAGGAACCTTGCTCATTGCACGTTTGACTTCAGGAACCTTACACACTGCAGGTGGCAATGCAAGAGCCTCACTTACTCCTTGTGCGACTGCAGGAACCTCATTCACTGCATCTCTGATTGAAGGAACCTCACTCACTGCATGTTTGACTGCAGGAACCTCATTCATTTCATTTTTCTCTCCAGGAACCTCACTCACTGCATGTTCAAATGCAGGAACCTCACTAACTGCATGTGGGACCGCAGGACCCTCACTCATTGCATGTTCAACTGCACAAACCTCATTCACTGCATATTTGGGGGCAGGAACCACACTCACTGCATGTGGGACTGCAGGAACCTGACTCATGGCATGTTTGACTACGGGAACCTCACTCACTGCATGTTAGATTACAGGAACATCACTCATTGCATTTTTGATTGAAGGAACCTCACTCATTGCGTATTTGATTCCAGGAATCTCACTCACTGCATGTGGGACTGCAGGACCCTCACTCATTGCATGTTTTACTAAGGAAGCTCACTCATTGCATGTTCAACTGAATGAACAACATTCACTGGAACTACATTCTGCATGTGCGACTGCAGGAACCTGACTCATGGCATGTTTGACTACAGGAAGTTCAATCCCCACAAGGTTGACTATAGGGACCTCACTCATTGCAGGTTTGACTGCAGAAACCTCACTCATTGCATGTTTGACTGCAGGAAATCACACATTGTATATTTGACTCCAGGAACCTCACTCACTGCATGTTTGACTGCAGGAACCTCACTCATTGCATGTTCAACTGCATGGACCTCATTTACTGGAACTACACTCTGCATGTGCGACTGCAGGAACCGCACTCATTGCATGTTTGACTGAAGGAACCTGAGTCATTGCATATTTGATTCCAGGAACCTCACTCACTGCATGTGGGACTGCAGGTACCTGACTCACTGCATGTGGGATTGCAGGACCCTCACTCACTGCATGTTTAACTGCAGGAGCCTTATTAACAGCATGTTTGAGGGCAGGAACCTCAATGATTGCATGTTTGACTACAGGAACTTCACTCATTGCATGTTCAACTGCACAAACCTCATTCCCTGCATGTTTGAGCACAGGAACCGCACTCAATGCATGTGAGACTGCAGGAAGTTCAATCCCCACAAGGTTGAATATAGGGACTTCACTCATTGCATGTTTGACTGCAGGACCCTTGCTCATTGCACGTTTGACTTCAGGAACCTTACTCACTGCAGGTGGCAATGCAAGAGCCTCACTTACTCCTTGTGCGACTGCAGGAACCTCATTCACTGCATCTCTGATTGAAGGAACCTCACTCACTGCATGTTTGACTGCAGGAACCTCATTCATTTCATTTTTCTCTCCAGGAACCTCACTCACTGCATGTTCAAATGCAGGAACCTCACTAACTGCATGTGGGACCGCAGGACCCTCACTCATTGCATGTTCAACTGCACAAACCTCATTCACTGCATATTTGGGGGCAGGAACCACACTCACTGCATGTGGGACTGCAGGAACCTGACTCATGGAATGTTTGACTACAGGAAGCTCACTCACTGCATGTTTAACTGCAGGAAGTGCAATCCCCTCAAGGTTGACTATAGGAACCTCACTCACTGCAGGTTTGACTGCAAGAACCTCATTCATTGCATGTTTGACTGCAGGAACCTTGCTCATTGCATTTTTGACTACAGGAACCAGTCTCACTACATGTGCGAGTGAAGCAACCTGACTCATGTCACATTTGAGGACAGGAAACTCAATCATTGCATGATTGGCTGCAGGAATCTCACTCACTGCATATTTGACTGCAGGAACCTCATTCATTTCATTTTTCTCTCCAGGAACCTCACTCACTGCATGTTTAAATGCATGAACCTCAGTAACTCCATGTGGCACAGCAGGAACCTCACTTACTGCATGTGAGACTGCAGAAACCTCACTCACTGCATGTGTGTCTGCAGGACCCTCACTCATTGCATGTTTGATTACAGGAACATCACTTACTGCATGTTTGACTGAAGGACCCTCACTCATTGCATGTTTATGTTTGACTGCAGGAACCTCACTCATTGCATGTTTGACTGCAGGAACCTTGCTCATTGCACGTTTGACTTCAGGAACCTTACACACTGCAGGTGGCAATGCAAGAGCCTCACTTACTCCTTGTGCGACTGCAGGAACCTCATTCACTGCATCTCTGATTGAAGGAACCTCACTCACTGCATGTTTGACTGCAGGAACCTCATTCATTTCATTTTTCTCTCCAGGAACCTCACTCACTGCATGTTCAAATGCAGGAACCTCACTAACTGCATGTGGGACCGCAGGACCCTCACTCATTGCATGTTCAACTGCACAAACCACATTCACTGCATATTTGGGGGCAGGAACCACACTCACTGCATGTGGGACTGCAGGAACCTGACTCATGGCATGTTTGACTACAGGAAGCTCAATCACTGCATGTTTGACTGCAGGAAATCAATCATTGCATATTTGACTGCAGGAACCTTGCTCATTGCATTTTTGACTACAGGAACCTGTCTCACTGCTTGTGGGACTGAAGGAACATGACTCATGTCACATTTGACGACAGGAAGCTCAATATTCACATGTTTGTCTGCAGGAACTAACTCATTGCATATTTGACTTCAGGAATCTCACTCACTGCAGGTGGCAATGCAAGAACCTCACTCACTCCTTGTGCGACTCCAGGAACCTCATTCACAATGTCTGATTGAAGGAACCTCACTCACTGCATGTGAGACTGTAGGATCCTCACTCATTGCATGTTTGACTGCAGGAACGTCGCTCATTGCATGTTTGACTACAGGAACCTCACTCATTGCATTTTTGACTCCAGGAACCTCATACATTGCATGTTTGACTGCAGGATCCTCACACATTGCATGTTCAACTGCACCAACCTCTTTCACTGCATGTTTAAGTGCAGGAACCACACTCACTGCATGTCTGATTCAAGGAATCTCACTCACTGCATGTTTGACTCCAGGAATCTCACTCACTGCAGGTAGCAATGCAAGAACCTCACTCACTCCTTGTGCGACCGCAGGAACCTCATTCACTGAATGTCTGATTGAAGGAACCTCACTCACTGCATGTTTGACTACAGAAACCTCATTCATTGCATGTTTCACTACAGGAACCTCACTCTTTGCATGTTCTACTGCACAAACCTCATTCACTGCCTGTTTGAGTGCAGGTACCACACTCACAGCATGTGGGACTGCAGGAACCTGACTCATGGCATGTTTGACTACAGGAAGCTCAATCACCGCATGTTCGATGGCAGCAACTCACTCATTGCATATTTGACTCCATGAACCTCACTCACTGCAGGTGGGAAAGCAAGAACGTCACTCACTCTTGTGCGACAGCAGGAACCTCACTCACTGACATGCAAACATTAACTGCATGTTTGACTGCAGGAACCTCACTTATTGAATTTTGACTGTAGGAACCTCACTCACTGCAAGTTTGCCTACAGGAACCTCACTCACTGCATGATTGACTGCAGGAACCTACTCATTGCATATTTGACTGCACAAACCTCATTCATTGCATGTTTGACTGCAGGAATCTCATTCACTGCTTGCTCAGCTGCAGGGAACTCACTCACTCCATGTGTGATTGCAGGAACCTCACACACTGCATGTTTTACTACAATAACCTCATTGCATGTTCAACTGCATGAACCTCATTCACTGGAACCACACTCTGCATGTGCGACTGCAGGAACCTGACTCATGGCATGGTTGACTACAGGAACCTCATTCACTGCAGGTTTGACTGCAGAAACCTCACTCATTGCATGTTTAACTACAGGAACCTCACTCACTGCATGTTTGACTGAAGGAACCTCACTCACTGCAAGTGTGTCTGCAGGAACATCATTGACTCCATCTTTGACTGCAGGAAACTCATTCACTGCATATGGGGCTGCAGGAACCTCATTCAGAGCATGTTTATCCACAGGAACTTCACTTACTGCATGTTTGAATACAGGAACCTCACTCACTGCATATTTAATTGCAGGAACCTCATTCACTGCATGTTTGACTGCATGAACACCACTCATTGCATGTTTGACTATAGGAACCTCACTCACTGCATGTTTGACTGAAGGAACCTCACACACTGCATGTTTGACTGCAGGAACCTCATTCATTGCATGTTTCACTACTGGAACATTCATCTTTGCATGTTCAACTGCACAAACCTCATTCACTGCATGTTTGAGCGCAGGAACCACACTCACAGCATGTGGGACTGCAGGAACCTGACTCATGGCATGTTTGACTACAGGAAGCTCAATCACCACATGTTTGACTACAGGAATTCACACATTGCGTTTTTGACTCCAGGAACCCCACTCACCATTTTTAATTGCAGGAACCTCACTCATTGCAAGTTTGCCTACAGGAACCTCACTCTTTGCATGTTCAATCGCACAAACCTCATTTACTGCATGGGGGAGTGCAGGAACCTCTCTCACTACATGTGTGTCTGCAGGAACATCATTGACTGCATCTTTGACTGCAGGAAACTCTCACTGCATATGGGGCTGCAGGAAATTCACTCATAGCATGTTTATCTACAGGAACCTCACTCACTGCATATTTAATAGCAGGAACCTCATTCACTGCACGTTTGACTGCAGGGACATTACTCATTGCATGTTTGACTACAGGAACCTCACTCATTGCATGTTTGACCGAAGGAACGTCACTCATTGCATATTTGACTGCTGGAACCTCAATCACTGCATGTGGGTCTGCAGGAACATCGCTCACTGCATATTTGACGACATGAACCTGACTCACTGCATCTTTAACTGCCGGAACCTCATTGACTGCATGTTTGAGTGCAGAAAACTAACTCTCAGCATCATTGCAGGTGGGAATGCAAGAACCTCACTGACTCCTTGTGCGACTGCAGGAACCTCACTCACTGCATGTTTGACAGCAGGAAGTTCATTGATTTCATTTTTAACTCCAGGAACCTCACTCACTGCATGTTTAATTGCAAGAAACCCACTTATTGCATGTTTCACTACAGGAACATCACTCTTTGCATGTTCAACTGCACAAACCTCATTCACAGCAAGTTTGAGCGCAGGAACCACACTCACTGCATGTGGGACTGCAGGAACATCACTCACTGCATGTGGGACTGCAGGAACCTCACTCACTGGGTATTTAATTGCAGGAACCTCATTCACTGCATGTTTGTCTCCAGGAACTTCACTCACTGCATGTGAGATGGCACGCCCCTCACTCATTGCATGATTGACTGAAGGAACCTCACTCCTTGAAAGATTGACTACTGGAAACTCTCTTATTGCACGTGTGAATGCAAGAACCTCACTCACTCCTTGTGCGACTGCTGGATCCTCACTCACTGCATGTCTGATTGAAGGAACCTCACTCACTGTGTGTTTGACTGAAGGAACCTCACTGATTTCATTTTTAACTCCAGCAACCTCTTTTACTGCATGTTTAATTGCAGGAAGTTCACTCATTGCATGTTTGACTACAGGAACCACACTCATTGCATGTTTGACTACAGGAACCATACTCATTGCATGTTTTAACTGCAGGAACCTGACTCACTGAATGTTTAAGTGCAGGAACCTCGCTGACTACATGTTTTTCTACAGGAACCTCACTCACTACATGTTTGACTACAGCAACCTCACTCATTGCATGCTTGACCGCAGGAACTCACTCATTGCATATTTGACTCAAGGAACCTCACTCACTGCAGGTGGGAATGCAAGAACCTCACTCACCCCTTGTGCGACTGCAGGAACCTCACGCATTGCATGTTCAACTGCATGAACCTCATTCACTGGAACCACACTCTGCATGTGCGACTGCAGCAACTGACTCATGGCATGTTAGACTACAGGAAGCTCAATCACCACATAGTTGACTACAGGAACCTCATTCACTGCAGGTTTGACTGCCGAAACCTCACTCATTGCATGTTTGACTGCAGGAAATCACACATTGCATATTTGATTTCAGGAACCTCACTCACTACATGTTTGACTGCAGGAACCTCACTCATTGATGTTTGACTGCAGGAAATCACACATTGCATATTTGATTCCAGGAACCTCACTCACTACATGTTTGACTGCAGGAACCTCACTCATTGCATATTTGATTCCAGGAACCTCACTCACTGCATGTTTGACTGCAGGAACCTCACTCATTGATGTTTAACTGCAGGAAATCACACATTGCATATTTGATTTCAGGAACCTCACTCACTGCAGGTGGCAATGCAGGAACCTCATTCACTGAATGTCTGATTGAAGGAACCTCACTCACTGCATGTTTGACTGCAGGAACCTCATTCATTTCATTTTTCTCTCCAGGAACCTCACTCACTGCATGTTTAAATACAGAAACCTCACTAACTGCATGTGGGACCACAGGATCCTCACTCATTGCATGTTCAACTGCACAGACCTCATTCACTGCATATTTCCGGGCAGGAAACACACTCACTGCATGTGGGACTGCAGGACCCTCACTCATTGCATATTTGATTCCAGGAACCTCACTCACTGTATGTGTGACTGCAGGACCCTCACCCATTGTATGTTTGACTACAGGAACTTTGCTCATTGCATGTTTGACTACAGGAACCACTCTCACTGCATGTGCGAGTGAAGCAACCTGACTCATGGCACATTTGACAACAGGAAGCTCAATCATTGCATGGTTGACTGCAGGAACCTCACTCATTGCATGTTTGTCTGCAGGAACCTCATTCATTACATTTTTCTCTCCAGGAACCACACTCACTGCATGTTTAATTGCAGGAACCTCACTTACTGCATGTGAGACTGCAGAAACCTCACTCACTGCGTGTCGGACTGCAGGAACATCACTCATTGCATTTTTGACTGCAGGAACTTCACTCATTGCATGTGGCACTGCAGAAAACTCACTCCGCATGTTTGACAGCTGGAAATTCACTCACTGCATGTGGGACAGCAGTAACCTCAATCAAAGCATTTTTAACTTTACGAACCTCTTTCACTGCATGGTTGAGTGCAGGAACCACACTCGGCAAGTGGGACTGCAGGAACATGACTCATGGCATGTTTCACTGCAGGAAGCTCAATCACCGCATGGTTGACTGCAGGAATCACACACATTGCATGTTTGATTGCTGAAACCGCACCGATTGCATTTTTGACTCCAGGAACCTCACTCACTGCTTGTGCGGCTGTGGAGACCTCACTCACTGCATGTGCGACTACAGGAACACAACATGTGTGCGATTGCAGGAACCTCAGTCACTGTATATGTGATGGCAGGGATCATACTCACCATATGTGAGTCTGCAGGAACCTCAATCACTGCAGGTGGAAATGCCAGAACCTCATTGTATATGTGCATGCAGGAACCTCACTAATTGCATGTTTGACTGCAGGAACTTCACTCGCTGCATTTGGCACATCAGGAACCTCACTCACTGCATCTGGGACTGCAGGAACCTCAATCATTTCATATAAGGGGCCAGCAACCACACTCACTCCATGTGGGAGTGCAGGAACCTCACTCACTACATGTGTGTCTGCAGGAACGTCATTGACTGCATCTTTGACTGCAGGAAACTCTCTCACTGCATATGGGGCTGCAGGAACCTCATTCATAGCATTTTTAACTACAGGAACCTCACTCACTGCAGGTTTTTCTACAGGAACCTCACCCCCTGCATGTTTGACTACAAGAACCTCACTCACTGCATATTTAATTGCAGGATCCTCACTCACTGCATGTTTGGCTGCAGAAACCTCACTCATTGCATGTTTAACTGAAGGAACCTCACTCGCTGCATGTTTGACTGCAGGAACCACACTCACTGTATGTTTGACTGCAGAAACCTCACTGTATGTTCAACTGCACAAACCTCATTGACTGCATGTTTGAGTGCAGGAAGTTCAGTTACTGCATATTTCACTCCAGGAACCTCACTCACTGCAGGTGGGAATGCAAGAACCTCACTCACTCATTGTGCAACTGCAGGAACCTCAATGACTGTATGAGGGACTGCAGGAATATTACTCATTGCATGTTCAAACTACAGCAACCTGACCCACTGCATGTTTAATTGCAGGAACCACACTGACTGCATGTTTGAGTGCAGGAATCTCACTCACAGCTTGTTTGCTGCAAGAACCTCACTCATTGCATGTTGGACTGTGGGAACCTCACTCATTGCATTTTCAACTGCACAAACCTCATCCACTGCATGTTTGAGCACAGGAACCACACTCACTGAATGATTGACTGCTGGTACCTCAATGACTTCATGTGTGCCTGCAGGAATATCTCTCATTGCATGTTTGACTACAGGAACCTGACTCACTGCACGTTTAAGTGCAGGAACCTCACTGACTGCATGTTTGAGCGCAAGAACCTCACACAGCATATTTGACTGCAACCTCACTGATTGCATGTTTCACTACAGGAACCTCACTCATTGAATATTTGACTGCAGGAACCCGAATGACTGCATTTCAGACTGCAGGACCATCACTCGTTGCATGTTTGACTACAGGGACTTTACTCATTACATGTTCAACTTCACGAACCTCTTTCACTGCATGTTTGAGTGCAGGATCCACACTCACTGCATGTGAGACTGCAGGAACCTGACTCATGGCATGTTTGACTACAGGAAGCTCAATCACCGCATGGATGACTGCAGGAACCTCACTCACTGCAGTTTTGACTCCAGTGACCTCACTCGCTGATTGTTTAATTGCAGGAATCTCACTCATTGCAGGTTTGACTACAGGAACCTCACTCATTGCATTTTCAACTGCACAAACCTCATCCACTGCATGTTTGAGCACAGGAACCACACTCACTGAATGATTGACTGCCGGTACCTCAATGACTTCATGTGTGCCTGCAGGAATATCTCTCATTGCATGTTTGACTACAGGAACCTGACTCACTGCATGTTTAAGTGCAGGAACCTCACTGACTGCATGTTTGAACGCAAGAACCTCACTCACAGCATATTTGATTGCAAACTCACTGATTGCATGTTTCACTACAGGAACCTCACTCATTGAATATTTGACTGCAGGAACCCGAATGACTGCATTTCAGACTGCAGGACCATCACTCGTTGCATGTTTGACTACAGGGACTTTACTCATTGCATGTTTGACTGCAGAAACCTCACTTGCTGCATGTTCAACTGCACGAACCTCACTCACTGCATGTTTGACTGCAGGAACCTCAATGACTGTATGTTTGACTGCAGGAACCTCACTTACTGAATCTTTGAGTACAGGAACCTCACTCATTGCATGTTTGACTACAGGAACCTCCATCATTTAATGTTGAACTGCACGAACCTCAGTCACTGCATGTTTGAGCGCAAGAACCATACTCACTGCATGTGGGACTGCAGGAACCTGACTCATGGCATGTTTGACTACAGGAAACTCAATCACTGCATGTTTGACTGCAGGAACCCCACTCACTGCATGTTTGACTGCAGGAACCTCACTCATTGCATGTTCAACTGCACAAACATCATTCACTGCATGTTTGTGTGCAGGAACCGCACTTACTACATGTTTGACTGCAGGATCTTCAGTCACTGCTTGTGCGGCTGCAGGGATCTCACTCACTGCATGTGTGATTGCAGGAACCTCACTCACTGCAGCTGGAAATTTAAGAACCTCACTCACTCCTTGTGCAACTGCAGGAACCTCACGCATTGCAAGTTTAACTCTAGGAACCTCACTTACTGCATGTTTAATTGCAGGAACCTCACTCATTGCATATTCAACTGCACAAACCTCATTCACTGCATGTTTGAGCGCAGCAACCTCACTCACTGCATGTGGGACTGCAGGAACCTGACTGCTGCATGTGGGACTGCAGCACGCTCACTCATTGCATGTTTGACTACAGGAACCTCACTCACTGCATGTGCGATGGCAGGAATCTTACTCGCCATATGTGAGTCTGCAGGAACCTCACTCATTGTATGCTGAACTGCAGGAACCTGACTCAATGCATGTGGGTCTACAGGAACCTCAATCACTGCAGGTGGGAATGCAAGAACCTCACTTTATATGTGCATGCAGGAACCTCACTAATTGCATGTTTGACTGAAGGAACTTCACTCTGCATATTTGAATACAGGGACCTGACTCACTGGACATTTAACTGCAGGAACCTCATTGACTCCATGTTTGAGTGCAGGAACCTCACTCACGCCATGTGGGAATGCAAGAACCTCACTCATTCCTTTTGCGACTGCAGGTACCTCAGTCACTGCATGTTGGACTGCAAGAACCTCACTCACTGCTTCACTTCAGGAACTTCAATGACGGCATGCCAGACTGCAGGAACATCACTCATTGTATGTTTGACTCCAGGAACCTGACACACTGAATGTTTGACCACAGGAACCTCACTCATTGCATGTTCAACTGCACAAATCTCATTCACTGCATGTTTGAGCACAGGAACCGCACTGACTGTATGTGGGAATGCAGGAACTTGACTCATGGCATGTTTGACTACATGAATCTCTATCACTGCATGCTTGACAGCAGGTCTCACTCATTGCACGTTTGACTACAGGAACTCACTCTGAATATTTGAATACAGGGACCTGACTCACTGCACATTTAACTGCAGGAACCTCATTGACTCCATGTTTGAGTGCAGGAACCTCACTCACTGCAGGTGGGAATGCAAGAACCTCATTCACTCCTTGTGCGACTGCAGGTACATCACTCTCTGTATGTCTGATTGAAGAAACCTCACTCACTGTATGTTTGACTGCAGGAACCTCACTCATTGCATTTTTGACTCCAGGAACCTCACACACTGCATGTTTAATTGCAGGAACCTCACTCATTGCATTTTCAACTGCATGAACCTGATTCACTGAATGTTTGAGTGCAGGAACCACACTCACTGCATGTGGGACTGCAGAAACCTCACTCATTGCATGTTTGAATCCAGGAATCTGACTTACTGCATGTTTAATTGCACGAACCTCATACATTGCATGCTCAACTGCACAAACCTCATTCACTGAATATTTGAGTGCAGCAACTGCAGTCACTGCATGTGGGACTGCAGGAACATAACTCACTGCATGTGGGACTGCAGGACCCTCACTCATTGCATGTTTGACGACAGGAACCTGACTCACTGCATGTTTAAGTGCAGGAACCTCACTGACTGCATTTTTGTGTGCCGGAACCTCACTCACATCATGTTTGACTGCTGGAACCTCACTCACTGCATGATTGAAGGAACCTCACTCACTGCATTTCTGAATCTAGGATCCTCACTCACTGCATGTTTAATTGCAGAAACCTCACTAACTGCTTGTTGGACTGCAGGAACCTCACTCACTGTATGTTTCACTGCAGGAACCTCAATGACTGCATGTCAGACTGCAAGAACATCACTCATTGCATATTTGACTCCAGGAACCTGACTCACAGAATGCCACAGGAACCTCACTCATTGCATGTTTGACTACAGGAACCTCACTCATTGCATGTTCAACTGCACAAACCTCATTCACTGCATGTTTGAGCGCAGGAAACACACTGACTACATGAAGCTCTATCACTGCATGCTTGACAGCAGGAACCTCACTCATTGCATGTTTGACTACAGGAACTCACTCTGCATATTTGAATACAGGGACCTGACTCACTGCACATTTAACTGCAGAAACCTCATTGACTGCATGTTTGAGTGCAGGAACCTCACTCACAGTGAGTGAAGCTGTAGGAATCTGACTCATGGCATGGTTGACTACAGGAAGCTCAATCACCGCATGTTTGACTGCAGGAACATCACTCACTGCAGGTGGGAATGCAAGAACCTCACTCACTCCTTGTGCGACTGCAGGTACCTCACTCACTGCATGCCTGATTGAAGAAACCTCACTCACTGCATGTTTGACTGCAGGTACATCACTCTCTGTATGTCTGATTGAAGAAACCTCACTCACTGTATGTTTCACTGCAGGACCCTCACTCATTGCATTTTCAACTGCACAAACCTGATTCACTGCATGTTTGAGCACAGGAACCACACTCACTGCATGTGGGACTGCAGGAACCTGACTCGTGGCATGTTGACGACAGGATGCTCAATCATCATATGTTTGACTGCAGGAACCTCACTCATTGCATGTTTGACTGCAGGCACCTGACTCATTGCATGTTTGACTACAGGAACCTCAATTACTGCACGGTTGACTACAGGAACCTTAATTACTGCATGTTTGACTCCAGGAACCTCAATCAATGCATGCTTGACTGCAGGAACCTCACTCAGTGCATGTGGGTCTTCAGGAACCTCACTCGCTGCACTTGGGACTGTAGGAATCTCACTCACTGCATGTGGGAATGTAGAAACCTCACTCACTGTATATGTGACTGCAGTTAAGTTACTCACTGCATGCCTGACTACAGGAACCTCACTCACTGCATGTTTGAGTAGAGGAACCTCACTCACTGCATGTGGGATTGTTGGGACCTCTCGCACTGTATATGGGACTTCAGGAGCTTCAATCACTGCATCTGGGACAACAGGAACGTTAATCGCTACATGTGAGATGGCAGAAACATCCCTCACTGCATGTCGGGCCACAAGAGCCTCACTCGCTGCATGTGGGTCTACAGAAAACTCACTCACTGCTTGTGGTACTGCAGAAAACTCACTCACTGCTTGTGCGACTGCAGGTACATCACTTACTGTATATGAGGCTGCAGGGAACTTACTCACCATACGTGAATCTCCAGAAACCTCACTCACTGCAGGTGGGACTGCAGGAACCTTATTCACTGCATGTTTGACTACAGGAACCTCAATCACTGCATGTGGTACAGCAGGGACCTTACGCACTGCATGTTTGACTGCAGGAACTTCATTCATTGCATGTTTGACTGCAGGAACTTCACTCATTGCATGTTTGGCTGCAGGAACTCACTCATTGTTTGTTTGACTGGAACATCAATCACTGCATGTGGGAATGCAGGAACCTCACACTGTATATGTAACTGCAGGGAACCTACTCATCGTAGGTGAGTTTTGCAGGAACCTCACTCATCGCATTTGGGTCTACAGAAACTTCAGTCACTTCATCTGGAACTGTAGAAACCTCGTTCACTGCACGTGGAACTGCAGGAACCTCAATCACTGCATCTAGGACTGCATCAACCTCAATCACTGAATGTGCAACTGCAGGAACCTCAATTATTGCATGTGGGTCTGCTGGAACTTCACTCACTGCATGTAGGTCTACAGAAACCTGAATCACTGCAGGTGGGATTGCAAGAACCTCACTCACTGTATATGTGACCGCAAGGAACTTACTCACTGCATGTGGGACTGCAGGAACCTCCCTCACTGTATATGTTACTGCAGAGAACCTACTCATCATAGATGAGTTTGCAGGAACCTCACTCACTTCGCATGGGACTGCAGGAACCTCAGTCACTGCATGTGGAGCTGCAAGAACCTCACTCACTGCATGTGGGACTGCAGGAACCTCAGTCACTGCATGTGGGACTGCAGGAACCTCACTGCATGTGAGTCTGCAGGAACCTCACTCACTTCATGTAGGACTGCAGGATCCTCACTCATTGCATGTTTGACTGCAGGAACCTCATTCATTGCAAGTTTGACTTAAGGAATCTCAATCATTCCATGTGGTACAGCAGGAATCTCACTCAATGTACGTGGGACAGCAGGAACCTCACTCTCTGCATGTAATTCAACAGGAACTTCACTCACTGTATATGTGCCTGCAGGGAACTTACTTACTGCATGTGGGTCTACAGGAACCTCACTCACTACATTTGGGTTTACAGGAACCTCACTCACTGCATGTGGGACTGCAGGAAACATACTCACTGTATGTGGGATTGCAGGAATGTCACTCACAACATGTGGGTCTACAGGAATCTCAATCACTGCATTTGGGAATGCAGGGACCTTTTTTGCTGCATGTGGAATTCCAGGAATGTGCTAGACAACAGTGTTTGGATGAACACTGAGACAGAGCGTGATATTGGACAATTAGCAGTCTTCTTAAAATAAAGAGTGGAAATGAGCAGCTGGCAGACAGATGATCTCACCCTTAATTAATATTAACTCTAAAGAATCTAACTCCATGCATTTGGAATTCTCCTCTCTGTGTATGGTGACCTGTGGGTTTCTTGGTGATCATCCAGTGCCTGAACTCACCGACTGGCTCTCAGAATGTTCTCTTTGGTGTGACCTGGCCCTGTCATCTCCTTCTGTACAGACCTCAGTGGGTAGATGTCAGGGTATCAGGGCTGATCTCAACACGAGAAAAACCTAAATTTAAATGGCAGATTAAAATATGATTACCCTGGTCCAGATCGACAAACAATCTGGCATCTCTGCTCTCTAAAGTTTAGTGAAAAGTTCCTTGTGCATGATTAGGGGAGTTAATAAGATCAACATAATTCCACAGGCCAGTGCTTCAGATCATGCATTCAAATCACTGAACAACAGAAATGAATTGAGCAGCAATAGGTTTGAAGAGATTCTATCAGATTTTAATTCAGTTTCTAACAATAAATCAATTATTAATGTGTTGCCTGCTCCATTAATCAAAGTGAAACTAATTGAATCTGTTGCTATTGCTCATTTTCTGACCTGCCTGTTTTTTGATGTATATTTGCTGTTTTGAAGAAGTCACAAGTTTTGTGTGATTTGATACATAAGCTAAGGGCTTTGTAATGATGCACTCTCCTTCAGACAGATATCATCCGAACAGGAGGAGGCTATTCAGCGCCTTGAACCTAATTCTATTAGGATATGGCTGATTTGAACCTCCCCTTTTGGCCACCTTTAATCCATATGCCCCGTTACCTTAACTAATAAAGATCTACCAATCCCAGTCTTGAAAGTTCCAACTGACCCCCAGCATTCACAGCTTTTTGGGAGAGAGAGTTGCTGATTTCCATTCCCCTTTTGTGAAGAAGTGCTTCCTGATATCACTGCTGAACGGCCTGGCTCAATATTTAAGGTGCTGCCTCCTTGTTCTGATGTCCCCACATCAGAGGAAATCGTTCCTCTACCCTATCAACTCCCTTTAACATCAGAAACATCTCAATGAGATCACTCTTCAATCTCCAGTACTCAATGCAATACAAGCCATTTTTATGCATCTAAATGAGAGGGAGGTCGGTGCTTTCATGAGGAAGGCTCTGGAATCCAGTACTGAGATAGCCAATCGGAGTGAAAACAGCAATTACGTTCAAACATCCCTGGGCTGTTAGAAGAATGCAATGCAGACTGGGAGGGGCAGGGTGGTGAGGGTTGGAAAGGATGGAGCAACAAGTGTGGAGGAGAGGGACAGAACATATGAACAAGGAGCAGGAGTAGGCCATTCGGTCCCTTGAGTCTGTTCCATCATTTAGTAAGATCATGGCTGATCTGATAGTAACCTCAAATCTGCATCCTGGCTACCCCCGATAACCTTTCACCCCCTTGTTTACCAAGAATCGATCCACCTCTTCCTTAAAAATATTCAAAGATTCTGCTTCCACCACCTTTTTAGGAAGAGAGTTCCAAAGACTCACGACCCTCAGAGAGGGCCTCATCTCCGTTTTAAATGGGTGACCCCATATTTTTAAAGAATGAACCGTAGTTCTAGATTCTCCCACAAGAAGAAACACCCTCTCCACATCCACCCTGTCAAGACGCCTTGCAATCTTATATGTTTCAATCAAGTCACCTCTTACTCTTCTAAACTCCAGTGGATACAGGCTTAGTCTGTCCAACCTTTCCTCATAAGACAACCTACCCATTGCAGGTATTAGTCTAGTAAACCTTCTCTGAACTGCTTCCAATGCATTTACACCTTTCCTTAAATCAGGTGACCAGTACTGCACACAGCACTCCAGAAGTGGTCTCACTAGTGCCCTGTATAACTGAAGCATAACCTCCCTACTATTGTAATCAATTCCCCTTGCAATAAATGATAACATTCTATTAGCTTCCTAATTACCTGCTGTACCTGTATACTAACCTTTTGTGATTCATGCACTAGGACACCCAGATCCCTCTGCATCTCAGAGCTCTGCAATCTCTCACCATTTAAATAATAAGCTTTTTTGTTATTCTTCCTGCCAAAATGGACAATTTCACATTTGCCCACATTATACTCAATTTCCCAGACATTTTCCCACTCACTTAACCTATATCCCTTTGTAGTCCTCTTCACAACTTACTTTCCTACCTATCTTTGGTCATCAGCAAATTTAGCAACCATTCCTTCGGTCCCTGCATCCAAGTCATTTATATTCTCTGTAAAAAGTTGAGGCCCCAGCACTGATCCCTGTGGCACAGCACTCGTTACATCCCACCAACCAGAAAAAGACTCATTTATGGCAACCCTCTGTTTCCTGTTAGCTAGGCAATTTTCTATCCATGTTACTCCCTACACCATGAGCTTTTATTTTCCACTATAACCTTTGATGTGGCACTTTATCAAATGCTTTCTGGAAATTTAAGTACAGTATATCCACCAGTTCCCCTTTATCCACAGCACATGTGACTTCTTCAATGATCTCCAAGAAATTAGTTAAACATGATTTCCCTTTCACAAACTCATGTTGACTCTGCCTGATTGCTTTGAATTATGAGGGCAATGAAAGCAGAGGTAGCTAAAGTAAACTGGTAAATGAGATTAAGGGATATGTCAATGGAGTTGCAGTGTGAGACATCTTTAATATTAGCTTCCAACATCTAACCTATGACAGACGTTAAGCTAATTGGCTTATAGTTTCCTGTTTTTGAAGTGATGTCATGATTCAAAAAGTGATGCGATGTAGGGGATGCAGCTGATTTGTAAGCAGGGTCAGGTGAGTACTTCTACTTTTGCTTTTTCTACCAATTAAACTGCTGTGGTCCATTAGCTTAAATAAAATAAGGTGAGGACTTTGGACCGTAGTGTGAGTGTTTGGAGTGGAATAAGGCCCTAGCATAATTAGTATTCTTTAAAGGGAGTATCTAACGAGCTTAAAGGGAAGTCATGGCAACAGAGCTTGCACCTGTGATATGCTCCTCCTGTGCTATGTGGGAAGTCATGGACATTTTCAGTGTCCCTTGCAACCATGTGTGCAAGAAGTGTGTCCAGCTGCAGCTACTGGCTAACTGCATTTTGGAGCTAGAGCTGTGGGTGGATTCACTGTGGAGCATCCGCGATGCTGAGATTGTTGTGGACAGCACGTTCAGTGGGGTGGTCACACCGCACGTAAAGACCAAACAAGCAGAAAAGGGATGGGTGACCACCAGGCAGAGTAGAGGGAGGCAGGTAGTGCAGGGGTCCCCTGTGGCTGTCCCCCTCTCTAACAGATATACAGTTCTGGATACTGCTGGGGAGAGGACTTCTCTGGAAAGCAGCAGGAGCCGAGTCTATGGCACCATGGGTGGCTCTGCTGCACAAGACAAGAGGAAGAAGAGTGGCAGGGCTATACTGATAGGGGATTCAATAGTAAAGGGAACAAGCAGGCATTTTTGCGGCCGCAAAAGAGACTCCAGGATGGTATGTTGCCTCCCTGGTGCCAGGGTCAAGGATGTCTCAGAGAGGCTGAAAGGCATTCTGAAGGGAGAAGTGGTCATGGTACATATTGGTACAAACGACATAAGCAAAAAAAGAGATGAGGTTTTACAATCTGAATATAGGGAGTTAGGACATAAATTAAAAAGTAGGACCTCAGAGGTAGTAATCTCACTACCGGTGCCAAGTGCTAGCGAGAGTAGAAATAACAGGATATATCAGATGAATACATGGCTGAAGAAATGATGTAGAGGGGAGGGATTCAGATTCCTGGGACATTGGGACTGGTTCTGAGGAAGGCGGGGTGGGGGGAGGGGGGTTGTGGGGGGGGGTGGGTGCGTGTGGTGGTGTTTGCTAGTGTGGTCAGGGAGGGTTTAAACTAGAATGGCAGGGGGATGGGAACCCAATCAGGGAGACAGAGGAGGGGAAACAAGGATAGAAATGAAAGTCAGAAAAGTAAGAAGCAAAAGTGGAAGGCAGAAAAAATTAAAGAATGAGAAACAAATGGGGTCATAGTGCAAAATACAGCTAAGAGGACTAACTAGGTAAAAAGACAAGTCTAAAGGCATTGTATCTTAATGCACGGAGCATTCACAATAAGGTGGATGAATTAACAGCGCAAATAGATATAAACAGTTATGATATAGTTGCAGTTACAGAGACATGGCTGCTGGGTGACCAAGGATGGGAACTGAACATCCAGGGGTATTCAGTATTTAGGAAGGACAGACAAATAGGGAAAGGAGGTGGGGTAGCATTGTTTGTAAAGGAGGAAATCAATGCAATAGTGAGGAAGGATATTGGCTCGGAAAATCATGATGTGGAATCTGTTTGGATGGAGATAAGAAACATCAAGGGGCAGAAAACATTGGTGGGGGTTGTGTATAGGTCCCAAAACATCAATGGAAGGTATTAAATAGGAAATTAGAGATGCATGCAATAAAAGGACAACTGTAAACATGGGTGACTTTAATCTACATATAGATTGGATGAATCAAACTAGCAATAATACTATGGAGGAGGATTTCTTGGAGTGTGTACATGATTTTTTTTACAGCAATACATTGAGGAATGAACTAGAGAGCAGGCTATCCTAGACTGGGTATTGTGCAAAGAGAAAGGCTTAATTAACAAGCTTGTTGTGTGGGGTCCCTTGGAGAAGAGTGACCATAAATCATGCTTAATTATTTACTGGAGTTTTTTGAGGATGTAACTAGTAGAACAGATAAGGGAGAACCAGTGGATGTGGTGTATTTGGATTTCAAAAAGGCTTTTGATAAGGTCCCACATAAGACGCTAGGGGGTAAAGTTAAAGCACATGGAATTGGGTGTAATATTCTGGCATGGGTTGAGAATTGGTGTAACAGACCGGAAACAGAGAGTGGGAATAAATGGCTCTTTTTCCAGGTGATAGGCAGTGACTAGTGGTGTACTGAGGGATCAGTGCTTGGGCCCCAGCTATTCATGATATATATAAATGACTTGGATGAGGGAACCAAATGCAATATTTCCAAGTTTGTTGATGATACAAAACTGGGTGGGGTTGTGATTTGTAAGGAGGATGCAAGGAGGCTTCAGGGTGATTTAAACGTGTATGTGGGCAAACATATAGCAGATGCAGTATAACGTGGATAAATGTGAAGTTATACGCTTCGGTGTGAAAAACAGAAAGGCAGAGTATTATTTAAATGATGATATATTGGGAAATGTGGATGTACATAGGGATCTGGCTGTCCTTGTACACCGGTCAATGGAAGTAAATAGGCAGGTGCAGCAAGTAATTAGGAAGCAAATGGTATGTTGAATTCATTGCAAAAGGATTTGAGTTCAGAAGTAGGGATGTCTTACTGCAGTTATACAGGGCCATGGTGAGACCACACCTGGAGTATTGTGTACAGTTTTGGTCTCCCTACCTAAGAAAGGATACACTTGCCTTGGAGGGAGTGCAGCGAAGGTTCACTAGGCCGAGACCGGGAATGGTAGGACTGTTGTATGAGGAGAGATTGGTTCAACTGGACCTGTATTTACTAGAGTTTAGAAGAATGAGAGGGGTTCTGATTGAAACGTATAAAATTCTAACAGGGCTGGACAGATTGGATACAGGGAGGATGTTTCCCCTTGGTTGGGGAGCCTAGAACCAGGAGCCAGTGTCTCAGGATATGGGGCAGGCCATTTTGGACTGAGATGAGGAAAAATTTCTTCACTCAGAGGGTGATCAACTTGTGGAATTCTCTCCCACAGAGGCTGTGGAGGACAGGTTACTGAGTATATTCAAGAAATAAATTGATAAATTTTTGGATATTAGGGGCATCAAGGGTTATGGAGAGAAAGTGGCAATATGGCGTTGAGATAGAGGATCAGCCATGATCATCTTGAATGGTGGAGCAGGCTCGAAGGGCCAAATGGCCTCCTTCTGCTCCTCGTTTCTATGTTTTCATTCTTTCTGTCTCCCTCCCTTTTTGAATAATGGAGATACATTTGCTATTTTCCAATCTAATGGCATCTTCCCTGAATCTAGGGAATTTTGGAAAATTAAAACCAATGCACCTGCTATCTCACTAGCCACTTCTTTTAAACCCTAGGATGAAGTCCATCAGGATCCGGGGATTTGTCAGCCCACAGCTCCAACAATTTGCTCAATACCACTTCCCTGGTGACTGTAATTTTCCTGTGCTCCTCCCTCCCTTCCAGTTCTTGATTTACAGCTATTTCTGTGATGTTACTCGTATCCTCTTTAGTGAAGACCGATGCAAAATACCTGTTCAATTCATCTGCCATCTCATTATTTTCCATTATTAATTCCCTAGATGCACTTTCTAAAGGACCAACCGCCACTTTATTAACTCTTTCTTATTTAAGCATCTATAAAAAGTCTTATTATCTATCGATATTCCAGCTAGTTACCTCTCATACTATAATTTTTCCCTCCTTATTAATCTTTTTGTCATTCTTTGCTTTTTTTTATATTCTGTCCAATCTTCTGACTTGCTACCCATCTTTGCGCAATTATATGTTTTTACTTTAAGTTTGATACTTTCTGCAACTTTTTTAGTTAATCCCCTTGGAATTATTCTTTCTCATTGGAATGTGTCTATTCTGTGTATTCTGAAATATCCCTTTAAATGTGTGACTGCATCTCTATTGACATATCCCTTAACCTTATTTGCCAGTTCACTTTAGCTAGCTCTGCTTTCATACCCTCATAACTGCCCTTATTTAAGTTCAAAATACTAGACTTGGACACACTCGTTTTTCTCTCAAACTGAATATAAAATTCAATCATATTATGATTGCTGCCACCTGGTGGTGCCTTCACCATGAGGTTACCAATCAATCCTATCTCATTGCTCAGTGCCAGGTCTGGTGTAACCTGCTCTCTGGTTGGCTCCAGAACATGCTGTTCTAAGAAACTTTCCTGAATACATTCTATGAACTCCTCATCTAGAATACCTATGCCCACCTGATTTTTCCAGTCTACCTGTGGATAAAATCCCCCATGATTATTGCCATACCTTTCTGACAAGCTCTCATTATCTTTTCTTTTATACTCTGTCCTACCATGTAGTTACAATTAGGGGGCTTATGCACCACTCCCACAAGCGACATCTTGCCTTTATCATTTCTCATCTCAACCCACACTGCTTCTACATCCTGGGTTTCCTGAATTTAGGTCATCCTTCTCCACTGCATTCATCCCATCATTAATTAGCAGAGCAACCCCTCCATCTTTCCCTAGCTTCCTGTCCTTCCTAAAAGTCACATACCCTTCAATATTCAGGGCCCAATCTGTGTCATCCTGCAACCATGTGTCCTGTATAATCCAAGTATAGATTTGTCTATGGTATGTTCCCGGTGTCGGGTATCCCTGGTGGTATATTCATGATAATATATTTCCGGTACGGCATTCCTGTTATTATATTCCCAATAATATATTCCCAGTATGGTATTCCTTGTAGGATATTCCCAGCACAGAATTCCCAATAGTATATTCCTAGTGCAGTATTCCAGGTAGTATATTCTCAACAATATATTAAGTATTCTCTGTAGGGCGATCCCCATGCAGAACTGCCATTAGTACCTTCCCTGTATGATATTCCCAGTGTATTAGAGGGACAGGTTTTGATGGGCTGAATGACCTTTCCAACCGAGATTTCTACATCCTCATATTCTATCTGAATTTGAGACAGATGAAGCAGTGATTTGCTGCTGCTGTTTGCAATGTGGCAGTGAGATGCTGATTAAGATTCAGGGTGTTTGATGCGACATGCTGCAGGTTCTCCTCTCAGAGTGAAATTAATTCTGCTCTGGCTCCGTTTGTACATAATTGAGTGTTTTGTGTACCACAGTCCCATTTCATCGGAAGCTAATTTACTCTGAAAAAACAAAACACATCAGGTCTTGAATGAATGTTCTGTTGTTCTTTGGGCTTTTGATTCCTCTCCCTGATTAGTAATAAAGGTTCAAACTGTCTTTCACTTTATTGTCCAATTTCTTCCACAATTCCTGAAGATTCGGATTTTCTCTGCCTACTGTCCACTAAGCACCAGCTGCCAGCTTGTCCCTCAGCCAAGACGTGTTACCACTGTGTCCTGCGGGATGACATTGGGCCAGGTACTCTCCTTAACAGACATCCACTCATACACAGTTTCCAAAACTAGGCAGCAGAGAGAATGGAGAACAAGCAGGACCAAGATTAACTCAGGGTTAAAGCTGGGATCTTACTGCCCTGTGTGACGTAAGATGATATATAGCACAATTAGCTCAGGGTGGGGAGAGCTCATTCAGGGTTTTACAAAAATACGCAGGAGACTTAAGACAGAAACAGGCCATTCAGCCCAACCAGTCACTGCCAGTCTTTGCTCTCCACTTGAGCAAATAGTTCTAATCATGTTTACCCTTCCTAACTTTATATCCCTCCAGTCACCTTCGACCTTCCACCTTCCATCCACCTTCCACCATCCACCTTCCACCTTCCACTTTCCACCTTCCACCTTCCACCTTCCACCTTCCACCATCCACCATCCACCATCCACCTTCCACCATCCACCATCCACCTTCCACCTTCCACCATCAACCATCCACCTTCCACCTTCCACCTTCCACCATCCAACTTCCACCATCCACCTTCCACCTTCCACCTTCCACCTTCCACCATCCACCTTCCACCATCCACCTTCCACCTTCCACCTTCCACCTTCCACCATCCACCATCCACCTTCCACCATCCACCTTCCACCTTCCACCTTCCACCTTCCACCTTCCACCATCCACCTTCCACTTTCCACCATCCACCATCCACCTCCCACCATCCACCTTCCACCTTCCACCATCCACCATCCACCTCCCACCATCCACCTTCCACCTTCCACCTTCCACCTTCCACCATCCACCATCCACCTTCCACCTTCCACCATCAACCATCCACCTTCCACCTTCCACCATCCAACTTCCACCTTCCACCATCCACCATCCAACTTCCACCTTCCACCTTCCACCTTCCACCATCCACCTTCCACCATCCAACTTCCACCTTCCACCATCCACCATCCAACTTCCACCTTCCACCTTCCACCATCCACCTTCCACCTTCCACCATCCAACTTCCACCTTCCACCTTCCACCTTCCACCTTCCACCATCCACCTTCCACCTTCCACCTTCCACCATCCACCATCCACCTTCCACCTTCCACCATCCAACTTCCACCTTCCACTTTCCACCTTCCACCATCCACCTTCCACCATCCACCTTCCACCTTCCACCTTCCACCTTCCACCATCCACCTTCCACCTTCCACCATCCAACTTCCACCTTCCACCTTCCACCTTCCACCATCCAACTTCCACCTTCCACCATCCACCATCCAACTTCCACCTTCCACCTTCCACCATCCACCTTCCACCATCCACCTTCCACCTTCCACCTTCCACCATCCACCATCCACCTTCCACCTTCCACCATCCAACTTCCACCTTCCACCTTCCACCTTCCACCATCCAACTTCCACCTTCCACCATCCACCATCCACCTTCCACCTTCCACCATCCAACTTCCACCTTCCACCATCCACCATCCACCATCCACCTTCCACCATCCACCATCCACCTTCCACCATCCACCTTCCACCTTCCACCTTCCACCATCCAACTTCCACCTTCCACCTTCCACCTTCCACCATCCACCTTCCACCTTCCACCATCCACCTTCCACCTTCCACCTTCCACCATCCAACTTCCACCTTCCACCTTCCACCTTCCACCATCCACCATCCACCATCCACCTTCCACCTTCCACCTTCCACCATCCACCTTCCACCTTCCACCATCCACCTTCCACCTTCCACCATCCACCATCCACCTTCCACCTTCCACCATCCACCTTCCACCATCCACCATCCACCTTCCACCATCCACCTTCCACCATCCACCTTCCACCTTCCACCATCCACCATCCACCTTCCACCTTCCACCATCCACCATCCACCATCCACCTTCCACCTTCCACCATCCACCATCCACCTTCCACCATCCAACTTCCACCTTCCACCATCCACCATCCACCATCCACCTTCCACCTTCCACCATCCAACTTCCACCTTCCACCATCCACCATCCACCATCCACCTTCCACCATCCACCATCCACCTTCCACCATCCACCTTCCACCTTCCACCTTCCACCTTCCACCATCCAACTTCCACCTTCCACCTTCCACCTTCCACCATCCACCTTCCACCATCCAACTTCCAGCATCCACCATCCACCTTCCACCTTCCACCTTCCACCATCCACCTTCCACCATCCAACTTCCAGCATCCACTTTCCACCTTCCACCTTCCACCTTCCACCATCAACCATCCACCTTCCACCTTCCACCTTCCACCATCGACCATCCACCTTCCACCTTCCACCATCAACCATCCACCTTCCACCTTCCACCATCGACCATCCACCTTCCACCATCCACCATCCACCTTCCACCTTCCACCTTCCACCATCCACCATCCACCTTCCACCTTCCACCATCCACCATCCATCTTCCACCATCCACCATCCACCTTCCACCATCCACCTTCCACCTTCCACCATCCACCTTCCACCTTCCACCATCCACCTTCCACCTTCCACCATCCACCATCCACCTTCCACATTCCACCATCCACCATCCACCTTCCACCATCCACCATCCACCATCCACCATCCACCTTCCACCTTCCACCATCCACCATCCACCTTCCACCATCCACCATCCACCATCCACCTTCCACCATCCACCATCCACCTTCCACCATCCACCTTCCAACTTCCACCTTCCACCTTCCACCTTCCACCTTCCACCATCCACCTTCCACCTTCCACCTTCCACCATCCACCATCCACCTTCCACCTTCCACCATCCACCTTCCACCATCGACCATCCGCCTTCCACCTTCCACCTTCCACCTTCCACCATCCACCTTCCACCATCCACCTTCCACCTTCCACCTTCCACCATCCACCATCAAGCATTTTTCCAATCCTGAATGTTGATACGGTTTCTGCCTCAGTCACCAACTTTACAACCTCTTCACTCTCTGTATGAAGATGTTCCTCTTGCTTTCTGTTCTTGCAGGGAGGTGGTGGCAGAGGGTGTTGTCACTGGAGTACTATTCCAGAGACCCAGGGGGATGCTCTGTGTACCCGGGTTCCAATCCCACTACGGCAGATGTTGAAACTTAAATCCAATAAAAATCTGGAATTAAAAGTCTGATGTTGACCATGAAACCATTGCCGATTGTTGTAAAAACCCATCTGGTTCATTGATGTCCTTTCGGGAAGGAAATCTGCCATCTTTACCTGGTCTGACCTTCAAGCGACTCCAAACCCATGACAATGCAGCTGACTCTTAAAATGCCCTCTGAATGAAGGCATTTAGCGATGGGCAAGAAACGCCAGCCCAGCCACTGATGTCCACATCCTGTGAATGAATTTTTAAAAACTCTCACGTTGAATCTTGTATCAATGGCCCCTTGTTCTAGACTCCCAACCAATGGAAACAGTCTGTTTTTATCTACCCTGTCCCAACCCATAGGAAGAGTGAAGACATTTGCAGCTCAGAGCAACAAGAAGCTGCCCGTGGATATGAAGCAATCGCTCAGCCTATTCTCAGGGTTTTATAAGCCCATCAGGTGCAGTCCTGGTCACCATGTTAGAAAAAAGGAGACAGAGGCACTGGAGAGAGTGCAGTGAAGATTTACAAGGGTAACACCAGAAATGTATGGGTACATATCAGGAAAGGGTCGACAGGCTGGTTATGGGGTGACCTGAAAGAGGTCTTTAAAATGATTAAATGTTTCAGTACTGTATATCAATTGTAATTATCATCCTGTGAAGTAACAATGTAAATCCGCTTTTCCCCCCAATGCCACAAACCTGGCCGAGCTGTGAAGCTCAGTCAGCTGGGGACAGTTGCAACATCTTCACCTCCTCATGGACGGGTGGACCTCCGGGTTTGTCTGATCTCAGGACGGATTCTGTCTGTGTCCGAGGGCACAGCCTCAGAGTAAAGGGAAGACCTTTTAGAACAGAGATGAGGAGAAACGTCTTTAGCCAGAGAGTGGTGAATCTATGGAATTCATTGCCACAGAAGGCTGTGGAGGCCAGGTCATTGAGTGTATTTAAGACCGAGATAGATCGGTTCTTGATTGGTAAGGGGGTCAAAGGTTACGGGGAGATGGCGGGAGAATGGGGTTGAGAAACTTACCAGCCATGACTGAATGACGGAGCAGACTCGATGGGCCAGATGGCCTAATTTCTGCTCCTATGTCTTATGTACAGCTCCCCTGGGAAGGGTGATTCTGCAGTTCCTCACACAAGTTAGCAACTGTTTAAGATAACTAACAAAAGAACTAGGAGAGAGATGCGGAGAATATTTTTATGCGATGTGTGAGAGGGTAGATGCTGAGAGATTGTTTCCCCTGGCTGGGGAATTTAGAACACAGGGACACAATCTCGGGATAAGGAACCAACATTTAGGATTGGGTTGAGGATAAATTTCTTCACTCAAAGGGTTGTGAATTTTTGGAATTCTCTACCCCAGAGGGTGGTGGATGCTCCGTTGTTGAATACAGTTAAGGCTGGGATAGACAGATTTTTTGGTCGCCCAAGGAATTCGAGGGAAATGGAGAGTAAGTGGGAAAGTGGAGTTGAGACTGAAGATCAGCCCTGATTGTACTGAATGGTGCAGCAGGTTCAAGGGGACATATTGCCTATTCCTGCTATCTCTTATCAGTTGTTGTTACCTGGAATGTGCCAGCTGACCAGGCTCTGGAAGATGATTCAATAATAACATTCAAAAGGATATTGGACAAGTTCTTCAAAGGGAGAAATTGGCAAGGCTCTGGAGAAAGAGTAGGGAGTGGGGACTAAATGGACAGTTTTTTCAAAGAACTGGCACAGACATGATGGGCAAATGGCTTCCCCTGTGCTGTACAATTCTATGATTCTATCTTCATACTGAATCCATTTCCTGGTGTTTGTCCCAGGGAAAGTCAGCCACTGAAAATCTTTGGTCAGTTCTTAATCACTAACAGAAATGTCAAAGCGCAACATTTATCTTAAACATGAAGCTCCTTTCCGAATACATTGAACTGACTCCTGGTACTGGCTGAACATGAGAGTGGGCTAGTGTGTGATAATACTTTACCCAGTTTATGCTGTGCACACACTCCCATGCAACCAACACACACGGGAAGATCAAGGGAGCACTGCTGACAACTTTCTGCCCAATGACATTAAGTATGCTCCCTGTACCAGAGCTGACAGTGAGACACACACACACACCAGGCAAAACCAGGCAGGAGTGAATTATTCCCCTTTACCCCCTGTGTATTGTACATATACACAGCCTGATCCCACACCCTGTCCAAACTTCTGACCCCAATTGTTGACCCGATGCCCTGTGCAACCCTTGACCCCCAATTCCTTCTCTGAAATTAAGAGGGGAGATAGCCCTTCAGGATTGGCTACTTCAGAATCCCAACCCATATGACTTTTTTAGAGAAGGCTGTGAAATTTAGGCAGGATGACTAACCCCATAGGTCCCTCTGATAGAAAGGTCACCAGTTATTATATTATTTACAAGTTATTATATGCTTTGCAGTTCCCAGTAGACGTAAGCCCGTTAGATCCACAACACAAAGCTGAGTTTGCTTTGATGGTCTTATATAGAAAAGGCCAAATTCAGATCTGAACAGAGAGTGAAGATTAAGGGATGTTGCAGAGCATCCTGGGATCTAAACAGAGTCACCAAAGCAGAGCTCCATTCCTGTGCAACTTGATTTTTTTCAGTAAATTTCAAGGCTACTTTGAAGAGGAATGCATGTGTTTGCAGATTCCCGTCAGATTTGAGGATGTATTGAAAATGAAACATTAAAGCTTCAGCTCTGCTCATGTGAATGATGAAAGATAACCAGACTCACAGAACATTCCCCCTTGATAAAGGGTTCAAGGTTTATATTCAAGATTTAACAAAACTAATTTAATAAATAAAATTAATTATGATTTTATAAGCAAAGACAAACTCTAAATGGTAAGATAAAAGCAAAATACTGTGGATGCAGGAAATCTGAAACAAAAACAGAAAAGGCTGGAAAAATTCAGCAAGTCTAACAGCATCTGGGAGGGAAAAACAGAGTTAATGTTTTGAGTCCAAATGAAGAAGAGTCATACGGACTCGAAACGTTAACTATGTTTTTTCTCCACAGATGCTGTTAGATCTGCTGAGTTTTTCCAGCATTTTCTGTTTTAACTCTTAACTATGTTGGGTTGTTGTGAGGTGTTAGGTTGTTGTAAGGTGCTCGGTTGCTGTGAAGTGTTGGGTTGTTGTGGGGCATTAAGTTGTTCTGAGGTGTCAGATTGTTGTAAGTTGTTGTGAGGTGTTTGCTTGTTGTGAAGTGTTAAGTTGTTGTAAGGTGCACGGTTGCTGTGAAATGTTGAGCTGTTGTGAGGTGTTAGGTTGTTGTGAGGTATTGGGACTGTTATGAGGCAGTAGGTTGTTGTGAGGTGTTAAGTTGTTGTGAGGTGTCAGGTTGTTGTGTGGTATTAGGTAGTTGTGAGGTGTTGGGTTGTTGTGAGGTGTTGAGTTGTTGTGAGGTGTTAGGTTATTGTGAAGTGTTAGGTTGTTTTAAGGTGCTCGGTTGCAGTGAAATGTTCGGCTGTTGTGAGGTGTTAGGTTGTTGTGAGGTGTAAGGTTGTTGTGCGGTATTAGGTTGCTGTGAGTTGTTGGGTTGTTGTGAGGTGTTGTGAGGTGTTAGGATGTTGTGAAGCATTAGGTTGTTGTAAGGTGTTCAGTTGCTGTGAAGTGTTAGGTTGTTGTGAGGTATTGGGTTGTTGTGAGGTGTTATGTTGTTGTGAAGTGTTAGGTTGTTGTAAGGTGCTCGGTTGCTGTGAAATGTTCGGCTGCTGTGAGGCGTTAGGTTGTTGTGAGGTGTTATGTTGTTGTGTGGTATTAGGTTGTTGTGAGGTGTTGGGTTGTTGTGAGGTGTTGTGAGGTGTCAGGATGTTGTGAAGCGTTAGGTTGTTGTGCGGTATTAGGTTGTTGTGAGGTGTTGGGTTGTTGTGAGGTGTTGTGAGGTGTCAGGATGTTGTGAAGCGTTAGGTTGTTGTAAGGTGTTCAGTTGCTGTGAAGTGTTGGGTTGTTGTGAGGTGTTGGGTTGCTGTGAGGTGTTGGGTTGTTGAGAGGTGTTAGGTAAATGTGAAGTGTTAGGTTGCTGTAAGGTGCTCAGTTGCTGTAAAGTGTTGGGTTGTTGAGAGGTGTTGGGTTGTTGTGAGGTGTTAGGTTATAGTGAAGTGTTGGGTTGTTGTGAGGTGTTGGGTTGCTAAGAGGTGTGGGGTTGTTGTGAGGTGTTAGGTTGTTGTGAGGTGTTGGGTTGTTGTGAGGTGTTAGGTTATTGTGAAGTGTTGGGTTATTGTGAAGTGTTGGGTTGTTGTGAGGTGTTAGGTTGTTGTGAGGTATTGGGTTGTTGTGAGGTCGTGGGTTGTTGTGAAGTGTTAGGTTGTTGTGAAGTCTTAGGTTGTTGTAAGATGCTCGGTTGCTGTGAAGTGTTGGGTTGTTGTGAGGTGTTGGGTTGCTGTGAGGCATTAAGTTTTTGTGCATTGTTGGGGTTTTGTGGGGCATTAAGTTGTTGTGAGGTGTTGGATTGTTGTGAGGTGTTGTGAGGTGTTAGGTTGTTGTGAAGTGTTAGGTTGTTGTAAGGTGCTCGGTTGCTGTGAAATGCTGGGTTGTTGTGAGTGGTTAGGTTGTTGCAAGGTGTTTGGTTGTTGTGAGGTGTTAGGTTGTTGTGAAGTGTTAGATTGTTGGGAATTGGTAGGTTGTTGTAAGGTGTTCGGTAGCTGTGAAGTGTTAGGTTGTTGTGAAGTGTTGGGTTGTTGTAAGGTGCTCGGTTGTTGTGAAGTGTTGGGTTATGTGAGGTATTGGGTTGTTGTGTGGTGTTGGGTTGTTGTGAGGTGTTGCGTTGTTGTGAGGTGTTAGGTTGTTGTGAGGTGTTAGGTTCTTGCGAGATGTTGGGTTGTTGTGAAGTGTTAGGTTGTTGTGAGGTGTTGGGTTGTTGTGAGGTGTTAGGTTATTGTGAATTGTTAGGTTGTTGTAACGTGCTCAGTTGCTGTGAAGTGTTGGGTTGTTGTGAGGTGTTGGGTTGTTGTGAGGTCTTGGGTTGTTGTGAGGTGTTAGGTTGTTGTGAGGTATTGGGTTGTTGTGAGGTGTTGGGTTGTTGTGAGGCATAAAGTTGTTGTGAGGTGTTGGATTGTTGTGAGGTGTTAGGTTGTTGTGAGGTGTCGTAAGGCGTTAGGTTGTTGTGAAGCGTTAGGTTGTGGTAAGGTGTTCAGTTGCTGTGAAGTGTTGCGTTGTTGTGAGGTGTTAGGTTGTTGTGAGGTGTTAGGTTGTTGCGAGATGTTGGGTTGTTGTGAGGTGTTGCGTTGTTGTGAAGTGTTAGGTTGTTGTGAAGTGTTAGGTTGTTGTAAGGTGTTCATTTGTTGTGAAGTGTTGGGTTGTGAGGCGTTGGGCTGTTGTGAGGTGTTAGGTTGTTGTGAGGTATTGGGTTGTTGTAAGGTGTTGGGTTGTTGTGAGGTGTTGGGTTGTTGTGAGGTGTTGCGTTGGTGTGAGATGTTAGGTTGTTGTGAGGTGTTAGGTTGTTGCGGGATGTTGGGTTGTTGTGAAGTGTTGGGTTGTTGTGAAGTGTTAGGTTGTTGTGAAGTGTTAGGTTGTTGTAAGGTGCTCGGTTGTTGTGAAGTGTTGGGTTATTGTGAGGCGTTGGGCTGTTGTGAGGTGTTAGGTTGTTGTGAGGTATTGGGTTGTTGTAAGGTGATAGGTTCTTGCGAGGTGTTGGGTTGTTGAGAGGTGTTATGTTTTTGTGAGGTGTTAGGCTGTTGTGAGGTGTTAGGTTGTTGTGAAGTGTTGGGTTGTTGTGAGGTGTTGCGTTGTTGTGAGGTGTTAGGTCGTTGCGAGATGTTGGGTTGTGAAGTGTTAGGTTGTTGTGAAGTGTTAGGTTGTTGTAAGGTGCTCGGTTGCTGTGAAGTGTTGGATTGTTGTGAGGTGTTAGGTTGTTGTCAGGTGTAAGGTTGTCATGAGGTGTTAGGTTGTGAGGTGTTAGGTTGTTGTGAGGTGTTGGGGTGTTGTAAGTTGTTAGGTTGTTGTGAGGTGCTCGTTTGCTGTGAGGTGTTGGATTGTTGTGAGGTGTTCGGTTGTTTTGAGGTGTTAGGTTGTTGTGAAGTGTTGGGCTGTTATTAGGTGTTGGGTTGTTGTGAGGTGTTGGATTGTTGCGAGGTTTTGGGTTGATGTGAAGTGTTGGGTTGTTGTGAGGTGTTGCATTGTTGTGAGGTGCTCGGTTGCTGTGAGGTGTTGGGTTGTTGTAAGATGAAAGGCTGTTGCGAGGTGTTAGGTTGCTGTAAGGTGTTGGGTTGTTGTGAAGTGTTGGGTTGTTGTGAGGTGTTAGGTTGTTGTGAGGTGTTGCTTTGTTGTGAGGTGTTAGGTTGTTGTGAGGTGTTAGGTTGTTGCGAGGTGTTGGGTTGTTGTGAGGTCGTGGGTTGTTGTGAAGTGTTAGGTTGTTGTGAAGTGTTAGGTTGTTGTAAGATGCTCGGTTGCTGTGAAGTGTTGGGTTGTTGTGAGGTGTTGGGTTGCTGTGAGGCATTAAGTTGTTGTGCATTGTTGGGGTTTTGTGGGGCATAAAGTTGTTGTGAGGTGTTGGATTGTTGTGAGGTGTTGTGAGGTGTTAGGTTGTTGTGAAGTGTTAGGTTGTTGTAAGGTGCTCGGTTGCTGTGAAATGCTGGGTTGTTGTGAGTGGTTAGGTTGTTGCAAGGTGTTTGGTTGTTGTGAGGTGTTAGGTTGTTGTGAAGTGTTAGATTGTTGGGAATTGGTAGGTTGTTGTAAGGTGTTCGGTAGCTGTGAAGTGTTAGGTTGTTGTGAAGTGTTGGGTTGTTGTAAGGTGCTCGGTTGTTGTGAAGTGTTGGGTTATGTGAGGTATTGGGTTGTTGTGTGGTGTTGGGTTGTTGTGAGGTGTTGCGTTGTTGTGAGGTGTTAGGTTGTTGTGAGGTGTTAGGTTCTTGCGAGATGTTGGGTTGTTGTGAAGTGTTAGGTTGTTGTGAGGTGTTGGGTTGTTGTGAGGTGTTAGGTTATTGTGAATTGTTAGGTTGTTGTAACGTGCTCAGTTGCTGTGAAGTGTTGGGTTGTTGTGAGGTGTTGGGTTGTTGTGAGGTCTTGGGTTGTTGTGAGGTGTTAGGTTGTTGTGAGGTATTGGGTTGTTGTGAGGTGTTGGGTTGTTGTGAGGCATAAAGTTGTTGTGAGGTGTTGGATTGTTGTGAGGTGTTAGGTTGTTGTGAGGTGTCGTAAGGCGTTAGGTTGTTGTGAAGCGTTAGGTTGTGGTAAGGTGTTCAGTTGCTGTGAAGTGTTGCGTTGTTGTGAGGTGTTAGGTTGTTGTGAGGTGTTAGGTTGTTGCGAGATGTTGGGTTGTTGTGAGGTGTTGTGTTGTTGTGAAGTGTTAGGTTGTTGTGAAGTGTTAGGTTGTTGTAAGGTGTTCATTTGTTGTGAAGTGTTGGGTTGTGAGGCGTTGGGCTGTTGTGAGGTGTTAGGTTGTTGTGAGGTATTGGGTTGTTGTAAGGTGTTGGGTTGTTGTGAGGTGTTGGGTTGTTGTGAGGTGTTGCGTTGGTGTGAGATGTTAGGTTGTTGTGAGGTGTTAGGTTGTTGCGGGATGTTGGGTTGTTGTGAAGTGTTGGGTTGTTGTGAAGTGTTAGGTTGTTGTGAAGTGTTAGGTTGTTGTAAGGTGCTCGGTTGTTGTGAAGTGTTGGGTTATTGTGAGGCGTTGGGCTGTTGTGAGGTGTTAGGTTGTTGTGAGGTATTGGGTTGTTGTAAGGTGATAGGTTCTTGCGAGGTGTTGGGTTGTTGAGAGGTGTTATGTTTTTGTGAGGTGTTAGGCTGTTGTGAGGTGTTAGGTTGTTGTGAAGTGTTGGGTTGTTGTGAGGTGTTGCGTTGTTGTGAGGTGTTAGGTCGTTGCGAGATGTTGGGTTGTGAAGTGTTAGGTTGTTGTGAAGTGTTAGGTTGTTGTAAGGTGCTCGGTTGCTGTGAAGTGTTGGATTGTTGTGAGGTGTTAGGTTGTTGTCAGGTGTAAGGTTGTCATGAGGTGTAAGGTTGTGAGGTGTTAGGTTGTTGTGAGGTGTTGGGGTGTTGTAAGTTGTTAGGTTGTTGTGAGGTGCTCGTTTGCTGTGAGGTGTTGGATTGTTGTGAGGTGTTCGGTTGTTTTGAGGTGTTAGGTTGTTGTGAAGTGTTGGGCTGTTATTAGGTGTTGGGTTGTTGTGAGGTGTTGGATTGTTGCGAGGTTTTGGGTTGATGTGAAGTGTTGGGTTGTTGTGAGGTGTTGCATTGTTGTGAGGTGCTCGGTTGCTGTGAGGTGTTGGGTTGTTGTAAGATGAAAGGCTGTTGCGAGGTGTTAGGTTGCTGTAAGGTGTTGGGTTGTTGTGAAGTGTTGGGTTGTTGTGAGGTGTTAGGTTGTTGTGAGGTGTTGCTTTGTTGTGAGGTGTTAGGTTGTTGTGAGGTGTTAGGTTGTTGCGAGGTGTTGGGTTGTTGTGAGGTTTTAGATTGTTGTGAGGTATTGGGTTTTTGTGAGGTATTGCTTTGTTGTGAAGTGTTAGGTTGTTGTGAAGTGTTAGGTTGTTGTGAAGTGTTAGATTGTTGTAAGGTGCTCGGTTTCTATGAAGTGGTTGGGTTGTTGTGAGCTGTTGGGTTGTTGTGAGGCATTAAGTTGTTGTGAGGTGTTGGGTTTTTAGGGCATTAAGTTGTTGTGAGGTGTTAGGTTGTTGTGAAGTGTTAGGTTGTTGTAAGGTGCTCGGTTGCTGTGAAATGCTGGGTTGTTGTGAGGGGTTAGGTTGTTGCTAGGTGTTTGGTTGTTGTGAGGTGTTAGTTTGTTGTGCATTGTTAGGTTGTTGTGAATTGGTAGTTTGTTGTAAGGTGCTCGGTTGCTGTGAAGTGTTGGATTGTTGTGAGGTGTTAGGTTGTTGTGAGGTGTTAGGTTGTCGTGAGGTGTTAGGTTGTGAGGTGTTAGGTTGTTGTGAGGTGTTGGGGTGTTGTAAGTTGTTAGGTTGTTGTGAGGTGCTCGTTTGCTGTGAGGTGTTGGGTTGTTTTGAGGTGTTGGGTTGTTGTGAAGTGTTGGGTTGTTGTGAGGTGTTGCGTTGTTGTGAGGTGTTCAGTTGTTTTGAGGTGTTAGGTTGTTGTGAAGTGTTGGGCTGTTGTGAGGTGTTGGGTTGTTGTGAGGTGTTGGGTTGTTGCGAGGTTTTGGGTTGATGTGAAGTGTTGTGTTGTTGTGAGGTGTTGCATTGTTGTGAGTTGCTCGGTTGCTGTGAGGTGTTGGGTTGTTGTAAAATGTTAGGTTGTTGCGAGGTGTTAGGTTGCTGTAAGGTGTTGGGTTGTTGTGAAGTGTTGGGTTGTTGTGAGATGTTAGGTTGTTTTGAGGTGTTGGGTTGTTGTGAGGTGTTGCGTTGTTGTGAGGTGTAAGGTTGTTGTGAGGTGCTAGGTTGTTGCGAGGTGTTGGGTTGTTGTGAGGTTTTAGGTTGTTGTGAGATGTTGGGTTTTTGTGGGGCATTAAGTTGTTTGGAGCTGTTGGATTGTTGTGAGGTGTTGTGAGGTGTTATGTTGTTGTGAAGTGTTAGGTTGTTGTAAGGTGCTCGGTTGCTGTGAAATGCTGGGTTGTTGTGAGCGGTTAGGTTGCTGCAAGGTGTTTTGTTGTTGTGAGGTGTTAGTTTGTTGTGCAATGTTAGGTTGTTGTGAATTGATAGTTTGTTGTAAGGTGCTCAGTTGCTGTGAAGTGTTGGGTTGTTGTGAGGTGTTGGGTTGTTGTGAGGTGTTAGGTTGTTGCGAGGTGTTAGGTTGTCGTGAGGTGTTAGGTTGTTGCGAGGTGTTGGGTTGTTGTGAGGTGTTGGGGTGTTGTAAGTTGTGAGGTTGTTGTGAGGTGCTCGTTTGCTGTGAGGTGTTAGGTTGTTCTGTGTTGTTGGGTTATTGTGAAGTGTTGGGCTGTTGTGAGGTGTTGCGTTGTTGTGAGGTGTTAGGTTGTTATGAGGTGCTCGGTTGCTGTGAGGTGTTGGGTTGTTGTGAGGTGTTGGGTTGTTGTGAGGGGTTAGGTTGTTGCGATGTGTTGGGTTGTTGTGAAGTGTTGGGTTGTTGTGAGGTGTTGCGTTGTTGTGAGGTGTTAGGTTGTTGTGAGGTGTTAGGTTGTTGCGAGGTGTTGGGTTGTTGTGAAGTGTTAGCTTGTTGTGAGGTGTTAGGTTGTTTTGAGGTGTTGGGTTGTTGTGAAGTGTTGGGTTGTTGTGAGGTGTTGCGTTGTTGTGAGGTGCTCGGTTGCTGTAAGGTTTTGGGTTGTTGTAAGGTGTAGGTTGTTGCGAGGTGTTGGGTTGTTGTGAGGTCTTAGGTTGTTGTGAGGTGTTGCATTGTTGTGAGCTGTTGGGTTGTTGTGAGGCATTAAGTTGTTGTGAGTTGTTGGGTTTTTGTGGGGTATTAAGTTGTTGTGAGGTGTTGGGTTGTTGTGAGGTGCAATGAGGTGTTAGGTTGTTGTGAAGTGTTAGGTTGTTGTAAGGTGCTCGGTTGCTGTGAAATGCTGGCTGGTTGTGAGGGGTTAGGTTGTTGCAAGGTGTTTGGTTGTTGTGAGGTGTTAGTTTGTTGTGCATTGTTAGGTTGGTGTGAATTGGTAGTTTGTTGTAAGGTGCTCGGTTGCTGTGAAGTGTTGGATTGTTGTGAGGTGTTAGGTTGTTGTGAGGTGTTAGGTTGTCATGAGGTGTTAGGTTGTTGTGAGGTGTTGGGGTGTTGTAAGTTGTTAGGTTGTTGTGAGGTGCTCGTTTGCTGTGAGGTGTTGGGTTGTTGTGAAGTGTTGGGCTGTTGTGAGGTGTTGGGTTGTTGTGAGGTGATGGGTTGTTGCGAGGTTTTGGGTTGATGTGAAGTGTTGGGTTGTTGTGAGGTGTTGCATTGTTGTGAGGTGCTCGGTTGCTGTGAGGTGTTGGGTTGTAAAATGTTAGGTTGTTGCGAGGTGTTAGGTTGCTGTAAGGTGTTGGCTTGTTGTGAAGTGTTGGGTTGCTGTGAGGAGTTAGGTTGTTTTGAGGTGTTGGGTTGCTGTGAGGTGTTGCGTTGTTGTGAGGTGTAAGGTTGTTGCTAGGTGTTGGGTTGTTGTGAGGTGTTGGGTTGTTGTGAGGGCGTTGGGCTGTTGTGAAGCTTTCGTTGTTGTGAGGCGTTGGGTTGCTGTGAGGTGTTGGGTTGTTGTGAGGTGTTACGTTATTGTGAATTGTTAGGTTGTTGTAAGGTGCTCAGTTGCTGTGAGTTGTTGGGTTGTTGTGAGATGTTGGGTTGTTGTGAGATGTTGGGTTGTTGTGAGGTGTTAGGTTGTTGTGAGGAGTTGGGTTGTTGTGAGGTTTTGCGGTGATGTGAGGTATTATCGTTGTTGTGAGGTGTTAGGTTGTCACGAGCTGTTAGGTTGTTGTGAAGTGTTTGGTTGTTGTAAGGTGCTCAGTTGCTTTAAATTGTTGGGTTGTTGTGAGGTGTTAGGTTGTTGTGAGGTGTTGGGTTGTTGTGAGGTGTTAGGTTGTTGTGAGGTGTTAGGTTGTTGTGAGGTGTTACGTTGTTGTGAAGTGTTGGGTTGTGAGGTTTTGCGTTGTTGTGAGGTGTTATCGTTGTTGTGAGGTGTTAGTTTGTTGCGAGGTGTTAGCTGGTTGTGAAGTGTTGGGTTGTTCTGAGGTGCTGTGAGGTGTTAGGTTATTGTGAAGTATTAGGTTGTTGTAAGGTGCTCAGTTGCTGTGAATTGTTGGGTTGTTGCGAAGGGTTGGATTGTTGTGAGGTGTTGGGTTGTTGTGAGGTGTTAGGTTGTTGTGAAGTGTTAGGTTGTTGTAAGGTGCTCTGTTGCTGTTAAGTGTTGGGTTGCTGTGAGGTGTTGGGTTGTTGTGAGGTGTTGGGTTGTTGTGAGGTGTTGTGAAGTGTTAGGTTATTGTGAAGTGTTAGGTTGTTGTAAGGTGCTCGGTTGCTGTGAAATGCTGGGCTGTTGTGAGGGGTTAGGTTGTTGCGAGGTGTTTGGTTGGTGTGAGGTGTTAGGTTGTTGTGAAGTGTTGCGTTGTTGTGAGGTGTTAGGTTGTTGTGAGGTGTTAGGTTGTTGTGAGGTGTTAGGTTGTTTTGAGGTGTTAGGTTGTTGTGAGGTATTGGGTTGTTGTGAGGTGTTGGGTTGTTGTGTGGCATTAAGTTGTTGTGTGGTGTTAGCTTGTTGTGAGGTCTTGGGTTGTTGTGTGGCATTAAGTTGTTGTGTGGTGTTAGCTTGTTGTAAGGTGTTGGGTTGTTGTGAGGGGTTGGGTTGTTGTGAGGTGTTGGGTTGTTGTGAGGTGTTAGGTTGTTGTGAGGTATTGGGTTGTTGTGAGTTGTTGGGTTGTTGTGAGGTTTTGGGTTGATGTGAAGTGTTGGGTTGTTGTGAGGTGTTGCATTGTTGTGAGGTGCTTGGTTGCTGTGAGGTGTTGGGTTGTTGTAAAATGTTAGGTTGTTGCGAGGTGTTAGGTTGCTGTAAGGTGTTGGCTTGTTGTGAAGTGTTGGGTTGTTGTGAGGTGTTAGGTTGTTGCTAGGTGTTGGGTTGTTGTGAGGTGTTGGGTTGTTGTGAGGGCGTTGGGCTGTTGTGAAGCTTTCGTTGTTGTGAGGCGTTGGGTTGCTGTGAGGTGTTGGGTTGTTGTGAGGTGTTACGTTATTGTGAATTGTTAGGTTGTTGTAAGGTGCTCAGTTGCTGTGAGTTGTTGGGTTGTTGTGAGATGTTGGGTTGTTGTGAGGTGTTAGGTTGTTGTGAGGAGTTGGGTTGTTGTGAGGTTTTGCGGTGATGTGAGGTATTATCGTTGTTTTGAGGTGTTAGGTTGTTACGAGCTGTTAGGTTGTTGTGAAGTGTTTGGTTGTTGTAAGGTGCTCAGTTGCTTTAAATTGTTGGGTTGTTGTGAGGTGTTAGGTTGTTGCGAGGTGTTGGGTTGTTGTGAGGTGTTAGGTTGTTGTGAGGTGTTAGGTTGTTGTGAGGTGTTACGTTGTTGTGAAGTGTTGGGTTGTGAGGTTTTGCGTTGTTGTGAGGTGTTATCGTTGTTGTGAGGTGTTAGTTTGTTGCGAGGTGTTAGGTTGTTGTGAAGTGTTGGGTTGTTCTGAGGTGCTGTGAGGTGTTAGGTTATTGTGAAGTATTAGGTTGTTGTAAGGTGCTCAGTTGCTGTGAATTGTTGGGTTGTTGTGAAGGGTTGGGTTATTGTGAGGGTTTGGGTTGTTGTGAGGTGTTAGGTTGTTGTGAAGTGTTAGGTTGTTGTAAGGTGCTCGGTTGCTGTTAAGTGTTGGGTTGCTGTGAGGTGTTGGGTTGTTGTGAGGTGTTGGGTTGTTGTGAGGTGTTGTGAAGTGTTAGGTTATTGTGAAGTGTTAGGTTGTTGTAAGGTGCTCGGTTGCTGTGAAATGCTGGGCTGTTGTGAGGGATTAGGTTGTTGCGAGGTGTTTGGTTGGTGTGAGGTGTTAGGTTGTTGTGAAGTGTTGCGTTGTTGTGAGGTGTTAGGTTGTTGTGAGGTGTTAGGTTGTTGTGAGGTGTTAGGTTGTTTTGAGGTGTTAGGTTGTTGTGAGGTGTTGGGTTGTTGTGAGGTGTTGGGTTGTTGTGTGGCATTAAGTTGTTGTGTGGTGTTAGCTTGTTGTGAGGTCTTGGGTTGTTGTGTGGCATTAAGTTGTTGTGTGGTGTTAGCTTGTTGTAAGGTGTTGGGTTGTTGTGAGGGGTTGGGTTGTTGTGAGGTGTTGGGTTGTTGTGAGGTGTTAGGTTGTTGTGAGGTATTGGGTTGTTGTGAGTTGTTGGGTTGTTGTGAGGTTTTGGGTTGATGTGAAGTGTTGGGTTGTTGTGAGGTGTTGCATTGTTGTGAGGTGCTCGGTTGCTGTGAGGTGTTGGGTTGTTGTAAAATGTTAGGTTGTTGCGAGGTGTTAGGTTGCTGTAAGGTGTTGGCTTGTTGTGAAGTGTTGGGTTGTTGTGAGGTGTTAGGTTGTTTTGAGGTGTTGGGTTGTTGTGAGGTGTTGCGTTGTTGTGAGGTGTAAGGTTGTTGCTAGGTGTTGGGTTGTTGTGAGGTGTTGGGTTGTTGTGAGGGCGTTGGGCTGTTGTGAAGCTTTCGTTGTTGTGAGGCGTTGGGTTGCTGTGAGGTGTTGGGTTGTTGTGAGGTGTTACGTTATTGTGAATTGTTAGGTTGTTGTAAGGTGCTCAGTTGCTGTGAGTTGTTGGGTTGTTGTGAGATGTTGGGTTGTTGTGAGGTGTTAGGTTGTTGTGAGGAGTTGGGTTGTTGTGAGGTTTTGCGGTGATGTGAGGTATTATCGTTGTTGTGAGGTGTTAGGTTGTTACGAGCTGTTAGGTTGTTGTGAAGTGTTTGGTTGTTGTAAGGTGCTCAGTTGCTTTAAATTGTTGGGTTGTTGTGAGGTGTTAGGTTGTTGCGAGGTGTTGGGTTGTTGTGAGGTGTTAGGTTGTTGTGAGGTGTTAGGTTGTTGTGAGGTGTTACGTTGTTGTGAAGTGTTGGGTTGTGAGGTTTTGCGTTGTTGTGAGGTGTTATCGTTGTTGTGAGGTGTTAGTTTGTTGCGAGGTGTTAGGTTGTTGTGAAGTGTTGGGTTGTTCTGAGGTGCTGTGAGGTGTTAGGTTATTGTGAAGTATTAGGTTGTTGTAAGGTGCTCAGTTGCTGTGAATTGTTGGGTTGTTGTGAAGGGTTGGGTTATTGTGAGGGTTTGGGTTGTTGTGAGGTGTTAGGTTGTTGTGAAATGTTAGGTTGTTGTAAGGTGCTCGGTTGCTGTTAAGTGTTGGGTTGCTGTGAGGTGTTGGGTTGTTGTGAGGTGTTGGGTTGTTGTGAGGTGTTGTGAAGTGTTAGGTTATTGTGAAGTGTTAGGTTGTTGTAAGGTGCTCGGTTGCTGTGAAATGCTGGGCTGTTGTGAGGGATTAGGTTGTTGCGAGGTGTTTGGTTGGTGTGAGGTGTTAGGTTGTTGTGAAGTGTTGCGTTGTTGTGAGGTGTTAGGTTGTTGTGAGGTGTTAGGTTGTTGTGAGGTGTTAGGTTGTTTTGAGGTGTTAGGTTGTTGTGAGGTGTTGGGTTGTTGTGAGGTGTTGGGTTGTTGTGTGGCATTAAGTTCTTGTGTGGTGTTAGCTTGTTGTGAGGTCTTGGGTTGTTGTGTGGCATTAAGTTGTTGTGTGGTGTTAGCTTGTTGTAAGGTGTTGGGTTGTTGTGAGGGGTTGGGTTGTTGTGAGGTGTTGGGTTGTTGTGAGGTGTTAGGTTGTTGTGAGGTGTTAGGTTGTTGTGAGGTGTTGGGTTGTTGTAAGGTGCTCGGTTGTTGTGAAGTGTTGGGTTATGTGAGGTATTGGGTTGTTGTGTGGTGTTGGGTTGTTGTGAGGTGTTGCGTTGTTGTGAGGTGTTAGGTTGTTGTGAGGTGTTAGGTTCTTGCGAGATGTTGGGTTGTTGTGAAGTGTTAGGTTGTTGTGAGGTGTTGGGTTGTTGTGAGGTGTTAGGTTATTGTGAATTGTTAGGTTGTTGTAACGTGCTCAGTTGCTGTGAAGTGTTGGGTTGTTGTGAGGTGTTGGGTTGTTGTGAGGTCTTGGGTTGTTGTGAGGTGTTAGGTTGTTGTGAGGTATTGGGTTGTTGTGAGGTGTTGGGTTGTTGTGAGGCATAAAGTTGTTGTGAGGTGTTGGATTGTTGTGAGGTGTTAGGTTGTTGTGAGGTGTCGTAAGGCGTTAGGTTGTTGTGAAGCGTTAGGTTGTGGTAAGGTGCTCAGTTGCTGTGAAGTGTTGCGTTGTTGTGAGGTGTTAGGTTGTTGTGAGGTGTTAGGTTGTTGCGAGATGTTGGGTTGTTGTGAGGTGTTGCGTTGTTGTGAAGTGTTAGGTTGTTGTGAAGTGTTAGGTTGTTGTAAGGTGTTCATTTGTTGTGAAGTGTTGGGTTGTGAGGCGTTGGGCTGTTGTGAGGTGTTAGGTTGTTGTGAGGTATTGGGTTGTTGTAAGGTGTTGGGTTGTTGTGAGGTGTTGGGTTGTTGTGAGGTGTTGCGTTGGTGTGAGATGTTAGGTTGTTGTGAGGTGTTAGGTTGTTGCGGGATGTTGGGTTGTTGTGAAGTGTTGGGTTGTTGTGAAGTGTTAGGTTGTTGTGAAGTGTTAGGTTGTTGTAAGGTGCTCGGTTGTTATGAAGTGTTGGGTTATTGTGAGGCGTTGGGCTGTTGTGAGGTGTTAGGTTGTTGTGAGGTATTGGGTTGTTGTAAGGTGATAGGTTCTTGCGAGGTGTTGGGTTGTTGAGAGGTGTTATGTTTTTGTGAGGTGTTAGGCTGTTGTGAGGTGTTAGGTTGTTGTGAAGTGTTGGGTTGTTGTGAGGTGTTGCGTTGTTGTGAGGTGTTAGGTCGTTGCGAGATGTTGGGTTGTGAAGTGTTAGGTTGTTGTGAAGTGTTAGGTTGTTGTAAGGTGCTCGGTTGCTGTGAAGTGTTGGATTGTTGTGAGGTGTTAGGTTGTTGTCAGGTGTAAGGTTGTCATGAGGTGTTAGGTTGTGAGGTGTTAGGTTGTTGTGAGGTGTTGGGGTGTTGTAAGTTGTTAGGTTGTTGTGAGGTGCTCGTTTGCTGTGAGGTGTTGGATTGTTGTGAGGTGTTCGGTTGTTTTGAGGTGTTAGGTTGTTGTGAAGTGTTGGGCTGTTATTAGGTGTTGGGTTGTTGTGAGGTGTTGGATTGTTGCGAGGTTTTGGGTTGATGTGAAGTGTTGGGTTGTTGTGAGGTGTTGCATTGTTGTGAGGTGCTCGGTTGCTGTGAGGTGTTGGGTTGTTGTAAGATGAAAGGCTGTTGCGAGGTGTTAGGTTGCTGTAAGGTGTTGGGTTGTTGTGAAGTGTTGGGTTGTTGTGAGGTGTTAGGTTGTTGTGAGGTGTTGCTTTGTTGTGAGGTGTTAGGTTGTTGTGAGGTGTTAGGTTGTTGCGAGGTGTTGGGTTGTTGTGAGGTTTTAGATTGTTGTGAGGTATTGGGTTTTTGTGAGGTATTGCTTTGTTGTGAAGTGTTAGGTTGTTGTGAAGTGTTAGGTTGTTGTGAAGTGTTAGATTGTTGTAAGGTGCTCGGTTTCTATGAAGTGGTTGGGTTGTTGTGAGCTGTTGGGTTGTTGTGAGGCATTAAGTTGTTGTGAGGTGTTGGGTTTTTAGGGCATTAAGTTGTTGTGAGGTGTTGGATTGTTGTGAGGTGTTAGGTTGTTGTGAAGTGTTAGGTTGTTGTAAGGTGCTCGGTTGCTGTGAAATGCTGGGTTGTTGTGAGGGGTTAGGTTGTTGCTAGGTGTTTGGTTGTTGTGAGGTGTTAGTTTGTTGTGCATTGTTAGGTTGTTGTGAATTGGTAGTTTGTTGTAAGGTGCTCGGTTGCTGTGAAGTGTTGGATTGTTGTGAGGTGTTAGGTTGTTGTGAGGTGTTAGGTTGTCGTGAGGTGTTAGGTTGTGAGGTGTTAGGTTGTTGTGAGGTGTTGGGGTGTTGTAAGATGTTAGGTTGTTGTGAGGTGCTCGTTTGCTGTGAGGTGTTGGGTTGTTTTGAGGTGTTGGGTTGTTGTGAAGTGTTGGGTTGTTGTGAGGTGTTGCGTTGTTGTGAGGTGTTCAGTTGTTTTGAGGTGTTAGGTTGTTGTGAAGTGTTGGGCTGTTGTGAGGTGTTGGGTTGTTGCGAGGTGTTGGGTTGTTGCGAGGTTTTGGGTTGATGTGAAGTGTTGTGTTGTTGTGAGGTGTTGCATTGTTGTGAGTTGCTCGGTTGCTGTGAGGTGTTGGGTTGTTGTAAAATGTTAGGTTGTTGCGAGGTGTTAGGTTGCTGTAAGGTGTTGGGTTGTTGTGAAGTGTTGGGTTGTTGTGAGATGTTAGGTTGTTTTGAGGTGTTGGGTTGTTGTGAGGTGTTGCGTTGTTGTGAGGTGTAAGGTTGTTGTGAGGTGCTAGGTTGTTGCGAGGTGTTGGGTTGTTGTGAGGTTTTAGGTTGTTGTGAGATGTTGGGTTTTTGTGGGGCATTAAGTTGTTTGGAGCTGTTGGATTGTTGTGAGGTGTTGTGAGGTGTTATGTTGTTGTGAAGTGTTAGGTTGTTGTAAGGTGCTCGGTTGCTGTGAAATGCTGGGTTGTTGTGAGCGGTTAGGTTGCTGCAAGGTGTTTTGTTGTTGTGAGGTGTTAGTTTGTTGTGCAATGTTAGGTTGTCGTGAATTGGTAGTTTGTTGTAAGGTGCTCAGTTGCTGTGAAGTGTTGGGTTGTTGTGAGGTGTTGGGTTGTTGTGAGGTGTTAGGTTGTTGCGAGGTGTTAGGTTGTCGTGAGGTGTTAGGTTGTTGCGAGGTGTTGGGTTGTTGTGTGGTGTTGGGGTGTTGTAAGTTGTGAGGTTGTTGTGAGGTGCTCGTTTGCTGTGAGGTGTTAGGTTGTTCTGTGTTGTTGGGTTATTGTGAAGTGTTGGGCTGTTGTGAGGTGTTGCGTTGTTGTGAGGTGTTAGGTTGTTATGAGGTGCTCGGTTGCTGTGAGGTGTTGGGTTGTTGTGAGGTGTTGGGTTGTTGTGAGGGGTTAGGTTGTTGCGATGTGTTGGGTTGTTGTGAAGTGTTGGGTTGTTGTGAGGTGTTGCGTTGTTGTGAGGTGTTAGGTTGTTGTGAGGTGTTAGGTTGTTGCGAGGTGTTGGGTTGTTGTGAAGTGTTAGCTTGTTGTGAGGTGTTCGGTTGTTTTGAGGTGTTAGGTTGTTGTGAAGTGTTGGGCTGTTATTAGGTGTTGGGTTGTTGTGAGGTGTTGGATTGTTGCGAGGTTTTGGGTTGATGTGAAGTGTTGGGTTGTTGTGAGGTGTTGCATTGTTGTGAGGTGCTCGGTTGCTGTGAGGTGTTGGGTTGTTGTAAGATGAAAGGCTGTTGCGAGGTGTTAGGTTGCTGTAAGGTGTTGGGTTGTTGTGAAGTGTTGGGTTGTTGTGAGGTGTTAGGTTGTTGTGAGGTGTTGCTTTGTTGTGAGGTGTTAGGTTGTTGTGAGGTGTTAGGTTGTTGCGAGGTGTTGGGTTGTTGTGAGGTCGTGGGTTGTTGTGAAGTGTTAGGTTGTTGTGAAGTGTTAGGTTGTTGTAAGATGCTCGGTTGCTGTGAAGTGTTGGGTTGTTGTGAGGTGTTGGGTTGCTGTGAGGCATTAAGTTGTTGTGCATTGTTGGGGTTTTGTGGGGCAAAAAGTTGTTGTGAGGTGTTGGATTGTTGTGAGGTGTTGTGAGGTGTTAGGTTGTTGTGAAGTGTTAGGTTGTTGTAAGGTGCTCGGTTGCTGTGAAATGCTGGGTTGTTGTGAGTGGTTAGGTTGTTGCAAGGTGTTTGGTTGTTGTGAGGTGTTAGGTTGTTGTGAAGTGTTAGATTGTTGGGAATTGGTAGGTTGTTGTAAGGTGTTCGGTAGCTGTGAAGTGTTAGGTTGTTGTGAAGTGTTGGGTTGTTGTAAGGTGCTCGGTTGTTGTGAAGTGTTGGGTTATGTGAGGTATTGGGTTGTTGTGTGGTGTTGGGTTGTTGTGAGGTGTTGCGTTGTTGTGAGGTGTTAGGTTGTTGTGAGGTGTTAGGTTCTTGCGAGATGTTGGGTTGTTGTGAAGTGTTAGGTTGTTGTGAGGTGTTGGGTTGTTGTGAGGTGTTAGGTTATTGTGAATTGTTAGGTTGTTGTAACGTGCTCAGTTGCTGTGAAGTGTTGGGTTGTTGTGAGGTGTTGGGTTGTTGTGAGGTCTTGGGTTGTTGTGAGGTGTTAGGTTGTTGTGAGGTATTGGGTTGTTGTGAGGTGTTGGGTTGTTGTGAGGCATAAAGTTGTTGTGAGGTGTTGGATTGTTGTGAGGTGTTAGGTTGTTGTGAGGTGTCGTAAGGCGTTAGGTTGTTGTGAAGCGTTAGGTTGTGGTAAGGTGTTCAGTTGCTGTGAAGTGTTGCGTTGTTGTGAGGTGTTAGGTTGTTGTGAGGTGTTAGGTTGTTGCGAGATGTTGGGTTGTTGTGAGGTGTTGTGTTGTTGTGAAGTGTTAGGTTGTTGTGAAGTGTTAGGTTGTTGTAAGGTGTTCATTTGTTGTGAAGTGTTGGGTTGTGAGGCGTTGGGCTGTTGTGAGGTGTTAGGTTGTTGTGAGGTGTAAGGTTGTCATGAGGTGTTAGGTTGTGAGGTGTTAGGTTGTTGTGAGGTGTTGGGGTGTTGTAAGTTGTTAGGTTGTTGTGAGGTGCTCGTTTGCTGTGAGGTGTTGGATTGTTGTGAGGTGTTCGGTTGTTTTGAGGTGTTAGGTTGTTGTGAAGTGTTGGGCTGTTATTAGGTGTTGGGTTGTTGTGAGGTGTTGGATTGTTGCGAGGTTTTGGGTTGATGTGAAGTGTTGGGTTGTTGTGAGGTGTTGCATTGTTGTGAGGTGCTCGGTTGCTGTGAGGTGTTGGGTTGTTGTAAGATGAAAGGCTGTTGCGAGGTGTTAGGTTGCTGTAAGGTGTTGGGTTGTTGTGAAGTGTTGGGTTGTTGTGAGGTGTTAGGTTGTTGTGAGGTGTTGCTTTGTTGTGAGGTGTTAGGTTGTTGTGAGGTGTTAGGTTGTTGCGAGGTGTTGGGTTGTTGTGAGGTTTTAGATTGTTGTGAGGTATTGGGTTTTTGTGAGGTATTGCTTTGTTGTGAAGTGTTAGGTTGTTGTGAAGTGTTAGGTTGTTGTGAAGTGTTAGATTGTTGTAAGGTGCTCGGTTTCTATGAAGTGGTTGGGTTGTTGTGAGCTGTTGGGTTGTTGTGAGGCATTAAGTTGTTGTGAGGTGTTGGGTTTTTAGGGCATTAAGTTGTTGTGAGGTGTTGGATTGTTGTGAGGTGTTAGGTTGTTGTGAAGTGTTAGGTTGTTGTAAGGTGCTCGGTTGCTGTGAAATGCTGGGTTGTTGTGAGGGGTTAGGTTGTTGCTAGGTGTTTGGTTGTTGTGAGGTGTTAGTTTGTTGTGCATTGTTAGGTTGTTGTGAATTGGTAGTTTGTTGTAAGGTGCTCGGTTGCTGTGAAGTGTTGGATTGTTGTGAGGTGTTAGGTTGTTGTGAGGTGTTAGGTTGTCGTGAGGTGTTAGGTTGTGAGGTGTTAGGTTGTTGTGAGGTGTTGGGGTGTTGTAAGATGTTAGGTTGTTGTGAGGTGCTCGTTTGCTGTGAGGTGTTGGGTTGTTTTGAGGTGTTGGGTTGTTGTGAAGTGTTGGGTTGTTGTGAGGTGTTGCGTTGTTGTGAGGTGTTCAGTTGTTTTGAGGTGTTAGGTTGTTGTGAAGTGTTGGGCTGTTGTGAGGTGTTGGGTTGTTGCGAGGTGTTGGGTTGTTGCGAGGTTTTGGGTTGATGTGAAGTGTTGTGTTGTTGTGAGGTGTTGCATTGTTGTGAGTTGCTCGGTTGCTGTGAGGTGTTGGGTTGTTGTAAAATGTTAGGTTGTTGCGAGGTGTTAGGTTGCTGTAAGGTGTTGGGTTGTTGTGAAGTGTTGGGTTGTTGTGAGATGTTAGGTTGTTTTGAGGTGTTGGGTTGTTGTGAGGTGTTGCGTTGTTGTGAGGTGTAAGGTTGTTGTGAGGTGCTAGGTTGTTGCGAGGTGTTGGGTTGTTGTGAGGTTTTAGGTTGTTGTGAGATGTTGGGTTTTTGTGGGGCATTAAGTTGTTTGGAGCTGTTGGATTGTTGTGAGGTGTTGTGAGGTGTTATGTTGTTGTGAAGTGTTAGGTTGTTGTAAGGTGCTCGGTTGCTGTGAAATGCTGGGTTGTTGTGAGCGGTTAGGTTGCTGCAAGGTGTTTTGTTGTTGTGAGGTGTTAGTTTGTTGTGCAATGTTAGGTTGTCGTGAATTGGTAGTTTGTTGTAAGGTGCTCAGTTGCTGTGAAGTGTTGGGTTGTTGTGAGGTGTTGGGTTGTTGTGAGGTGTTAGGTTGTTGCGAGGTGTTAGGTTGTCGTGAGGTGTTAGGTTGTTGCGAGGTGTTGGGTTGTTGTGTGGTGTTGGGGTGTTGTAAGTTGTGAGGTTGTTGTGAGGTGCTCGTTTGCTGTGAGGTGTTAGGTTGTTCTGTGTTGTTGGGTTATTGTGAAGTGTTGGGCTGTTGTGAGGTGTTGCGTTGTTGTGAGGTGTTAGGTTGTTATGAGGTGCTCGGTTGCTGTGAGGTGTTGGGTTGTTGTGAGGTGTTGGGTTGTTGTGAGGGGTTAGGTTGTTGCGATGTGTTGGGTTGTTGTGAAGTGTTGGGTTGTTGTGAGGTGTTGCGTTGTTGTGAGGTGTTAGGTTGTTGTGAGGTGTTAGGTTGTTGCGAGGTGTTGGGTTGTTGTGAAGTGTTAGCTTGTTGTGAGGTGTTCGGTTGTTTTGAGGTGTTAGGTTGTTGTGAAGTGTTGGGCTGTTATTAGGTGTTGGGTTGTTGTGAGGTGTTGGATTGTTGCGAGGTTTTGGGTTGATGTGAAGTGTTGGGTTGTTGTGAGGTGTTGCATTGTTGTGAGGTGCTCGGTTGCTGTGAGGTGTTGGGTTGTTGTAAGATGAAAGGCTGTTGCGAGGTGTTAGGTTGCTGTAAGGTGTTGGGTTGTTGTGAAGTGTTGGGTTGTTGTGAGGTGTTAGGTTGTTGTGAGGTGTTGCTTTGTTGTGAGGTGTTAGGTTGTTGTGAGGTGTTAGGTTGTTGCGAGGTGTTGGGTTGTTGTGAGGTCGTGGGTTGTTGTGAAGTGTTAGGTTGTTGTGAAGTGTTAGGTTGTTGTAAGATGCTCGGTTGCTGTGAAGTGTTGGGTTGTTGTGAGGTGTTGGGTTGCTGTGAGGCATTAAGTTGTTGTGCATTGTTGGGGTTTTGTGGGGCAAAAAGTTGTTGTGAGGTGTTGGATTGTTGTGAGGTGTTGTGAGGTGTTAGGTTGTTGTGAAGTGTTAGGTTGTTGTAAGGTGCTCGGTTGCTGTGAAATGCTGGGTTGTTGTGAGTGGTTAGGTTGTTGCAAGGTGTTTGGTTGTTGTGAGGTGTTAGGTTGTTGTGAAGTGTTAGATTGTTGGGAATTGGTAGGTTGTTGTAAGGTGTTCGGTAGCTGTGAAGTGTTAGGTTGTTGTGAAGTGTTGGGTTGTTGTAAGGTGCTCGGTTGTTGTGAAGTGTTGGGTTATGTGAGGTATTGGGTTGTTGTGTGGTGTTGGGTTGTTGTGAGGTGTTGCGTTGTTGTGAGGTGTTAGGTTGTTGTGAGGTGTTAGGTTCTTGCGAGATGTTGGGTTGTTGTGAAGTGTTAGGTTGTTGTGAGGTGTTGGGTTGTTGTGAGGTGTTAGGTTATTGTGAATTGTTAGGTTGTTGTAACGTGCTCAGTTGCTGTGAAGTGTTGGGTTGTTGTGAGGTGTTGGGTTGTTGTGAGGTCTTGGGTTGTTGTGAGGTGTTAGGTTGTTGTGAGGTATTGGGTTGTTGTGAGGTGTTGGGTTGTTGTGAGGCATAAAGTTGTTGTGAGGTGTTGGATTGTTGTGAGGTGTTAGGTTGTTGTGAGGTGTCGTAAGGCGTTAGGTTGTTGTGAAGCGTTAGGTTGTGGTAAGGTGTTCAGTTGCTGTGAAGTGTTGCGTTGTTGTGAGGTGTTAGGTTGTTGTGAGGTGTTAGGTTGTTGCGAGATGTTGGGTTGTTGTGAGGTGTTGTGTTGTTGTGAAGTGTTAGGTTGTTGTGAAGTGTTAGGTTGTTGTAAGGTGTTCATTTGTTGTGAAGTGTTGGGTTGTGAGGCGTTGGGCTGTTGTGAGGTGTTAGGTTGTTGTGAGGTGTAAGGTTGTCATGAGGTGTTAGGTTGTGAGGTGTTAGGTTGTTGTGAGGTGTTGGGGTGTTGTAAGTTGTTAGGTTGTTGTGAGGTGCTCGTTTGCTGTGAGGTGTTGGATTGTTGTGAGGTGTTCGGTTGTTTTGAGGTGTTAGGTTGTTGTGAAGTGTTGGGCTGTTATTAGGTGTTGGGTTGTTGTGAGGTGTTGGATTGTTGCGAGGTTTTGGGTTGATGTGAAGTGTTGGGTTGTTGTGAGGTGTTGCATTGTTGTGAGGTGCTCGGTTGCTGTGAGGTGTTGGGTTGTTGTAAGATGAAAGGCTGTTGCGAGGTGTTAGGTTGCTGTAAGGTGTTGGGTTGTTGTGAAGTGTTGGGTTGTTGTGAGGTGTTAGGTTGTTGTGAGGTGTTGCTTTGTTGTGAGGTGTTAGGTTGTTGTGAGGTGTTAGGTTGTTGCGAGGTGTTGGGTTGTTGTGAGGTTTTAGATTGTTGTGAGGTATTGGGTTTTTGTGAGGTATTGCTTTGTTGTGAAGTGTTAGGTTGTTGTGAAGTGTTAGGTTGTTGTGAAGTGTTAGATTGTTGTAAGGTGCTCGGTTTCTATGAAGTGGTTGGGTTGTTGTGAGCTGTTGGGTTGTTGTGAGGCATTAAGTTGTTGTGAGGTGTTGGGTTTTTAGGGCATTAAGTTGTTGTGAGGTGTTGGATTGTTGTGAGGTGTTAGGTTGTTGTGAAGTGTTAGGTTGTTGTAAGGTGCTCGGTTGCTGTGAAATGCTGGGTTGTTGTGAGGGGTTAGGTTGTTGCTAGGTGTTTGGTTGTTGTGAGGTGTTAGTTTGTTGTGCATTGTTAGGTTGTTGTGAATTGGTAGTTTGTTGTAAGGTGCTCGGTTGCTGTGAAGTGTTGGATTGTTGTGAGGTGTTAGGTTGTTGTGAGGTGTTAGGTTGTCGTGAGGTGTTAGGTTGTGAGGTGTTAGGTTGTTGTGAGGTGTTGGGGTGTTGTAAGTTGTTAGGTTGTTGTGAGGTGCTCGTTTGCTGTGAGGTGTTGGGTTGTTTTGAGGTGTTGGGTTGTTGTGAAGTGTTGGGTTGTTGTGAGGTGTTGCGTTGTTGTGAGGTGTTCAGTTGTTTTGAGGTGTTAGGTTGTTGTGAAGTGTTGGGCTGTTGTGAGGTGTTGGGTTGTTGCGAGGTGTTGGGTTGTTGCGAGGTTTTGGGTTGATGTGAAGTGTTGTGTTGTTGTGAGGTGTTGCATTGTTGTGAGTTGCTCGGTTGCTGTGAGGTGTTGGGTTGTTGTAAAATGTTAGGTTGTTGCGAGGTGTTAGGTTGCTGTAAGGTGTTGGGTTGTTGTGAAGTGTTGGGTTGTTGTGAGATGTTAGGTTGTTTTGAGGTGTTGGGTTGTTGTGAGGTGTTGCGTTGTTGTGAGGTGTAAGGTTGTTGTGAGGTGCTAGGTTGTTGCGAGGTGTTGGGTTGTTGTGAGGTTTTAGGTTGTTGTGAGATGTTGGGTTTTTGTGGGGCATTAAGTTGTTTGGAGCTGTTGGATTGTTGTGAGGTGTTGTGAGGTGTTATGTTGTTGTGAAGTGTTAGGTTGTTGTAAGGTGCTCGGTTGCTGTGAAATGCTGGGTTGTTGTGAGCGGTTAGGTTGCTGCAAGGTGTTTTGTTGTTGTGAGGTGTTAGTTTGTTGTGCAATGTTAGGTTGTTGTGAATTGGTAGTTTGTTGTAAGGTGCTCAGTTGCTGTGAAGTGTTGGGTTGTTGTGAGGTGTTGGGTTGTTGTGAGGTGTTAGGTTGTTGCGAGGTGTTAGGTTGTCGTGAGGTGTTAGGTTGTTGCGAGGTGTTGGGTTGTTGTGTGGTGTTGGGGTGTTGTAAGTTGTGAGGTTGTTGTGAGGTGCTCGTTTGCTGTGAGGTGTTAGGTTGTTCTGTGTTGTTGGGTTATTGTGAAGTGTTGGGCTGTTGTGAGGTGTTGCGTTGTTGTGAGGTGTTAGGTTGTTATGAGGTGCTCGGTTGCTGTGAGGTGTTGGGTTGTTGTGAGGTGTTGGGTTGTTGTGAGGGGTTAGGTTGTTGCGATGTGTTGGGTTGTTGTGAAGTGTTGGGTTGTTGTGAGGTGTTGCGTTGTTGTGAGGTGTTAGGTTGTTGCGAGGTGTTGGGTTGTTGTGAAGTGTTAGCTTGTTGTGAGGTGTTCGGTTGTTTTGAGGTGTTAGGTTGTTGTGAAGTGTTGGGCTGTTATTAGGTGTTGGGTTGTTGTGAGGTGTTGGATTGTTGCGAGGTTTTGGGTTGATGTGAAGTGTTGGGTTGTTGTGAGGTGTTGCATTGTTGTGAGGTGCTCGGTTGCTGTGAGGTGTTGGGTTGTTGTAAGATGAAAGGCTGTTGCGAGGTGTTAGGTTGCTGTAAGGTGTTGGGTTGTTGTGAAGTGTTGGGTTGTTGTGAGGTGTTAGGTTGTTGTGAGGTGTTGCTTTGTTGTGAGGTGTTAGGTTGTTGTGAGGTGTTAGGTTGTTGCGAGGTGTTGGGTTGTTGTGAGGTCGTGGGTTGTTGTGAAGTGTTAGGTTGTTGTGAAGTGTTAGGTTGTTGTAAGATGCTCGGTTGCTGTGAAGTGTTGGGTTGTTGTGAGGTGTTGGGTTGCTGTGAGGCATTAAGTTGTTGTGCATTGTTGGGGTTTTGTGGGGCAAAAAGTTGTTGTGAGGTGTTGGATTGTTGTGAGGTGTTGTGAGGTGTTAGGTTGTTGTGAAGTGTTAGGTTGTTGTAAGGTGCTCGGTTGCTGTGAAATGCTGGGTTGTTGTGAGTGGTTAGGTTGTTGCAAGGTGTTTGGTTGTTGTGAGGTGTTAGGTTGTTGTGAAGTGTTAGATTGTTGGGAATTGGTAGGTTGTTGTAAGGTGTTCGGTAGCTGTGAAGTGTTAGGTTGTTGTGAAGTGTTGGGTTGTTGTAAGGTGCTCGGTTGTTGTGAAGTGTTGGGTTATGTGAGGTATTGGGTTGTTGTGTGGTGTTGGGTTGTTGTGAGGTGTTGCGTTGTTGTGAGGTGTTAGGTTGTTGTGAGGTGTTAGGTTCTTGCGAGATGTTGGGTTGTTGTGAAGTGTTAGGTTGTTGTGAGGTGTTGGGTTGTTGTGAGGTGTTAGGTTATTGTGAATTGTTAGGTTGTTGTAACGTGCTCAGTTGCTGTGAAGTGTTGGGTTGTTGTGAGGTGTTGGGTTGTTGTGAGGTCTTGGGTTGTTGTGAGGTGTTAGGTTGTTGTGAGGTATTGGGTTGTTGTGAGGTGTTGGGTTGTTGTGAGGCATAAAGTTGTTGTGAGGTGTTGGATTGTTGTGAGGTGTTAGGTTGTTGTGAGGTGTCGTAAGGCGTTAGGTTGTTGTGAAGCGTTAGGTTGTGGTAAGGTGTTCAGTTGCTGTGAAGTGTTGCGTTGTTGTGAGGTGTTAGGTTGTTGTGAGGTGTTAGGTTGTTGCGAGATGTTGGGTTGTTGTGAGGTGTTGTGTTGTTGTGAAGTGTTAGGTTGTTGTGAAGTGTTAGGTTGTTGTAAGGTGTTCATTTGTTGTGAAGTGTTGGGTTGTGAGGCGTTGGGCTGTTGTGAGGTGTTAGGTTGTTGTGAGGTGTAAGGTTGTCATGAGGTGTTAGGTTGTGAGGTGTTAGGTTGTTGTGAGGTGTTGGGGTGTTGTAAGTTGTTAGGTTGTTGTGAGGTGCTCGTTTGCTGTGAGGTGTTGGATTGTTGTGAGGTGTTCGGTTGTTTTGAGGTGTTAGGTTGTTGTGAAGTGTTGGGCTGTTATTAGGTGTTGGGTTGTTGTGAGGTGTTGGATTGTTGCGAGGTTTTGGGTTGATGTGAAGTGTTGGGTTGTTGTGAGGTGTTGCATTGTTGTGAGGTGCTCGGTTGCTGTGAGGTGTTGGGTTGTTGTAAGATGAAAGGCTGTTGCGAGGTGTTAGGTTGCTGTAAGGTGTTGGGTTGTTGTGAAGTGTTGGGTTGTTGTGAGGTGTTAGGTTGTTGTGAGGTGTTGCTTTGTTGTGAGGTGTTAGGTTGTTGTGAGGTGTTAGGTTGTTGCGAGGTGTTGGGTTGTTGTGAGGTTTTAGATTGTTGTGAGGTATTGGGTTTTTGTGAGGTATTGCTTTGTTGTGAAGTGTTAGGTTGTTGTGAAGTGTTAGGTTGTTGTGAAGTGTTAGATTGTTGTAAGGTGCTCGGTTTCTATGAAGTGGTTGGGTTGTTGTGAGCTGTTGGGTTGTTGTGAGGCATTAAGTTGTTGTGAGGTGTTGGGTTTTTAGGGCATTAAGTTGTTGTGAGGTGTTGGATTGTTGTGAGGTGTTAGGTTGTTGTGAAGTGTTAGGTTGTTGTAAGGTGCTCGGTTGCTGTGAAATGCTGGGTTGTTGTGAGGGGTTAGGTTGTTGCTAGGTGTTTGGTTGTTGTGAGGTGTTAGTTTGTTGTGCATTGTTAGGTTGTTGTGAATTGGTAGTTTGTTGTAAGGTGCTCGGTTGCTGTGAAGTGTTGGATTGTTGTGAGGTGTTAGGTTGTTGTGAGGTGTTAGGTTGTCGTGAGGTGTTAGGTTGTGAGGTGTTAGGTTGTTGTGAGGTGTTGGGGTGTTGTAAGTTGTTAGGTTGTTGTGAGGTGCTCGTTTGCTGTGAGGTGTTGGGTTGTTTTGAGGTGTTGGGTTGTTGTGAAGTGTTGGGTTGTTGTGAGGTGTTGCGTTGTTGTGAGGTGTTCAGTTGTTTTGAGGTGTTAGGTTGTTGTGAAGTGTTGGGCTGTTGTGAGGTGTTGGGTTGTTGCGAGGTGTTGGGTTGTTGCGAGGTTTTGGGTTGATGTGAAGTGTTGTGTTGTTGTGAGGTGTTGCATTGTTGTGAGTTGCTCGGTTGCTGTGAGGTGTTGGGTTGTTGTAAAATGTTAGGTTGTTGCGAGGTGTTAGGTTGCTGTAAGGTGTTGGGTTGTTGTGAAGTGTTGGGTTGTTGTGAGATGTTAGGTTGTTTTGAGGTGTTGGGTTGTTGTGAGGTGTTGCGTTGTTGTGAGGTGTAAGGTTGTTGTGAGGTGCTAGGTTGTTGCGAGGTGTTGGGTTGTTGTGAGGTTTTAGGTTGTTGTGAGATGTTGGGTTTTTGTGGGGCATTAAGTTGTTTGGAGCTGTTGGATTGTTGTGAGGTGTTGTGAGGTGTTATGTTGTTGTGAAGTGTTAGGTTGTTGTAAGGTGCTCGGTTGCTGTGAAATGCTGGGTTGTTGTGAGCGGTTAGGTTGCTGCAAGGTGTTTTGTTGTTGTGAGGTGTTAGTTTGTTGTGCAATGTTAGGTTGTTGTGAATTGGTAGTTTGTTGTAAGGTGCTCAGTTGCTGTGAAGTGTTGGGTTGTTGTGAGGTGTTGGGTTGTTGTGAGGTGTTAGGTTGTTGCGAGGTGTTAGGTTGTCGTGAGGTGTTAGGTTGTTGCGAGGTGTTGGGTTGTTGTGTGGTGTTGGGGTGTTGTAAGTTGTGAGGTTGTTGTGAGGTGCTCGTTTGCTGTGAGGTGTTAGGTTGTTCTGTGTTGTTGGGTTATTGTGAAGTGTTGGGCTGTTGTGAGGTGTTGCGTTGTTGTGAGGTGTTAGGTTGTTATGAGGTGCTCGGTTGCTGTGAGGTGTTGGGTTGTTGTGAGGTGTTGGGTTGTTGTGAGGGGTTAGGTTGTTGCGATGTGTTGGGTTGTTGTGAAGTGTTGGGTTGTTGTGAGGTGTTGCGTTGTTGTGAGGTGTTAGGTTGTTGCGAGGTGTTGGGTTGTTGTGAAGTGTTAGCTTGTTGTGAGGTGTTCGGTTGTTTTGAGGTGTTAGGTTGTTGTGAAGTGTTGGGCTGTTATTAGGTGTTGGGTTGTTGTGAGGTGTTGGATTGTTGCGAGGTTTTGGGTTGATGTGAAGTGTTGGGTTGTTGTGAGGTGTTGCATTGTTGTGAGGTGCTCGGTTGCTGTGAGGTGTTGGGTTGTTGTAAGATGAAAGGCTGTTGCGAGGTGTTAGGTTGCTGTAAGGTGTTGGGTTGTTGTGAAGTGTTGGGTTGTTGTGAGGTGTTAGGTTGTTGTGAGGTGTTGCTTTGTTGTGAGGTGTTAGGTTGTTGTGAGGTGTTAGGTTGTTGCGAGGTGTTGGGTTGTTGTGAGGTCGTGGGTTGTTGTGAAGTGTTAGGTTGTTGTGAAGTGTTAGGTTGTTGTAAGATGCTCGGTTGCTGTGAAGTGTTGGGTTGTTGTGAGGTGTTGGGTTGCTGTGAGGCATTAAGTTGTTGTGCATTGTTGGGGTTTTGTGGGGCAAAAAGTTGTTGTGAGGTGTTGGATTGTTGTGAGGTGTTGTGAGGTGTTAGGTTGTTGTGAAGTGTTAGGTTGTTGTAAGGTGCTCGGTTGCTGTGAAATGCTGGGTTGTTGTGAGTGGTTAGGTTGTTGCAAGGTGTTTGGTTGTTGTGAGGTGTTAGGTTGTTGTGAAGTGTTAGATTGTTGGGAATTGGTAGGTTGTTGTAAGGTGTTCGGTAGCTGTGAAGTGTTAGGTTGTTGTGAAGTGTTGGGTTGTTGTAAGGTGCTCGGTTGTTGTGAAGTGTTGGGTTATGTGAGGTATTGGGTTGTTGTGTGGTGTTGGGTTGTTGTGAGGTGTTGCGTTGTTGTGAGGTGTTAGGTTGTTGTGAGGTGTTAGGTTCTTGCGAGATGTTGGGTTGTTGTGAAGTGTTAGGTTGTTGTGAGGTGTTGGGTTGTTGTGAGGTGTTAGGTTATTGTGAATTGTTAGGTTGTTGTAACGTGCTCAGTTGCTGTGAAGTGTTGGGTTGTTGTGAGGTGTTGGGTTGTTGTGAGGTCTTGGGTTGTTGTGAGGTGTTAGGTTGTTGTGAGGTATTGGGTTGTTGTGAGGTGTTGGGTTGTTGTGAGGCATAAAGTTGTTGTGAGGTGTTGGATTGTTGTGAGGTGTTAGGTTGTTGTGAGGTGTCGTAAGGCGTTAGGTTGTTGTGAAGCGTTAGGTTGTGGTAAGGTGTTCAGTTGCTGTGAAGTGTTGCGTTGTTGTGAGGTGTTAGGTTGTTGTGAGGTGTTAGGTTGTTGCGAGATGTTGGGTTGTTGTGAGGTGTTGTGTTGTTGTGAAGTGTTAGGTTGTTGTGAAGTGTTAGGTTGTTGTAAGGTGTTCATTTGTTGTGAAGTGTTGGGTTGTGAGGCGTTGGGCTGTTGTGAGGTGTTAGGTTGTTGTGAGGTGTAAGGTTGTCATGAGGTGTTAGGTTGTGAGGTGTTAGGTTGTTGTGAGGTGTTGGGGTGTTGTAAGTTGTTAGGTTGTTGTGAGGTGCTCGTTTGCTGTGAGGTGTTGGATTGTTGTGAGGTGTTCGGTTGTTTTGAGGTGTTAGGTTGTTGTGAAGTGTTGGGCTGTTATTAGGTGTTGGGTTGTTGTGAGGTGTTGGATTGTTGCGAGGTTTTGGGTTGATGTGAAGTGTTGGGTTGTTGTGAGGTGTTGCATTGTTGTGAGGTGCTCGGTTGCTGTGAGGTGTTGGGTTGTTGTAAGATGAAAGGCTGTTGCGAGGTGTTAGGTTGCTGTAAGGTGTTGGGTTGTTGTGAAGTGTTGGGTTGTTGTGAGGTGTTAGGTTGTTGTGAGGTGTTGCTTTGTTGTGAGGTGTTAGGTTGTTGTGAGGTGTTAGGTTGTTGCGAGGTGTTGGGTTGTTGTGAGGTTTTAGATTGTTGTGAGGTATTGGGTTTTTGTGAGGTATTGCTTTGTTGTGAAGTGTTAGGTTGTTGTGAAGTGTTAGGTTGTTGTGAAGTGTTAGATTGTTGTAAGGTGCTCGGTTTCTATGAAGTGGTTGGGTTGTTGTGAGCTGTTGGGTTGTTGTGAGGCATTAAGTTGTTGTGAGGTGTTGGGTTTTTAGGGCATTAAGTTGTTGTGAGGTGTTGGATTGTTGTGAGGTGTTAGGTTGTTGTGAAGTGTTAGGTTGTTGTAAGGTGCTCGGTTGCTGTGAAATGCTGGGTTGTTGTGAGGGGTTAGGTTGTTGCTAGGTGTTTGGTTGTTGTGAGGTGTTAGTTTGTTGTGCATTGTTAGGTTGTTGTGAATTGGTAGTTTGTTGTAAGGTGCTCGGTTGCTGTGAAGTGTTGGATTGTTGTGAGGTGTTAGGTTGTTGTGAGGTGTTAGGTTGTCGTGAGGTGTTAGGTTGTGAGGTGTTAGGTTGTTGTGAGGTGTTGGGGTGTTGTAAGTTGTTAGGTTGTTGTGAGGTGCTCGTTTGCTGTGAGGTGTTGGGTTGTTTTGAGGTGTTGGGTTGTTGTGAAGTGTTGGGTTGTTGTGAGGTGTTGCGTTGTTGTGAGGTGTTCAGTTGTTTTGAGGTGTTAGGTTGTTGTGAAGTGTTGGGCTGTTGTGAGGTGTTGGGTTGTTGCGAGGTGTTGGGTTGTTGCGAGGTTTTGGGTTGATGTGAAGTGTTGTGTTGTTGTGAGGTGTTGCATTGTTGTGAGTTGCTCGGTTGCTGTGAGGTGTTGGGTTGTTGTAAAATGTTAGGTTGTTGCGAGGTGTTAGGTTGCTGTAAGGTGTTGGGTTGTTGTGAAGTGTTGGGTTGTTGTGAGATGTTAGGTTGTTTTGAGGTGTTGGGTTGTTGTGAGGTGTTGCGTTGTTGTGAGGTGTAAGGTTGTTGTGAGGTGCTAGGTTGTTGCGAGGTGTTGGGTTGTTGTGAGGTTTTAGGTTGTTGTGAGATGTTGGGTTTTTGTGGGGCATTAAGTTGTTTGGAGCTGTTGGATTGTTGTGAGGTGTTGTGAGGTGTTATGTTGTTGTGAAGTGTTAGGTTGTTGTAAGGTGCTCGGTTGCTGTGAAATGCTGGGTTGTTGTGAGCGGTTAGGTTGCTGCAAGGTGTTTTGTTGTTGTGAGGTGTTAGTTTGTTGTGCAATGTTAGGTTGTTGTGAATTGGTAGTTTGTTGTAAGGTGCTCAGTTGCTGTGAAGTGTTGGGTTGTTGTGAGGTGTTGGGTTGTTGTGAGGTGTTAGGTTGTTGCGAGGTGTTAGGTTGTCGTGAGGTGTTAGGTTGTTGCGAGGTGTTGGGTTGTTGTGTGGTGTTGGGGTGTTGTAAGTTGTGAGGTTGTTGTGAGGTGCTCGTTTGCTGTGAGGTGTTAGGTTGTTCTGTGTTGTTGGGTTATTGTGAAGTGTTGGGCTGTTGTGAGGTGTTGCGTTGTTGTGAGGTGTTAGGTTGTTATGAGGTGCTCGGTTGCTGTGAGGTGTTGGGTTGTTGTGAGGTGTTGGGTTGTTGTGAGGGGTTAGGTTGTTGCGATGTGTTGGGTTGTTGTGAAGTGTTGGGTTGTTGTGAGGTGTTGCGTTGTTGTGAGGTGTTAGGTTGTTGTGAGGTGTTAGGTTGTTGCGAGGTGTTGGGTTGTTGTGAAGTGTTAGCTTGTTGTGAGGTGTTCGGTTGTTTTGAGGTGTTAGGTTGTTGTGAAGTGTTGGGCTGTTATTAGGTGTTGGGTTGTTGTGAGGTGTTGGATTGTTGCGAGGTTTTGGGTTGATGTGAAGTGTTGGGTTGTTGTGAGGTGTTGCATTGTTGTGAGGTGCTCGGTTGCTGTGAGGTGTTGGGTTGTTGTAAGATGAAAGGCTGTTGCGAGGTGTTAGGTTGCTGTAAGGTGTTGGGTTGTTGTGAAGTGTTGGGTTGTTGTGAGGTGTTAGGTTGTTGTGAGGTGTTGCTTTGTTGTGAGGTGTTAGGTTGTTGTGAGGTGTTAGGTTGTTGCGAGGTGTTGGGTTGTTGTGAGGTCGTGGGTTGTTGTGAAGTGTTAGGTTGTTGTGAAGTGTTAGGTTGTTGTAAGATGCTCGGTTGCTGTGAAGTGTTGGGTTGTTGTGAGGTGTTGGGTTGCTGTGAGGCATTAAGTTGTTGTGCATTGTTGGGGTTTTGTGGGGCAAAAAGTTGTTGTGAGGTGTTGGATTGTTGTGAGGTGTTGTGAGGTGTTAGGTTGTTGTGAAGTGTTAGGTTGTTGTAAGGTGCTCGGTTGCTGTGAAATGCTGGGTTGTTGTGAGTGGTTAGGTTGTTGCAAGGTGTTTGGTTGTTGTGAGGTGTTAGGTTGTTGTGAAGTGTTAGATTGTTGGGAATTGGTAGGTTGTTGTAAGGTGTTCGGTAGCTGTGAAGTGTTAGGTTGTTGTGAAGTGTTGGGTTGTTGTAAGGTGCTCGGTTGTTGTGAAGTGTTGGGTTATGTGAGGTATTGGGTTGTTGTGTGGTGTTGGGTTGTTGTGAGGTGTTGCGTTGTTGTGAGGTGTTAGGTTGTTGTGAGGTGTTAGGTTCTTGCGAGATGTTGGGTTGTTGTGAAGTGTTAGGTTGTTGTGAGGTGTTGGGTTGTTGTGAGGTGTTAGGTTATTGTGAATTGTTAGGTTGTTGTAACGTGCTCAGTTGCTGTGAAGTGTTGGGTTGTTGTGAGGTGTTGGGTTGTTGTGAGGTCTTGGGTTGTTGTGAGGTGTTAGGTTGTTGTGAGGTATTGGGTTGTTGTGAGGTGTTGGGTTGTTGTGAGGCATAAAGTTGTTGTGAGGTGTTGGATTGTTGTGAGGTGTTAGGTTGTTGTGAGGTGTCGTAAGGCGTTAGGTTGTTGTGAAGCGTTAGGTTGTGGTAAGGTGTTCAGTTGCTGTGAAGTGTTGCGTTGTTGTGAGGTGTTAGGTTGTTGTGAGGTGTTAGGTTGTTGCGAGATGTTGGGTTGTTGTGAGGTGTTGTGTTGTTGTGAAGTGTTAGGTTGTTGTGAAGTGTTAGGTTGTTGTAAGGTGTTCATTTGTTGTGAAGTGTTGGGTTGTGAGGCGTTGGGCTGTTGTGAGGTGTTAGGTTGTTGTGAGGTATTGGGTTGTTGTAAGGTGTTGGGTTGTTGTGAGGTGTTGGGTTGTTGTGAGGTGTTGCGTTGGTGTGAGATGTTAGGTTGTTGTGAGGTGTTAGGTTGTTGCGGGATGTTGGGTTGTTGTGAAGTGTTGGGTTGTTGTGAAGTGTTAGGTTGTTGTGAAGTGTTAGGTTGTTGTAAGGTGCTCGGTTGTTGTGAAGTGTTGGGTTATTGTGAGGCGTTGGGCTGTTGTGAGGTGTTAGGTTGTTGTGAGGTATTGGGTTGTTGTAAGGTGATAGGTTCTTGCGAGGTGTTGGGTTGTTGAGAGGTGTTATGTTTTTGTGAGGTGTTAGGCTGTTGTGAGGTGTTAGGTTGTTGTGAAGTGTTGGGTTGTTGTGAGGTGTTGCGTTGTTGTGAGGTGTTAGGTCGTTGCGAGATGTTGGGTTGTGAAGTGTTAGGTTGTTGTGAAGTGTTAGGTTGTTGTAAGGTGCTCGGTTGCTGTGAAGTGTTGGATTGTTGTGAGGTGTTAGGTTGTTGTCAGGTGTAAGGTTGTCATGAGGTGTTAGGTTGTGAGGTGTTAGGTTGTTGTGAGGTGTTGGGGTGTTGTAAGTTGTTAGGTTGTTGTGAGGTGCTCGTTTGCTGTGAGGTGTTGGATTGTTGTGAGGTGTTCGGTTGTTTTGAGGTGTTAGGTTGTTGTGAAGTGTTGGGCTGTTATTAGGTGTTGGGTTGTTGTGAGGTGTTGGATTGTTGCGAGGTTTTGGGTTGATGTGAAGTGTTGGGTTGTTGTGAGGTGTTGCATTGTTGTGAGGTGCTCGGTTGCTGTGAGGTGTTGGGTTGTTGTAAGATGAAAGGCTGTTGCGAGGTGTTAGGTTGCTGTAAGGTGTTGGGTTGTTGTGAAGTGTTGGGTTGTTGTGAGGTGTTAGGTTGTTGTGAGGTGTTGCTTTGTTGTGAGGTGTTAGGTTGTTGTGAGGTGTTAGGTTGTTGCGAGGTGTTGGGTTGTTGTGAGGTTTTAGATTGTTGTGAGGTATTGGGTTTTTGTGAGGTATTGCTTTGTTGTGAAGTGTTAGGTTGTTGTGAAGTGTTAGGTTGTTGTGAAGTGTTAGATTGTTGTAAGGTGCTCGGTTTCTATGAAGTGGTTGGGTTGTTGTGAGCTGTTGGGTTGTTGTGAGGCATTAAGTTGTTGTGAGGTGTTGGGTTTTTAGGGCATTAAGTTGTTGTGAGGTGTTGGATTGTTGTGAGGTGTTAGGTTGTTGTGAAGTGTTAGGTTGTTGTAAGGTGCTCGGTTGCTGTGAAATGCTGGGTTGTTGTGAGGGGTTAGGTTGTTGCTAGGTGTTTGGTTGTTGTGAGGTGTTAGTTTGTGTGCATTGTTAGGTTGTTGTGAATTGGTAGTTTGTTGTAAGGTGCTCGGTTGCTGTGAAGTGTTGGATTGTTGTGAGGTGTTAGGTTGTTGTGAGGTGTTAGGTTGTCGTGAGGTGTTAGGTTGTGAGGTGTTAGGTTGTTGTGAGGTGCTCGTTTGCTGTGAGGTGTTGGGTTGTTTTGAGGTGTTGGGTTGTTGTGAAGTGTTGGGTTGTTGTGAGGTGTTGCGTTGTTGTGAGGTGTTCAGTTGTTTTGAGGTGTTAGGTTGTTGTGAAGTGTTGGGCTGTTGTGAGGTGTTGGGTTGTTGTGAGGTGTTGGGTTGTTGCGAGGTTTTGGGTTGATGTGAAGTGTTGTGTTGTTGTGAGGTGTTGCATTGTTGTGAGTTGCTCGGTTGCTGTGAGGTGTTGGGTTGTTGTGAAGTGTTGGGTTGTTGTGAGATGTTAGGTTGTTTTGAGGTGTTGGGTTGTTGTGAGGTGTTGCGTTGTTGTGAGGTGTAAGGTTGTTGTGAGGTGCTAGGTTGTTGCGAGGTGTTGGGTTGTTGTGAGGTTTTAGGTTGTTGTGAGATGTTGGGTTTTTGTGGGGCATTAAGTTGTTTGGAGCTGTTGGATTGTTGTGAGGTGTTGTGAGGTGTTATGTTGTTGTGAAGTGTTAGGTTGTTGTAAGGTGCTCGGTTGCTGTGAAATGCTGGGTTGTTGTGAGCGGTTAGGTTGCTGCAAGGTGTTTTGTTGTTGTGAGGTGTTAGTTTGTTGTGCAATGTTAGGTTGTTGTGAATTGGTAGTTTGTTGTAAGGTGCTCAGTTGCTGTGAAGTGTTGGGTTGTTGTGAGGTGTTGGGTTGTTGTGAGGTGTTAGGTTGTTGCGAGGTGTTAGGTTGTCGTGAGGTGTTAGGTTGTTGCGAGGTGTTGGGTTGTTGTGAGGTGTTGGGGTGTTGTAAGTTGTGAGGTTGTTGTGAGGTGCTCGTTTGCTGTGAGGTGTTAGGTTGTTCTGTGTTGTTGGGTTATTGTGAAGTGTTGGGCTGTTGTGAGGTGTTGCGTTGTTGTGAGGTGTTAGGTTGTTATGAGGTGCTCGGTTGCTGTGAGGTGTTGGGTTGTTGTGAGGTGTTGGGTTGTTGTGAGGGGTTAGGTTGTTGCGATGTGTTGGGTTGTTGTGAAGTGTTGGGTTGTTGTGAGGTGTTGCGTTGTTGTGAGGTGTTAGGTTGTTGTGAGGTGTTAGGTTGTTGCGAGGTGTTGGGTTGTTGTGAAGTGTTAGCTTGTTGTGAGGTGTTAGGTTGTTTTGAGGTGTTGGGTTGTTGTGAAGTGTTGGGTTGTTGTGAGGTGTTGCGTTGTTGTGAGGTGCTCGGTTGCTGTAAGGTTTTGGGTTGTTGTAAGGTGTAGGTTGTTGCGAGGTGTTGGGTTGTTGTGAGGTCTTAGGTTGTTGTGAGGTGTTGCATTGTTGTGAGCTGTTGGGTTGTTGTGAGGCATTAAGTTGTTGTGAGTTGTTGGGTTTTTGTGGGGTATTAAGTTGTTGTGAGGTGTTGGGTTGTTGTGAGGTGCTGTGAGGTGTTAGGTTGTTGTGAAGTGTTAGGTTGTTGTAAGGTGCTCGGTTGCTGTGAAATGCTGGCTGGTTGTGAGGGGTTAGGTTGTTGCAAGGTGTTTGGTTGTTGTGAGGTGTTAGTTTGTTGTGCATTGTTAGGTTGGTGTGAATTGGTAGTTTGTTGTAAGGTGCTCGGTTGCTGTGAAGTGTTGGATTGTTGTGAGGTGTTAGGTTGTTGTGAGGTGTTAGGTTGTCATGAGGTGTTAGGTTGTTGTGAGGTGTTGGGGTGTTGTAAGTTGTTAGGTTGTTGTGAGGTGCTCGTTTGCTGTGAGGTGTTGGGTTGTTGTGAAGTGTTGGGCTGTTGTGAGGTGTTGGGTTGTTGTGAGGTGATGGGTTGTTGCGAGGTTTTGGGTTGATGTGAAGTGTTGGGTTGTTGTGAGGTGTTGCATTGTTGTGAGGTGCTCGGTTGCTGTGAGGTGTTGGGTTGTAAAATGTTAGGTTGTTGCGAGGTGTTAGGTTGCTGTAAGGTGTTGGCTTGTTGTGAAGTGTTGGGTTGCTGTGAGGAGTTAGGTTGTTTTGAGGTGTTGGGTTGCTGTGAGGTGTTGCGTTGTTGTGAGGTGTAAGGTTGTTGCTAGGTGTTGGGTTGTTGTGAGGTGTTGGGTTGTTGTGAGGGCGTTGGGCTGTTGTGAAGCTTTCGTTGTTGTGAGGCGTTGGGTTGCTGTGAGGTGTTGGGTTGTTGTGAGGTGTTACGTTATTGTGAATTGTTAGGTTGTTGTAAGGTGCTCAGTTGCTGTGAGTTGTTGGGTTGTTGTGAGATGTTGGGTTGTTGTGAAATGTTGGGTTGTTGTGAGGTGTTAGGTTGTTGTGAGGAGTTGGGTTGTTGTGAGGTTTTGCGGTGATGTGAGGTATTATCGTTGTTGTGAGGTGTTAGGTTGTCACGAGCTGTTAGGTTGTTGTGAAGTGTTTGGTTGTTGTAAGGTGCTCAGTTGCTTTAAATTGTTGGGTTGTTGTGAGGTGTTAGGTTGTTGTGAGGTGTTGGGTTGTTGTGAGGTGTTAGGTTGTTGTGAGGTGTTAGGTTGTTGTGAGGTGTTACGTTGTTGTGAAGTGTTGGGTTGTGAGGTTTTGCGTTGTTGTGAGGTGTTATCGTTGTTGTGAGGTGTTAGTTTGTTGCGAGGTGTTAGCTGGTTGTGAAGTGTTGGGTTGTTCTGAGGTGCTGTGAGGTGTTAGGTTATTGTGAAGTATTAGGTTGTTGTAAGGTGCTCAGTTGCTGTGAATTGTTGGGTTGTTGCGAAGGGTTGGATTGTTGTGAGGTGTTGGGTTGTTGTGAGGTGTTAGGTTGTTGTGAAGTGTTAGGTTGTTGTAAGGTGCTCTGTTGCTGTTAAGTGTTGGGTTGCTGTGAGGTGTTGGGTTGTTGTGAGGTGTTGGGTTGTTGTGAGGTGTTGTGAAGTGTTAGGTTATTGTGAAGTGTTAGGTTGTTGTAAGGTGCTCGGTTGCTGTGAAATGCTGGGCTGTTGTGAGGGGTTAGGTTGTTGCGAGGTGTTTGGTTGGTGTGAGGTGTTAGGTTGTTGTGAAGTGTTGCGTTGTTGTGAGGTGTTAGGTTGTTGTGAGGTGTTAGGTTGTTGTGAGGTGTTAGGTTGTTTTGAGGTGTTAGGTTGTTGTGAGGTGTTGGGTTGTTGTGAGGTGTTGGGTTGTTGTGTGGCATTAAGTTGTTGTGTGGTGTTAGCTTGTTGTGAGGTCTTGGGTTGTTGTGTGGCATTAAGTTGTTGTGTGGTGTTAGCTTGTTGTAAGGTGTTGGGTTGTTGTGAGGGGTTGGGTTGTTGTGAGGTGTTGGGTTGTTGTGAGGTGTTAGGTTGTTGTGAGGTATTGGGTTGTTGTGAGTTGTTGGGTTGTTGTGAGGTTTTGGGTTGATGTGAAGTGTTGGGTTGTTGTGAGGTGTTGCATTGTTGTGAGGTGCTCGGTTGCTGTGAGGTGTTGGGTTGTTGTAAAATGTTAGGTTGTTGCGAGGTGTTAGGTTGCTGTAAGGTGTTGGCTTGTTGTGAAGTGTTGGGTTGTTGTGAGGTGTTAGGTTGTTGCTAGGTGTTGGGTTGTTGTGAGGTGTTGGGTTGTTGTGAGGGCGTTGGGCTGTTGTGAAGCTTTCGTTGTTGTGAGGCGTTGGGTTGCTGTGAGGTGTTGGGTTGTTGTGAGGTGTTACGTTATTGTGAATTGTTAGGTTGTTGTAAGGTGCTCAGTTGCTGTGAGTTGTTGGGTTGTTGTGAGATGTTGGGTTGTTGTGAGGTGTTAGGTTGTTGTGAGGAGTTGGGTTGTTGTGAGGTTTTGCGGTGATGTGAGGTATTATCGTTGTTTTGAGGTGTTAGGTTGTTACGAGCTGTTAGGTTGTTGTGAAGTGTTTGGTTGTTGTAAGGTGCTCAGTTGCTTTAAATTGTTGGGTTGTTGTGAGGTGTTAGGTTGTTGCGAGGTGTTGGGTTGTTGTGAGGTGTTAGGTTGTTGTGAGGTGTTAGGTTGTTGTGAGGTGTTACGTTGTTGTGAAGTGTTGGGTTGTGAGGTTTTGCGTTGTTGTGAGGTGTTATCGTTGTTGTGAGGTGTTAGTTTGTTGCGAGGTGTTAGGTTGTTGTGAAGTGTTGGGTTGTTCTGAGGTGCTGTGAGGTGTTAGGTTATTGTGAAGTATTAGGTTGTTGTAAGGTGCTCAGTTGCTGTGAATTGTTGGGTTGTTGTGAAGGGTTGGGTTATTGTGAGGGTTTGGGTTGTTGTGAGGTGTTAGGTTGTTGTGAAGTGTTAGGTTGTTGTAAGGTGCTCGGTTGCTGTTAAGTGTTGGGTTGCTGTGAGGTGTTGGGTTGTTGTGAGGTGTTGGGTTGTTGTGAGGTGTTGTGAAGTGTTAGGTTATTGTGAAGTGTTAGGTTGTTGTAAGGTGCTCGGTTGCTGTGAAATGCTGGGCTGTTGTGAGGGATTAGGTTGTTGCGAGGTGTTTGGTTGGTGTGAGGTGTTAGGTTGTTGTGAAGTGTTGCGTTGTTGTGAGGTGTTAGGTTGTTGTGAGGTGTTAGGTTGTTGTGAGGTGTTAGGTTGTTTTGAGGTGTTAGGTTGTTGTGAGGTGTTGGGTTGTTGTGAGGTGTTGGGTTGTTGTGTGGCATTAAGTTGTTGTGTGGTGTTAGCTTGTTGTGAGGTCTTGGGTTGTTGTGTGGCATTAAGTTGTTGTGTGGTGTTAGCTTGTTGTAAGGTGTTGGGTTGTTGTGAGGGGTTGGGTTGTTGTGAGGTGTTGGGTTGTTGTGAGGTGTTAGGTTGTTGTGAGGTATTGGGTTGTTGTGAGTTGTTGGGTTGTTGTGAGGTTTTGGGTTGATGTGAAGTGTTGGGTTGTTGTGAGGTGTTGCATTGTTGTGAGGTGCTCGGTTGCTGTGAGGTGTTGGGTTGTTGTAAAATGTTAGGTTGTTGCGAGGTGTTAGGTTGCTGTAAGGTGTTGGCTTGTTGTGAAGTGTTGGGTTGTTGTGAGGTGTTAGGTTGTTTTGAGGTGTTGGGTTGTTGTGAGGTGTTGCGTTGTTGTGAGGTGTAAGGTTGTTGCTAGGTGTTGGGTTGTTGTGAGGTGTTGGGTTGTTGTGAGGGCGTTGGGCTGTTGTGAAGCTTTCGTTGTTGTGAGGCGTTGGGTTGCTGTGAGGTGTTGGGTTGTTGTGAGGTGTTACGTTATTGTGAATTGTTAGGTTGTTGTAAGGTGCTCAGTTGCTGTGAGTTGTTGGGTTGTTGTGAGATGTTGGGTTGTTGTGAGGTGTTAGGTTGTTGTGAGGAGTTGGGTTGTTGTGAGGTTTTGCGGTGATGTGAGGTATTATCGTTGTTGTGAGGTGTTAGGTTGTTACGAGCTGTTAGGTTGTTGTGAAGTGTTTGGTTGTTGTAAGGTGCTCAGTTGCTTTAAATTGTTGGGTTGTTGTGAGGTGTTAGGTTGTTGCGAGGTGTTGGGTTGTTGTGAGGTGTTAGGTTGTTGTGAGGTGTTAGGTTGTTGTGAGGTGTTACGTTGTTGTGAAGTGTTGGGTTGTGAGGTTTTGCGTTGTTGTGAGGTGTTATCGTTGTTGTGAGGTGTTAGTTTGTTGCGAGGTGTTAGGTTGTTGTGAAGTGTTGGGTTGTTCTGAGGTGCTGTGAGGTGTTAGGTTATTGTGAAGTATTAGGTTGTTGTAAGGTGCTCAGTTGCTGTGAATTGTTGGGTTGTTGTGAAGGTTGGGTTATTGTGAGGGTTTGGGTTGTTGTGAGGTGTTAGGTTGTTGTGAAATGTTAGGTTGTTGTAAGGTGCTCGGTTGCTGTTAAGTGTTGGGTTGCTGTGAGGTGTTGGGTTGTTGTGAGGTGTTGGGTTGTTGTGAGGTGTTGTGAAGTGTTAGGTTATTGTGAAGTGTTAGGTTGTTGTAAGGTGCTCGGTTGCTGTGAAATGCTGGGCTGTTGTGAGGGATTAGGTTGTTGCGAGGTGTTTGGTTGGTGTGAGGTGTTAGGTTGTTGTGAAGTGTTGCGTTGTTGTGAGGTGTTAGGTTGTTGTGAGGTGTTAGGTTGTTGTGAGGTGTTAGGTTGTTTTGAGGTGTTAGGTTGTTGTGAGGTGTTGGGTTGTTGTGAGGTGTTGGGTTGTTGTGTGGCATTAAGTTGTTGTGTGGTGTTAGCTTGTTGTGAGGTCTTGGGTTGTTGTGTGGCATTAAGTTGTTGTGTGGTGTTAGCTTGTTGTAAGGTGTTGGGTTGTTGTGAGGGGTTGGGTTGTTGTGAGGTGTTGGGTTGTTGTGAGGTGTTAGGTTGTTGTGAGGTATTGGGTTGTTGTGAGTTGTTGGGTTGTTGTGAGGTTTTGGGTTGATGTGAAGTGTTGGGTTGTTGTGAGGTGTTGCATTGTTGTGAGGTGCTCGGTTGCTGTGAGGTGTTGGGTTGTTGTAAAATGTTAGGTTGTTGTGAGGTGTTAGGTTGCTGTAAGGTGTTGGCTTGTTGTGAAGTGTTGGGTTGTTGTGAGGTGTTAGGTTGTTTTGAGGTGTTGGGTTGTTGTGAGTTGTTGCGTTGTTGCGAGGTGTTGGGTTGTTGTGAGGTGTTAGGTTGTTGTGAGGTGTTAGGTTGTTGTGAGGTGTTACGTTGTTGTGAAGTGTTGGGTTGTGAGGTTTTGCGTTGTTGTGAGGTGTTATCGTTGTTGTGAGGTGTTAGTTTGTTGCGAGGTGTTAGGTTGTTGTGAAGTGTTGGGTTGTTCTGAGGTGCTGTGAGGTGTTAGGTTATTGTGAAGTATTAGGTTGTTGTAAGGTGCTCAGTTGCTGTGAATTGTTGGGTTGTTGTGAAGGGTTGGGTTATTGTGAGGGTTTGGGTTGTTGTGAGGTGTTAGGTTGTTGTGAAATGTTAGGTTGTTGTAAGGTGCTCGGTTGCTGTTAAGTGTTGGGTTGCTGTGAGGTGTTGGGTTGTTGTGAGGTGTTGGGTTGTTGTGAGGTGTTGTGAAGTGTTAGGTTATTGTGAAGTGTTAGGTTGTTGTAAGGTGCTCGGTTGCTGTGAAATGCTGGGCTGTTGTGAGGGGTTGGGTTGCTGTGAGGTGTTGGGTTGTTGTGAGGTGTTAGGTTATTGTGAATTGTTAGGTTGTTGCGAGGTGTTGGTTTGTTGTGAGGTGTTGGGTTGTTTTGAGGTGTTGGGCTGTTGTGAAGTGTTGGTTGTTGTGAGGCGTTGGGCTGTTGTGAAGCGTTGGTTGTTGTGAGGCGTTGGGTTGCTGTGAGGTGTTAGGTTGTTCTGAGGTATTGGGTTGTTGTGAGGCATTAAGTTGTTGTGAAGTGTTAGGTTGTTGTGAAGTGCTCGGTTGCTGTGAAGTTTTGGGTTGTTCTGAGGTCTTGGGTTGTCGTGAGCTGTTTGGTTGTTTTGAGAATTAAGTTGTTGTGAGGTGTTGGGTTTTTGTGGGGCATTAAGCTTTTGTGAGATGTTGGGTTGTTGTGAGGTGCTGTGAGGTGTTAGGTTATTGTGAAGTATTAGGTTGTTGTAAGGTGCTCGGTTGCTGTGAAGTGTTGGGTTGCTGTGAGGTGTTGGGTTGTTGTGAGGTGTTAGGTTGTTGTGAGGTGTTAGGTTGTCGTGAGGTGTTAGGTTGTTGTGAGGTGCTCGTTTGCTGTGAGGTGTTGGGTTGTTGTGAGGTGTTAGGTTGTTGTGAGGCGTTGGGTTGTTGTGAAGTGTTGGGTTGTTGTGAGGTGTTTCGTTGTTGTGAGGTGTTAGGTTGTTGTGAGGTGTTAAGTTGTTGCGAGGTGTTGGGTTGTTGTGAAGTGTTAGCTTGTTGTGAGGTGTTAGGTTGTTTTGAGGTGTGTTATTGTGAAGTGTTGGGTTGTTGTGAGGTGTTTCGTTGTTGTGAGGTGCTCGGTTGCTGTGAGGTTTCGGGTTGTTGTAAGGTGTAGGTTGTTGCGAGGTGTTGGGTTGTTGTGAAGTGTTGGGTTGTTGTGAGATCTTAGGTTGTTGTGAGGTGTTGCGTTGTTGTGAGCTGTTGGGTTGTTATGAGGCATTAAGTTGTTGTGAGTTGTTGGGTTTTTGTGGGGTATTAAGTTGTTGTGAGGTGTTGGGTTGTTGTGAGGTGCTGTGAGGTGTTAGATTATTGTGAAGTGTTAGGTTGTTGTTAGGTGCTCAGATGCTGTGAAGGGTTGTTGTGAGGGGTTGGGTTGTCGTGAAGTGTTAGCTTGTTGTGAAGTGTTAGGTTGTTGTAAGGTGCTCGGTTGCTGTGAAGTGTTGGGTTGTTGTGAGGTGTTGGGTTGTTGTGAGGCATTAAGTTGTTGTGAGGTGTTGGATTTTTGTGGGGCATTAAGTTGTTGTGAGGTGTTGGATTGTTGTGAGGCATTAAGTTTTTGTGAAGTGTTAGGTTGTTGTGAAGTGTTAGGTTGTTGTGAAGTAGGTTGTTGTAAGGTGCTCGGTTGCTGTGAAGTGTTGGGTTGTTGTGAGGTCTTGGGTTGTTGTGAGGCATTAAGTTGTTGTGAGGTGTTGGATTTTTGTGGGGCATTAAGTTGTTGTGAGGTGTTTGATTGTTGTGAGGCATTAAGTTTTTGTGAAGTGTTAGGTTGTTGTGAAGTGTTAGGTTGTTGTGAAGTGTAGGTTGTTGTAAGGTGCTCGGTTGCTGTGAAGTGTTGGGTTGTTGTGAGGTCTTGGGTTGTTGTGAGCTGTTGGGTTGTTGTGAGGCGTTAGGTTGTTGTGAGGTGTTGGGTTTTTGTGGGGCATTAAACTGTTGTGAGATGTTGGGTTGTTGTGAGGTGCTGTGAGGTGTTAGGTTATTGTGAAGTATTAGGTTGTTGTAAGGTACTCAGTTGCTGTGAAGTTTTGGGTTGTTGTGAGGTGTTGGGTTGTTGTGAGTTGTTAGGTTGTTGTGAGGTATTGGGTTTTTGTGAGGTATTGCTTTGTTGTGAAGTGTTAGGTTGGTGTGAAGTGTTAGGTTGTTGTGAAGTGTTAGATTGTTGTAAAGTGCTCGGTTGCTGTGAAGTGGTTGGGTTGTTGTGAGGTGTTGGGTTGTTGTGAGGCATTAAGTTGTTGTGAGGTGTTGGGTTTTTAGGGCATTAAGTTGTTGTGAGGTGTTGGATTGTTGTGAGGTGTTGTGAGATGTTAGGTTGTTGTGAAGTGTTAGGTTGTAGTAAGGTGCTCGGTTGCTGTGAAATGCTGGGTTGTTGTGAGGGGTTAGGTTGTTGCAAGGTGTTTGGTTGTTGTGAGGTGTTAGTTTGTTGTGCATTGTTAGGTTGTTGTGAATTGGTAGTTTGTTGTAAGGTGCTCGGTTGTTGTGAAGTGTTGGATTGTTGTGAGGTGTTAGGTTGTTGTGAGGTGTTAGGTTGTCATGAGGTGTTAGGGTGTGAGGTGTTAGGTTGTTGTGAGGTGTTGGGGTGTTGTAAGTTGTTAGGTTGTTGTGAGGTGCTCGTTTGCTGTGAGGTGTTGGGTTGTTGTGAGGTGTTCGGTTGTTTTGAGGTGTTAGGTTGTTGTGAAGTGTTGGGCTGTTGTGAGGTGTTGGGTTGTTGTGAGGTGTTGGGTTGTTGCGAGGTTTTGGGTTGATGTGAAGTGTTGGGTTGTTGTGAGGTGTTGCATTGTTGTGAGGTGCTCGGTTGCTGTGAGGTATGGGGTTGTTGCAAGATGAAAGGCTGTTGCGAGGTGTTAGGTTGCTGTAAGGTGTTGGGTTGTTGTGAAGTGTTGGGTTGTTGTGAGGTGTTAGGTTGTTGTGAGGTGTTGCTTAGTTGTGAGGTGTTAGGTTGTTGTGAGGTGTTAGGTTGTTGCGAGGTGTTGGGTTGTTGTGAGGTTTTAGTTTGTTGTGAGGTATTGGGTTTTTGTGAGGTATTACTTTGTTGCGAAGTGTTAGGTTGTTGTGAAGTGTTAGGTTGTTGTGAAGTGTTAGATTGTTGTAAGGTGCTCGGTTGCTGTGAAGTGGTTGGGTTGTTGTGAGGTGTTGGGTTGTTGTGAGGCATCAAGTTGTTGTGAGGTGTTGGGTTTTTAGGGCATAAAGTTGTTGTGAGGTGTTGGATTGTTGTGAGGTGTTGTGAGGTGTTAGGTTGTTGTGAAGTGTTAGGTTGTTGTAAGGTGCTCGGTTGCTGTGAAATGCTGGGTTGTTGTGAGGGGTTTGGTTGTTGCAAGGTGTTTGGTTGTTGTGAGGTGTTAGTTTGTTGTGCATTGTTAGGTTGTTGTGAATTGGTAGTTTGTTGTAAGGTGCTCGGTTGCTGTGAAGTGTTGGATTGTTGTGAGGTGTTAGGTTGTTGTGAGGTGTTAGGTTGTCGTGAGGTGTTAGGTTGTGAGGTGTTAGGTTGTTGTGAGGTGTTGGGGTGTTGTAAGTTGTTAGGTTGTTGTGAGGTGCTCGTTTGCTGTGAGGTGTTGGGTTGTTGTGAGGTGTTAGGTTGTTTTGAGGTGTTGGGTTGTTGTGAAGTGTTGGGTTGTTGTGAGGTGTTGCGTTGTTGTGAGGTGTTCAGTTGTTTTGAGGTGTTAGGTTGTTGTGAAGTGTTGGGCTGTTGTGAGGTGTTGGGTTGTTGCGAGGTTTTGGGTTGATGTGAAGTGTTGGGTTGTTGTGAGGTGTTGCATTGTTGTGAGTTGCTCGGTTGCTGTGAGGTGTTGGGTTGTTGTAAAATGTTAGGTTGTTGTGAGGTGTTAGGTTGCTGTAAGGTGTTGGCTTGTTGTGAAGTGTTGGGTTGTTGTGAGGTGTTAGGTTGTTTTGAGGTGTTGGGTTGTTGTGAGGTGTTGCGATGTTGTGAGGTGTAAGGTTGTTGTGAAGTGTTAGGTTGTTGCGAGGTGTTGGGTTGTTGTGAGGTTTTAGGTTGTTGTGAGATGTTGGGTTTTTGTGGGGCATTAAGTTGTTTGGAGCTGTTGGATTGTTGTGAGGTGTTGTGAGGTGTTATGTTGTTGTGAAGTGTTAGGTTGTTGTAAGGTGCTCGGTTGCTGTGAAATGCTGGGTTGTTGTGAGGGGTTAGGTTGCTGCAAGGTGTTTGGTTGTTGTGAGGTGTTAGTTTGTTGTGCAATGTTAGGTTGTTGTGAATTGGTAGTTTGTTGTAAGGTGCTCAGTTGCTGTGAAGTGTTGGGTTGTTGTGAGGTGTTGGGTTGTTGTGAGGTGTTAGGTTGTTGCGAGGTGTTAGGTTGTCGTGAGGTGTTAGGTTGTTGCGAGGTGTTGGGTTGTTGTGAGGTGTTGGGGTGTTGTAAGTTGTGAGTTTGTTGTGAGGTGCTCGTTTGCTGTGAGGTGTTAGGTTGTTGTGTGGTGTTGGGTTATTGTGAAGTGTTGGGCTGTTGTGAGGTGTTGGGTTGTTGTGAGGTGTTAGGTTGTTATGAGGTGCTCGGTTGCTGTGAGGTGTTGGGTCGTTATGAGGTGTTGGGTTGTTGTGAGGGGTTAGGTTGTTGCGATGTGTTGGGTTGTTGTGAAGTGTTGGGTTGTTGTGAGGTGTTGCATTGTTGTGCGGTGTTAGGTTGTTGTGAGGTGTTAGGTTGTTGCGAGGTGTTGGGTTGTTGTGAAGTGTTAGCTTGTTGTGAGGTGTTAGGTTGTTTTGAGGTGTTGGGTTGTTGTGAAGTGTTGGGTTGTTGTGAGGGGTTGCGTTGTTGTGAGGTGCTCGGTTGCTGTAAGGTTTTGGGTTGTTGTAAGGTGTAGGTTGTTGCGAGGTGTTGGGTTGTTGTGAAGTGTTGGGTTGTTGTGAGGTCTGAGGTTGTTGTGAGGTGTTGCATTGTTGTGAGCTGTTGGGTTGTTGTGAGGCATTATGTTGTTGTGAGTTGTTGGGTTTTTGTGGGGTATTAAGTTGTTGTGAGGTGTTGGGTTGTTGTGAGGTGCTGTGAGGTGTTAGGTTGTTGTGAAGTGTTAGGTTGTTGTAAGGTGCTCGGTTGCAGTGAAATGCTGGGTGGTTGTGAGGGGTTAGGTTGCTGCAAGGTGTTTGGTTGTTGTGAGGTATTGGTTTGTTGTGAAGTGTTAGGTTGTTGTGAAGTATTAGGTTGTTGTAAGGTGCTCGGTTGATGTGAAGTGTTGGGTTGTTGTGAGGTTTTGGGTTGTTGTGAGGCATTAAGTTGTTGTGAGGTGTTGGGTTTCTGTGGGGCATTATGTTGATGTGAGGTGTTGGATTGTTGTGAGGTGTTGTGAGGTGTTAGGTTGTTGTGAAGTGTTAGGTTGTTGTAGGGTGCTCGGTTGCTGTGAAATGCTGTGTTGTTGTGAGGGGTTAGGTTGTTGCAAGGTGTTTGGTTGTTGTGAGGTGTTAGTTTGTTGTGCATTGTTAGGTTGTTGTGAATTGGTAGTTTGTTGTAAGGTGCTCGGTTGCTGTGAAGTGTTGGGTTGTTGTGAGGTGTTGAGTTGTTGTGAGGTGTTAGGTTGTCGTGAGGTGTTAGGTTGTTGCGAGGTGTTGGGTTATTGTGAGGTTTTGGGGTGTTGTAAGTTGTTAGGTTGTTGTGAGGTGCTCTTTTGCTGTGAGGCGTTGGGTTGTTGTGAGGTGTTAGCTTGTTCTGAGGTGTGGGTTGTTGTGAAGTGTTGGGTTGTTGTAAGGTGTTGCGTTGTTGTGAGCTGTTAGGTTGTTATGAGGTGCTCGGTTGCTGTGAGGTGTTGGGTTGTTGTGAGGTGTTGGGTTGTTGTGATGGGTTTGGTTGTTGCAAGGTGTTGGGTTGTTGTGAAGTGTTGGGTTGTTGTGAGGTGTTGCATTGTTGTGAGGTTGTAGGTTGTTGTGAGGTGTTAGGTTGTTGCGAGGTGTTGGTTGTTGTGAAGTGTTAGCCTGTTGTGAGGTGTTAGGTTGTTTTGAGGTGTTGGGTTGTTGTGAAGTGTTGGGTTGTTGTGAGGTGTTGCGTTGTTGTGAAGTGCTCGGCTGCTGTGAGGTTTTGGGTTGTTGTAAGGTGTAGGTTGTTGCGAGGTGTTGGGTTGTTGTGAACTGTTGGGTTGTTGTGAGGTCTTAGGTTCTTGTGAGGTGTTGGGTTGTTGTGAAGTGTTGGGTTGTTGTGAGGTGTTGCGTTGTTGTGAGGTGTTAGGTTGTTATGAGGTGCTCGGTTGCTGTGAGGTGTTAGGTTGTTATGAGGTGCTCGGTTGCAGTGAGGTGTTGGGTTGTTGTGAAGTGTTGGTTTGTTGTGAGGTGTTGCGTTGTTGTGAGGTTGTAGGTTGTTGTGAGGTGTTAGGTTGTTGCGAGGTGTTGGGTTGTTGTGAGGTGTTGGGTTGTTGTGAGGTGTTGGGTTGTTGCGAGGTTTTGGGTTGATGTGAAGTGTTGGGTTGTTGTGAGGTGTTGCATTGTTGTGAGGGGCTCGGTTGCTGTGAGGTGTTGGGTTGTTGTAAGATTAAAGGCTCTTGCGAGGTGTTAGGTTGCTGTAAGGTGTTGGGTTGTTGTGAAGTGTTGGGTTGTTGTGAGGTGTTAGGTTGTTGTGAGGTGTTGGGTTGTTGTGAGGTGTTGCTTTGTTGTGAGGTGTTAGGTTGTTGTGAGGTGTTAGGTTGTTGCGAGGTGTTGGGTTGTTGTGAGGTTTTAGGTTGTTGTGAGGTGTTGGGTTTTTGTGGGGCATTAAGTTGTTTTGAGCTGTTGGATTGTTGTGAGGTGTTAGGTTGTTGTGAGGTGTTAGGTTGTTGCGAGGTGTTGGGTTGTTGTGAGGTTTTAGGTTGTTGTGAGGTGTTGGGTTTTTGTGGGGCATTAAGTTGTTTTGAGCTGTTGGATTGTTGTGAGGTGTTGTGAGGTGTTATGTTGTTGTGAAGTGTTAGGTTGTTGTAAGGTGCTCGGTTGCTGGGAAATGCTGGGTTGTTGTGAGGAGTTAGGTTGCTGCAAGGTTTTTGGTTGTTGTGAGGTGTTAGTTTTTTGTGCAATGTTAGGTTGTTGTGAATTGGTAGTTTGTTGTAAGGTGCTCGGTTGCTGTGAAGTGTTGGGTTGTTGTGAGGTGTTGGGTTGTTGTGAGGTGTTAGGTTGTTGTGAGGTGCTCGTTTGCTGTGAGGTGTTGGGTTGTTGTGAGGTGTTAGGTTGTTTTGAGGTGTTGGGTTGTTGTGAAGTGTTGGGTTGTTGTGAGGTGTTGCGTTGTTGTGAGGTGTTCGGTTGTTTTGAGGTGTTAGGTTGTTGTGAAGTGTTGGGCTGTTGTGAGGTGTTGGGTTGTTGCGAGGTTTTGGGTTGATGTGAAGTGTTGGGTTGTTGTGAGGTGTTGCATTGTTGTGAGTTGCTCGGTTGCTGTGAGGTGTTGGGTTGTTGTAAGATTGAAAGCTCTTGCGAGGTGTTAGGTTGCTGTAAGGTGTTGGGTTGTTGTGAAGTGTTGGGTTGTTGTGAGGTGTTGCGTTGTTGTGAGGTGTTCGGTTGTTTTGAGGTGTTAGGTTGTTGTGAAGTGTTGGGCTGTTGTGAGGTGTTGGGTTGTTGCGAGGTTTTGGGTTGATGTGAAGTGTTGGGTTGTTGTGAGGTGTTGCATTGTGAGTTGCTCGGTTGCTGTGAGGTGTTGGGTTGTTGTAAAATGTTAGGTTGTTGCGAGGTGTTAGGTTGCTGTAAGGGGTTGGCTTGTTGTGAAGTGTTGGGTTGTTGTGAGGTGTTAGGTTGTTTTGAGGTGTTGGGTTGTTGTGAGGTGTTGCGTTGTTGTGAGGTGTAAGGTTGTTGTGAGGTTTTAGGTTGTTGTGAGATGTTGGGTTTTTGTGGGGCATTAAGTTGTTTGGAGCTGTTGGATTGTTGTGAGGTGTTGTGAGGTGTTATGTTGTTGTGAAGTGTTAGGTTGTTGTAAGGTGCTCGGTTGCTGTGAAATGCTGGGTTGTTGTGAGGGGTTAGGTTGCTGCAAGGTGTTTGGTTGTTGTGAGGTGTTAGTTTGTTGTGCAATGTTAGGTTGTTGTGAATTGGTAGTTTGTTGTAAGGTGCTCAGTTGCTGTGAAGTGTTGGGTTGTTGTGAGGTGTTGGGTTGTTGTGAGGTGTTAGGTTGTTGCGAGGTGTTAGGTTGTCGTGAGGTGTTAGGTTGTTGCGAGGTGTTGGGTTGTTGTGAGGTGTTGGGGTGTTGTAAGTTGTGAGTTTGTTGTGAGGTGCTCGTTTGCTGTGAGGTGTTAGGTTGTTGTGAGGTGTTGGGTTGTTGTGAGGTGTTAGGTTGTTATGAGGTGCTCGGTTGCTGTGAGGTGTTGGGTCGTTATGAGGTGTTGGGTTGTTGTGAGGGGTTAGGTTGTTGCGATGTGTTGGGTTGTTGTGAAGTGTTGGGTTGTTGTGAGGTGTTGCGTTGTTGTGAGGTGTTGGGTTGTTGCGAGGTTTTGGGTTGATGTGAAGTGTTGGGTTGTTGTGAGGTGTTGCATTGTTGTGAGGGGCTCGGTTGCTGTGAGGTGTTGGGTTGTTGTAAGATTAAAGGCTCTTGCGAGGTGTTAGGTTGCTGTAAGTTGTTGGGTTGTTGTGAAGTGTTGGGTTGTTGTGAGGTGTTAGGTTGTTGTGAGGTGTTGGGTTGTTGTGAGGTGTTGCTTTGTTGTGAGGTGTTAGGTTGTTGTGAGGTGTTAGGTTGTTGCGAGGTGTTGGGTTGTTGTGAGGTTTTAGGTTGTTGTGAGGTGTTGGGTTCTTGTGGGGCATTAAGTTGTTTTGAGCTGTTGGATTGTTGTGAGGTGTTGTGAGGTGTTATGTTGTTGTGAAGTGTTAGGTTGTTGTAAGGTGCTCGGTTGCTGGGAAATGCTGGGTTGTTGTGAGGAGTTAGGTTGCTGCAAGGTTTTTGGTTGTTGTGAGGTGTTAGTTTTTTGTGCAATGTTAGGTTGTTGTGAATTGGTAGTTTGTTGTAAGGTGCTCGGTTGCTGTGAAGTGTTGGGTTGTTGTGAGGTGTTGGGTTGTTGTGAGGTGTTAGGTTGTTGTGAGGTGCTCGTTTGCTGTGAGGTGTTGGGTTGTTGTGAGGTGTTAGGTTGTTTTGAGGTGTTGGGTTGTTGTGAAGTGTTGGGTTGTTGTGAGGTGTTGCGTTGTTGTGAGGTGTTCGGTTGTTTTGAGGTGTTAGGTTGTTGTGAAGTGTTGGGCTGTTGTGAGGTGTTGGGTTGTTGCGAGGTTTTGGGTTGATGTGAAGTGTTGGGTTGTTGTGAGGTGTTGCATTGTTGTGAGTTGCTCGGTTGCTGTGAGGTGTTGGGTTGTTGTAAGATTGAAGGCTCTTGCGAGGTGTTAGGTTGCTGTAAGGTGTTGGGTTGTTGTGAAGTGTTGGGTTGTTGTGAGGTGTTGCGTTGTTGTGAGGTGTTCGGTTGTTTTGAGGTGTTAGGTTGTTGTGAAGTGTTGGGCTGTTGTGAGGTGTTGGGTTGTTGCGAGGTTTTGGGTTGATGTGAAGTGTTGGGTTGTTGTGAGGTGTTGCATTGTTGTGAGTTGCTCGGTTGCTGTGAGGTGTTGGGTTGTTGTAAAATGTTAGGTTGTTGCGAGGTGTTAGGTTGCTGTAAGGTGTTGGCTTGTTGTGAAGTGTTGGGTTGTTGTGAGGTGTTAGGTTGTTTTGAGGTGTTGGGTTGTTGTGAGGTGTTGCGTTGTTGTGAGGTGTAAGGTTGTTGTGAGGTTTTAGGTTGTTGTGAGATGTTGGGTTTTTGTGGGGCATTAAGTTGTTTGGAGCTGTTGGATTGTTGTGAGGTGTTGTGAGGTGTTATGTTGTTGTGAAGTGTTAGGTTGTTGTAAGGTGCTCGGTTGCTGTGAAATGCTGGGTTGTTGTGAGGGGTTAGGTTGCTGCAAGGTGTTTGGTTGTTGTGAGGTGTTAGTTTGTTGTGCAATGTTAGGTTGTTGTGAATTGGTAGTTTGTTGTAAGGTGCTCAGTTGCTGTGAAGTGTTGGGTTGTTGTGAGGTGTTGGGTTGTTGTGAGGTGTTAGGTTGTTGCGAGGTGTTAGGTTGTCGTGAGGTGTTAGGTTGTTGCGAGGTGTTGGGTTGTTGTGAGGTGTTGGGGTGTTGTAAGTTGTGAGTTTGTTGTGAGGTGCTCGTTTGCTGTGAGGTGTTAGGTTGTTGTGAGGTGTTGGGTTGTTGTGAGGTGTTAGGTTGTTATGAGGTGCTCGGTTGCTGTGAGGTGTTGGGTCGTTATGAGGTGTTGGGTTGTTGTGAGGGGTTAGGTTGTTGCGATGTGTTGGGTTGTTGTGAAGTGTTGGGTTGTTGTGAGGTGTTGCGTTGTTGTGAGGTGTTAGGTTGTTGTGAGGTGTTAGGTTGTTGCGAGGTGTTGGGTTGTTGTGAAGTGTTAGCTTGTTGTGAGGTGTTAGGTTGTTTTGAGGTGTTGGGTTGTTGTGAAGTGTTGGGTTGTTGTGAGGGGTTGCGTTGTTGTGAGGTGCTCGGTTGCTGTAAGGTTTTGGGTTGTTGTAAGGTGTAGGTTGTTGCGAGGTGTTGGGTTGTTGTGAAGTGTTGGGTTGTTGTGAGGTCTGAGGTTGTTGTGAGGTGTTGCATTGTTGTGAGCTGTTGGGTTGTTGTGAGGCATTAAGTTGTTGTGAGTTGTTGGGTTTTTGTGGGGTATTAAGTTGTTGTGAGGTGTTGGGTTGTTGTGAGGTGCTGTGAGGTGTTAGGTTGTTGTGAAGTGTTAGGTTGTTGTAAGGTGCTCGGTTGCAGTGAAATGCTGGGTGGTTGTGAGGGGTTAGGTTGCTGCAAGGTGTTTGGTTGTTGTGAGGTATTGGTTTGTTGTGAAGTGTTAGGTTGTTGTGAAGTATTAGGTTGTTGTAAGGTGCTCGGTTGATGTGAAGTGTTGGGTTGTTGTGAGGTTTTGGGTTGTTGTGAGGCATTAAGTTGTTGTGAGGTGTTGGGTTTCTGTGGGGCATTACGTTGATGTGAGGTGTTGGATTGTTGTGAGGTGTTGTGAGGTGTTAGGTTGTTGTGAAGTGTTAGGTTGTTGTAAGGTGCTCGGTTGCTGTGAAATGCTGTGTTGTTGTGAGGGGTTAGGTTGTTGCAAGGTGTTTGGTTGTTGTGAGGTGTTAGTTTGTTGTGCATTGTTAGGTTGTTGTGAATTGGTAGTTTGTTGTAAGGTGCTCGGTTGCTGTGAAGTGTTGGGTTGTTGTGAGGTGTTGAGTTGTTGTGAGGTGTTAGGTTGTCGTGAGGTGTTAGGTTGTTGCGAGGTGTTGGGTTATTGTGAGGTTTTGGGGTGTTGTAAGTTGTTAGGTTGTTGTGAGGTGCTCTTTTGCCGTGAGGCGTTGGGTTGTTGTGAGGTGTTAGCTTGTTCTGAGGTGTGGGTTGTTGTGAAGTGTTGGGTTGTTGTAAGGTGTTGCGTTGTTGTGAGCTGTTAGGTTGTTATGAGGTGCTCGGTTGCTGTGAGGTGTTGGGTTGTTGTGAGGTGTTGGGTTGTTGTGATGGGTTTGGTTGTTGCAAGGTGTTGGGTTGTTGTGAAGTGTTGGGTTGTTGTGAGGTGTTGCATTGTTGTGAGGTTGTAGGTTGTTGTGAGGTGTTAGGTTGTTGCGAGGTGTTGGGTTGTTGTGAAGTGTTAGCCTGTTGTGAGGTGTTAGGTTGTTTTGAGGTGTTGGGTTGTTGTGAAGTGTTGGGTTGTTGTGAGGTGTTGCGTTGTTGTGAAGTGCTCGGCTGCTGTGAGGTTTTGGGTTGTTGTAAGGTGTAGGTTGTTGTGAGGTGTTGGGTTGTTGTGAACTGTTGGGTTGTTGTGAGGTCTTAGGTTCTTGTGAGGTGTTGGGTTGTTGTGAAGTGTTGGGTTGTTGTGAGGTGTTGCGTTGTTGTGAGATATTAGGTTGTTATGAGGTGCTCGGTTGCTGTGAGGTGTTAGGTTGTTATGAGGTGCTCGGTTGCAGTGAGGTGTTGGGTTGTTGTGAAGTGTTGGTTTGTTGTGAGGTGTTGCGTTGTTGTGAGGTTGTAGGTTGTTGTGAGGTGTTAGGTTGTTGCGAGGTTTTGGGTTGATGTGAAGTGTTGGGTTGTTGTGAGGTGTTGCATTGTTGTGAGGGGCTCGGTTGCTGTGAGGTGTTGGGTTGTTGTAAGATTAAAGGCTCTTGCGAGGTGTTAGGTTGCTGTAAGGTGTTGGGTTGTTGTGAAGTGTTGGGTTGTTGTGAGGTGTTAGGTTGTTGTGAGGTGTTGGGTTGTTGTGAGGTGTTGCTTTGTTGTGAGGTGTTAGGTTGTTGTGAGGTGTTAGGTTGTTGCGAGGTGTTGGGTTGTTGTGAGGTTTTAGGTTGTTGTGAGGTGTTGGGTTTTTGTGGGGCATTAAGTTGTTTTGAGCTGTTGGATTGTTGTGAGGTGTTGTGAGGTGTTATGTTGTTGTGAAGTGTTAGGTTGTTGTAAGGTGCTCGGTTGCTGGGAAATGCTGGGTTGTTGTGAGGGGTTAGGTTGCTGCAAGGTTTTTGGTTGTTGTGAGGTGTTAGTTTTTTGTGCAATGTTAGGTTGTTGTGAATTGGTAGTTTGTTGTAAGGTGCTCGGTTGCTGTGAAGTGTTGGGTTGTTGTGAGGTGTTGGGTTATTGTGAGGTGTTAGGTTGTTGTGAGGTGCTCGTTTGCTGTGAGGTGTTGGGTTGTTGTGAGGTGTTAGGTTGTTTTGAGGTGTTGGGTTGTTGTGAAGTGTTGGGTTGTTGTGAGGTGTTGCGTTGTTGTGAGGTGTTAGGTTGTTATGAGTTGCTCGGTTGCTGTGAGATGTTGGGTTGTTGTGACGTGTTGGGTTGTTGTGAGGGGTTAGGTTGTTGCGAGGTGTTGGGTTGTTGTGAAGTGTTGGGTTGTTGTGAGGTGTTGCGTTGTTGTGAGGTGTTAGGTTGTTGTGAGGTGTTAGGTTGTTGCGAGGCGTTGGGTTGTTGTGAAGTGTTAGCCTGTTGTGAGGTGTTACGTTGTTTTGAGATGTTGGGTTGTTGTGAAGTGTGGGGTTGTTGTGAGGTGTTGCGTTGTTGTGAGGTGCTCGGTTGCTGTGTGATTTTGGATTGTTGTAATGTGTAGGTTGTTGCGAGGTGTTGGGTTGTTGTGAAGTGTTGGGTTGTTGTGAAGTTTTGGGTTGTTGTGAGGTGTTAGGTTGTTATGAGGTGCTCGGTTGCTGTGAGGTGTTATGTTGTTATGAGGTGCTCGGTTGCTGTGAGGTGTTGGGTTGTTGTGAGGTGTTGTGTTGTTGTGAGGTGTTAGGTTGTTGTGATGTGTTAGGTTGTTGTGAATTGTTGGGCTGTTGTGAGGTGTTGGGTTGTTGTGAGGTGTTGGGTTGTTGCGAGGTTTTGGGTTGATGTGAAGTGTTGGATTGTTGTGAGGTGTTGCATTGTTGTGAGGTGCTCGGTTGCTGAGAGGTGTTGGGTTGTTGTAAGATGTTAGGTTGTTGCGAGGTGTTAGGTTGCTGTAAGGTGTTGGGCTGTTGTGAAGTGTTGGGTTGTTGTGAGGTGTTAGGTTGTTGTGAGGTGTTGGGTTGTTGTGAGGTGTTGCGTTTTTGTGAGGTGTAAGTTTGTTGTGAGGTGTTAGGTTGTTGCGAGGTGTTTGGTTGTTGTGAGGTGTTAGTTTGTTGTGCATTGTTAGGTTGTTGTGAATTGGTAGTTTGTTATGAGGTGCTCGGTTGCTGTGAGGTGTTGGGTTGTTATGAGGTGTTGGGTTGTTGTGAGGGGTTAGGTTGTTGTGAGGTGTTAGGTTGTTGTGAGGTGTTAGGTTGTTTTGAGTTGTTGGGTTGTTGTGAAGTGTTGGGTTGTTGTGAGTTGTTGCGTTGTTGTGAGGTGCACGGTTGCTGTGAGGTTTTGGGTTGTTGTAAGGTGTAGGTTGTTGCGAGGTGTTGGGTTGTTGTGAAGTGTTGGGTTGTTGCGAGGTCTTAGGTTGTTGTGAACTGTTGGGTTGTTGTGAAGTGCTGGGTTGTTGTGAGGTGTTGTGTTGTTGTGAGGTGTTAGGTTGTTATGAGGTGCTCGGTTGCTGTGAGGTGTTAGTTTGTTATGAGGTGCTCGGTTGCTGTAAGGTGTTAGGTTGCTGTTAGGTGTTGGGTTGTTGTGAAGTGTTGGGTTGTTGTGAGGTTTTAGGTTGTTGTGAGGTGTTGGGTTGTTGTGAGGTGTTGCGTTGTTGTGAGGTGTAAGGTTGTTGTGAGGTGTTAGGTTGTTGCGAGGTGTTGGATTGTTGTGAGGTTTTAGGTTGTTGTGAGGTGTTCGATTTTTGTGGGGCATTAAGTTGTTTTGAGCTGTTGGATTGTTGTGAGGTGTTGTGAGGTGTTATGTTGTTGTGAAGTGTTAGGTTGTTGTAAGGTGCTCGGTTGTTGTGAAATGCTGGGTTGTTGTGAGGGGTTTGGTTGTTGCAAGGTGTTTGGTTGTTGTGAGGTGTTAGTTTTTTGTGCATTGTTAGGTTGTTGTGAATTGGTAGTTTGTTGTAAGGTGCTTGGTTGCTGTGAAGTGTTGGGTTGTTGTGAGGTGTTCGTTTGTTGTGAGGGGTTAGGTTGTTGCAAGGTGTTAGGTTGCTGTTAGGTGTTGGGTTGTTGTGAAGTGTTGGGTTGTTGTGAGGTTTTAGGTTGTTGTGAGGTGTTGGGTTGTTGTGAGGTGTTGCGTTGTTGTGAGGTGTAAGGTTGTTGTGAGGTGTTAGGTTGTTGCGAGGTGTTGGATTGTTGTGAGGTTTTAGGTTGTTGTGAGGTGTTCGATTTTTGTGGGGCATTAAGTTGTTTTGAGCTGTTGGATTGTTGTGAGGTGTTGTGAGGTGTTATGTTGTTGTGAAGTGTTAGGTTGTTGTAAGGTGCTCGGTTGTTGTGAAATGCTGGGTTGTTGTGAGGGGTTAGGTTGTTGTGAGGTGTTAGGTTGTTTTGAGGTGTTGGGTTGTTGTGAAGTGTTGGGTTGTTGTGAGGTGTTGCGTTGTTGTGAGGTGCTTGGTTGCTGTGAGGTTTTGGGTTGTTGTAAGGTGTAGGTTGTTGCGAGGTGTTGGGTGGTTGTGAAGTGTTGGTTTGTTGTGAGGTCTTAGGTTGTTGTGAGGTGTTGGGTTGTTGTGAAGTGTTGGGTTGTTGTGAGGTGTTGTGTTGTTGTGAGGTGCTGTGAGGTGTTAGGTTATTGTGAAATATTAAGTTGTTGTAAGGTACTCAGTTGCTGTGAAGTTTTGGGTTGATGTGAGGTGTTGGGTTGTTGTGAGTTGGTCGGTTGTTGTGAGGTATTGGGTTGTTGTGAGGTATTGCTTTGTTGTGAGGTGTTAGGTTGTTGTGAAGTGCTTGGTTGCTGTGAAGTGGTTGGGTTGTTGTGAGGTGTTGGGTTGTTGTGAGGCATTAAGTTGTTGTGAGGTCTTGGGTTTTTAGGGCATTAAGTTGTCGTGAGGTGTTTGATTGTTGTGAGGTGTTGTGAGGTGTTAGGTTGTTGTGAAGTGTTAGGTTGTTGTAAGGTGCTCGGTTGCTGTGAAATGCTGGGTTGTTGTGAGGGGTTATGTTGTTGCAAGGTGTTTGGTTGTTGTGAGGTGTTAGTTTGTTGTGCATTGTTAGGTTGTTGTGAATTGGTAGTTTGTTGTAAGGTGCTCGGTTGCTGTGAAGTGTTGGGTTGTTGTGAGGTGTTAGGTTGTTGTGAGGTGTTAGGTTGTCGTGAGGTGTTAGGTTGTCGTGAGGTGTTAGGTTGTTGTGAGGTGTTGGGGTGTTGTAAGTTGTTAGGTTGTTGTGAGGTGCTTGTTCGCTGTGAGGTGTTGGGTTGTTGTGAGGTGTTAGGTTGTTTTGAGGTGTTGGGTTGCTGTGAAGTGTTGGGTTGTTATGAGTTGCTCGGTTGCTGTGAGGTGTTGGGTTGTTGCGAGGTGTTGGGTTGTTGTGAAGTGTTGGGTTGTTGTGAGGTGTTGCATTGTTGTGAGGTGTTAGGTTGTTGTGAGGTGTTAGGTTGTTGCGAGGTGTTGGGTTGTTGTGAAGTGTTAGCCTGTTGTGAGGTGTTAGGTTGTTTTGAGGTGTTGGGTTGTTGTGAAGTGTTGGGTTGTTGTGAGGTCTTAGGTTGTTGTGAGGTGTTGGGTTGTTGTGAAGTGTTGGGTTGTTGTGAGGTGTTGTGTTGTTGTGAGGTGCTGTGAGGTGTTAGGTTATTGTGAAATATTAAGTTGTTGTAAGGTACTCAGTTGCTGTGAAGTTTTGGGTTGATGTGAGGTGTTGGGTTGTTGTGAGTTGGTCGGTTGTTGTGAGGTATTGGGTTGTTGTGAGGTATTGCTTTGTTGTGAGGTGTTAGGTTGTTGTGAAGTGCTTGGTTGCTGTGAAGTGGTTGGGTTGTTGTGAGGTGTTGGGTTGTTGTGAGGCATTAAGTTGTTGTGAGGTCTTGGGTTTTTAGGGCATTAAGTTGTCGTGAGGTGTTTGATTGTTGTGAGGTGTTGTGAGGTGTTAGGTTGTTGTGAAGTGTTAGGTTGTTGTAAGGTGCTCGGTTGCTGTGAAATGCTGGGTTGTTGTGAGGGGTTATGTTGTTGCAAGGTGTTTGGTTGTTGTGAGGTGTTAGTTTGTTGTGCATTGTTAGGTTGTTGTGAATTGGTAGTTTGTTGTAAGGTGCTCGGTTGCTGTGAAGTGTTGGGTTGTTGTGAGGTGTTAGGTTGTTGTGAGGTGTTAGGTTGTCGTGAGGTGTTAGGTTGTCGTGAGGTGTTAGGTTGTTGTGAGGTGTTGGGGTGTTGTAAGTTGTTAGGTTGTTGTGAGGTGCTTGTTCGCTGTGAGGTGTTGGGTTGTTGTGAGGTGTTAGGTTGTTTTGAGGTGTTGGGTTGCTGTGAAGTGTTGGGTTGTTATGAGTTGCTCGGTTGCTGTGAGGTGTTGGGTTGTTGCGAGGTGTTGGGTTGTTGTGAAGTGTTGGGTTGTTGTGAGGTGTTGCATTGTTGTGAGGTGTTAGGTTGTTGTGAGGTGTTAGGTTGTTGCGAGGTGTTGGGTTGTTGTGAAGTGTTAGCCTGTTGTGAGGTGTTAGGTTGTTTTGAGGTGTTGGGTTGTTGTGAAGTGTTGGGTTGTTGTGAGGTGTTGCGTTGTTGTGAGGTGCTCGGTTGCTGTGAGGTTTTGGGTTGTAAGGTGTAGGTTGTTGCGAGGTGTTGGGTTGTTGTGAAGTGTTGGGTTGTTGTGAGGTGTTGCGTTGTTGTGAGGTGTTAGGTTGTTATGCGGTGCTCGGTTGCTGTGAGGTGTTGCGTTGTTGTGAAGTGTTGGGCTGTTGTGAGGTGTTGGGTTGTTGTGAGGTGTTGGGTTGTTGCGAGGTTTTGGGTTGATGTGCAGTGTTGGGTTGTTGTGAGGTGTTGCATTGTTGTGAGGTTCTCGGTTGCTGTGAGGTGTAGGGTTGTTGTAAAATGTTAGGTTGTTGCGAGGTGTTAGGTTGCTGTAAGGTGTTGGGTTGTTGTGAAGTGTTGGGTTGTTGTGAGGTGTTAGGTTGTTTTGAGGTGTTGGGTTGTTGTGAGGTGTTAGGTTGTTTTGAGTTGTTGGGTTGTTGTGAAGTGTTGGGTTGTTGTGAGTTGTTGCGCTGTTGTGAGGTGTTAGGTTGTAATGAGGTGCTCGGTTGCTGTGAGGTGTTGGGTTGTTGTGAGGTGTTGGGTTGTTGTGAGGTGTTAGGTTGTTACGAGGTGTTACGTTGTTGTGAGGTGTTAGGTTGTTGTGAGGTGTTAGGTTGTTTTGAGTTGTTGGGTTGTTGTGAAGTGTTGGGTTGTTGTGAGTTGTTGCGTTGTTGTGAGGTGCTCGGTTGCTGTGAGGTTTTGGGTTGTTGTAAGGTGCAGGTTGTTGTGAGGTGTTGGGTTGTTGTGAAGTGTTGGGTTGTTGTGAAGTGTTGGGTTGTTGCGAGGTCTTAGGTTGTTGTGAAGTGTTGGGTTGTTGTGAAGTGTTGGGTTGTTGTGAGGTGTTGTGTTGTTGTGAGGTGTTAGGTTGTTATGAGGTGCTCGGTTGCTGTGAGGTGTTAGTTTGTTATGAGGTGCTCTGTTGCTGTGAGGTGTTGGGTTGTTGTGAGGTGTTGGGTTGTTGTGAGGGGTTAGGTTGTTGCAAGGTGTTAGGTTGCTGTAAGGTGTTGGGTTGTTGTGAATTGTTGGGTTGTTGTGAGGTTTTAGGTTGTTGTGAGGTGTTGTGTTGTTGTGAGGTGTTGCGTTGTTGTGAGGTGTAAGGTTGTTGTGAGGTGTTAGGTTGTTGCGAGGTGTTGGATTGTTGTGAGGTTTTAGGTTGTTGTGAGGTGTTGGATTTTTGTGGGGCATTAAGTTGTTTTGAGCTGTTGGATTGTTGTGAGGTGTTGTGAGGTGTTATGTTGTTGTGAAGTGTTAGGTTGTTGTAAGGTGCTCGGTTGCTGTGAAATGCTGGGTTGTTGTGAGGGGTTAGGTTGTTGTGCATTGTTAGGTTGTTGTGAATTGGTAGTTTGTTGTAAGGTGCTCGGTTGCTGTGAAGTGTTGGGTTGTTGTGAGGTGTTGGTTTGTTGCGAGGTGTTGGATTGTTGTGAGGTGTTAGGTTGTTGTGAGGTGTTAGGTTGTTGTGAGGTGTTGGGTTGTTGCGAGGTTTTGGATTGATGTGAAGTGTTGGGTTGTTCTGAGGTGTTGCATTGTTGTGAGGTGCTTGGTTGCTGTGAGGTGTTCGGTTGTTGTAAGATGATAGGTTGTTGCGAGGTGTTAGGTTGCTGTAAGGTGTTGGGTTGTTGTGAAGTGTTGGGTTGTTGTGAGGTTTTAGGTTGTTGTGAGGTGTTGTCTTGTTGTGAGGTGTTGCGTTGTTGTGAGGTGTAAGGTTGTTGTGAGGTGTTAGGTTGTTGCGAGGTGTTGGATTGTTGTGAGGTTTTAGGTTGTTGTGAGGTGTTGGATTTTTGTGGGGCATTAAGTTGTTTTGAGCTGTTGGATTGTTGTGAGGTGTTGTGAGGTGTTATGTTGTTGTGAAGTGTTAGGTTGTTGTAAGGTGCTCGGTTGCTGTGAAATGCTGGGTTGTTGTGAGGGGTTAGGTTGTTGCAAGGTGTTTGGTTGTTGTGAGGTGTTAGTTTTTTGTGCATTGTTAGGTTGTTGTGAATTGGTAGTTTGTTGTAAGGTGCTCGGTTGCTGTGAAGTGTTGGGTTGTTGTGAGGTGTTGGTTTGTTGTGAGGTGTTAGGTTGTTGTGAGGTGTTAGGTTGTCGTGAGGTGTTAGGTTGTTGCGAGGTGTTGGGTTGTTGTGAGGTGTTGGGTTGTTGTGAAGTGTTGGGTTGTTGTGAGGTGTTGCGTTGTTGTGAGGTGTTAGGTTGTTATGAGGTGCTCGGTTGCTGTGAGGTGTTGGGTTGTTGTGAGGTGTTGGGTTGTTTTGAGGGGTTAGGTTGTTGCGAGGTGTTGGGTTGTTGTGAAGTGTTGGGTTGTTGTGAGGTGTTGCGTTGTTGTGAGGTGTTAGGTTGTTGTGAGGTGTTAGGTTGTTGCGAGGTGTTGGGTTGTTGTGAGCTGTTAGCTTGTTGTGAGGTTTTAGGTTGTTTTGAGGTGTTGGGTTGTTGTGAAGTGTTGGGTTGTTGTGAGGTGTTGCGTTGTTGTGAGGTGCTCGGTTGCTGTGAGGTTTTGGGTTGTTGTAAGGTGTCGGTTGTTGCGAGGTGTTGGGTTGTTGTGAAGTGTTGGTTTGTTGTGAGGTCTTAGGTTGTTGTGAGGTGTTGCGTTGTTGTTAATTGTTGGGTTGTTGTGAGGTGTTGTGTTGTTGTGAGATGTCAGGTTGTTATGAGGTGCTCGTTTGCTGTGAGGCGTTAGTTTGTTATGAGGTGCTCGGTTGCTGTGAGGTGTTGGGTTGTTGTGAAGTTTTGGGTTGTTGTGAGGGGTTAGGTTGTTGCAAGTTGTTGGGTTGTTGTGAAGTGTTGGGTTGTTGTGAGGTGTTGCGTTGTTGCGAGGTGTTGGATTGTTGTGAGGTGTTAGGTTGTTGTGAGGTGTTAGGTTGTTTTGAGTTGTTGGGTTGTTGTGAAGTGTTGGGTTGTTGTGAGTTGTTGCGTTGTTGTGAGGTGCTCGGTTGCTGTGAGGTTTTGGGTTGTTGTAAGGTGCAGGTTGTTGTGAGGTGTTGGGTTGTTGTGAAGTGTTGGGTTGTTGTGAAGTGTTGGGTTGTTGCGAGGTCTTAGGTTGTTGTGAAGTGTTGGGTTGTTGTGAAGTGTTGGGTTGTTGTGAGGTGTTGTGTTGTTGTGAGGTGTTAGGTTGTTATGAGGTGCTCGGTTGCTGTGAGGTGTTAGTTTGTTATGAGGTGCTCTGTTGCTGTGAGGTGTTGGGTTGTTGTGAGGTGTTGGGTTGTTGTGAGGGGTTAGGTTGTTGCAAGGTGTTAGGTTGCTGTAAGGTGTTGGGTTGTTGTGAATTGTTGGGTTGTTGTGAGGTTTTAGGTTGTTGTGAGGTGTTGTGTTGTTGTGAGGTGTTGCGTTGTTGTGAGGTGTAAGGTTGTTGTGAGGTGTTAGGTTGTTGCGAGGTGTTGGATTGTTGTGAGGTTTTAGGTTGTTGTGAGGTGTTGGATTTTTGTGGGGCATTAAGTTGTTTTGAGCTGTTGGATTGTTGTGAGGTGTTGTGAGGTGTTATGTTGTTGTGAAGTGTTAGGTTGTTGTAAGGTGCTCGGTTGCTGTGAAATGCTGGGTTGTTGTGAGGGGTTAGGTTGTTGTGCATTGTTAGGTTGTTGTGAATTGGTAGTTTGTTGTAAGGTGCTCGGTTGCTGTGAAGTGTTGGGTTGTTGTGAGGTGTTGGTTTGTTGCGAGGTGTTGGATTGTTGTGAGGTGTTAGGTTGTTGTGAGGTGTTAGGTTGTTGTGAGGTGTTGGGTTGTTGCGAGGTTTTGGATTGATGTGAAGTGTTGGGTTGTTCTGAGGTGTTGCATTGTTGTGAGGTGCTTGGTTGCTGTGAGGTGTTCGGTTGTTGTAAGATGATAGGTTGTTGCGAGGTGTTAGGTTGCTGTAAGGTGTTGGGTTGTTGTGAAGTGTTGGGTTGTTGTGAGGTTTTAGGTTGTTGTGAGGTGTTGTCTTGTTGTGAGGTGTTGCGTTGTTGTGAGGTGTAAGGTTGTTGTGAGGTGTTAGGTTGTTGCGAGGTGTTGGATTGTTGTGAGGTTTTAGGTTGTTGTGAGGTGTTGGATTTTTGTGGGGCATTAAGTTGTTTTGAGCTGTTGGATTGTTGTGAGGTGTTGTGAGGTGTTATGTTGTTGTGAAGTGTTAGGTTGTTGTAAGGTGCTCGGTTGCTGTGAAATGCTGGGTTGTTGTGAGGGGTTAGGTTGTTGCAAGGTGTTTGGTTGTTGTGAGGTGTTAGTTTTTTGTGCATTGTTAGGTTGTTGTGAATTGGTAGTTTGTTGTAAGGTGCTCGGTTGCTGTGAAGTGTTGGGTTGTTGTGAGGTGTTGGTTTGTTGTGAGGTGTTAGGTTGTTGTGAGGTGTTAGGTTGTCGTGAGGTGTTAGGTTGTTGCGAGGTGTTGGGTTGTTGTGAGGTGTTGGGTTGTTGTGAAGTGTTGGGTTGTTGTGAGGTGTTGCGTTGTTGTGAGGTGTTAGGTTGTTATGAGGTGCTCGGTTGCTGTGAGGTGTTGGGTTGTTGTGAGGTGTTGGGTTGTTTTGAGGGGTTAGGTTGTTGCGAGGTGTTGGGTTGTTGTGAAGTGTTGGGTTGTTGTGAGGTGTTGCGTTGTTGTGAGGTGTTAGGTTGTTGTGAGGTGTTAGGTTGTTGCGAGGTGTTGGGTTGTTGTGAGCTGTTAGCTTGTTGTGAGGTTTTAGGTTGTTTTGAGGTGTTGGGTTGTTGTGAAGTGTTGGGTTGTTGTGAGGTGTTGCGTTGTTGTGAGGTGCTCGGTTGCTGTGAGGTTTTGGGTTGTTGTAAGGTGTCGGTTGTTGCGAGGTGTTGGGTTGTTGTGAAGTGTTGGTTTGTTGTGAGGTCTTAGGTTGTTGTGAGGTGTTGCGTTGTTGTTAATTGTTGGGTTGTTGTGAGGTGTTGTGTTGTTGTGAGATGTCAGGTTGTTATGAGGTGCTCGTTTGCTGTGAGGCGTTAGTTTGTTATGAGGTGCTCGGTTGCTGTGAGGTGTTGGGTTGTTGTGAAGTTTTGGGTTGTTGTGAGGGGTTAGGTTGTTGCAAGTTGTTGGGTTGTTGTGAAGTGTTGGGTTGTTGTGAGGTGTTGCGTTGTTGCGAGGTGTTGGATTGTTGTGAGGTGTTAGGTTGTTGTGAGGTGTTAGGTTGTTGTGAAGTGTTGGGCTGTTGTGAGGTGTTGGGTTGTTGTGAGGTGTTGGGTTGTTGCGAGGTTTTGGATTGATGTGAAGTGTTGGGTTGTTCTGAGGTGTTGCATTGTTGTGAGGTGCTTGGTTGCTGTGAGGTGTTCGGTTGTTGTAAGATGATAGGTTGTTGCGAGGTGTTAGGTTGCTGTAAGGTGTTGGGTTGTTGTGAAGTGTTGGGTTGTTGTGAGGTGTTAGGTTGTTGTGAGGTGTTGGGTTGTTGTGAGGTGTTGCGTTGTTGTGAGGTGTAAGGTTGTTGTGAGGGGTTAGGTTGTTGCAAGGTGTTAGGTTGCTGTAAGGTGTTGGGTTGTTGTGAAGTGTTGGGTTGTTGTGAGGTTTTAGGTTGTTGTGAGGTGTTGTGTTGTTGTGAGGTGTTGCGTTGTTGTGAGGTGTAAGGTTGTTGTGAGGTATTAGGTTGTTGGGAGGTGTTGGATTGTTGTGAGGTTTTAGGTTGTTGTGAGGTGTTAGGTTGTCGTGAGGTGTTAGGTTGTTGCGAGGTGTTGGGTTGTTGTGAGGTATTGGGTTGTTGTGAAGTGTTGGGTTGTTGTGAGGTGTTGCGTTGTTGTGAGATGTTAGGTTGTTATGAGGTGCTCGGTTGCTGTGAGGTGTTGGGTTGTTGTGAGGTGTTGGGTTGTTTTGAGGTGTTAGGTTGTTATGAGGTGCTCGGTTGCTGTGAGGTGTTAGTTTGTTATGAGGTGCTCGTTTGCTGTGAGGTGTTGGGTTGTTATGAGGTGTTGGGTTGTTGTGAGGGGTTAGGTTGTTGCAAGGTGTTAGGTTGCTGTAAGGTGTTGGGTTGTTGTGAAGTGTTGGGTTGTTGTGAGGTTTTAGGTTGTTGTGAGGTGTTGTGTTGTTGTGAGGTGTTGCGTTGTTGTGAGGTGTAAGGTTGTTGTGAGGTGTTAGGTTGTTGCGAGGTGTTGGATTGTTGTGAGGTTTTAGGTTGTTATGAGGTGTTGGATTTTTGTGGGGCATTAAGTTGTTTTGAGCTGTTGGATTGTTGTGAGGCGTTGTGAGGTGTTATGTTGTTGTGAAGTGTTAGGTTGTTGTAAGGTGCTCGGTTGCTGTGAAATGCTGGGTTGTTGTGAGGGGTTAGGTTGTTGCAAGGTGTTTGGTTGTTGTGAGGTGTTAGTTTTTTGTGCATTGTTAGGTTGTTGTGAATTGGTAGTTTGTTGTAAGGTGCTCGGTTGCTGTGAAGTGTTGGGTTGTTGTGAGGTGTTGGTTTGTTGTGAGGTGTTAGGTTGTTGTGAGGTGTTAGGTTGTCGTGAGGTGTTAGGTTGTTGCGAGGTGTTGGGTTGTTGTGAGGTGTTGGGTTGTTGTGAAGTGTTGGGTTGTTGTGAGGTGTTGCGTTGTTGTGAGGTGTTAGGTTGTTATGAGGTGTTCGGTTGCTGTGAGGTGTTGGGTTGTTGTGAGGTGTTGGGTTGTTTTGAGGGGTTAGGTTGTTGCGAGGTGTTGGGTTGTTGTGAGCTGTTAACTTGTTGTGAGGTTTTAGGTTCTTTTGAGGTGTTGGGTTGTTGTGAAGTGTTGGGTTGTTGTGAGGTGTTGGGTTGTTTTGAGGGGTTAGGTTGTTGCGAGGTGTTGGGTTGTTGTGAGCTGTTAGCTTGTTGTGAGGTTTTAGGTTCTTTTGAGGTGTTGGGTTGTTGTGAAGTGTTGGGTTGTTGTGAGGTGTTGCGTTGTTGTGAGGTGCTCGGTTGCTGTGAGGTTTTGGGTTGTTGTAAGTTGTAGGTTGTTGCGAGGTGTTGGGTTGTTGTGAAGTGTTGGTTTGTTGTGAGGTCTTAGGTTGTTGTGAGGTGTTGGGTTGTTGTTAAGTGTTGGGTTGTTGTGAGGTGTTGTGTTGTTGTGAGATGTCAGGTTGTTATGAGGTGCTCGTTTGCTGTGAGGCATTAGTTTGTTATGAGGTGCTCGGTTGCTGTGAGGTGTTGGGTTGTTGTGAGGTTTTGGGTTGTTGTGAGGGGTTAGGTTGTTGCAAGTTGTTGGGTTGTTGTGAAGTGTTGGGTTGTTGTGAGGTGTTGCGTTGTTGCGAGGTGTTGGATTGTTGTGAGGTGTTAGGTTGTTGTGAGGTGTTAGGTTGTTGTGAAGTGTTGGGCTGTTGTGAGGTGTTGGGTTGTTGTGAGGTGTTGGGTTGTTGCGAGGTTTTGGATTGATGTGAAGTGTTGGGTTGTTCTGAGGTGTTGCATTGTTGTGAGGTGATTGGTTGCTGTGAGGTGTTGGGTTGTTGTGAGGTGTTGGTTTGTTGTGAGGTGTTAGGTTGTTGTGAGGTGTTAGGTTGTTGTGAGGTGTTAGGTTGTCGTGAGGTGTTAGGTTGTTGCGAGGTGTTGGGTTGTTGTGAGGTATTGGGTTGTTGTGAAGTGTTGGGTTGTTGTGAGGTGTTGCGTTGTTGTGAGATGTTAGGTTGTTATGAGGTGCTCGGTTGCTGTGAGGTGTTGGGTTGTTGTGAGGTGTTGGGTTGTTTTGAGGTGTTAGGTTGTTATGAGGTGCTCGGTTGCTGTGAGGTGTTAGTTTGTTATGAGTTGCTCGTTTGCTGTGAGGTGTTGGGTTGTTATGAGGTGTTGGGTTGTTGTGAGGGGTTAGGTTGTTGCAAGGTGTTAGGTTGCTGTAAGGTGTTGGGTTGTTGTGAAGTGTTGGGTTGTTGTGAGGTTTTAGGTTGTTGTGAGGTGTTGCGTTGTTGTGAGGTGTAAGGTTGTTGTGAGGTGTTAGGTTGTTGCGAGGTGTTGGATTGTTGTGAGGTTTTAGGTTGTTATGAGGTGGATTTTTGTGGGGCATTAAGTTGTTTTGAGCTGTTGGATTGTTGTGAGGCGTTGTGAGGTGTTATGTTGTTGTGAAGTGTTAGGTTGTTGTAAGGTGCTCGGTTGCTGTGAAATGCTGGGTTGTTGTGAGGGGTTAGGTTGTTGCAAGGTGTTTGGTTGTTGTGAGGTGTTAGTTTTTTGTGCATTGTTAGGTTGTTGTGAATTGGTAGTTTGTTGTAAGGTGCTCGGTTGCTGTGAAGTGTTGGGTTGTTGTGAGGTGTTGGTTTGTTGTGAGGTGTTAGGTTGTTGTGAGGTGTTAGGTTGTCGTGAGGTGTTAGGTTGTTGCGAGGTGTTGGGTTGTTGTGAGGTGTTGGGTTGTTGTGAAGTGTTGGGTTGTTGTGAGGTGTTGCGTTGTTGTGAGGTGTTAGGTTGTTATGAGGTGTTCGGTTGCTGTGAGGTGTTGGGTTGTTGTGAGGTGTTGGGTTGTTTTGAGGGGTTAGGTTGTTGCGAGGTGTTGGGTTGTTGTGAGCTGTTAACTTGTTGTGAGGTTTTAGGTTCTTTTGAGGTGTTGGGTTGTTGTGAAGTGTTGGGTTGTTGTGAGGTGTTGGGTTGTTTTGAGGGGTTAGGTTGTTGCGAGGTGTTGGGTTGTTGTGAGCTGTTAGCTTGTTGTGAGGTTTTAGGTTCTTTTGAGGTGTTGGGTTGTTGTGAAGTGTTGGGTTGTTGTGAGGTGTTGCGTTGTTGTGAGGTGCTCGGTTGCTGTGAGGTTTTGGGTTGTTGTAAGTTGTAGGTTGTTGCGAGGTGTTGGGTTGTTGTGAAGTGTTGGTTTGTTGTGAGGTCTTAGGTTGTTGTGAGGTGTTGGGTTGTTGTTAAGTGTTGGGTTGTTGTGAGGTGTTGTGTTGTGAGATGTCAGGTTGTTATGAGGTGCTCGTTTGCTGTGAGGCATTAGTTTGTTATGAGGTGCTCGGTTGCTGTGAGGTGTTGGGTTGTTGTGAGGTTTTGGGTTGTTGTGAGGGGTTAGGTTGTTGCAAGTTGTTGGGTTGTTGTGAAGTGTTGGGTTGTTGTGAAGTGTTGCGTTGTTGCGAGGTGTTGGATTGTTGTGAGGTGTTAGGTTGTTGTGAGGTGTTAGGTTGTTGTGAAGTGTTGGGCTGTTGTGAGGTGTTGGGTTGTTGTGAGGTGTTGGGTTGTTGCGAGGTTTTGGATTGATGTGAAGTGTTGGGTTGTTCTGAGGTGTTGCATTGTTGTGAGGTGATTGGTTGCTGTGAGGTGTTGGGTTGTTGTGAGGTGTTGGTTTGTTGTGAGGTGTTAGGTTGTTGTGAGGTGTTAGGTTGTCGTGAGGTGTTAGGTTGTTGCGAGGTGTTGGGTTGTTGTGAGGTGTTGGGTTGTTGTGAAGTGTTGGGTTGTTGTGAGGTGTTGCGTTGTTGTGAGGTGTTAGGTTGTTATGAGGTGTTCGGTTGCTGTGAGGTGTTGGGTTGTTGTGAGGTGTTGGGTTGTTTTGAGGGGTTAGGTTGTTGCGAGGTGTTGGGTTGTTGTGAGCTGTTAACTTGTTGTGAGGTTTTAGGTTCTTTTGAGGTGTTGGGTTGTTGTGAAGTGTTGGGTTGTTGTGAGGTGTTGGGTTGTTTTGAGGGGTTAGGTTGTTGCGAGGTGTTGGGTTGTTGTGAGCTGTTAGCTTGTTGTGAGGTTTTAAGTTCTTTTGAGGTGTTGGGTTGTTGTGAAGTGTTGGGTTGTTGTGAGGTGTTGCGTTGTTGTGAGGTGCTCGGTTGCTGTGAGGTTTTGGGTTGTTGTAAGGTGTCGGTTGTTGCGAGGTGTTGGGTTGTTGTGAAGTGTTGGTTTGTTGTGAGGTCTTAGGTTGTTGTGAGGTGTTGGGTTGTTGTTAAGTGTTGGGTTGTTGTGAGGTGTTGTGTTGTTGTGAGATGTCAGGTTGTTATGAGGTGCTCGTTTGCTGTGAGGCATTAGTTTGTTATGAGGTGCTCGGTTGCTGTGAGGTGTTGGGTTGTTGTGAGGTTTTGGGTTGTTGTGAGGGGTTAGGTTGTTGCAAGTTGTTGGGTTGTTGTGAAGTGTTGGGTTGTTGTGAGGTGTTGCGTTGTTGCGAGGTGTTGGATTGTTGTGAGGTGTTAGGTTGTTGTGAGGTGTTAGGTTGTTGTGAAGTGTTGGGCTGTTGTGAGGTGTTGGGTTGTTGTGAGGTGTTGGGTTGTTGCGAGGTTTTGGATTGATGTGAAGTGTTGGGTTGTTCTGAGGTGTTGCATTGTTGTGAGGTGATTGGTTGCTGTGAGGTGTTGGGTTGTTGTAAGATGATAGGTTGTTGCGAGGTGTTAGGTTGCTGTAAGGTGTTGGGTTGTTGTGAAGTGTTGGGTTGTTGTGAGGTGTTAGGTTGTTGTGAGGTGTTGGGTTGTTGTGAGGTGTTGCGTTGTTGTGAGGTGTTAGGTTGTTGTGAGGTGAAGACAGCCCAATATTGGGGAGCTCATGTGTGACAATGGATGTTGCCACCCTCTGATCTTGCAATCATAGAATGGTCTCCAACCTGATCCATCGCCATCTTTCCCCATAATGATCGAAAAAAGAACCTAAAAAGAACAGGAGAATGTGTCTGCACACCATTCCTGACAGAGCTCCGAAACACTGAGAGAAACTGAATATTAAATTTGTGCAATGATGGAACGTAAATTTCTGATAGGTTCTCCCATTCAATTTTGTATTTTGCTAGTTCTCACATCGCCCTGCCATCAGAGATTCATTGAGGTGTTTTTAGTAAATTCTGTTCAAACAGAAATTTGTAACATTCTTTTAAATCTCTCAATAAATGTGACACCACATCCAAATTAATAACAATGTGCATTCCAACTCCCATCTTTATATTTACCACTCTTATCTATGTTTTCAGTGACTCACATATCTATGCATTACACAAGCCTCTTGTTTCAATATTGCTCCAGTCAGCCAGAGAGAAGTAATGGGTTCTCTCACCAGTGATCCCAACTCAAACTCAACAAACCTTTTGTTGACGGGGGTCAGTTGTCAGTTTCATTCCTGAGAACAGTCAGGGAACCTCCACCCAGGTCACTGTTCCTAATGTATAATTCCCAATGAGGGTAACAGTAGGGCTGCCTTGTCCTGGATGGTGTCGAGCTTCTTGAGTGTTGTTGGAGCTGCACTCACCCAGGCAAGTGGAGAGTCTCCTATCACACTCCTGACTTGTTGATAGTGGACAGCCTTTGGGGAGTTGGGACATAAGTTACTCGCTGCAGGATTCCCATCCTTTGACCTGCTCTTGTAGCCACAGTATTTATATGGCTAGTCCAGTTCAGCTTCTGGTCAATGGTAATCTCCAGGATGTTGATAATGGGGGATTCAGTAATGGTAATGCCATTGAACATCAAGGGGCGATGGTTAGATTCTCTCTTGTTGGAGATGGTCATTGCCTGACACTTGTGTGGCGTGAATGTTACTTGCCACTTGTCAGCCCAAGCCTGGATATTGTCCCGGTCTTGCTGCATTTGGACATGGACTGCTTCAGTATCTGAGGAGTTGCAAATGGTGCTGAACATTGTGCAATCATCAGCGAACATCCCCACTTCTGACCTTATGTTGGAAGGAAGGTCATTGATGAAGCAGCTGATGGTGTGTGTCTATGCTGTGCTATCTGCTTATGTTGCATGGTTACATGTGTGTTATGCATTTTTTTGACTCATCCCTTGTTTAGCTCAGAGTGAGATTTGTTCTGGTTTTTTGGTTAGTGCATTGCAGATGCTCAACACAGATTAGAGTTATTGAACTAAATGCCCTGTAACATTCTCATCTTAATCTGTCTCCATTATTTCTATCAGCCATCCCATTTCACGAGCAGATGCCCGATCTCTTGCTCTGACCTTGTACCTCATGTGAAGATAACACACACAGAACATTAAACATCTTAGCAAAGCAAGCCTGGCTAATGACTGACGGGAAGGGGCAGAGGGTTCAGGCCTGGGCATGGTACCATTGAGGGAACTAGCAATGGAAGCAGCTTGCCTTAGGAAGAGAATGAAAGATTAATGGGTTGTGTTTTGCTAGACCAAAGTCCTTTGGGTTCTGAAATATTAATGACAATTAGTATGTAGAGAGGCAGGAGAGAGAGAGTAATTTTCAATGACAGGTGGCTCCAGCCCTGTCAACAGCAGTGACCAAAGATGCAATAAAAGTCCCAGGATTTTCGACAAAACGGGCTTTGGTATAAAGAGCGATTAAAGAGCAGCTCATCTCCAGGGAGTGGCAGGAACACGGTAACAGCTGTGTTACTGAGATGCATGCATGCAGAGCTGGTTAAGATTCTGATTTCAGGAGCATGTGCTGGCACCAACACCAACTGCTTCCTACTTTAACACTCAGTAAAGAAAAGACGGTGCTTGCATTTCCACAGCACCTATCACAGCCTTAGTACATGTAGTTTATAAGTCTGGCACCAGGCTCCTGAAGCAACTGTTCTACTCTGAACTCAGTCACGGTAGGAGACTCCTAGGAGGACAGCAGAAATGTTTTACGGATGTTCTCAAAGCTTTCCTGAAGAGGTCAAACATCCCCACTGACTCATGAGGGACCCTGGGTTGTGACCAACCAAAATAGAGGTTTATTCGAAAGGCACCAAACACATCGAGGGGCCTCATCAGGAACGTGCAGAGGTGAAGTTGAGGCGTCAGAGGGAGCGCACAAACCTCCAAACAACCCATCCACCCAACCCTTCAAACACCACCTGCCCTGCATGTGACAGAGTCTGTAGGTCGCACTCTGGACTTATCAGCCACGACAGAACCCATCAAAACAGAGTGGAACATACGAGTTAGGGGCAAGAGTAGGCCTCCACTCGGCCCCTCGAGACTGCTCCACCATGAAGTAAGATCATGGCTGATCTGAATGTAACCTCAACATCACATTCCTGCCTATCCCCCTTGTTAATCAAGAATCTATCTAGCTCTGCCTTAAAAATATTCAGACTCTGCTTCTAACCCCTTTTGAGGAAGAGAGTTCCAAAGACTCACAACCCTCTGAGAGAAAAAAAATTCTCCTCATCTCTTATTTTTAAACAGTGACCCCTAGTTCTAGATTCTCCCACAAGAGGAAACATTCTCTCCAAATCTCCCCTGCCAAGACCCCTCAGGATCTTAAAGATTTCAATTAAGTCACCTCTTACTCTTCTAAATTCCAGCAGATACAAGCCTAACTAGTCCAGCCTTTCCTCATTAGACAACCTGATCATTCCTTGTATTGGTCTAGTAAACCTTCTGTGAACTGCTTCTAATGTACTTACATCTTTCTTTAAATAAGGAGACCAGTACTATACACAATACTCCAGATGTGGTCTCACCAATGCCCTGCACAACTGGAGCATAACCTCCCTACTTTTGTAATCAATTCCCCTCACAATAAATGATAACATTCTATTAGCTTCCTAATTACCTGCTGTACCTGCATCCTAACCATTTGTGATTCATGCACTCGGACACCCAGATCCCTCTGAATCGCAGAGCTCTGCAATCTCTCACCAATTAGATAATAAGCTTCATTTTTATTCTTCCTGTAATTTACTTTCCTACCTATCTTTGTATCAACAGCAAATTTAGCGACCATCCCTTCGGTCCCTTCATCCAAGTCACTTATATAAATTGTAAAAAATTGAGGTCCCAGCACTGATCCCTGTGGCACACCACTTGTCACATCTTGCCAACCAGAAAAAGATCCATTTATGCCAACTGTCTGCTTCCTGTTAGCTAGCCAATCTTCTCTCCATGCCATTACGTTACCCCCTACACCATGAGCTTTGATTTTCTGCAATAACCTTTGATGTGGCACTTTATCAAATGCCTTCTGGAAATCTAAGTACAGCACATCCACCGGTTCCCCTTTATCCACAGCACATGTGACTCCTTCAAAGAAGCAAGCTGTCCTCAATACAGAGGGATTGACTCAGAGGAAGAGTATACATAAATGCACTCTCTGATCCCTCTCTCTCTTTCCTGTTTCTCCCTTATACCTTGGTCTCTCTCCTTTGTCTCCGCACTTATGTTTTAACTGTGGGCTCCAATAATTCCCTTGTCTTACACCTCCCAGCATTAAATCTCACTTGACATCTTCCTGAGCAGTCTCTGTCCTCCTGAACTTCTATTCTGCAGGGTTACGGAGAGAAGGCAGGGGAGTGGACTAACTGAGTTGCTCTTGCCAACAGCCGGCATAAACATGATGGGCCGAATGGCCTCCATCTATGTTGTATCCATTCTATGATTCAAAGTCACTTCAATGCGAGGCAGGCTCCCTTGTTCTGAGGAGTAAATGAGGAAGTGGCTGCCACATTGGAATTCTGCACAATGGGAGTGAATGGGAATAGACGTGTGCAATGGAATTCTAAAGATGTGAATTATTCAAGCCTTACTTTGGTCCTCACTCCAACACTAATGAGATTTTAACACTTGGGATATCACATTATTGGTGATATTTTCCTTCTGTTTCATAGTGTTAATGATTGGAAAGGTTGCTAAATTTCATTTGAGTGAATTGTTGTGATTCTGGTAATAAAATACAGGGACAATTCCAAACATTCCTGTAAATTGGGGTCTCCGGTGACATTATTTGTGGTGACCTGGGAGTTATTGTGAGAAACGTAGTGGAACACATGGTTAGCCAGATGCCAATCAGGATAAGTGGTGACATATTTCAACAAGTCAGGGTATCAACAGACTGCAGTAAATTGACTGGCTCAAACTTTAGACCAATTAGGAGAAAGATTTATTGGTAATAGGGAACAGAGGAGATCTACCCAGGTCCTGTACAGTTTGCCCTGAGCAGAAACCACTTTGGGTCTAATTATCTCCCCTCCTGAGATATTACTGTGGATCTCAAGGCAGATAGTGCAGGGTCTGGTTCCACAGAATCATAGGCCAGAATCTTTGGGTCAGTGTGCTGGCGCAGGCCCCACTCGTCGACGCACAAAATGACGCACGGTGATGTCAGGCGTGCGTCCCGACATCACTGTGCGTCATCAGGTCTTCAGTTCGACAGGCGCGCTCCGAAGCTGGCTGCGTGCCCGCCGAGCTGTCAAAGGCCTAATAAGGCCATTTAAATATCAATTTAAATAATTAACATAGCTGCCCATCCAACCTTAAGGTTGGCAGGCCAGCAAAGAGTCCAGGCGACCTTCGCATTTAATCATGCAACCTCATCCACACGCACAATGAGGTTTCATGAAGGTTTTTAAACTTCAATAAAAATTTTAACTAAAATTCATCTCTTCTCATACTCTCTCTTTGCTTCTCTCATTTGAATTTTTCACTTCCCATCTGAAACTTGTATATTCAGCCTGGCTGTTGGTTGTATTATCTATCATGCTCCCTATTGATGTGGTGCCCTGAGGGATGATTCCATGTTTTCCTGATGACTGGTTCTGATGTATTTGGGAAGGTAGTGTATCACATCAGAGTTTCCAGAAGCTCAGAATGGCCTTCTCCAGCTCCCATTCTCTTTTTCACTCAAGCTATTTTGGCTTTCCAAGGTTCAGACCACATTCTTGGTGAATCTTATGTCCCTAATACTGTTTTCCTTGCCTACTTACCTAAGTAAATTCAGGTTGTGTGTACAAGCTCTGGAATCCCTTCCCTAAGCCTCTACGCCCCTCAATCTCTCTCTCCTCCTTTAAGACGCTCTTTAAAACCTACCTCTTTGACTAAGCTTTTGGTCGCCTGTCCTAATATCTGTTTATGTGGCTCGGGACCAAAGTACAGGTTGTGAAAACTTCACTTAATGTGAGCGACTGTGGTCACCTGTTAGAAGAGAGCAGAATATCGCTATCTGAGGCCTGGAGTCAGGCTTTACCTACCATGCAAATTTATTATCAAGTAAACAAGCAGCCAACAAAGTATTCATACAGCAAACTTGCTCCCGCAATGCTCTGCTTTTAAAATTCACAACCTGGTTTTCAAATCCGTCCATGGCCTCGTCCCACCCTATCTCTGTAAGCTCATACAGCCCTACTGACAACTCTGCCCTCCCGCAATTCTGGTTCTTGAGAATCCCTGACTTTAATCACTCCACCACTGGTGGCTGTGTCTTCAATTGCCAGGGCCTTAAGCTCTGGAATCCCTTCCCTAAGCCTCTACGCCCCTCAATCGCTCTCTCCTCCTTTAAGACGCTCTTTAAAACCTACCTCTTTGACTAAGCTTTTGGTCGCCTGTCCTAATATCTGTTTATGTGGCTTGGGACCAAAGTGTGTTTGATAATCACTCTTGTGAGGCACCTTGGGACATTTCACGACCTTAAAAGGATTGTATAAATACAGTAATTGTTATTATTGGTCAGCTCTTCAACTCGAATAAAATCAGAAATATTTCATGATAGAAGCAATATTCTTATATTTTCTTTATTTCACCATTTCACAAAGCTAATTGATTATTTCTCCTTCAAACCTACAGATAGACTCTCTGATTTGGAAGGGTTGATCAGTATGATTGTTTAAAAAAGTGACTGAAAACCAGAACGACTGTTCAAAGTCTTTCAGAAAGATGATAACCTGCATGTATTTTGATACAGATCCAGCAGGATGTTAGCAATTGAAATGAGTTCTCTGGTCACTTCCTCAGCTACTAGACAAACCAACCCTAAAACCAATCACAATTCTCTTGTGCTGTATTGTGACTTGAGTGAGTGAAGCTGGTTTTTAACCTCCAACTCAGCCTTCAGGCTGCTTTCTCCTAAAGAACTTGAACCCTGTGATGATTGGAGTGCTTGAAACTGACACTTTTGAGTGTGAAATAGGTGATGCTTCACTGGCCCAGTATCAAGGTCTCCCATTTAAATGAGCTTTAAATTTACAATGAGAAAATGTATTCCAGCGAGGAAGGAAAGGCAAAACTCATTCCCCACATTTTCCATGAGCACTTATCAGAAGAGCACAGTACAGAGAGGCAGACAAAGAACTCACTGTAAGACGGAGATAACTTTGCAATAAAAATTGTTGCATTACATTTTCAGATGGAAAAACATTTTCTGGTAATCAGGTCTGAAAGCAGCATGCTTCGCCATTGAGGTGGGATTGGGGCCAATCCTACTACCACACCGCTTACCATTCTGATGTGTTCTCCTTTGATCTGTTTTGTAATGGGATGTTCACTAATATAAAATGGTGGAACTTAGAGGGTAATTTAAACGCTCAACACCTTTTGTTCCCATACTGCTTATCTGAAACAGTATATTTTTTTGGGGGGGAGGCCGGATGGGCGGCAGGGGGTGGGGGGGGGTTGGGGAGGGGTTTGTTGGGGAATGGTCCTCAGTTTAACAAGTGGCTGTAGAACCAATGCTGAGTCTTGTTCAACATCCAGCTCATTCTCTGAAACCAGGTTAGGTGACGCACTGGATCATTAAAATACAGCGGCAATGGACAGGAAGGGATGGGAAGAGGGAACTCCAACAACATTGTATACAGTGAGAACAAATACATTCATACAGCATGTACCTTCAATAGACAAGACCCCAAGATCCTTCAAGGAGCAGAAGCAGGGGAGATAACCAACAGTATGGTCAAAAAAACAAGACTGTCAAGAGATTTTTAAAATGAAAAAGGTTGCAAAGGGAAGGGCTTAGGAAGAGGGTTCCAGACAGCAGCACTGACATCACTCTGGTGTAAGTGGGATTGACTGCGAAAAGGTCAGGTCCATTGGAATTCGATAGAATGTGAGAAAATAGATGGCATTTGGCCCATGAATCCTTTGTGCAAGGGCACTGAATACAACAGGCTGTGTGGGCCTTTAGTCTGTTACTAAAATTTATTTTCACATGGACCATACAGTGCCGAAGGGGCCATTCGGCCCAAGTCATTTATGCTGGTGTTTCTCCTTCACATGAGTCTCCTCCTTATCCATCTCTCTCTCATTTCAGAGTTCTTGGATTTGTGAGGAGGAACCTTTGGCATTGCAACAAAAATATCAGAGTTAAAGCTTATCAGACATTTGTTCGTCCAATCCTGGCATATGCAAGTTATGTGTAGGATCCTTAAATGGTGAGAGATATAAATAAGATTGGAGTGATCCAGAGATGTGCTGCATGATACTGTATGAATCACTATGGGAAATACACCAGGGTCACATCCTGGATCAAAGATTTGGGATGGGAATCACTACAGAAAAGGAAGGAGATAAACAGATGGACCATGTTCTATAAAATATGGAATCGACTGGTGGGAATTGACAGAATCAAATACCTGGTGCCCTGGGCAATGACAAAACACAAGGTAGCCATCCACACAAAATACAAAGACCATTTGTTTCCAAGACAGTGCATCAACAATCTTTCATCCCAAGGGCAATCCCACAGTGGAACAAGCTGTCAAAGGAAATAGTCTGGCCCCATCACTGGAAATCTCCAAGACCCATCATTAGATTATTTCTATTTATAAGTTTTCATTACCAGGACTACCATCTCAGTAGGACATGTCTGGTTTAGTTAGCACTACCCACAGAAATGTTGGCGGAATACAGGTATTAGTTTGGAATGCTGACACAACTAAAGTAGAAACAGAAATCTCCCAGCCTTTCAGCCCGTCTTTCTATTCCCTTCTCTCTCATGTACTCATCTAGTTTCCTTTTGAAAGCAACACAGCTTTACTGCTTCAACCACTTTCATTGGGAACTAGTTCTCACCACTCCTGAGTAAAGAAATAAAAAGAAAGAACAATTTGCATTTATATGACTACCAGATGTCTCAAAGTGCTTTACAGCCAATGAAGCCAGGGGAATCAACCCTGGTTCAGTGAAGAGTGCAGGAGGGTATGCCAGGAGCAGCACCAGGCATACCTAAAAATAAGGTGTCAACCTGGTGAAGCTATAACACAGGACCACTTGCATGCCAAACATAGGCAGCAAGTGATGGACTGAGCTAAGCGATCCCACAACCAACGGATCAGATCTAAGCTCCGCAGTCCTGCCACATCCAGTCCTGAATGGTGGTGGATAATTAAACAACTCGCTGGAGGAGGAGGCTCCACAAATATCCCCATCCTCCATGATGGGGGAGCACAGCACATCAGTGTAAAAGATAAGGCTGAAACATTTGCTACAATCTTCAGCAAAAAGTGCCAAGTGGATGATCCATCTCAGCCTCCTCCGGAGGTCCCCAGCATCACAGATGCCAGACTTCGGCCAATTCGATTCACTCCATGTGATATCAAGAAACAACTGAACGCACTGGATAGTGCAAAGGCTATGGGGCCTGACAATATTCCAACAATAGTACCGAAGACTTGTGCTCCTGAACTTGCCATGCCCCTAGCCGCAGTGTTCTAGTACAGCAACAACACTGGCATCTACCCAGCTATGTGGAAAATTGCCCAGGTATGTCCTGTACACAAAAAGCAGGACAAATCCAACCCGGCCAATCACTGCCACATCAGTCTACTCTCAACTATCAGTAAAGTAATGGAATGGGTCACCAACAGTGCTATCAAGCGGCACTTACTTAGGAATAACCTGCTCACTGATGCCCGGTTTGGGTTCCGCCAGGGCCACTCAGCTCCTGACCTCATTACAGCTTTGGTTCAAACATGGACAAAAGAGCTGAACTCCCGAGGTGAGGCGAGAGTGACTGCCCTTGACATCGAGGCAGCATTTGACCAAGTGTAGCATCAAGGAGCCCTAGCAAAACTGGAATCCATGGGAATCAGGGGGAAAACACTTCGCTGGTTGGAGTCATACCTAGCACAAAGGAAGATGGTTGAGGTTGTTGAAGGTCAGTCATCTCAGCTCCAGGACATCACTGCAGGAGTTCCTCAGGGTAGTGCCCTCAACCCAACCATCTTCAGCTGCTTCATCATTGACCTTCCTTCCATCATAAGGTCAGAAGTGGAGATGTTCGCTGATGATTGCACAATGTTCAGCAAAATTCGCAACTCCTCAGATACTGAAGCAGTCCATGTCCAAATGCAGCAAGGCCTGGACAATATCCAGGCTTGGGCTGATAAGTGGCAAGTAACATTCACGCCACACAAGTGTCAGGCAATGGCTATCTCCAACAAGAGAGAATCCAACCATTGCCCCTTGACGTTCAATGGCATTACCATCACTGAATCCCCCACTATCAACATCCTGGGGGTTACCATTGACCAGAAACTGAACTGGACTAGCCATATAAATACTGTGGCTACAAGAGCAGGTCAGAGGCTAGGAATCCTATGATGAGTAACTCACCTTCCTGATTCCCCAAAGCCTGTCCACCATCTACAAGGCACAAGTCGGAGTGTGATGGAATACACCCCACTTGCCTGGATGAGTGCAGCTCCCACAACACTCAAGAAGCTTGACACTGTCCAGGACAAAGCAGCCCGCTTGATTGGCACCCCATCCACAAACATTCACTCCCTCCACCATCGACGCACAGTAGCAGCAGTGTGTACCATCTACAAGATGCACTGCAGGAATTTACCAAGACTTCAATAGCACCTTCCAAACCCACAACCACTACCATCTAGAAGGACAAGGGCAGCAGATACATGGAAACACCATCACCTGGAATTTCCCATCCAAATCACTCACCGTCCTGACTTGGAAATATATCACCGTTCCTTCACTGTCCCTGGGTCAAAATCCTGGAACTCCCTCCCTAACAGCACTGTGAGTGTACCTACACCACATGGACTGCAGCGGTTCAAGAAGGCAGCTCACCACCACCTTCTCAAGGGCAACTAGGGATGGGCAATAAATGCTGGCCCAGCCAGCGAAGCCCACATCTTGTGAATGAATAAAAAAAAGTACTTCTTGTAGTGTAGTCACTGTTGTAGGAAACATAGCAGCCAATTTGTACACAGCAAGATCCCACAAACAGCAATGTGATCATGGTCAGATTATCTTTTTTGTGATGTTAGGGGTAAATATTGGCCAGGACACTGGGGAGAACTCCCCTGCTCTTCTTCAAAATAGTGCTGTGGAATCTTTTACTTCCATGCAAATCGGGAGGTGGGGCTTTGGTTTAATGTTTCCTCCAAAAGATGGCACCTCCAACAGTGCAGCCATTTCAGGGGAGAGTTTCAGAAGGCCAGAGTCATACAGACCAATTGCTTTCTGCATCTCCTACTTGGGCAGTTTTTTGTTTCTGGCTTTAATATGGCTACTTAACCGTCCACTAATTCCACTTCAGAAAGCCACACAAACACCAAATGACTTGTGAAAATTGAAATGTCAGGAGACACAGGTTGCCCCAAATGACGTATGAATTATGTAAATGAGCAGAATCCAGATTAAAACATTTGAAAGTAGTAGCCACAGAATTATACACAATATTCTAACTGTGGCCTCACCAGAGACTTTCCAAAGATTATAATGCCAGGTGATGGCTCTTAATCTAATGCAGTTCAGATATTTCGCACTCCTTGAGAAAGTTTAGTGATAACCGCTTGATGATTTAATCAACTGACCAGTAATCACCCTCGGCACTCTCTAACCATTGCAAAGAAAAGAGGCTCTGATGTACCTGCAGCATTCCCATGGAGACAGTGACAGAACTGTTGCTTTGTGTTATTTCTGTCTCCCGATGCGTTGCAGCATTCAGTTTGACATTAAAATGTCAAACGAGACCCTTTTGTGTATTGTGATATCTACAAATCTGTCTTGGTACTGAAGGATTCTAAACTTCCCTTGTTTTCACACGTGGCCCTGATTGAGTGATGGTTTGGAAAGCTTCTTACCATCCCCACCCTGCTTGTCCAATAGATAGAAAAGCTTAGAGTTAATATTGAGCAGAATAGACCTGAGCGCTATGTTGGGTGCAAGTTCATCTTAGAGCAGAGGGGTTAAGAGAAGCTTTGCTAGAGATGCTCAAAGTCCTGGAAGAGTTTTGATTAAGTAAACAAGGAGAAACTGTTTCCAGTGACAGGAGGGTCAGTAACCAGAGGAAACAAATTTAAGGTGATTGACAAAAGAACCAAACAGAAGATGAGAAAACATTTTTTTTACACAGTGAGTTGTTGTGATCCAGAATGCACGATCTGAAAGTGCGGTGGAAGCAGATTCAATTATAACTTTCAAAAAGGGAATTGGATAAATATTTGAAGAGGAAAGGTCTGCAGGGCTATGAGGAAAAAGCAGACAATGGGACTAATTGGATAGTTTTTTTCAAAGAGTCGGCACAGGCACAAAGGGCTGAATGGCCTCCTTCTGTAAAGTTCCATTCTATGATTCAGTGGTTACACAGAGCAGGGTCCACTGGGCGAGAGCAAAAAAAAAGAGAAAGCAATTGATGAATGATGCATTTCCCCCATTAGTTAACTACCCTGTCCCCAGCCTCTCCTCTTCTTCAGAGACCTACTCGAACAGGGAGAGGGTTGAGAAACTGCACATTCTGGGCTGTTTCACTCTTCATTTAGTTTTGTTTTAAATTGAGGAGAAGGCAAAATCTTCAGTGGAGGATATTTTATATACATGGCCCTTTGTTGTGTCACAGAACTGCACACGTACACACAATGGGAGCACCGTGTACATAAATAAAGATGCAAGATTCTAACCAAACCTCCTGTGAACAGTCTTCACAAGCCAATCTCTTTGTTAAGTCCCAATACACGGAGAGGTAAAATGCCAATTTACAGATGCATAACTGTGGAAATTACTAATTGAGCTTGTTGCTGTTGCAATAATAAGGGCTTGCCTTGCTATAGTGCCTTTCACAACCTCAGGATGTCCCAAAACGTTTCACAGCCAATGAAATAGTTTTGAAATGCCATCACTGTTGTAATTTACTCTCTCTCCTCCTCTTTTTCTCTGACTCTCCAATTTTCTCTCTCTCCCACTAACTATCTTTCTCTCTGTCTGTCTGTCTTTCTCACGTTTGGATAATAATATCTCTTTATGTTTAGAGATGGAAAGCAGCCAGGGGTTATTAGTCCTGAACATCTCGAAGCAGAAATCAGCTATGATGAAGGATCAGGCTTGCTTGTGAACCAGTTGAATATTTCTTGTGATGTTCACCATCTCATCTCACATGGATAGTTGCATGGGCAGGACAAAGGGGCTCAGCTTGAGTTAGGACCTTTTTTTTATTCTTTCATAGGATGTGGACATCGCTGGCTAGGCCAGCAATCCTGAGTTGTCCTTGAGAAGGTGATGGTGAGCTGCCTTCTTAAACTGCTGCAGTCCATGTAGTATAGGTACCCCCACAGTGCTGTTAGGGAGGGAGTTCCAGGATTTTGACCCAGCGACAGTGAAGGAACGGTGATATATTTCCAAGTCAGGATGGTGAGTGACTTGGAGGGGTGCTGTTCCCATGTGTCTATTGTCCTTGTCTTTCTAGCTGGTAGTGGTTGTGAATTTGGAAGGTGCTGTCGAAGGAGCCTTGGCAAGTTGCTGCAGTGGATCTTGTAGATAGTACAGATTGCTGCGACTGTGGGTCATTAGTGGAGGGGGTGAATGTTTGTAAATGGGGTGCCAATCTAGTGGGCTGCTTTGTCCTGGATGGTGTCAAGCTTCTTGAGTGTCACCCAGGCAAGTGGGGAGTATTCCTTCACACTCCTGACTTGTGCCTTGTATATTGTGGACAGACTTTGGGGATTCAGGAGGTGAGTTACTTGTCATAGGATTCCCAGCCTCTGACCTGCTCTTGTAGCCACAGTACTTATATGGCTAGTCCAGTTCTGTTTCTGGTCAATAGTAACCCCAGCATGTAGATAGTGAGGGATTCAGTGATGGTAAAGCCATTAAGTGTCAAGGAGAGACGGTTAGATTCTCTCTTGTTGGAGATGGTCATTGCCTGGTACTTGTGTGGCATGAATGTTACTTGCCACTTATCAGCCCAAGCTTGGATATTGTCCAGGTTTGGCTGTAATTGGACATGGGCTGCTTCAGTATCTGAGGAGTCGCAAATGGTGCTGAACATTGTGCAATCATCAGTTAACCTCCCCACTTCTGACCTTATGATGGAAGGAAGGTCATGAAGCAGCTGAAGATGGTTGGGCTGAGGACACTAACCTGAGTAACTCCTGCAGTGAGGTCTTGAGACTAAGATGATTGACCTCCAGTAACCACAATCATCTTTCTTAGTGCTAGGTATGACTCCAACCAGCAGACATTTTTCCCCTGATTCCCATTGGCTCCAGTTTTGCTAGGGCTCCTTGATGCCACACTCGGTCAAATGCTGCCTTGATGTCAAGGGCAGTCACTCTCACCTCACTTCTGGAGTTCAGCTGTTTTGTCCATGTTTGAACCAAGGTTGTAATGAGGTCAGGATCGAGCTAAGTGGCCCTGGCAGAACCCAAACTGTGCAACAGTGAGCAGTTTATTGCTAAGCAAGTGCCGCTTGTTAGCATTGATGATGACCCCTTCCGATTACTTTACTGATGGTGAAGAGGTTGGATTGGCTGGTTTGAATTGGTCCTGCTTTTTGTGTACAGGACAAACCTGGGCAACTTTCCACTTTGTCGGGTAGATGTCAATGTTGTAGCCGGACTGGAAAGGTTTGATTTGTATTCCCTGGAATTTAGAAGATTGAGGGATGATCGCATTGAGGTGTTTAAAATGTTAAAATGGTTTGATAGAGTAGGTTCGAGAAACAAATGCCTATGGTGGGCTGGGGGTTTCGGGGGTCGGAGTCCAGAACAAGGGGATATAACCTTAAAATGAGAGCCAGGCACTTCAGGGGTGATGTCAGGAAGCACTTCTTCACACAAAGGCTAGTGGAAATCTGGAACTCCCACCCAATAAAGCTGTGAATGCTGAGGATCAAATATGAGTTTTCAAAATTGTGGTTGGAAGATCTTTGTGAGTTAAGGGTATCAGTTAAGGTATATGGAATAAAGGTGGATTAATGGAGTTGAGGTTCAGTGCAGCCACAATCTATTGGATTGGCAGAACAGGTTCAAGGGGCTGAATGGCCTCCTCCTTCTCCTATGTCCAGATGGTGTCTGTCTGAAGGAGTGTTCCTTCTTTATAAATCCCTGAATCTGTGTATTAAATTATGTGAAAATTGTGACTGTCTTCTCTAAAACTGACAAATATATGTCAAGAAATTGGCAGATCAGAAAATGAGCGATGCAACAGATTTAATTAGTTTCACTTTGATTAAGGAGCAGGCAAGGAATTAATAATTAATTTATTGTTAGAAACAGAATTCAAATGTAACAAAATCTCTTCGAATCTTAGAGCAGCCATGATCTAATGGCTTAAGGAGCTGAATGACCCCTTCCTGTTCCTATAATTGTAACTTGGTGCCAATGCTTACAGACAATGCTCCAGACATCACTATCACCATCCCTGTTCTGTCTTGTCCCAGAGGAGGTGACACAGTGGCATACAGCTGGGAGGGAGCTGCCCTGGGAGTCCTCAACATCGACTCCAAACCCCATGAAGTCTCATGGTATCAGGTCAAACATGATTGCCACCTACCACCCTCCCACCAACGCCACCTCCATGCTGAACACCATTTGGAAGAAACACTGAGGGTGGCAAGGGTACAGAATGTCCCCTGGGTGGGGGACTTCAGTGTCCATCACCAAGAGCAGCTCTGTAACATGACCACTGACCGAGTTGGCCAAGTCTAAAGGACATAGCTACCAGACTGGGTCTGCGGCAGGTGGTGAGGGAACCAACAAGCTGGAAAAACCTACTTGACCTCATCATCACCATCTCAGTCCAAGTACATCACTGCAGGAGTTCCTCAGGGTAGTGTCCTAGGCCCAACCATCTTCAGCTGCTTCATCAATGACCTTCCTTCCATCATAAGGTCATGAGTGGGAATGTTCGCTGATAATTGCACAATGTTCAGCACCATTCGATACTCCTCATATACTGAAGCAGTCCATGTCCAAACGCAGCAAGACCTGGACAACATTCAGGTTTGGGCTGACAAGTGACAAGTAACAATGGCACCACACAACTGCCAGACAATGATCATCTCCAACAAGCTTGATGCTAAAATAGGGCGCATCAAAGATTACCCTCATCAGGTCATTTTGCACTGTAAATCATGCAATCTCATGGATGGGTCTAAGGCCGTCACTTTCAATCCTAAAAAGTGCCCAGTCTACCTCAGATTACCCTGGAAGGGTAAGGTATCTCAAAAATGTGAGTAACAGGTGAAGCTAGCTGTTTCACACTGCTACTATGCAGTAGCAACACGAGTGGTATTCGCCCTTAACAGGATGTTGCTGCCATCAAGCCAAAAAGACGCTCTGCCTATCACACAGATGAGGAATGTGATATATGAATTTCAGTGCCAGTGTGATGCTAGATATGTAGGCCGTATGTCCCAAAGACTGGTGGATAGTATCAAACAGCGTGTCCCAGCTGCTGTTCACAACAGGCAAGATACAGACCACACCCAACCAGCCTGTGCTTGCAACACTCAAAACACAATGTCCAACAATAGATGTGAATCTACGATTGGGCTACATTTGTTAAATAATCCTCAGTGTGCTAAGAATTACGCTGACAACCAATTTAAGATTGTCAGTCGGACTCGCAGTGTGACACATTTGTGTGTAGTGGAAGCTACATATATTAATACATGGGGCCCTGTTCTATGCAGACAGAAAGAACATGTACACAAATTGCACCTGTTTCAGCTAAACAAAATAAGTGACAGTCATTCGCTGGTTCATTCCTCAAGGCAATACCTTGACCAATAGGAGTAAAGCTGCCTGGTTTGATTTTCAAACAATGCTTGGCATTTAACTGTCAGTCACCATCAATCAGTGCATTCTCCATGGCAACACCTCTACCAATTAAGTCAACACTCTCTTCTCATACAGAATAAATTGTTTTTTCCCTTTACATTTGGTATTCTTGCGAATTGTCAAGTTGAGTGCAAGACGAAATGTTTTGATAACAAAATCTATTTTTTTCAGCAGTACTCAAGATCTTCGACAATAGAGAATCTAACCATTGCCCATTGACATTCAATGGCATTACCATTGCTGAATCCCCTTCTATCAACATCCTGGGGTTTACCATTGATCAGACTGAACTGGACTAGCTGTATAAATACTGTGGCTACAAGAGCAGGTCAGAGGCTGGGAATCCTGTGGCAAGTAACTCACCTCCTGACTCCCCAAAGCCTGTCCACAATATACAAGGCACAAGTCAGGAGTGTGATGGAATACTCCCCACTTGCCTGGATGAGTGCAGCTCCAATGACGCTCAAGAAGCTTGATACCATCATGAACAAAGCAGCCCGCTTAATTGGCACCACATCAACCACCTTCAGCATTCACCCTCCCGACCATCGACACACAGGAGCAGCAGTGTGCACCATCTACAAGAAGCACTGCAGGAATTCACCTAGGCTCCTTAGACAGCACCTTCCAAACCCACAACCACTACCATCTAGAAGAACAAGGGGAGCGGACAATGGGAACACTGCCACCTGGAAGTTCCCCTCCAAACTGCTCACCATCCTGAATTGGAAATATATCTCTGTTCCTTCACTGTCACTGGGTCAAACTCCTGGAACTCCCTCCCTAACAGCACTGTGGGTGTACCTACACCACATGGACTGTAGCAGTTCAAAAAGGCAGCTCACCACCACCTTCTCAAGGGCAACTAGGGATGGGCAATAAATGCTGACCTGGCCAGTAACGCTCACATCACATGAACAAATACATTTTTTAAAATGCATGCAATCAGCCCTCAGATTGTAAGCCCCAATGCCATTCTGAAGGAAAGCACAGGATGACTGGGGAGGAGTATATGGAATTAAGGTAGTGGTATGCTAGAGGAAGATCCCTAAGGTTATAATTGAGGTTGGGGGTGTGATAGTGACAGAATACAGAGACCGATACAAGCAGTGAGGGCCACCCAGATACAGTGTTAGCAATCTCAGGCAACAGCTCACGGTTTCAAGTCTAACTCTAAGACAGTGTAGAGGGATACTCTTATCTAATCCCGTGCTATACTTACCTTGGGAGTGTTTGATGGAGACAGTGTAGCTGGAGCTTTACTCTGTATCTAACCCCGTGCTGTACCTGTCCTGGGAGTGTTTGATGGGGACAGTGTAGAGGGAGCTTTACTCCGTATCTAACCCAGTGCTGTACCTGTCCTGGGAGTGTTTGATGGAGACAGTGTAGAGGGAGCTTTACTCTGTATCTAACCCTGTGCTGTACCTGTCCTGGGAGCATTTGATGGGGACAGTGTAGAGGGAGCTTTACTCTGTATCTAACCCCATGCTGTACCTGTCCTGGGAGTGTTTGATGGAGACAGTGTAGAGGGAGCTTTACTCTGTATCTAACCCCGTGCTGCACCTGTCCTGGGAGTGCTTGATGGGGACAGTTTAGAGGGAGTTTTACCCTGTGTCTCACACTGTGCTGTACCTGTCCTGAGAGTGTTTGATAATATCATGGGATGATTGAACTGCTACATCCTCCATTCTCCTGCATTGACCTCCTTGAACTTTGATAAGCATTAAAATTTAAAGCCTTTCATTAAATAAAAGGAAAATTGTACTGTTGTTTGGAACTCGCTGCCTTGGAGGGTGCTGGATGTAGAGATGATAATGATTTGAAAAGAAAATTGGATGGACACCAAATGGAAATAAGCTCCCAAGGCTATGGGGTTAGAGTGAGGAAATGGGCCTGACTGGGTTTCTCTACAGAGGGCTGGCATGGATTCAATGGGCTGAATGGTTTGCTGCTGCACTGTAGTGACTCTATGAACAGTTCTGATAAGAGCAGAGAACCACGAACACCACATATTAACCCTCTCATCAACGGCCGAAAACTCCCTTTAATTAAAATCCCTGAGTTTGTGATAATCTAAGTCTTAGAGAGCTGAAGCTAAAGTGATGGTTGGTGAAAGAAATTACCTCCAATAATGTAATATTTACTGATCCTTTCCTGAGCATTAACATAAATTTCCCATTTAAATGGACCATTTCTAATCTCTGTGTGGAATTATTCAGATTCCTCAGTGTAATATCTTTTCAGAGTAATTAATCCTGTTCTAATTGCTGGAGGTTTCTTCACCAGGGTATAATATGCCACGTTTAATGGGGTGACAAATGTTACCACACAGACTGGAACATTTGTTGTTCATCTCACAGAACTTTGCCAGTTCCAGGGAACAGGAGGATTTGAAAGATGGACAGTTTCTCAATCTTTTACCACCCTTTGTAATTCACAGTGTCACCATAGAGGTTACCTGTTCCCTGTTGATCATCGTAAGAGATTACTTCATAAACATCAATCTTTTTATGTGAGATCGGGCCTGATATTTGCTTCACAAAACAAAAATAAAAATAAAAATACCTGGAAAAACTCAGCAGGTCTGGCAGCATCTGCGGAGAGGGACACAGTTAACGTATCGAGTATGTATGACTCTTCAACAGAACTAAGTAAAAATAGAAGAGAGGTGAAATATAAGCTGGTTTAAGGGGGGGGGGGGTGGGGTGGGACAGGTAGAGCTGGATAGAGGGCCAGTGATAGGTGGAGACAACCAAAAGATGTCACAGACAAAAGGACAAAGAGGTGTTGAAGGTGATGATATTATCTAAGGAATGTGCTAATTAAGGGTAGAAAGCAGGACCAGCAAGGTACAGATAGCCCTAGTGGGGGTGGGGTGGGGTGAAGGAATCGAAAAAGGCTAAAAGGTAGAGATAAAACAATGGATGGAAATACATTTAAAAATAATGGAACTAGGTGGGAAAAGAAAAATCTATATAAATTATTGGAAAAAAAGGGGGGATCAGAAAGTGGGTGGGGATGGAGGAGAGAGTTCATGATCTAAAATTGTTGAACTCAATATTCAGTCCGGAAGGCTGTAAAGTGCCTGGTCGGAAGATGAGGTGCTGTTCCTCCAGTTTGCGTTGAGCTTCCCTGGAACAATGCAGCAGGCCAAGGACGGACATATGGGCATGGGAGCAGGGTGGAGTGTTGAAATGGCAAACGACAGGGAGGTCTGGGTCATGCTTGCGGACAGATCGAAGGTGTTCTGCAAAGCGGTCACCCAGTCTGCGTTTGGTCTCTCCAATGTAGAGGAGACCACATTGGGAGCAACGAATGCAGTAGACTAAATTGAAGGAAGTACAAGTGAAATGCTGCTTCACTTGAAAGGAGTGTTTGGGCCTTTGGACAGTGAGGAGAGAGGAAGTGAAGGGGCAGGTGTTGCACCTTCTGCAGTTGCTTGGGGAGGTGCCATGGCCTGCTGCATTGTTCCAGTGAAGCTCAACGCAAACTGGAGGAACAGCACCTCATCTTCCGACTAGGCCCTTTACAGCTTTCTGGACTGAATATTGAGTTCAACAATTTTAGATCATGAACTCTCTCCTCCATCCCCACCCCCTCTCCGATCCCCCTGTTTTTTCCAATAATTTATATAGATTTTTCTTTTCCCACCTACTTCCATTATTTTTAAATGTATTTCCATTCGAAACGTTAACTGGGTTCCTCTCTGCAGATGCTGCCAGACCTGCTGAGTTTTTCCAGGTATCTTTATTTTTATTTTTGTTTTGGATTTCCAGCATCCGCAGTTTTTGCTTTTATCTGATATTTGCTTCGTTCTTTCTGGACCAAGATTTTATAAACCAGCTTCACCCACAGAAATCACATTGACACTCATTGTTCTAACCCTGAGCTTGTCTGTCTGGGCTGGTTTTCATGTGAAGTGGGACTGGTGGAGATAGCGTTGTGGGGTGTGGGGGCAAGTCACTCAATTCAAATACAAACATGCTTTGGGATTTGTTCACATAGAGGTATTTTGCTGTTTTCTCAAAAAAATTGAAGAAGGTACGTGTTTAAATTTGTTAGACCCTGCTCCCTTTGTTGACAATATTTATTAGTTTGTCACTTCAAAGGAGTAACACTGACTCTATTTTTAAAGAGAGATGGCCCAGCCAGATAGCTTTGAGAAATGGTGAGAAAGAGAAGGGAGCCACAAAAAAGAATATTTCTGATATCTCAAACTGGTCCAACAACATGCTGAAAAGATTTATAACTTTCTACAAGTCAAAGAGAGAGCTGAACTTAGTAATGACTATAAACATCCAGGCTGTATTTACTGCCACAATTCACTTGTTTTACTGTCCAGTAAGGTTCAACATTTTGTGTAGTTATTGTGTCAGATGAAACTAGAAGCTGAAGTGAAGTGGAAAGGCTCCCAATCTGGGCAAGTGAACAGGGTCTTTCTGGGGCATGTAGAAACCACACTCAACACCGGGCAGGACCAAGCAATCTGAAACTAATAAGCCAAACACCCACTTTCTTTTTTAATTCATTCAGCCAGGCCAGCATTTATTGCCCATCCCTAATTGCCCTTGAGAAGGTGGTGGTGAGCCACCTTCTTGAATACAACTGAGTGGCCACTCCAGAGGGTAGTTAAGAGTCAACACCATTGCTGTGGGCTGGAGTCCAGATGAGGATGGCAGATTTCCTTCCAGTCAACCAGGTGGGTGTTTACTAGAATCTGGCACTTTTATGGTCACCATTACTGATCTTAGTTTTTATTCCGGGTTTATTTAATTAATTAAATTTTCCAGCTGCCATGGGTGGATTTGAGCTCCTGCTTCTGGAACATTATCCAGCCTTCTGGATTACTAGCCCAGTAGCATCACCACGATGATACCTCACCTGTCTGACAGCAATGCCACACTTGGTAGTCTGTTGGGGGGACAGAATTCTTCTGACTGACCCACTGGGGAACTGATGGCATCGTTCATCCGCCCAATTTGATCTGGATTAGGATTCGGTGGGTTCAATTCAAATGACCGCTATGGTGCAGAGGGAATTTTAAGGTAGGTGTGGGATCTGTTATGCTTTTTTTGTCTTGCCATTAGTGGCAGGCTGCTAGCCAAACCACCTCACAACCTCAAAAACAGAATTAAAATCTATTGACGGGAGATCTGGATGGTCTGTTGTCAGGACTGTCTTATTTCATCCAACCTTCCCCGGACTGGAAGTCCAGCAGCGCAACCATATTTTAATATATCTGACCAGACTTCCAATCCTCTGAAGGAAGAGCTCTGAAGAAGAGTCATACGGACTCGAAACGTTAACTCTGTTTCTCTCTCCACCGATGCTGTTAGACCTGCTGAGTTTTTCCAGCATTTTCTGTTTTTGTTTCAGATTTCCAGCGTCCGCAGTATTTTGCTTTGATCAAATCCTCTGAAGCAGGCTTGTCAAATGCATGGCCCACAGGCCGGATGTGGCAGGTGAAACCCTCCTGGAGGCAGTGGTCAAGATGCCAGTAAGTGGAGTGGAAGATTCTGAATGAAACGGCTTCTCCAAACACAGGCCAGTCCCTTCCCATGTTTGTTGCTAATAGGCTGACAAGTGAGCCTATCAGGAGAGGAGCAGTCTGTGACTGGAGGAGCAGCAACACTGGTGGAGGTGAGTGCGCTCTGGAAAAAGAGGCGCTGGCGAGAGAGAAAGAGAGAGGCTGCAGGGCTGGGCTGGGCTGGGCCACAGACTGGGAATTGAACTTCAGAGTTTGTCTCAGTAACACACTGGGCAGGGTACTTTCCTACTGACATACCAGAGCAAACAGTCACTAAGTAACCTACAGATTCACCAGGATGTAGGACTGTCATCAAACCCATGGAAATCTGCGCAATCTCACTCACTCACACTCTCTCTCCCACTCACTCACTCTTTCCCTGACATTCACTCACTCTCTCTCCCAGTCACTCACTCACTCTCTCTCCCACAGTCACTCACTCTCCCACATTCAGTCACTCACTCTCTCTCTCCCATACTCACTCATTCTCTCTCTCCCACGCTCACTCACTGTCACCCCACTCTTTCTCTTCTACACTCTCTCTTCCACACTTTCTCTTCCACACTCACTCACTCTCTCCTACACTCACTCTCTCCCACATTCACTCTCTCCCACACTCACTCTCTCCCACATCTATTCACTCACTCTCTATCTCCCCCACTCTCCAACACTCACTCACGCTCTCCCTCACTCACCCACTCTCGCCCCCACACTCACTCACTCTCTCTCCCACACTCACTCACTCTTTCTTACCCCACTCTCTCTCTCTTCCACACTTTCTTTTCCACACTCACTCACTCTCTCTCACCCCACTCACTCTCTCTCTTCCACACTGTCTCTCTTCTATACTCTCTCCTCCACACTCACTCATTCTTTCTCTCCCACACTCACTCTCTCTCCCACACTCCCTCTCTCTCTCCAACACTCACTCTCTCTCACACACCTACTCACTCACTCTCTCTCTCACACTCACTCACTTTCTCTCTCCCCACACTCACTCACTCTCTTCCTCCTCCATACACACTCACTCACTCTCTGCCCCACATGCACTTTCTGTCTCCCCCTACTCTCTACTCTCTCTCCCACACTCACTCACTGTTTCTCTCTCCCACATTTACTCACTCTCTCTCCCTCCCACACTCACTACTCTTCTCTCTCCCGCATTCACTGTCTCTCTTCCACACTCATTCACTTGCTCATTCTCTCCCTCATCCACACTCACTCACACTCTCTCCCACACCACCAGGGAGTGGCTCTTCACCCTCACTATCCCCACGCACACCACTGCACCCAGCCTCTTCCTCTGGGTTAGAGGGAGTGGAAATCAGCCAGAGTTTCTCGTCCTGACTAGGAATTGGCTTGATTGGTAGCCCTTCCACAAGTATTCACTCCCTCTATCACCGACACACAGTAGCAGCAGTGTGCACCATCTATAAGATGCACAGCAGGAATTCACCGAGGCCCCTTAGACAGCACCTTCCAAACTCATGACCACTACTATCTAGAAGGACAAGGGCAGCAGGAAATTCCCCTCCTTCTCTTTGCTGTCGTTGGGTCAAAATCCTGGAACTCCCTCCTACACCACATGGACTGCTGCAGTTCAAGAAGACAGCTCACCACCAGCTTCTCAAGGGGCATTTAGGGATGGGCAAGAACTTTGCCAGTGATGCCCACATCTCATGAAAGATTAAAAAAAAACATTAAAAATGCCCAGGGGGGAAGGGAGAGATTAGGGTTGTGTGGCTGGCTGGGATTGGTTCAAATAGTGACGCAGGATGAGTGCTTGGCGATGGGCTGGAGGGTGAAACCAGGAGCTTGGAAGGAAGACCAGGGCATAGCTAGTTTTATACAAAAAAATCTGACATTGTTTAACCCAGAATAACAGAGAAACAAAATTAACTATTTCAAACCAAAAGATTTTCCTTCCTAACAATAAACCAGGTTGTAGCCACACAACACGAGCCCTTCAATGTTTCCTTTGCCTCCAATTCAGCCATTTTCTTTTGTGAGGCATTAATCAGATGGAGAGTCACTGCTGGTGATTGCAAAGCTGATTTGCAGACCCAGTGACACCACCCGACATGAATAATAGAGCAACACTCACAGACATCTGTGGAATAACTGCACGGATACATTAACTGTCCCTCACTGCACAGTATGACTGGAGAAATCCTCAGATTGTGATGATTAGCTTCAACGCTTTCAAGGAGAAAAGAGTAGTGGGCTCCACCTCATCCTAACAGCATATCCCTCGTGTGTTTATCCAGCTTCCCCTTAAATGTATCTCCCTCTGTGGCAGTGAGTTCCAAATTCTCACCGCTCCCATTGAGTTATTGAGTCATTCTGCACAGGAGGAGGTCACTCTCTGGGTAAAGAGGTTTCTCCTCATCTCCTTCTAGTTCCATGTCAATGATAATAACTCTCTTTTTGAGTGTGTGCTGTGTTGTGTTTGGAATTATTCCAGCAGGGTCCAGCAATAACTACCAATCATGGACAAGTAACAGTTAATTCAGTGCTCGTGTGAGTTGGACCGTGGAGGTCTGACATCATTCACCAACGACAATATTCTTGCTAACAACACAACTATATTAAATTCAGAGAAAACTGTTTGGTTCATCAGCCTGTGCTCTGGGTCAGACTGTGTGATATCAGGAATGAGTAAACAGAAGGGCAGATACAGAGGGAACACAAGGAAAACAGAAACGAGAATAAGCGAGAATGAGAGAGCAGGAGGGTGACACGCATGGTAGAGTGAGAGAGGGGGAGCAACTGAAAAGAGCCAAAGTGAAGAGGTGTTAGAGACAGAGGGAGAGAGTGAGAAAGACCAGACTGAGTGGGAAAGAGAGAGAGAGAGAGAGAGAGCAATGAAAAGCAAAAGTGAAGGAGATGTAGGGTGGAATTTTCTGTGCCCATTGGCGTCAGGTGTCATGGTGGGTGTGAGCAGGCAATATGGTGGGGAGGCCAAACATTGGTTTCACAATCTCATGAAACCTGTTTGCAGTCTTCAGCTCCGCCCATCAATGGCTGCCACACTTCGGGAACCTCATTTTAACGCATCTGCATATCATTATAAGCCTTGCTCGTCGGAATCATCCCCCCCCCCCACCTTGCTGGATCATCTGGGCACATCGACGTGGTTCACAACTGAACATAAGTGTAGTTGGCGAGCTGCCCTTCACTCGGGGCTTTGAGGTTTGTTTGCCCACCTTGCTTCGGGCAGCACTTGCAGGCATCAGCGCCAGCTTCACAGGCAGCACCACATCACTTTTAGTGGGGGGGGCTCACTACAGGCAGCTCTCTACTTACCAGACCAGCCATAAGGCAGGGGTAACCTTTTAATGGCTGCAGGGCTATAGCTTGCTTAGGGAGGGGGGGAGAAGTGGCTTCGGGCAAGAGAAAAGTCTGCAGGGCTAGGGCATTATTGGGGAATGGGGGCATCCAAGGATGTGTGTGTGGGGGACACATGTTGATTTGTGGAAGTGGCCTCAAGAGTACATGTGAGGGCTGAGGAGGCATTTCCAGAGGAGATGAGGCCGGATGGAGATGTGAGGGTGAGTGTGAGAGAGAGTGAGTGGTGATGCCCCTTGAGCTGGCAGTGAGTGAGATGCCAGTGAATGTGTGATGGCCGAGTGAGCATGAGAGTTTAGAGCGATGAGATGGTTGCCTTACCCTGGCGGCAGGGAAGAGACCATTCATCCGTTTTCTACACTGGATGGTGAAGTTCTTCTGTGCAGCGTTGGCACTGACCGTCTCTGCCAACGGTCCCAAGTTGGAGTGGTGACACTGATGGGCCTCCTGCGGCCAGAGCGTGGGTAGAGTACATGGCAGCAGGCTCCAGAGGCGTCCCAGGGATGTGTCACTGAATTGGGGCTGGGGGGGGAGCTGCAGTCTTCTTGCCTTTTGGGGCCATGTCTTCTGTGCAGCAGTCCCGGGCTGGAAGCGCTGAGAGGCGCGCGTGCGACTGCACTTAAAATTCGGCACCCGGTGTAAAGAAGTGGCGAGGTAATGGCCTAACGGGTGTATCGGTGACCGACAACCATCGAAACCGCATGTTTCCCGGGAATGCATGACTAATCAGACGGGATTGGCACAATACAGCGTGAAAAGCCGCCATTGTGACCAGCAGGTAAAACATCCTTTCTCCCGCCCGCTACCGCACTTAGTGCACATCTGGGACAATTCCACCCGTGGCTTAGAAGAGAATGTTGTGTCACAGAAAGAACCAGAACCAGGAATCTGCGAGCGCAGGAGAAGCGACCATTACATTATCACTGTGTCAGGCAACTGAGGCCTGGGAACAGTCAAAGCTTCTGTGAGGAGCAGTGATCTGATCATTAGTCTCACTCATTCCTGACAAGGTCCTTCACTGCCAAAACTGAATAGGAATCTCTCAAATGCTTTCACTGATGTCAGAAGGAGACCCCCTGCTTCCAGGCCACAATACAGATCCCAGCGACAGACAGTAAAATATCCACACACAGCAGGAAAACTGGCAGAGGTAGGTAAGTGAGCAAACCAATTACCTTATATAGCGATTCAACCTTATCTTGTTTTGGCAACTGCATTCAAACATCAGCATACCATGAAATACCCGGAGATCATTTCAATTATAATAACGCCATGCAAAAAAGAGGTAATGTATTGAGTTAGTGGTGAGGTGGTAAGGGGAAAGATTAGCTGAGTTCTCTGAGATCTCAAGCATTTAATTCATGTTTTCAAACCCAAATCATGTTAACCCACCTACCCCGGTGCAGGCAGTATCAGCAGAGCTGCTCTCTTGCCCGCTCGACAACAGGCTCAATTTACAGCTAAAACCCAGGGCTAAATGTTCATTAATCTCTCAATTTTAGCACAAAGAACACATTTCTACAGCAGCTGAACACAGGACAAACACTCAAATACCGGGATATAGAGAGAAACTTGTTGGGTGGGATTGAGGGATATTGGGAGAAACTGGGTAAGTAGGATTGAGGGATATGAGCAGAAGGTGGGTCGGTGGGATTGAGGGATATTGGGAGAAGGTGGGTGGGTAGGATTGAGGGATATGGGGAGAAGATAGGTGGGTGGGATTGAGGGATATTGGGAGAAGGCGGGTGGGTGGGATTGAGGGATATTGGGAGAAAGTGGGTAGGTGGGATTGAGGGATATTGGGAGAAGGTGGGTGGGTAGGATTGAGGGATATGGGGAGAAGGTGGGTGGGTGGGATTGAGGGATATTGGGAGAAGGTGGGTAGGTGGGATTGAGGGATATTGGGAGAAGGCGGGTGGGTAGGATTGAGGGATATGGGGAGAAGGTGGGTGGGTGGGATTGAGGGATATTGGGAGAAGGTGGGTAGGTGGGATTGAGGGATATTGGGAGAAGGTGGGTGGGTAGGATTGAGGGATATGGGGAGAAGGTGGGTGGGTGGGATTGAGGGATATTGGGAGAAGGTGGGTAGGTGGGAATGAGGGATATTGGGAGAAGGTGGGTGGGTGGGATTGAGGGATATTGGGAGAAGGCGGGTGGGTAGGATTGAGGGATATGGGGAGAAGGTGGGTGGGTGGGATTGAGGGATATTGGGAGAAGGTGGGTAGGTGGGATTGAGGGATATTGGGAGAAGGTGGGTGGGTAGGATTGAGGGATATGGGGAGAAGGTGGGTGGGTGGGATTGAGGGATATTGGGAGAAGGTGGGTAGGTGGGATTGAGGGATATTGGGAGAAGGCGGGTGGGTAGGATTGAGGGATATGGGGAGAAGGTGGGTGGGTGGGATTGAGGGATATTGGGAGAAGGCAGGTGGGTGGGATTGAGGGATATTGGGAGAAGGTGGGTGGGTAGGATTGAGGGATATGGGGAGAAGGTGGGTAGGTGGGATTGAGGGATATTGGGAGAAGGTGGGTGGGTAGGATTGAGGGATATGGGGAGAAGGTGGGTGCGTGGGATTGAGGGATATTGGGAGAAGGTGGGTAGGTGGGATTGAGGGATATTGGGAGAAGGCGGGTGGGTAGGATTGAGGGATATGGGGAGAAGGTGGGTGGGTGGGATTGAGGGATATTGGGAGAAGGTGGGTAGGTGGGATTGAGGGATATTGGGAGAAGGCGGGTGGGTAGGATTGAGGGATATGGGGAGAAGGTGGGTGGGTGGGATTGAGGGATATTGGGAGAAGGTGGGTAGGTGGGATTGAGGGATATTGGGAGAAGGTGGGTGGGTAGGATTGAGGGATATGGGGAGAAGGTGGGTGGGTGGGATTGAGGGATATTGGGAGAAGATGGGTGGGTGGGATTGAGGGATATTGGGAGAAGGTGGGTAGGTGGGATTGAGGGATATAGGGAGAAGATGGGTGGGTGGGATTGAGGGATATAGGGAGAAGATGGGTGGGTGGGATTGAGGGATATGGGGAGAAGGTGGGTCAGTGGGATTGAGGGATATGGGGAGAAGGTGCGTAGGTGGGATTGAGGGATATGGGGAGAAGGTGCGTAGGTGGGATTGAGGGATATTGGGAGAAGGTGGGTAGGTGGGATTGAGGGATATTGGGAGAAGGTGGGTAGGTGGGATTGAGGGATATTGGGAGAAGGTGGGTACGTGGGATTGAGGGATATTGGGAGAAGGTGGGTAGGTGGGATTGAGGGATATTGGGAGAAGGTGAGTACGTGGGATTGAGGGATATTGGGAGAAGGTGGGTACGTGGGATTGAGGGATATTGGGAGAAGGTGGGTAGGTGGGATTGAGGGATATTGGGAGAAGGTGAGTACGTGGGATTGAGGGATATTGGGAGAAGGTGGGTACGTGGGATTGAGGGATATTGGGAGAAGGTGGGTAGGTGGGAATGAGGGATATTGGGAGAAGGTGGGTAGGTGGGATTGAGGGATATTGGGAGAAGGTGGGTGGGTGGGATTGAGAGATATTGAGAGAAACTGGGTAGGTGGGATTGAGGGATATTGGGAGAAGATGGGTGGGTGGGATTGAGGGATAAGGGGAGAAGGTGGGTTGGTGGGATTTGCTCTTTATGTCACCGGACCCCTCAACTATGGCTTACAATAATGAAGGAGTTAAATTCGAGAGGTACAGAAGTACCAGGAGAGCTGGTGCTTCCCTTCCCAAATTTATCTAACATTCAGTCCAGTTTTTGTTAAAAGCAGGATTTTTCTCATGATATTTATTGAACATCCCAGCTCCGAAATATAAACTGAGCATTTAAGACAGAGGAAGCTTGCAGCAAATCCAAGCAGAAGAAATTATGGAGATGTTTTCCACTCTCAATGAAATATTAATCAGTGCAGAGTACTATGGGCTACCCAGTTACTGAGCAGGTCATGTTCAAATCCTGCAACACAGTTCAGCTCAAGGCTCTTCTCTGCTCCCTATCTCACTGCTCAATTATCCATTTGATATCTTAACCCACACTCATCTGGTCTGAACAATTTCCACTGGGAACAATTCACTGGCAGTTCCCTAATGGTGAAAACCTCACTCAACCCAACATGGAACTGCAGTGTCCAGTGTGGAACTGCAATGTCTAGAACAAAGAACAAAGAACAAAGAAAAGTACAGCACAGGAACAGGCCCTTCAGCCCTCCAAGCCTGCGCCGATCATATTGCCCGTCAACTAAAACATTTTGCACTTCCGGGTGAAACTAGTGTGAAACTGTGAAACAGCGATGTCCAGTGTGGAATAGCAGTGTCCAGTGTGGAGTGGCAATGTCCAGTATGGAACTGTAGTGTCCAGTATGGAGCTGCAGTATCCAGTGTGGAGCAACAACGTCCAGTGTGGGACTGTAGTGTCCAGTGTGGAATGGCGATGTCCAGTGTGGAGCTGCAGTGTCCGGTGTGGAGCAGCAATGTCCAGTGTGGAAGCTCAGTGGCAGTGTCGAATGGCAATGTCCAGTGTGGGACTGTAGTGTCCAGTGTGGACTGGCAATTTCCAGTGTGAAATAGCAATGCCCAGTGTGAAATAGCAATGTCCATTGTGGAACGGTAATGTCCAGTGTGGAGCTGCAGTGTCCAGACTGGAGTAGCAATGTCTAGTGTGGGACTGTAGTGTCCAATGTGGAACAACAATGTCCAGTGTGGAATTACAGTGTCCATTGTGGAATGGCAATGTCTAGTGTCGATCTGTGGTTATCAGTTTGGATCTGCAGTGTCCACTGTGGATCTGGAGCGTCCAATATGGAATTGCAGTGTCCAGTGTGGAATCACATCAGGCAGAGCATGAAACTCCAAGGTTTGATGTCCGAGTGTTGCTGGGCAGCTCTGTGTGACAATTGGCCTCACAGCCATTGACCTGCGAAGAGTAATCAAACAGAAGAATGTTGTAGAGACCAGGAATCCAGAAAATTATCAACAAAGCAGCAGGCCATGGCTCAAGGGGTAGTACAGTTGCCTCTCAGGGGGTAATACAGTTGCCTCTCAGGGGGTAATACAGTTGCCTCTCAGGGGTAGTACAGTTGCCTCTCAAGGGGTAATACAGTTGCCTCTCAGGGGTAGTACAGTTGCCTCTCAGGGGGTAATACAGTTGCCTCTCAGGGATAGTACAGTTGCCTCCCAGGGGGTAATACAGTTGGCTCTCAGGGGTAGTACAGTTGCCTCTCAGGGGGTAATACAGTTGGCTCTCAGGGGTAGTACAGTTGCCTCCCAGGGGGTAATACAGTTGGCTCTCGGGGGTAGTACAGTTGCCTCCCAGGGGGTAATACAGTTGCCTCCCAGGGGGTAATACAGTTGCCTCTCAGGGGTAGTACAGTTGCCTCCCAGGGGGTAATACAGTTGGCTCTCAGGGGTAGTACAGTTGCCTCCCAGGGGGTAATACAGTTGGCTCTCGGGGGTAGTACAGTTGCCTCCCAGGGGGTAATACAGTTGCCTCTCAGGGGGTAATACAGTTGCCTCTCAGGGGTAGTACAGTTGCCTCTCAGGGGGTAATACAGTTGCCTCTCAGGGGTAATGCAGTTGCCTCTCAGGGGGTAATACAGTTGCCTCTCAGGGGTAGTACAGTTGGCTCCCAGGGGGTAATACAGTTGCCTCTCAGGGGTAGTACAGTTGCCTCCCAGGGGGTAATACAGTTGCCTCTCAGGGGTAGTACAGTTGCCTCCCAGGGGGTAATACAGTTGCCTCTCAGGGGGTAATACAGTTGCCTCTCAGGGGGTAATACAGTTGCCTCTCAGGGGGTAGTGCAGTTGCCTCTCAGTCAGAAGGTTTATTTGTTCAAGTCTCAGTCCAGAGGCCTGAGCAACAAAATCTATGTTAACACTCTCAGTGCAGTACTGAGGGAGTGCTGCACTGATGGAGATGCTGTTTTTCCAATGAGACTTTAAATAGAGGCTTCATCTGCCCTCTCAGGTGGGCGTAAATAGTTCCGTGGCATTATTTTGAAGAAGTCCAGGGGAGTTCTCCCCAGTGTCCTGGAGCCAGTATTTATCTCTCAATCAACACCACAAAAAACAGATGATCTGGTCATTATCACATTACTGTTGGTGGGAGCTTGCTGTGTGTGAATTGGCTGCTGCATTTCCAACTTTACAGTATACACTTCATTGGCTGTAAAGTGCTTTGGGGTGGCCTGAAGAAACAGTGATAAGTTTCCAAGTCAGGATGGTGAGTGACTTGGAGGGGAACTTCCAGGTGGTGGTGTTCCCATCTATCTGCTGCCCTTGTCCTTCTAGGTGGTAGCGGTCATGGGTTTGGAAGGTGCTGTCTAAAGAACCTTGGTGAGTTGCTGCAGTGCATCTTGTAGATGGTCCATACTGCTTTCACTGTACATCGGCGGCGGAGGGAGTGAATGTTTAAGTTGGTGAATGTGGTGCCAATTAAGTGGCTGCTTTGTCCTGGATGGTTTCAAACTTCTGTGTGTTAGAGCTGCACTCATCCAGGCAAGTGGGGAGTATTCCATCACACTCCTGACTTGTGCCTTGTAGATGGTGGACAGGCTTTGGGGAGTCAGGAGGTGAGTTATTCATCACAGGATTCCCAGCCTCTGACCTACTCTTGTAGTCACAGTATTTATATGGCTAGTCCAGTTCAGTTTCTGGTCAATGGTAACCCCCAGGATGTTGATAATAGGGGATTCAGTGATGGTAATGCCATTGAATGTCACAGAGAGATGATTAGACTGTCTCTTGTTGGAGATGTACATCTGTGGCACAAATGTTACTTGCCACTAATCTGTCCAAGCCTGGATATTGTCCAGGTCTTGCTGCATTTGGACATGGGTTGCTTCAGTATTTGAGGAGTCGCAAATGGTGCTGAACATTGTTAAATCATCAGCGAACATTTCCACTTCTGACCTTATGATGGAGGGAAGGTCAATGATGAAGCAGCTGAAGATGGTTGGGCCGAGGACACTACCCTGAGGAACTCCTGCAATGATGTCCCAGGACTGAGATGATTGACCTCCAACAACCACAACCATCTTCCTTTGTGCTAGGTATGACTCCAACCAGCAGAGAGTTTTCCCCGATCCCCATTGACTCCAGTTTTGCTAGGGCTCCTTGATGCCACACTCGGTCAAATGCGGCCTTGATGTCAAGGGCAGTCACTCTCACCTCACCTCTGGAGTTCAGCTCTTTTGTCCATATTTGTATCAATGCTGTAACGAGGTCAGGAGCTGAGTGACCCTGGCGGAACCCAAACAGAGCTTCAGTGAGCAGGTTATTGCTGAGTAAGTACTGCTTGATAGCACTGTTGATGACCCCTTCCATCACTTTATTGATGATCGAGAGTAGACTGATGGGGCGGTAATTGGCCGTGTTGATTTGTCCTGTTTTTATGTACAGTACATACCTGGGCAATTTTCCACATTCCGGGTAGATGCTGGTGTTGTAGCTGTACTGGAACAGCTTGGCTAGGGGCACGGCAAGTTCTGGAGCACAAGTCTTCAGCACTATTGCCAGAATATAGTCAAGGTCCATAACCTTTGCTGCATCCAGCACTTTCAGTTCAAATCCCAAAGGTAAAAATTAGAAAATTTAGGAGGGAGATGTTGAGGGTGTATAAAATTCCAAAGTTAGAGAAAAATATTTCTAGATAAGGATATGAAAGTGGTGGATAATTGGGGCAGGATGTGGGTTTGATTGATGGAGAGAAAGGTTTTTGGGATGCTGGAATAAGATAGTGCTCAGCATCCAGTCTATCTGAAAGCGACAGGGATTTTGGCACAAAGTTTTTCTACATTTCCCAGCAGTGCAGGACAGTCACTGTAACCAGCAGCACAGTATAGTCACTGTAACCAGCAGCGCAGTGCAGTCACTGCAACCAGTAGCACAGTACAGACACTGTAACCAGCAGCGCAGTACAGTCACTGTAACCAGCAGCACAGTACAGACACTGTAACCAGCAGCGCAGTGCAGTCACTGTAACCAGCAGCACAGTACAGTCACTGTAACCAGCAGCACAGTACAGACACTGTAACCAGCAGCGCAGTACAGTCACTGTAACCAGCAGCACAGTACAGACATTGTAACCAGCAGCACAGTACAGACACTGTAACCAGCAGCGCAGTGCAGTCACTGTAACCAGCAGCACAGTACAGTCACTGTAACCAGCAGCACAGTACAGACACTGTAACCAGCAGCGCAGTATAGTCACTGTAACCAGCAGCACAGTACAGACACTGTAACCAGCAGCGCAGTACAGTCACTGTAACCAGCAGCGCAGTACAGTCACTGTAACCAGCAGCGCAGTACAGTCACTGTAACCAGCAGCAAAGTACAGTCACTGCAACCAGTAGTGCAGGAAGGTCACTGCAAACAACAGAGGAGTGCAGTCACTGTAACCAGCAGCGCAGTACAGTCATTGTAACCAGCAGTACAGGAAGGTCACTGTAACCAGCAGCGCAGTACAGTCACTGAAACCAGCAGTACAGGAAGGTCACTGTAATCAGCAGCACAGTACAGTCACTGCAACCAGTAGTGCAGGACATTCACTGTAAACAGCAGTGCAGTACAGTCACTGTAACCAGCAGCACACTACAGTCACTGTAACCAGCAGTACAGTACAGTCATTGCAACCAGTAGTGCAGTATAGTCACTGTAACCAGTAGTGCAGGACAGTCACTGCAACCAGTAGTGCAGGACAGTCACTGTAACCAGTAGTGCAGTACAGTCACTGTAACCAACAGAGGAGTGCAGTCACTGTAACCACCAGTGCAGTACAGACACTGTAACCAGCAGAGAAGTGCAGTCACTGTAACCAACAGTGCAGGAAGGTCACTGTAACCAGCAGCACAGTACAGTCACTGTAACTAGCAGTGCAGGAAGGTCACTGTAACCAGCAGTGCAGGAAGGTCACTGTAACCAGCAGCGCAGGAAGGTCACTGTACCCAGCAGTGCAGGAAGGTCACTGTAACCAGCAGCGCTGTACAGTCACTGTAACCAGCAGTGCAGGAAGGTCACTGTAACCAGCAGCGCAGTACAGTCACTGTAACCAGCAGCGCAGTACAGTCACTGTAACCAGCAGTGCAGGAAGGTCACTGTAACCAGCAGTGCAGGAAGGTCACTGTAACCAGCAGCGCAGGAAGGTCACTGTACCCAGCAGTGCAGGAAGGTCACTGTAACCAGCAGTGCAGCACATTCACTGTAACAGGGAGCGCAGCACTGTTACTAGAATGCACTGCCTGGAAGTGTGATAGAGTAGGCTTCAATCGAGGCATTCAAGAGGGCATCAGATAATTATTTGAATAGAAACAAAGTGAATGGAGATGGCGAGAAAGCAAGAGAATGGTAATAAGTCATAATGCTCATTCGGGGAGCCGATGCAGACATATTGGCTGAATGGCCTCCTTCTGCGCCATAAAATGTTGTGACCCTGTGAATCAGCAGCGCAGTTCAGTCACTGTAACCAGCAGCACAGTACAGTCACTGTAACCACCAGCACAGTATAGTCACTGTAACCAGCAGCGCAGTTCTGTCACTGTAACCAGCAGCACAGTACAATCACTGTAACCAGCAGCACTGTACAGTCACTGTAACCAGCAGCGCGTTCCAGACACTGTAACCAGCAGCACTGTACAGTCACTGTAACCAGCAGCACAGTACAATCACTGTAACCAGCAGCACTGTACAGTCACTGTAACCAGCAGCGCGTTCCAGACACTGTAACCAACAGCACTGTACAGTCACTGTAACCAGCAGCACAGTATAGTCACTGTAACCAGCAGCGCAGTTCTGTCACTGTAAACAGCAGCACAGTACAGACACTGTAACCAGCAGCACTGTACAGTCACTGTAACCAGCAGCACAGTACAATCACTGTAAACAGCAGCACAGTACAATCACTGTAAACAGCAGCACAGTATAGTCACTATAACCAGCAGTGTGTTCCAGACACTGTAACCAGCAGCACAGTACAGTCACTGTAACCAGCAGCACAGTACAGTCACTGCAACCAGCAGCACAGTACAGTCACTGTAACCAGCAGCACAGTACAGTCACTGTAACCAGCAGCACAGGTCAGTCACTGTAACCAGCAGCGCGTTCCAGACACTGTAACGAGCAGCACAGTATAGTCACTGTAACCAACATCACAATACAGACACTGTAACCAGCAGTGCAGTACAGTCACTGTAACCAGCAGCACAGTACAGTCACTTTAATCAGCAGCATAGTACAGTCACTGTAACCAGCAGTGCAGGTCAGTCACTGTATCCAGCAATGCGGGAGTGCCACTGTAATCAGCAGTGCAGGAAGGTCACTGTAACATGCAATGCAATGCAGTCACTGTAACCAGGAGCACAGAAAGGTCACTGTAACAAGGAGTGTAGGAAGGTCACTGTACCCAGCATCGCAGGAAGGTCACTGTAACCAGCATCGCAGGAAGGTCACTGTACCCAGCATCGCAGGAAGGTCACTGTAATCAGCAGTGCAGGAAGGTCACTGTACCCAGCATCGCAGGAAGGTCACTGTAACCAGCAGTGCAGGAAGGTCACTGTAACCAGCAGCGCAGGAAGGTCACTGTAACCAGCAGTGCAGGAAGGTCACTGTAACCAGCAGCGCAGCACAGTCACTGTAACCAGCAGTGCAGGAAGGTCACTGTAACCAGCAGCGCAGCACAGTCATTGTAACCAGCAGCGCAGCACAGTCACTGTAACCAGGAGCGCAGCACTGTTACTAGAATGCACTGCCTGGAAGTGTGACGGAGGCAGGTTCAATCGAGGCATTCAAGAGGGCATCAGATAATTATTTGAATAGAAACAAAGTGAATGGAGACGGCGAGAAAGCAAGAGAATGGTAATAAGTCATAACGCTCATTCGGAGAGCCGATGCAGACATGTTGGCTGAATGGCCTCCTTCTGTGCCATAAAATGTTGTGACCCTGTGAATCAGCAGCGCAGTTCAGTCACTGTAACCACCAGCACAGTACAGTCACTGTAACCACCAGCACAGTGTAGTCACTGTAACCAGCGTCACTGTATAGTCACTGTAACCAACATCGCAATACAGTCACTGTAACCGCAGCACAATATAGTCACTGTAACAAGCATCGCAATACAGACACTGTAACCAGCAGCGCAGTGCAGTCACTGTAACCAGCAGCACAGTACAGTCACTGTAACCAGCATCGCAATACAGTCACTGTAACAAGCATCGCAATACAGACACTGTAACCAGCAGCACAGTATAGTCACTGTAACCTGCAGCGCAGTACAGTCACTGTAACCAGCAGCACAGTACAGTCACTGTAACCAGCAGCACAGTACAGTCACTGTAACCAGCAGCACAGTACAGTCACTGTAACCAGCAGCACTGTACAGTCACTGTAACCAGCAGCACAGTACAGTCACTGTAACCAGCAGCACTGTACAGTCACTGTAACCAGCGTCACTGTACAGTCACTGTAACCAGCAGCACAGTATAGTCACAGTAACCAGCAGCACTGTACAGTCACTGTAACCAGCGTCACTGTATAGTCACTGTAACCAGCAGCACAGTATAGTCACAGTAACCAGCAGCACTGTACAGTCACTGTAACCAGCGTCACTGTATAGTCACTGTAACCAGCAGCATAGTACAGTCACTGCAACCAGCGTCACTGTATAGTCACTGTAACCAACATCGCAATACAGTCACAGTAACCAGCAGCACTGTACAGTCACTGTAACCAGCAGCGCGTTCCAGACACTGTAACGAGCAGCACAGTACAGTCACTGTAACCAGCAGCACAGTATAGTCACTGTAACCAACATCGCAATACAGACACTGTAACCAGCAGTGCAGTACAGTCACTGTAACCAGCAGCACAGTACAGTCACTTTAATCAGCAGCATAGTACAGTCACTGTAACCAGCAGTGCAGGTCAGTCACTGTATCCAGCAATGCGGGAATGCCACTGTAATCAGCAGTGCAGGAAGGTCACTGTAACATGCAATGCAATGCAGTCACTGTAACCAGCAGCGCAGTGCAGTCACTGTAACCAGCAGTGCAGTACAGTCACTGTAACCAGCAGCACAGTACAGTCACTTTAATCAGCAGCATAGTACAGTCACTGTAACCAGCAGCACAGTATAGTCACTGTAACCAGCAGCACTGTACAGTCACTGTAACCAGCAGCACGTACAGTCACTGTAACCAGCAGCACAGTATAGTCACTGTAACCAGCAGCACTGTACAGTCACTGTAACCAGCAGCACGTACAGTCACTGTAACCAGCAGCACAGTATAGTCACTGTAACCAGCAGCACAGTACAGACACTGTAACCAGCAGCACAGTACAATCACTGTAACCAGCAGCACAGTATAGTCACTGTAACCAGCAGCACAGTACAGTCACTGTAACCAGCAGCGCAGTATAGTCACTGTAACCAGCAGCGCAGTACAGTCACTGTAACCAGCAGCACAGTACAGTCACTGTAACCAGCAGTGCAGTATAGTCACTGTAACCAGCAGCACAGTACAGTCACTGTAACCAGCGTCATTGTATAGTCACTGTAACCAGCAGCATAGTACAGTCACTGTAACCAGCGTCACTGTATAGTCACTGTAACCAGCAGCATAGTACAGTCACTGTAACCAGCGTCACTGTATAGTCACTGTAACCAACATCGCAATACAGACACAGTAACCAGCAGCACAGTGTAGTCACTGTAACCAGCAGCATAGTACAGTCACAGTAACCAGCAGCACTGTACAGTCACTGTAACCAGCAGCGCGTTCCAGACACTGTAACCAGCATCACAATACAGACACTGTAACCAGCAGTGCAGTACAGTCACTGTAACCAGCAGCACAGTACAGTCACTTTAATCAGCAGCATAGTACAGTCACTGTAACCAGCAGTGCAGGTCAGTCACTGTATCCAGCAATGCGGGAATGCCACTGTAATCAGCAGTGCAGGAAGGTCACTGTAACATGCAATGCAATGCAGTCACTGTAACCAGGAGCACAGAAAGGTCACTGTAACCAGCAGTTCAGTGCAGGAAGGTCACTGTAGCCAGCAGTGCAGGAAGGTCACTGTAACCAGTAGTGCAGGAAGGTCACTGTAACAAGGAGTGTAGGAAGGTCACTGTAACCAGTAGCGCAGGAAGGTCACTGTAGCCAGCAGTGCAGGAAGGTCACTGTAGCCAGCAGCGCAGTACAGTCACTGTAGCCAGCAGTGCAGGAAGGTCACTGCAGCCAGCAGTGTAGGAAGATCACTGCGGCCAGCAACACAGGAAGGTCACTGTAACCAGCAGTGCAGGAAGGTCACTGTAACAAGGAGTGTAGGAAGGTCACTGTAACCAGCAACGCAGGAAGGTCACTGTAACCAGCTGCGCAGGAAGGTCACTGTAGCCAGCAGCGCAGGAAGGTCACTGTAACCAGCTGCGCAGGAAGGTCACTGTAACCAGCTGCGCAGGAAGGTCACTGTAACAAGGAGTGTAGGAAGATCACTGTAACCAGCAGCGCAGGAAGGTCACTGTAACCAGCAACGCAGGAAGGTCACTGTAACCAGTAGCGCAGGAAGATCATTGCGGCCAGCAACGCAGGAAGGTCACTGTACCCAGCAGTGCAGGAAGATCATTGCGGCCAGCAACGCAGGAAGGTCACTGTAACCAGCAGTGCAGGAAGATCATTGCGGCCAGCAACGCAGGAAGGTCACTGTAACCAGCAGGACAGTACAGACACTGTAACCACCAGCACAGTACAGATATTGTAACCAGCAGGACATTACAGACACTGTAACCACCAGCACAGTACAGATATTGTAACCAGCCGCGCAGTACAGACACTGTAACCAGCAGCGCAGGTCAGTCACTGTAACCAGCAGCGCAGTACAGACACTGTAACCAGCAGCGCAGGTCAGTCACTGTAACCAGCAGCACAGTACAGTCACTGTAACCAGCAGCACAGGTCAGTCACTGTAACCAGCAGCACAGTACAGACACTGTAACCAGCAGCACAGTGTAGTCACTGTAACCAGCAGCGCAGGTCAGTCACTGTAACCAGCAGCACAGGTCAGTCACTGTAACCAGCAGCACAGGTCAGTCACTGTAACCAGCAGCACAGTATAGTCACTGTAACCAGCAGCGCAGTACAGACACTGTAACCAGCAGCGCAGGTCAGTCACTGTAACCAGCAGCACAGGTCAGTCACTGTAACCAGCAGCGCAGTATAGTCACTGTAACCAGCAGCACAGGTCAGTCACTGTAACCAGCAGCGCAGTACAGACACTGTAACCAGCAGCGCAGGTCAGTCACTGTAACCAGCAGCGCAGGTCAGTCACTGTAACCAGCAGCACAGTACAGACACTGTAACCAGCATCGCAGGTCAGTCACTGTAACCAGCATCGCAGGTCAGTCACTGTAACCAGCAGCGCAGTATAGTCACTGTAACCAGCATCGCAGGTCAGTCACTGTAACCAGCAGCGCAGGTCAGTCACTGTAACCAGCAGCACAGTACAGTCACTGTAACCAGCAGCGCAGGTCAGTCACTGTAACCAGCAGCGCAGTATAGTCACTGTAACCAGCAGCGCAGGTCAGTCACTGTAACCAGCAGCGCAGGTCAGTCACTGTAACCAGCAGCACAGTACAGACACTGTAACCAGCAGCACAGTGTAGTCACTGTAACCAGCAGCACAGAACAGTCACTGTAACCAGCAGCACAGTACAGTCACTGTAACCAGCAGCACAGTACAGACACTGTAACCAGCAGCACAGTACAGTCACTATAACTAGCAGCGCAGTGCAGTCACTGCAACCAGCAGCCTAGTACAGACACTGTAACCAGCAACGCAGGGCAGTCACTGTAACCAGCAGCACAGTACAGTCACTGTAACCAGCAGCACAGTATAGTCACTGTAACCAGCAGCACAGTACAGTCACTGTAACTAGCAGCACAGTATAGTCACTGCAACCAGCAACGCAGGTCAGTCACTGTAACCAGCAGCACAGTACAGACACTGTAACCAGCAGCGCAGGTCAGTCACTGTAACCAGCAGCGCAGTATAGTCACTGTAACCAGCAGCGCAGGTCAGTCACTGTAACCAGCAGCGCAGGTCAGTCACTGTAACCAGCAGCACAGTACAGACACTGTAACCAGCAGCACAGTGTAGTCACTGTAACCAGCAGCACAGAACAGTCACTGTAACCAGCAGCACAGTACAGTCACTGTAACCAGCAGCACAGTACAGACACTGTAACCAGCAGCACAGTACAGTCACTATAACTAGCAGCGCAGTGCAGTCACTGCAACCAGCAGCCTAGTACAGACACTGTAACCAGCAACGCAGGGCAGTCACTGTAACCAGCAGCACAGTACAGTCACTGTAACCAGCAGCACAGTATAGTCACTGTAACCAGCAGCACAGTACAGTCACTGTAACTAGCAGCGCAGTGTAGTCACTGCAACCAGCAACGCAGGTCAGTCACTGTAACCAGCAGCACAGTACAGACACTGTTACCAGCAGTGCAGTATAGTCACTGCAACCAGCAACGCAGGTCAGTCACTGTAACCAGCAGCACAGTACAGTCACTGTAACCAGCAGTGCAGTATAGTCACTGCAACCAGCAACGCAGGGCAGTCACTGTAACCAGCAGCGCAGTACAGTCACTGTAACTAGCAGCGCAGTATAGTCACTGCAACCAGCAACGCAGGTCAGTCACTGTAACCAGCAGCACAGTACAGACACTGTAACCAGCAGCACAGTACAGACACTGTAACCAGCAGCGCAGGGCAGTCACTGTAACCAACAGTGCAGGAAGCTCATTGTACCCAGTAGCGCAGGACAGTCACTGTACCCAGTAGCGCAGGACAGTCACTGTAACCAGCAGCGCAGGACAGTCACTGTAACCAGCAGCGCAGGACAGTCACTGTAACCAGGAGCACAGGACTGTCACTGGAATGCACTGCCTGGAAGTGTGGTGGAGGCATCTTCAATTGAGGCATTCAAGAGGCTACGGAGAAAAAAGCTGGAGAATGGCACTAATTCATGATGCTCATTCGGAGAGCCGGCGGAAACACGATGGGCTGAATGGCCTCCTGCGCCATAACATTCTGTGATTCTGTGAACCAGCAGCACAGTACAGTCACTGTAACCAGCAGTACATTATAGTTACTCTAAGCAGCAGTGCAGGAAAGTTACTGTAGACAGCAGCGTAGGTTTCGCTGTAACCAACTTTCGCTGTTTGGCATGCAAGTAGTCCTGTGTTGTAGCTTCACCAGGTTGACACCTCATTTATAGGCACCTGGCATGCCCTCCTGCACTCTTGAACCAGGGTTGATCCCCTGGTTAGATGGTAATGGTAGAGTGGGCCATGAGGTTACAGATTGTGGCTGAGTACAATTCTGCTGCTGCTGATGGCCCACAGTGCCTCATGGGTGCCCAGTGTTGAGTTGCTAGATCAGTTGGAAATCCATCCCAATTAGAATGGTGGTATTGCCACACAACATGATGGAGGGTATCCTCAATGTGAGGATACACACAGAAGCGCTCACACACACACACACATACACACACACACACATACACACTCACACACACACACACACACACACACACGTACACACACACATACACAAAAACCTGTGAAACAGGAAGGCACACACAGAAACAGACACACACAATCACACACACACATACACACAATTACCTGTGAAATAGGAAGACACATGCACACCCCATACCTACACACAATCACACACACAATTACCTGTGAAACAGGAAGGCACACACACACACACACACACACACACACACACACACACACACACACACACACACACACACACACACACACACACACACACACACACACACACACACACACACACACACAATTCGATGTGCTTCTATTCCTGCCTGCTACATTCCCCATTTCTCAAACACTGCATGTCCGACATTTACCAATCCTGCCTTTCTTCCTACAGCAGTATAGTACAATAGCCCAGCTGCACAAAGAGACAAATTCAAGGCACTGATATGTGACAAGAATTTTAAATCTTTAATTTCAGCCAGTAGATTTTCAAATGATTTATGAATTAGTAGCATCACAAACGGGGAAGAAGCTCCCATTCTACATCTAATTCAAATAACATTTAGCCACAAATCAATTCTATAGCAGGTCTGCACTGTGCACTCGCGTTCAAGAGCTGTCTACTGTTTCACTGCAAAGTGATCTTGAAGCAGTGAATAGAGAGGCATCCTGATACAGAGATGCAGTTGATCAGAGACTGCGATCTTGCTGGCTCGATGTATTGTCCACTTACCAGTTTGAAGAAAGCTGTAATCTTAGTTCATCCTGTTATAGTCAAACAATCCAACCGTTTCTCACTCACACAGGCAGCGATCGGCTCGCTGAATGTTCTGGGTTATTGTCCAGTTTATCTCCTGGTTGCTAGGCATCACAGACTACCTTTCAATCGATAGTGAAGTGAGAAGGACAGGGTGAGCTAGAGGTAAAGATAGGGCCTGATTTTGGAGAGAGTTTGGGAAGGGAGGGAGACAGAAAGAGGGAGGGAGAAAGGAGGCAGAGACTGCAATAACGCTGCTCAAATCCCACATTTCATCAGGGTGGGATCAGGCAGCAGAGCTGAATGCAGATACCTCAGATTCCAAAACTAAATTAAATCCACGCACAGGAAGTGAATAGTGTTAACTCTGTGATGGCCAGCCATCTTTGAGAAGCCTGTGAATGGTACCAGCACCCAAGAGCACATCTCCCAGGCAACAGCCTGAGAAAGGACAGAGAGAGAGACACCAGTCAGTGTACAGATATCTCTCTGAGAGAGAGGGACTAAGATTCACTACTCAGTGTATAGATATCTCCCCGAGAGAGAGAGGGGACTGAGAGACACCAGTCAATGTACAGATATCTCCCTGAGAGAGAGGGACTGAGAGACACCTGTCAGTGTACAGATATCTCCCAGAGAGAGGGACTGAGAGACACCAGTCAGTGTACAGATATCTCCCTGAGAGAGAGGGGACGGAGAGACACCAGTCAGTGTACAGATATCTCCCTGAGAGAGAGGGGACTGAGAGACACCAGTCAGTGTACAGATATCTCCCTAAGAGAGAGGGACTGAGAGACACCAGTCAGTGTACAGATATCTCCCTGAGAGAGAGAGAGACTGAGTGACACCAGTCAGTGTACAGATATCTCCCTGTGAGAGAGAGAGGGACTGAGAGACACCAGTCAGTGTACAGATATCTCCCTGAGAGAGAGAGGGACTGAGAGACACCAGTCAGTGTACAGATATCTCCCTAAGAGAGAGGGACTCAGAGACACCAGTCAGTGTATAGATATCTCCCTGAGAGAGAGAGGGACTCAGAGACACCAGTCAGTGTACAGATATCTCCCTGAGAGAGAGAGGGACTCAGAGACACCAGTCAGTGTACAGATATCTCCCTAAGAGAGAGGGACTCAGAGACACCAGTCAGTGTATAGATATCTCCCTGAGAGAGAGAGGGACTCAGAGACACCAGTCAGTGTACAGATATCTCCCTGAGAGAGAGGGACTCAGAGACACCAGTCAGTGTACAGATATCTCCCTGAGAGAGAGGGGACGGAGAGACACCAGTCAGTGTATAGATATCTCCCTGAGAGAGAGGGGACTGAGAGACACCAGTCAGTGTACAGATATCTCCCTGAGAGAGAGGGGACGGAGAGACACCAGTCAGTGTATAGATATCTCCCTGAGAGAGAGGGACTCAGAGACACCAGTCAGTGTACAGATATCTCCCTGAGAGAGAGGGACTGAGAGACACCAGTCAGTGTATAGATATCTCCCTGAGAGAGAGAGGGACTCAGAGACACCAGTCAGTGTACAGATATCTCCCTAAGAGAGAGGGACTCAGAGACACCAGTCAGTGTATCGATATCTCCCTGAGAGAGAGAGGGACTCAGAGACACCAGTCAGTGTACAGATATCTCCCTGAGAGAGAGGGACTCAGAGACACCAGTCAGTGTATAGATATCTCCCTGAGAGAGAGAGGGACTCAGAGACACCAGTCAGTGTACAGATATCTCCCTGAGAGAGAGGGACTGAGAGACACCAGTCAGTGTACAGATATCTCCCTGAGAGAGAGGGACGGAGAGACACCAGTCAGTGTACAGATATCTCCCTGAGAGAGAGAGAGAGTGAGAGGGACTAGGAGACACCAGTCAGTGTACAATTCTCTATTGGAGTGTGGAATGCTATGTCAGTAGGCTTTCTTCGTGTTTGGTTCAGTTACCTTGTAGAGGCTTGAATGATGAATCGCGATTGGTTCAATCACACCTCAGTGAAGCTCCAAGGGATGTTCGGGAATCTGAAAGGTGCTATACAAATTATTGGGATTCAAACACCACCATTTGTCTCTCAGCCTGGGTAAGAATGTACTGTAGTTTTATGTCAATCCATCTCTTAAAGCTACGATGCCTTTTGTTTTTTCTAGTTTATTAATTATATTGTGGTCCCCCCACTCTGATATCTGTTCTCTACCACCCCTACTCTCCAACTCACACACTGTCCATCCTTTCTCTGCCCTCAACCCATCGCCCATTTCCAACTCTAATTCAGAATCCCAAACTTCGGACTCCTCCCCCACCATTCTCCCTACCCCCCAGCACAATTGCAGACTTTTCAAATCCAATCTTAGGGTCACCCCACCCGAGGGGTTCCCAACTCAGTGTCAGTATTGTGTCAGAGCTGGCACCAGAGTGGGCAATGTTCTGCCCTGCACCTCTCCACTTGGTCAACCTGCTGCCCTTTCCCAGCAACACTCGCCCGGAGGGTCAGCTCCAAATCTAGGAGATACCAGCACATCCTGGAGGTCAGAAACCTCTATCAAAAATCTGCTCTTCCCAATCATGGTCAGCCAATGTGAGTAAGTCACACACTTGCCCCAGAGTCAGAAGGTTGGGAGTTGAAGTCCCACACCGGAGGCTTGAACATAAAATTCACAACAACATTCCCAATTAGTACTGAGGGAAGGCTACGCTGTCAGAGAGTCAGTACTAAAGGAGTGCTGCACTGTTGGAGGGTCAGCACTGAGGGAGTGCTGCACTGTTGGGGGGGGTCAGCACTGAGGGAGCGCTTCACTGTCAGAAGGTCAGCACTGAGGGAGTGCTGCACTGTCAGAGGGTCAGTACTGAGGGAGTGCTGCACTGTCAGAGGGTCAGCACTGAGGGAGTGCTGCACTGTCAGAGGGTCAGCACTGAGGGAGTGCTGCACTGTCAGAGGGTCAGTACTGAGGGAGTGCTTCACTGTCAGAGGGTCAGCACTGAGGGAGTGCTGCACTGTTGGGGGTTCAGCACTGAGGGAGTGCTTCACTGTCAGAGGGTCAGCACTGAGGGAGTGCTGCACCGACGGAGGGTCAGTACTGAGGGAGTACTGCACTGTCAGAGGGTCAGCACTGAGGGAGTGCTGCACTGTCAGAGGGTCAGCACTGAGGGAGTGCTGCGCTGTTGGAGGGTCAGTACTGAGGGAGAGCTCCACTGTCAGAAGGTCAGCACTGAGGGAGTGCTGCACTGTCAGAGGGTCAGCACTGAGGGAGTGCTGCGCTGTTGGAGGGTCAGTACTGAGGGAGAGCTCCACTGTCAGAAGGTCAGCACTGAGGGAGTGCTGCTCTGGCGGATGTCAGTACTGAAAGAGCACTGCACTGTCAGACAATTGCTACTGAGGGAGTGCAGCAATGTTGGAGGGTCAGTAGTAAGGGAGCTCTGCACTGTTGGAGCATCAGTACTTAAGAAATGGTGCACTGTCAACGAGTCAGTACGAAGGGAGTGCTGCATCATCAAAGGGTCACTACTGAGGGATGATTGCACTGTTGGAGGATCAGTACTGAGGGAATGCTACATTGTCAGAGAGTACTGAGGGAGTGCTACACTGTCAGTGGGCCAGTACTGAGGGGGTGCCACGATGTCAGAGGCTCATTACTGAGGGAATTCAACTCTATCGGAGGGTTAGTATTGAGAGAGGGCTGCACTGTTGGAGGCTCAGTACTGAGGGAGCGCTGCGTTCTCAGAGGGTCAGTACTGAGAGATTGTCGCACTGTCGGAGGGTCAGTGCTGAGAGAGCACTGCACTGTAGGAGGTTCAGTATTGAAAGGGTGCTGCACTGTCGGAGGGTCAGTGCTGAGGGAGAGCTGCACTGTCAGAGGGTCAGTGCTGAGGGAGCGCTGCACTGTCGGAGGGTCAGTGCTGAGGGAGCGCTGCACTGTCGGAGGGTCAGTTCTGAGGGAGCGCTGCACTGTCGGAGGGTCAGTACTGAGGGAGCGCTGCACTGTCTGAGGGTCAGTACTGAGGGAGTGCTGCACTGTCGGAGGGTCAGTGCTGACGGAGCGCTGCACTGTTGGAGGGTCGGTATTGAGGGAGCGCTGCGTTGTTTAGGGTCAGTACTGAGGGGATGATGCACTTTTGGAGGGTCAGTATCGAGAGAACAGTGCACTCTCAGAGACTCAGGCAGGAGTTCTGGCCCCATCTGTCCTCTCAGGTAGAAGTAAAAGATCCCATAGCAATATTTTGAAGAAAAGCAGGGGAGTTCTCCCAGTGTCCTGGGATTAATATTTATTTCTCAACCAACATCACAAATACAGATGATCCAGTCATTATCACATTGTTGTTTGTGGGAGCCTGCTGTGTGCAAATTGGCTGCTGAGTTTCATTGCAACAGTGACTCCACTTCAGAAAGTATTTAATTGACTCTTAAATTGCTTTGGAATGTCCTGTAGTAGTGAAAGGTGCTATAGAAATGCAAGGTGTTTCTTTTGGGCTGCAGTGAACTTTGGCCCATCACTTATCCTGTCTTTTCAGTCAAAGAAATGAGGCTGGTTTAGTGGAGTTTCAGAATTTCAGTGTGAAGCCAACTTCATGTCAGAGACAGAAAGGAAAGGGTTTAATTTGGAAATAAACTCCCCGTGGTTTTGAAGTCGATCAGGAGGCAGCTGAAATATTAATAAGAGGGTCCCCTCTGGTGGAGAAGGCTGTAATTACAAGCGATTCCCTCCAGGCCCAGAACCTGAGGCCTAGTGCAGCAGGGATTGAGTAGAATGCCTTCAGCAACTTTCTTCCTTCTCAAAACCTTCAAATCCACGCCAGTCTGTTCGGCAGTGATGTCAGGAAGCACTCCTTCATAGAAAGGGGAATGGAAATCGGACCACCCCCCCCCCCACCCACCAAACTATTCAGGCTGGGGGGCAATTTGAATTTAAAAATGGAGATTGATCGACTTTTCTTGTTGGCTTTGTGTTATGGTTGCCAACTTTGCAGGATGGTCCCGGAGCGTCTAGGAATCAACATTGTTGCCAGAAAGATAATTCCAAACCTTCGGAGGACATGGTGAGATAAACCCTGTTCAGTAACACGGCCCTATTATAATCTCGAGCAGCTCATCAAGTGCGTGACCAAGTTTGTTGCCCAGCTTGAAGTGTCAGATTCACCCATTAACCGTGTTATACAGCACAAAGGAGCTCAGCGTTTGTATCCAGTCAACATCAGCGTTTAGAAACCAGCTTTCTGGAACAAGTGACAGACTCACCAACACCCACACAATTCCCCACCAATACCCAGTCACGCAACGGGTCTCCCTCAACTACCAGTGCAATCTCTGTATCTCTGCCTGCAGGTTCCCTCTAGGCCTCACCACCATCTACAACAACAACTTGTATCTATATAGCACCTTTAACATAATGACCATCCTATGGAATTTCACAGGAGTGTGCTTTCAAACAGAATTTAACATCGAGCTAAGGAGCCACGGGGCAAATGACCTAAAGCTTGGTCAAACAGGTAGAATTTAAAAGAGTTTTTCTTCTTCATTCACTGGATGTGGGCTTCACTGGCCAGGCCAGAGTTTATTGCCCATCCCTAATTGCCCTTGAGAAGGTGCTGGTGAGCTGCCTTCTTGAACCGCTGCAGTCCCTGTGGTGTAGGTACACCCACAGTGCTGTTAGGGAGGGAGTTCCAGGATTTTGACCCAGCGACAGTGAAGGAACGGCAATATATTTCCAAGTCAGGATGGTGATTGGCTTGGAGGGGAACTTCCAGGTGGTGATGTTCCCATGTATCTGCTGCCCTTGTCCTTCTAGGTGGTAGTGATCATGGGTTTGGAAGGTGCTAACTAAGGAGCCTTGGTGAATTCCTGCAGTGCATCTTGTAGATGATGAACACTGCTGCTATTGAGCATGAGTGGTGGAGGGAGTGAACGTTTGTGGTTGAGGTGCCAAACAAGCGACTTAAAGGAGAGAGAGAGAGAGATAGAGAAAAGCAGAGAGAGAGAGAGAGAGACAGACAGAGAGGAGGAAAGTTTTAGGGAGACAATTCCAGAGCTTAGGGCCCAGGCAGCTGAAGGCCCACTTCACAATGGTGGGATGATTAAAATCGGGAATGCTCAAGGTACAAATCAGGAGTGTGATGGAATTCTCTTCATTTTCCTGGATAAGCACAGCTCCAACAACACTCAAGAAGTTTGACACTGTCTAAGACTGAGCAACCCATTTGATTGGCAGCACATCCACAAACATTCACACCCTCCACCACCAACACACTGTGGCAGCAGCGTGTACCATCTACAAGATGTACTGCAACAACTCACCATGACTCTCTCTGATGGTTTGTCCACTCAGCATTGTTCTAACTTCAAGTAACAACAGACATTGATAATAAATGAGAGGCTATCAAAATCTTCAATAATTTCCATCACTGTTTGAATTGACGGTCCTGGAATGTATGATCCTGGAATGCAGTAGTCCTAGGCTGTGAGGGTCCTGGACTGTGATGGTCCTGGAATGAGATGGTCCTGGACTGTAATGGTCCTGGACTGTCATGGTTCTGGACAGTGATGATCCTGGACTGTCATGGTACTGGACAGTGATGATCCTGGACTGTAATAGTCCTGGATTGTAATGATCATGGAGTGTAATGGTCCTGGAATGTGATGGCCCTGCAATGTAACGGCCCTCGACTGTGAGGATCCTGGAATGTGATGTCCTGGGCTGTGATAGTCCTGTAATGTGTAGGTCCAGGACTGTCATGGTGCTGCACTGCAATGGTCCTGGATTGTGATCATCCTGGAATGTGATGGTCCTGGAATGTGATGATCCTCAACAGTAATGTTCCTGGAATGTGATGATCCGGGGATGTAATGGTCCTAGACAGTAATGGTCCTGGACTGTAATGGTCCTGGAATGTCATGGTCTTGGACTGTCATGGTGCTGCAGTGCAATGGTCCTGGACTGTGATCGCCCCGGGATCTGATGGTCCTGGAATGTAATTGTCCTGGAATGTGGTGGCCCCGGGCTGTGATGGTCCTGGAATGTGACAGTCCTGGGCTGTGATGGTCCTAGAATCTGATGGAGTGTTATGGTTCTGGACAGTGATGGTCCTAGACTGTTATGATTCTGGACAGTGATGATCCTGGACTGTAATGGTCCTGGACTGTAATGGCCCTGGACTGTAATGGCCCTGGACTGTAATGGCCTTGGAATATAATGGTCCTGGAATGTTACAGCTCTCAGCTGTGAGGATCCTGGAATGTGATGGTCCTGGGCTGTGATAGTCCTGTAATGTGTTGGTCCTGGACTGTCATGGTGCTGCACTGTGATGGTCCTGGACTGTGATCGTCCTGGAAGGTGAAGGTCCTGGAATGTGATGATCTTCAACTGTAATGGTCCTGGAATGTGATGGTCCTGGGCTATAATGGTTTTGGAATGTGATGGTTCTGGAATGTGATGGTCTTGGACTGTCATGGTGCTGCACTGTGATGGTCCTGGACTGTGGTGGTCCTGGAATGTAAGGGTCCTGGACTGTAACGGTCCTGGATTGTAATGGTTCTGGAATGTGATGGTCCTGGACAGTGAAGGTCGTGGAATGTGATTGCCCTGGAATGTGATGATCCTGGACTGTAATGATCCTAGAATGTGATGGTCCTGGAATGTGATGGTCCTGGACTGTAATGGTCCTGGACTGTGATGATCCTGGACTGTGATGGTCCTGGAATGTGATGGTCCTGGACTGTAATGGTCCTGGACTGTGATGGTCCTGGAATGTGATGGTCCTGGACTGTGATGGTCCTGGAATGTGATGGTCCTGGACTGTGATGGTCCTGGAATGTGATGGTCCTGGACTGTAATTGTCCTGGACTGTGATGGTCCTGGACTGTCATGCTCTTGTAATGTGATAGTCCTGGAATGTGATGGTCCTGGACTGTAATGGTCATGGACTATGAGGGTCCTGGACTGTGTTGGTCTTGTGATGAAACTGTCTTTTTGTCTGGATCAAGTTATTAAGTTAAATTCTTTACTCTGATTTGCTGAACCATTGGATATAATACCTGCAATTTCAACTACACCGAGTGTGGGAAGGGATTCACTAATTTACCTCATCTTCTGGTTCACAGCATATTCATGCTGGGAGCAAACCTTTTGTCTGCTCCGTGTGTGGGAAGGAACTTACATACAAGCATACAAAATAGAGCAGAAGCAGGCCATTCAGCCCCTCGAGCCTGCTCCAAACAACAATAAAAACCGTTTGTGTTTCAAATTCCACATTCCCATCTACCCCCAATAATCTTTGATTCCCTTGCCTAACAAGAATCTATCTACCGCTGCCTCTAAAATATTCAGTAACCCCACCTCCACCACCTGAGGCAGAGAGTTCCAAAGTTGCACAACCCTCATCACAAGGGCCACCCCTAATGTTAAAACAGTGCCCCTTAGGCTGGACTCACCCACAGGAGGAAATATCCCCTCCACATCCGCCTTGTCGAGGCTGTTCAGGAATTTACACGCTTCAGTCACGTCACCCCTCGCTCTCGCTCTTCTAAACTCCATTCTATCTCAGGGTACACAAGCTTATTCACACCAATCCGAGATTCGTTTAAATGGTCTGACTGTGAGGCCAGCATTAAAAGCAGGATTGATCTGATGAAACACCAACACGTTCACAGTGGGGAGAGGCTGTTCACCTGCCCCTTGTATAGTAAGGGATTCTCACTCAGTCATCCACCTGCTGACACCCCAGCAAGTGACTGCAAGGTTCCATTCTGCTGTTACTGCTGCTGTGAATCAGTTCCAGGGTGGGGTCAGTTAGCTCACCTGGCTCGATGGCTGGTGTGTGATGCAGAACGATGCTAATGGTGTGGGTTCATTCTCTGTACTGGCGGTGATCGTTCTTGGAGCCCTCCCCCCTCACAATACCCCAGGCTGCAGAGTGATGCCCCTCAACCTATGAAGAAACCAATTGTCTCTCTCTAATAAAGAGAGATGTCTATGGTCCCTCATGACCTCAGTTAATTATCTGAAATTTATTGTGTCTTCTGCATTGCATCTCCGGCAATGAACGCCAAAAATTATTGCTCATTCCTAATTGCCCTTGAGAAGGTGGTGGTGAGCTGCCTTCTTGAACCGCTGCAGTCCATGTGGTGTAGGTACACCCACAGTGCTGTTAGGGAGGGAGTTCCAGGATTTTGACCCAGCGACAGTGAGACAACGGCGATATATTTCCAAGTCAGGGTGGTGAGTGATTTCGCTGCCCTTGTTGCTCTTGCTGAGTGTGACTTCCAATGATCCTTCAGGATTCTGACAGGGAAGATGTTCATGCTCCCTCCCACGTCCACTTTGGGTTTGTTTGCAGCTTTTCTTCAGGCATATGATGCTGATATTAACAAAAGGTTCTAACTGTCTGACTTCATCCACACGTCACGTCACACTCACACTGTGGAAATCCTCTTCACTTTCCAGGTGAAGATTTTTCCGCTCTTAACCTTGACCCTGATCTGTCTGGTCGTTAACTTCGTCTACGATCCGTCTGGCCATTAACTTCGTCTACGATCCGTCTGGCCATTAACTTCGTCTATGATCCGTCTGGCCATTAACTTCGTCTACGATCCGTCTGGCCGTTAACTTCGTCTACGATCCGTCTGGCCGTTAACTTCATCTACGATCTGTCTGGCTGTTAACTTCATCAATGATGCGTCTGGTCTTTAACTTTGTGTACGATCTGTCTGGTCGTTAACCTCATATACGATCTGGTCGTTAACCTCATGTACGATCCGTCTGGTTGTTAACCTCATGTACGATCTGTCTGGTCGTTAACTTCGTGTACGATCTGGTCGTTAACCTCTTGTACGATCTGGTCGTTAACCTCGTGTACGATCTGTCTGGTCGTTAACCTCGTGTACGTGTTTGCGTTTATGTGGGTATCTGGTGCAGCCCCTGCAGTTGCTGCCAGTGTGCTTCATGTACTCTTTGGTTGTAACTTACTGTGACCTCTGGTCGCACCTCTGGAACCAGATTTCCTGCGTATGTGAGCCCAGTGTCCTTTTACACCACATAACCTCGCAAAAGACCTTGGAACGCAGGACAGCTTCACATTGGGTGCAGTAAACCACATTTCCCATGTGGCTTGTTTGCTTTCTGTACCCTGGCTGCCATGTCTATTCTGGTGGGTGGACCTAATGCTACCAGGTGTTGTTGTCCCAGCTACAAGGGCTTCATATTTTCTGCCATTTCTAGCAGTGTATCAGTATTGCAACCTTACTTTTTCTCCAGAAGGTCCTTTTGGAAGGTTTTGACTGGTATCAAAGCTATAATCAGCTCCATTATCCATTCAGAAAGTTCTGCTTCCAAAAAATCACAGTCCCTGTGCTTATCAGGGCATCTGCTGTTGAACTGATCAATTGATTCTTGTGGCTACGGTCTCTAGGACATCAGCTCAAAGGTGAATCCTTAAGTTCACTTTTACACAAAGCTGATCCTCCAGCATGTTCCACAACTTAACAGGATCCTTCTGATCCTCCTCAGACAGGCCCAAAGTTGTTGACAGTATGCAACCCCTTGCTTCCAATGGCTTTATTTTCACCGCTTGTTTATCCAGATTTATAATGGATGAAGCTAAAAAGCATAATTCCATCCTTTGTTTGAAAAGCCTAAATTAGGATAGGATACCTGTGGCCTTCCAAATCATACTGCGGAATTTGGTGGTCATCTTTTTGATGTCCCCTGTCTTTTGCGGACGCTCCCGATGTGTAGGGAACTTGTGATCTCTCTACTCCACGGAGAGATTCACCAATGCAGCTGCTTCGTTTTTGTTCCCCTCTTTTTGTAATGGCCATTCAGGTTTTTCCAGTTTTGCGCGTTTTTGTCTTTTGTGTAGGAATGGCACTCGAGGATGTGGTCATGGCTGTGCAGCCAGACTCTGAACCAACTCGCTGCTTCCATTAACCACCGAACTGGCTATTCCACAAACCAGGTACTCACTGTTCTGCAAAATACCATCTGTCGAGGGATTTTCCCTCCCGGGGTTTTGATGTACACACAGCCTCTGTCTCTTCAGTGGCTTGTCCTATGGTTTTCAAATTGACATCACTGCCACCATGTTGTGTTTCTAGGTTGGCTTTACACAAACTTACAATCTTACACATAGGATTGATAAACAATAGGTAGGGTAGGTTTGGTTTACTTGAAGATACAGTACAGGATGGCCCAGCAGACCGATCTATTTTATGGATTCAGCAACTGTCGCTCACAGGGACAGCACAGCTGCAATTCCTACACACATGCTAAACACATGCTACACACACGCTACACACATGCTACACATTACTAGCTGCTCTACGTCGTGGCTACTTGCTCATTTGCTATTTCCTTAAAGCGATACAGATCTCAGATTCTAGCCTCAGACTCTGCTGGAGTAGCTAGAGTCGATTTTGGCTGCACTGCAGTCTACAGTTAGCCTCTGTACCCCTGATCACTGCTAAAGTCCAGAGTTCGTGCATCTTTCAGATTAGATGCTAAACCGAGGTCCTGTCTGCCTCCTCTGGTGGATGTGAAAGATTCCAGGACACTATTTTGAAGGAGAACAGCGGAGTTCTCCCTGTCTCCTGGCCAATATTTATCCCTCAATCAACATCAGTAAAAACGACTCACCGGCACGTAGTTATATTCCCAGGGGAGGAGGGGAAACTGCTGACTGGGAAAGGACAGTGGGACACAGCAACAAGAAGCTAACTTGTAGCGAGAATAGAGGCTGCTTTACTGAGTGAAATCCTGCTCATCTGAAGCTCACAACTAATCCAGAACTCATTAAAAGGTTAGTGCTGATGATTACTGTCATTTTCTTGGTTCACAAGAAGGGATCTGAAGTTAATCTGTTCATTCATTTTGCGTTTGTAAAGTAGAACGGGTTAACAATTTGCACCAAAGTGTCTCGATCACCAAAGTGTTTTCAATCATTCAAGAAAGGCTGGAGAAGTAGTTTGTGAGAGGACATGTGTTCAGTACAATTAGGCACTGACACTCTCTTTACAGGGAAGCGGTTAGCTCAGTTGCTGGATGGTGAGTGTGTGATTTAGAATAATGCTCACAGTGTGGGGTCAATTCCTGTTCTGGCTCAGGAAGACTTGGGACCTGCCTCCTCGCTTGCCCCTGAGAGTGAAAGGCCATAGCAAACCACCACTGACAAAAACTGACAAGGAAAACAACTCAAGAGTGAAGATCAGCAGACAATACACCAAAGACCTGTCTTTGGGCAGAGGACACACAGCAGGAGGTGGTGGTGCAGTGGTATTGTCACTGGACTGGTAATCCAGAGGCCCAGGGTAATGCTCTGGGGACCTGAGTTTGAATCCCACGGCATGATGGAATTTGAATTCAATAAAAACCGTGTTAAAACATCTAATGATAACCATGAAACGATTGTCATAAAATCCCCTCTGGTTCACTAATGTCCTTTAGGGAAGGAAATCTGCTGTCCTTACTTGGTCTGGCCTACATGTGACTCCAGACCCACAATACTGTGGTTGACTCTTAAAATGCCCTCTGAACAAAGGCAATAAATGCTGTGAAACAGATCCTGTGAACAAATTTTTAAAAATGACGTCACTTTCTTTATACCCCAGGTTCTGTTCTTGGCTATTGGTACCGGCCACTCCTGAGTGTATGATGATCAGGCTGCTTATCGATTGTCCAGAGAATATCTAAGGAAAACAGAATATTTGTAAGTCCTTCTGTAATATTTTTTGACAGCACCTTTGAAACCTACAACCTCTACAACCAAGAAGATAAGAACAGATCCCAAGCCTTCCTGAGCCAGAACAGGAATTGACCCCACACTGTGAGCATTATTCTAAATCAGACACTCACCATCCAGCAACTGAGCTAACCGCTTCCCTGTAAAGAGAGTGTCAGTGGCTAATTGTACTGAACACATGTCCTCTCACAAACTACTTCTCCAGCCTTTCTTGAATGATTGAAAACACTTTGGTGATCGAGACACTTTGGTGCAAATTGTTAACCCGTTCTACTTTACAAACGCAAAATGAATGAACAGATTAACTTCAGATCCCTTCTTGTGAACCAAGAAAATGACAGTAATCACCAGCACTAACCTTTTAATGAGTTCTGGATTAGTTGTGAGCTTCAGATGAGCAGGATTTCACTCAGTAAAGCAGCCTCTATTCTCGCTACAAGTTAGCTGCTTGTTGCTGTGTCCCACTGTCCTTTCCCAGTCAGCAGTTTCCCCTCCTCCCCTGGGAATATAACTACGTGCTGGTGAGTCGTTTTTACTGATGTTGATTGAGGGATAAATATTGGCCAGGAAACAGGGGAGAACTCCGCTGTTCTCCTTCAAAATAGTGTCCTGGAATCTTTCACATCCAATTGATCAGTTCAACAGCAGGTGCCCTGATAAGCACAGGGACTGTGATTTTTTGGAAGCAGAACTTTCTGAATGGATAATGGAGCTGATTATAGCTTTGATACCAGTCAAAGCCTTCCAAAAGGACCTTTTGGAGAAAAAGTAAGGTTGCAATACTGATACACTGCTAGAAATGGCAGAAAATATGAAGCCCTTGTAGCTGGGACAACAACACCTGGTAGCATTAGGTCCACCCACCAGTATAGACATGGTAGCCAGGATACAGAAAGCAAACAAGCCACATGGGAAATGTGGTTTACTGCACCCAACGTGAAGCTGTCCTGCGTTCCAAGGTCTTTTGCGAGGTTATGTGGTGTAAAAGGACACTGGGCTCACATACGCAGGAAATCTGGTTCCAGAGGTGCGACCAGAGGTCACAGTAAGTTACAACCAAAGAGTACATGAAGCACACTGGCAGCAACTGTAGGGGCTGCGCCAGAGACCCACATAAACGCAAACACGTACACGAGGTTAACGACCAGATCGTACACGAGGTTAACGACCAGACAGATCGTAGACAAAGTTAATGGCCAGACAGATCCAGACAGAACAGGGTCAAGGTTAAGAGTGGAAAAATCTTCACCTGGAAAGTGAAGAGGATTTCCACACTGTGAGTGTGACGTGATGTGTGGATGAAGTCAGACAGTTAGAACCTTTTGTTAATATCAGCATCATATGCCTGAAGAAAAGCTGCAGACAAACCCAAAGTGGACGTGGGAGGGAGCATGAACACCTTCCCTGTCAGAATCCTGAAGGATATGTATTTGGATTGTTGGAAGTCAATGATATAACCTATGACAGACAAACTAATGGTGTACAATGGGTCACCCATTCATCGCACTGGTACATTGACATTGAAATGCAGCTACAGCAAGTCTCCATGGAAACCACAAGTGTTCTACCTGATGGACACAAGTGGACCAGCAGTAGCTGGGTTACTGGCATGTACAGGACTCAACACTGAGACCATACTTGAGATCACCAAAAGAGAGGGGAAAAAACACACAGCAGCTGCATTGGTGAATGGAGTAGAGAGATCACAAATTCCCTACACATCAGGAGTGTCCATAAAAGTCAGGAGACATCAAATTCCTCAGTATGACTTGGAAGGCCACAGTGTCCTACTTGAATTTTCAAACAAAGGATGGAATTGTACTTTTTAGATTCATCCATCATAGATCTGAATAAAGAAGCGGTGAAAATAAGGACGGCATTGGAAACGAGGAAGATGCCAGTCGCAGGAGAAGAGACCAAGAATAATTACACTGAGTCAGTCTGTGGCCTGCTGCAGAGATACCCAGACAGATTCAATACTATCAGGAACTTCAGAGTGATGCTTATGACACCTCAGAGAAGATGCAATTCCATTGATTAACCCTTCCAGAAAGTGCAGAGTGCACATTTAGGAGAAGCTTAAGAATGAATTGATTGACATAGAACGAAAAGGTCACCTGGCAAGGAAATCTGTGCATTGACTGGGGATCGACAATGATATCAGGAAGCTAGTGAGGATGTGCAAAGCATGCCAGAGTCAGCAACTACATCAACATAAAGAACCTCTACACCCTCATGAGGTTCCATCATATCCTTGGTCTAAAATCACAACAGATTTATTCACCATCCATGGCAATGACTTTCTCCTAGTCACTGATTACTTTTCCAAATTTCTAATCATCAGACAATTGATGGGTACCCCGAGTACGTCTGTGGTGGACATAATGAGTGCAATATTCGGTTTGTTAGATATACCTGAAGAGATCATATCAGACAACGAGCCACAATATACAGGTAGACTTTTTAGGGACGTATGTGTTAATTGGGGTGTAAACCATATGATGGCCTTGCCACACTATCCCAGATCCAACGATTTCACTGAGTGAAAAAAACAAAACAAAACTGCGGATGCTGGAAATCCAAAACAAAAACAGAATTACCTGGAAAAACTCAGCAGGTCTGGCAGCATTGGCGGAGAAGAAAAGAGTTGACGTTTCGAGTCCTCATGACCCTTCGACAGAACTTGATCAAGTTCTGTCAAAGGGTCATGAGGACTCGAAACGTCAACTCTTTTCTTCTCCGCCGATGATTTCACTGAGTGAATGGTTCTCACTGTTAAAGCATTAATCTTAAGGCGTTATTGATGAAGTGCAGAGAAACATAACAAGATCTTGCCATGTTACACTTGAGAGCAACACCTTTAGAAATGGGCTTACTGTCACCAGTGGAAATGGTGTTCTCAAGGCAGGTTAGGACAACCTTGCCAAGCCATCACCTGTCCCAGCTCTCAGAGATACAGGAGAAACTTCTCAAAATACAAGGGAGAATGAAGACAGCACATGACTGACTTGCAGGTGCAGAACTGCCTGGTCCATGCGTAGGACAGAAGGTTTGGTTGATTTCCTACTAAGGGAAACTGGTCACCCTCAGAAGTCCCCAAGATATGCAGTGAGCCTATGAGGTCACAACGTTGAATGGAGTGACATTAAAGAGAAACAGAAGCCAGCTCCAGGAATTGTACAACCGTATAACACTCAGCACTCCAACTGCATCTAAAAACATCCAAACTTGGAAAGTGAAATTGTGGAAGATGACCATGAAAACAACTAGCACTCCGATAACACACAGGATACCAACACGCCTACAAGTCAAGAACACCTAAGTGATAAGTCTAGATCTCAGGAAGGTCATACCATCATGAAATCCAGTAGAATTAGCAAGCCACCCATACGTTATACAGATTCTTGAGCCCTTAAACAGAGGATCTATCTTTCTTCACAATTTTTTTTATTTGTTCATGGAATGAGGGCATTGCTGGCTGGGCTAGGATTTATTGCCCATTCCTAATTGCCCTCTTCAGAGGGCATTTAAGAGTCAACCACATTGCTGTGAGTCTGGAGTCACATGCAGGCCAGACCAGGTAAGGACAGCAGATTTCCTTCCCTAAAGGGCATTAGTGAACCAGGTGGGTTTATACGACAATTGACAATGATTTCATGGTCATCAATAGACTTTTAATTCCAGGTTTTTATTGAATTCAAATCCCACCATCTGCCGTGTGGGGACTCAAACCCTGGTCCACAGAGCATTACCCTGGGTCTCTGGATTACTAGTCCAGTGACAATACCACAATGCCACCACCTCCCCCATACCACTCTACTGCGTATGTATTTTCACTGTTAATTTATGTCATGTTATCTTGGGGGAAAAAGGGGACGTTGTGATATCACTTTAAGAGAATATGCAAATGAGCAAGTAGCAAGACATAGAGCAGCATATGACCAGCCGCTCGGACTGTGTGTGTAGGAATTGCAGCTGTGCTGTCCCTGTGAGTGATAGTTGCTGAATCCATAAAGTAGGTCTGTCTGCTGAGTCATCCTGTACTGTATCTCAAATAAACCGAACTTCAGTATAGTTTACCATTCCCTGTGTATGATTGGTGAAATTGTGTAAAGCAGAAATGGAAACATAATAGGACCTTGCTCAACTGTTTGATTCATTACCCTGCCTGATGTGTACAATTATGAAGTTTTAATTATTGAAGCAATTTTCCCCTTGCAGGGCTGGAAGGGTTTGGGGAAGCTCCTCGTCCAAAAAAGGAACAGACGCCCTGGGGAGTGGGCAGTGATAGAAGGGGAAATGAGAAACAACCTTCACTCTGATTCAGTCAGTGCAATCTGTTAATGATGCAGGTCACCAATTAAAAATAAAAATCCTCCTTTCTCACAATATCCAGACAGAAAGCTCAAATTGCCAGCACAACAATTTGAGCACATGCTCACCTCATTACCCAATCATTCAACCTCTGTGCACCAGTGACAGCCATTGGCAAAACGCTGACTCCCTCACTATATTTATTAGACTCCCATTACAGCAGATCCTCAATCTGGTGTCCAACCTGAGAACAATTACAACTACAATTTGGCATAAGCTCCAGTTTGTGCTCATCTTTATCCATGTGTGCTAGTGCGTTTGGAGCCCTGCCTGGTAGAAGTGGTTTCTCAACAAGTGCCAGTGAGAGAGAGAACGAGCAAGGGCTTCACACTGATTGTAGCCTGCGGTCAGGGTTGGCGGGGGGGAGGGTGTGAGAAACACGGCCCATCATTGACGGTGGAGCAGACGATCACAAACTGGTTTCGTGATGGTGTGAAGCTGACTTTTAGCCTCCTCGTGACATTGCTCTGTCACCACCACCACCCACCAGGACGCCCGACGTCAATGGGGCCGGAAATTCCATCCTCAGTCACTCACACACTCACACACAGTCTCATACACACACACACTCAGTCACTCACACACTCACTCAGTCACTCACACACTCACACACAGTCTCATACACACACACACTCAGTCACTCACACACTCACTCAGTCACTCACACACTCACACACAGTCTCATACACACACACACTCAGTCACTCACACACTCACTCAGTCACTCACACACTCACACACAGTCTCATACACACACACACTCAGTCACTCACACACTCACTCAGTCACAGACATACTCACAGTCTCATACACACACACACTCAGTCACACACACTCACTCAGTCACAGACATACTCACTCACAGTCTCATACACACACACACTCAGTCACTCACACACTCACTCAGTCACTCACACACTCACTCAGTCACAGACATACTCACTCAGTCACTCACACACTCACTCAGTCACTCACACACTCACTCAGTCACACACATACTCACACAGTCTCATACACGCACACAGTTAGCCACTCACACACTCACTCAGTCACAGACATACTCACACAGTCTCATACACACATACACACAGTCAGTCACTCACACACTCACTCAGTCACTCACACACTCACTCAGTCACAGACATACTCACAGTCTCATACACACACACAGTCAGTCACTCACTCACACACTCACTCAGTCACACACATACTCACTCAGTCACAGACATACTCACTCAGTCACTCACACACTCACTCAGTCACAGACATACTCACACACAGTCTCATACACACACACAGTTAGTCACTCACACATTCACTCAGTCACAGACATACTCACACACAGTCTCATATACACATACACACAGTCAGTCACTCACACACTCAGTCACTCACACACTCACTCAGTCACAGACATACTCACACACAGTCTCGTCCACACACACACAGTCAGTCAGTCACACACTTTACTCAGTCACAGACATTCTCACACACAGTCTCATACACACACACACACACACTCAGTCACTCACACACTCAGTCACTCACACACACACTCAGTCACTCACACACATGACTCAGTCACTCACACACTCACTCAGTCACTCACACACTCACTCAGTCACAGACATTCTCACACACAGTCTCATACACACACAGTCACACACACTCACTCAGTCACAGACATTCTCACACACAGTCTCGTACACACAGACACAGTCAGTCACTCACACACTTTACTCAGTCACAGACATTCTCACACACAGTCTCATACACACACACACACACTCAGTCACTCACACACTCACTCAGTCACTCACACACTCAGTCACAGACATACACTCAAACTCAGTCACACACATACTCACACACAGTCTCATACACACACACTCAATCACCAACACATTTGCACCCTCACTAACATGTCACACACACACACACTTAGTTGCAAACGCACATTCACTCAGTCACAAACACTCAGTCACTCAGCTGAAAACACATACACTCAGTCTCTCACTCACTCAGTCACAAACATACGTACATGCAGTCACACACAGCCATCACAAACACACACACACGCACACTCAATCATCACACACAGTCAGATACACATACACACTCAATCTCACACACACACACACACACACACACTCAGTTATCATAAACATACACACACGCACACTCAGTCATCACATACACAGTCAGATACACATACACACAGTTCTGTCGAAGGGTCATGAAGACTCGAAACGTCAACTCTTTTCTTCTCCGCCGATGCTGCCAGACCTGCTGAGTTTTTCCAGGTAATTCTGTTTTTGTTTTACACATACACACACTCAGTCACACACACACACACACACACACACACACACACTCATATAGGCACACAGCCACTTACTCACCCACACTCAACCACTCACATTGACAAGTGTCCTGGATGTTTATGGGTATGCTGGATGTTTACAGATTCTGCTGAATATTTACAGATGTGTTGGCATTTTACAGGTATGTTGGAGTTTTACAGGTGTTTTAGATGTTTACAGGTGTGCTGGATGTTCACAGGTGTGTTGGATGTTGACAGTGTGGAGTTTTACAGTTGTGCTGGAGGATTAAAGATGCATTGGAACTTTACAGGTGTGTTGTATGTTTACAGGTGTGCTGGAAGTTTACAGACATGTTGGAGGTTTACAAGTGCATTGGAGGTCTACAGGTGTGTTGAAGGTTTACAGGTGTGTTGGAGGTTTACAGGTGTGTTCATTGTTTACAGGCATACTGGATGTTCACAGGTGTGTTGGATGTTTACAGATGTGGAGGTTTAGTTGTGTTGGAGGATTAAAGATGCATTGGAGGTTTACAGATGTGCTGGAAGTTTACAGACATGTTGGAGGTTTACAAGTGCATTGGAGGTCTACAGGTGTGTTGGAGGTTTACAGGTGTGTTGCAGGTTTACAGGTGTGTCAGATGTTTACAGGTGTGCTGGAGGTTTACAGGTGTGTTCATTGTTTACAGGCATACTGGATGTTCACAGGTGTGTTGGATGTTTACAGATGTGGAGGTTTACAGTTGTGTTGGAGGATTAAAGATGCATTGGAGGTTTACAGATGTACTGGAAGTTTATAGGCATGTTGGAGGTTTACAGGTGTGTTGGAGGTTTACATATACGTTGGGTGTTCACAGGTGTGTTGGAGGTTTACAGGTGTGTTGGAAGTTTACAGTGTGCTGGAGGTTTACAGGTGTGTTCATTGTTTACAGGCATACGGATGTTCACAGGTCTGTTGGAGGTTTACAGGTTTGTTCATTTTTACAGGTGTTCTGGAGGTTTACAGGTGTGTTGGAAGTTTACATATGTATTGGACGTTTATAGATGTGTTGGAGGTTCACAGGTGTCTTGGTGTTTTACATGTACATTGGATGTTTACAGGTGTGCTGGAGGATTACAGGTGTGTCAGATGTTTACAGGTGTGTCAGGTATTTACATGTGTATTGGAGGTTTACAGATATTTTGGATGTTTACAGGTGTGTTGGATGCTTACAGGTGTGCTGGGGGTCTACAGGTGTGCCAGATGTTTACAGATGTGTTGGATGTTTACAGGTGTGTCAGATATTTATAGGTGTGCTGGAGGTATACAGATGTGTCAGATGCTTACAGGTGTGTCAGATGTTAACAAGGTTGTTGGAGGTTTATAAGTGTGTTGGATGTTTACAGGTGTGTTGGATATTTACAGGTGTGCTGGAGGTTTACAGGTGTGTTGGATGTTTACAGGTGTGTTGGAGATTTACAGGTGTATTGGATGTTTACAGGTGTGTTGGATGTTTACAGGTGTGTTGGAGGTTTTAATGGTGTATTGGATGTTTACAGGTGTGTTGGAAGGTTACAGGTGTGTTGGGTGTTTACATGTGTGTTGGATATTTACAGGTGTGATGGAAGTTTACAAGCATATTGGATGTTTACAGGTGTGTTGGAAGGTTACAGGTGTGTTGGATGTTTACAGGTGTGTTGGATGTTTATTGCTGTACTGGAGGTTTACAGGTGTTTTGGATGTTACAGGTGTGTTTTAGATTTTACAATGAGTTGGATGTTTATAGGTATGTTGGAAGCTTACAAGTGTGTTGGATGCTTACTGGTGTGCTGGAGGTTTACAGCTGTGCTGGAGGTTTACATGTGTATTGGAAGTTTACAGGTGTGTCAGATGTTTACAGGTGTGTTGGATGTTTACAGGTGTGTTGGAGGTTTACAGGTGTGTTGGATGTTTACAGGTATGTTGGAGGTTTACAGGTGTGTCAGATGCTTACAGCATGTTGGATGTTTACAGGTGTGCTGGAGGTTTACAGGTGTGCTGGCGGTTTACAGGTATGTTGTATGTTTACAGCTGTGGTGAATATTTACTGGCATGCTTGAGGTTTAAAGGTTTGTTGGGTGTTTACAGGTGTGTCAGATATTTCCAGGTATGTTGGATGATTATAGGTATGTTGGAAGATTACAGGTATGTTGGATGTTTACAGGTGTGCTTGAGGTTTACAAATGTTTTGGATGTTTACAGGTGTGTTGGATGTTACAGGTGTTTTTGCCTCCAAAATTCAAACTCATCTGTCCGGAAACTCCAGTTTCAATTCTCCCCGTCACAGTTCTGAGACAACTCTTATCGAAGTCATAAATGGCCTCCGGTGTTACAATGACAAAGGTAACTAACCCTTCTTATCCTGTATGTAGCCTTTGACACGGTGACCACACCATTCTCCCCTAATGTCCATCCATCATTGTCTGGCTATGTGTGACTGCTCTGACCTGCTTCCATTCTTATCTTATCCTAGCTAGCGATTCTGGGATCTTACCATGTGCAAAATGACACATTTTTTCCGTCGCTGTCAAGTGATTTGTACAATGTGCTTTGGTTTAATGGGGCATGGGCACTATATAAATACAAGTTATTGTGTTGCTATAATTGAGAGTAAGTGAGGAGATTTGGCATGTTTTTGAGAGGTGTGAAAGCCTCTGGATCAATGCAAACCCTTAAGTTCATTTCACTGCAGCTTTCCCAAGACAACGATGGAAGCTGTTCACACAGACGGCAATAAATACCAACAAACAACTGCAGACTGCTTTGGGATTCAGCACAGTGCCAAAATAGAAAATGTCACAGAGGGGCCACTGCTCTGAAATTGGGATATGTTTGTTAGACAGGGTAGAGGGAGCTTTACTCTGTATCTAACCCCATGCTGTACCTTTCCTGGGAGTGTTTGATGGGGACGGTGTAGTGGGAGCTTTACTCTGTATCTAACCCCGTGCTGTACCTGTCCTGGGAGTGTTTGATGGGGACAGTGTAGAGGGAGCTTTACTCTGTATCTAACCCCGAGCTGTACCTGTCCTGGTAGTGTTTGATGGGGACAGTGTAGAGAGAGCTTTACTGTGTATCTAACCCTGTGCTGTACCTGTCCTGGGAGTGTTTGATGGGGACAGTGTAGAGGGAGCTTTACTCTGTATCTAACCCTGTGCTGTACCTGTCCTGGGAGTGTTTGATGGGGACAGTGTAGAGGGAACTTTACTCTGTATCTAACCCCGTGCTGTACCTGTCCTGGGAGTGTCTGATGGGGACAGTGTAAAGGGAGCTTTACTCTGTATCTAACCCCGTGCTGTACTTGTCCTGAGAGTGTTTAATGGGGACAGTGTAGAGGGAGCTTTACTCTGTATCTAACCCCGTGCTGTACCTGTCCTGGGAGTGTTTGATGGGGACAGTGTAGAGGGAGTTTTACTCTGTATCTAACCCCGTGCTGTACCTGTCCTGGGAGTGTTTGATGGGGACAGTGTAGAGAGAGCTTTACACTGTATCTAACCCCGTGCTGTACCTGTCCTGGGAGTGTTTGATGGGGACAGTGTAGAGGGAGCTTCACTCTGTATTTAACCCCGTGCTGTACCTGTCCTGGGAATTTGCTTCTTTTTATTCCAATATTAATGAGAAGAAATTCAAATCTATGTTTTGAATCCTAAAGGCTGTGCAGAAATCCAGGATAAGACGTCAGGAGTGTGAGAATGCTGCTGTGTAAGCTGGGCAGTGAGATAAGAGGTGAGTGACGTTTTCGAGTTGCTAACCTTAAGCAGTGTGATGGGGTGGAGTTGATTCACAGTCTTTGTTGGAAAATATCTTTCAAGCTCATTAGAAGAGAATCAATGTTGTTCTGGCCGGGATTGATTTGTTGCTGTTTCATGACTGGATCAGCACCGCTGAGCTCTGCTTACTGAGAATCCCACAGCTTCTGGAAAGCAGCGAATCCCTGAGCCTCAGCGGAATCGATGGGAACATTTAAATCTGCCAGCTTTGGCATGTTGCTAGAATTGGAGTTGGATTGGGGGATATAGCTGGGAATGAGGTCACAGGCCTAGGAAGCAGGACTGTGGGTATTAAAACATTTACTTTGGATGAGATGTTAAACCGAGGCCCTACCTTGCTGCTTGGTTAGATATTAAAGATCCCCTGGCACTATTTCGAAGAAGACCAGGGGCGTTCTCCCCAGTGTCCTGGTCAAAATTCATCATTCCTTGATCAACAGCACAAAACACATCGGATCTTTATCGCAATGCTGTTTGTGGGAGATTGTTGAGGACATAAGTAATAGGATGAGAGTGGGCTATTCGGCCCTTCGAGCCCATCTTGTCTGTCAATAAGATCATGTTTGATCTGATTGTGGCCTTAACTCCACTTTCCTCTCTGTCTCCCGCCCACAGCATACCCCATCCCCCCACTGCCCCCATAACCCTCCACTCCCAAGTCAATCAAAATTCTGTCAGACTCGGCCTTGAATTAATTCAATGACTCAGCCTCCACTGCTCTCTGGGGAAGAGAATTCCAAACACACATGTTCTGCTTAGAGAAGAAATTCCTCCTGGTCTCAGTCTTCAATGGGAGTTCCCATATTTTGAAACCGTGGCTCCAGTTCTAGACTGCTCCATGAAAATGAGAAACATGAGGGGAGATTGGCTGCCACATTTCCTACATTACAACAATCGCTCCACTTCAAACGTACATCATTTGTTGTAAAATGTTTTGGGATTTCTGTGAAAAGTGTTCGAGAAATGCAACTCTTCCCTTTCATATCAAAATGCGCTGTCAATATACAACGTTGGAATGGAGCACCCCAAATCACAGCAGCAGATTGCAGTGGCCTTCACCCAATCAGGAAGTAGACTGAAGTGAAGCTCGTCTAATCAGGAAGTAGATTGGAGTAACTTTCACCCAATCAGGAAGTAGATTGAAGTGAAACTCAACTCAATCAGGAATGTAAAGGGAATATCATTTTTCTTATTATTACTGTGTGATACTGAAGCAGGCTAGTGGTGGCTGTGCATGTGACTAATTTAATTAAACTGAAGACAGTCAGACTGCAAGGGTTAAATCACCAAAAGGATAAGGTGTAAAAGCAGCAGGCATTTTGAAATGGAGATGGCAAGCTAAGATGAGATCCCAGTAGATACAGTATGAATTGGAATTTGCATTAGGAGATAAGTGGGGATTGAAGTATTAGCTGTTTGAATTTCAAAGAGACATGATCGGAACTTTTACAACTGGAAAAATCATAAATAAATAAGGCAAAGTTATTAAACTTATTTTTTCACAAAAGTGCTGGCCCTAATGACAACATGAAAGATTTTTATATTCTGGGAAAGGTAACTTCCAAAGAAAGTTTAGAACAATGGGAATTAAAGATCAAAAGGGAGAAAATATATGTAAGGGAAGATTGAAAGCTGTCTGGTGAGTGGCCAGGTGATATCTTGAAAGGTGGGCATTGCGAAGACAGACGTGTGAAAAAACAACCTCTAGCCACCCTAGAGACGTGCTTGCTTGTTCCAGAAAGCAAGGTTTAGTTCAAAGCCTTGGAATTTCCATTGTCAAGCTAGAGGAAGAGAGAAGCTATGAAGTACCTCCCTTGTAGCAACAGTGGGTGCCTTGTTTTATAGATTAATAATTTGGACTGTTGCCCAGGAAAAGGGTATTTATTTGAGAGTTTAGCTAAGTATAAATCTTTTGGGAACTGCTGTAAGACTAAATTTAACTGTGTAATTGTAATCTTGTGTGTTTAAGCTTTTTTTGTTAATACATGTTAATGTTTTAATTTAATATTTAAAATCTCCAAAAGTTGTAATGGCATCTTTACTTTTGACTTCAATGCAAATACCTTCTCAGAATAAAATACAAATTACAAATCGTTGTGACAGCTTGACCAAGTTTCCCTTTGGGATTTGGTCAACATGGCAATTGCCTCCTGCCATATCACAACAGGGAGTAGATGGGAGTGTCTTTCACCCAATCATGGCATTGATTGAAATGAAACTCCCAATCAGGAAGCAGACTGGCTCATACTGTTCATATGAAGAAGGATCATGCAGACTCAAAACGTTAACTCTGTTTCTCTCTTCGCAGTTGCTCTCAGACCTGCTGAGTTTTTCCAGCATTTTCTGTTTTTGTTTCAGCTTTCCAGCATCTGCAGTATTTTACTTTTATTTTACAAATTAGGAAGCAGACTGGAGTGACTTTCACCCAATCAGAAAGTAGACTGAAGTGACTTTTACCCAATCAGGAAGTAGGTTGAAATGAAACTTATCCAATCAGGAAGCAGACTGGAGTGACTTTCACCCAATGGGGAGGTAGATTGAAGTGGCTTTCAGCCAATAATAAAGCAGATTGAGGTGAAACTCAACCAACCAGGAAGCAGATTGGAGGGACTTCCACCCAATCACAGAATAGATTCAACAGACTTTCAACTGATAAATTCTGTGGCAGCAAAGATGTGAAAGGACTGTGAAGAATCAAATGTCTCAGACGAGAAGGTGGGTTTCAGTACACACTTCTGATTTCCTGTATTCCCATCTCACTGAGAGGACAAAGTAACAAACACAATCATTGAACAAATTCATAATCAGATGGCTCAGCTATATACCCCTCCTGTTCTCAGTCACCCATGGGAATTAGGAGTGCCATTGTTCATACAATGTCAGTGTGCTCAGTGCTTTCCTATGGAACATAGGAACAGGAGGAGGCTATCTGGCCCTATGAGCCTATCCTGCCAGGGTGTTTGATGTGTGGGCATTGGCCTTCCTGAAATATGCAGCTTTGCAATAGGATATCCTCAACTCTGTGAAAAGCTACAGTGTTGTGATTGTGAGGGTGTCCTTTAGCTATTTCTTAATGTTGTCCATTAGTCAGATGAAGAGGTTGACACTTTTCAGAGTACAGTGCCGTTGGTGTCACTTACTCACTGACCCTAACCCCAGTAGACTGTCCTTTGCAAAGCTAAGTTACTGACAGTCAGGAAGCTATTCAATTGTAGGGGCACCACAGCTCCACCTCACCCATTTCTTCCCTAGTGTCATGGAGCAACGAGGATTACAACAGAAGTCATGTTCAGATTTCTCAACTGCATTATGCTCGGGTGATTAGAGTGTCCTTGCTGTCAGTCTAGCTGAGAGCAGCTAACCGCAGAGTCCAGGGAGTGGAGGGCTCGGACCCCCAAGCGACTGAGTTACACCAACTGGTACTGCTGAGCATGTGCGAACGTACATTTTCCAACTCGTACCGCTTGTATAATCTTCTATAAGGTAAAAGCGTTTAGTGTGAATAGCCGCTTCTTTCTCTGTGAAGGCAGTTCCAGAAACATTACACCTTACAGGAATTAAAAAGTGCTCCTTGCTGGCAGAGATCCCCAGAAAGGCCACACTTCAGGCCCTGATGAAGCAGCTTACACCCACCAACAATCACAATCCAAGAAACAGGGGATTGACAATGCCTCTGGCTGGGATAGAAATCGCCTCATTTACTCCCGGGCTCCATACCTCCATGCCTTACTGACAATTCTCATTCAGCTACTAAGCTCCCACACTCTTTCCCTCTCTCTGATCCTGTCAGATTGAATCCTGCTTCTGGAAAAATAACTGTGATGAACCTCTTCATTCTGAAGAACTTATCTATTTCAGGTAGTTTGTGTTTCTAATACCTGCCCACGTGGTATAAAGAAGTGGATTTTTTTTTAAATTACCAGCGGGACTGTACCTGTAAATAATCCCTGACACCCTTTACTGCACATCTCATTCTGCCTATACCAGGCATCGTTCTGTGAGAGAGTGGGTGGTGAGTGCCCTCTAATAGTGCCACCCTTGTACACTGCTGCCAGTTAGTTAACTCCATTGTTAGAAGTTGGTTAATTTACTCCAGTGTTAGCTAATTTATTCTACTGTTTGGGCTTCAGTAATTTACTTGACGGTTTCCCTAAATTTGTTTTGTAAGACAGTCTGACATTTGACTGTGATCAGGAATTAGCAGTCAGTAAAGTGGAGCGTTCCCATTCCAAGGGGATTATATACCTCCAACATCCATCCATGCCTCCCAATGGCCGCAAATGGTTTTCTCTACATGGTTATTGAGGCAGGCAAATGAGGCCAAAGTCTGCTGCTATTTTTCCCTTTCACATTGCATTGTTACGGCCATTCAGCCCATTGTGCCAATGCTGGCTCTCTGCAGGAAAATTCACCTAGTGCCACTTCCCTGCTTTTTCCCTGTAACCCACCACATCCTTCCATCTCAGACAATAATCCAATTCCCTTTTTGTAAGCCTCAGCTGACCCTGCCTCTCAAACAGTGCATTTTCAGATCCTAACCTCACAATGGGAGAAAGTTTTTCCTTATGTCTCCACTGTTTTTTTGTCAATTATCTTAAATCTGTCCCCTCTCATTCTCGATCTTTCTGCCAATGGGAACAGTTTCTCCCTATCTACCCTGTCCAGACCCCTCATGATTTTGAATACCTCTGTCTTCTCTTTGGCAATGTTAGAAATGCAGGTCCCTTTAAGAGTAAACCAGGACAATATTCAGAGTGAACTGAGAGTAGGTGATGCTCATTGAAGCCTGTACTTAAGAGCTGGGTATTTCCCCAGTAAGGGGACAGGGGAAGGATCCAGAAAGGAAGAGTGGAGACTGGTATTTGTACTGAGCTATGGTTTACCAATAAGACAATTGTGATTCACAGAATGTTTTCTGCTGATTGATTTGGTAAATGGATATCCACCTATTAAACACTCTTAACCTTCTCTTCTCCAAGGAAAACAGTCCCAACTTCTCCAATCTGTCTACGTAACTGAAGTTCTTCATCCCTGGAACCATTCTCATGAATCCTTTTCATACTCTCTCCAATGCCTTCACATCCTTCCTTGACAGCAGTAAAATGCTAACTCTCCTGCTGTGGTAAACTGTAGCTGCCAAACGCATTGGTGAGTGACAGATAGTGGGATAACCTCCAGATCTGGAAGCTCGCTGCAGGATAAGCAGCTCTCTCCTGACGAATAAGCGGACCACAGTGCCAGAGTGTTTAGGGTGAAGTAAGGTCGAGAGTGGTGCCTCCACCTCATCCAAAATGCCCTGAAACCTACTTTTCAGCATGGTGAGCAAGGGCTGCCATTCGACAAAGCCTCCGATAACACAACCCTTCAATGGGGGATTGGCTGATGCTTGTGAAGTTTGGCAAAAGATTGCAACAGAGCCTTGTCCTCAACTATGCAGCTCACCTGATCACTGAAACCACATCATGCCCTTTGCAGCAGGCCTTCATCTCTGAAAGATCCCATGTACAGACCCGCTTCTACGGATGGCTAACTCTGCCTTCACAAGTAAGTCCTCATTGTGATCTGGAGGAACGAGATACTTAACATACAATTTGGCCTTTTAAACGACATAATTCCTACAAATGATGCTTCAATTAAACTCAGGACAAAAGGCTTTCAAGATTGCTAGTGGGAAATTGTATTATTCAGTGTGATTCTGAGCCACACAGTGGGTAGATGCCAGGTTCAATCCCCAGTCTATGCAAAGGTGGCAGTAGAGGTTCAATATTTAGCATCAGTATTTTTGAACTATAGAGAGAAATAGTTTGTCAGGGTTCCCATTCCAAACCACTGTCCAGTGGCTCTCATTGGGTAGTAAGTACTTAAGTGTTTTTTTATTCATTCATGGGATATGGGTGTCGCTGGCTAGGCCAGTACTTATTGTCCATCCCTAACTGCCCTAGAGAAGGAGGTGATGAGCTGCCTTGAACCATGGCAGTCCATGTGGTGCAGGTACACCCATAGTGCTGTTAGAGAGGGAGTTCAAGGATTTCGACCCAGTGACAGTGAAGGTACAGCGATATATTTCCAAGTCAGGATGGTGAGTGACTTGGAGGGGAACTTCCAGGTGGTGGTGTTCCCATGTATCTGCTGCCCTTGTCCTTCTAGATGGTAGTGGTTATGGGTTTGGAAGGTGCTGTCTAAGGAGCCTTGGTGAATTCCTGCAGTGCATATTGTAGATGGTACACACTGTTGCTATTGTGCATCAGTGACGGAGGAAGGGAATGTTTGTGGATGTGGTGCCAATCAAGCGGGCTGCCTTGTCCTGGATGGTGTCCAGCTTCTAGAGTGTTGTGGGAGCTCAAACTCATCCAGGCAAGTGGGGTGTATTCCATCACACTCCTGACTTGTGCCTTGTAGATGGTGGAGTCAAGAGATGAGTTACTCACCACAGGATTCCCAGCCTCTGACCTGCTCTTGTAGCCACAGTATTTAAATGGCTAGTCCAGTTCAGTTTCTGGTCAATGGTGTTATGACCAGTCCCTGGGCAACGTCTCCCAATTTATTAATTCCCACACGGGATTCCAATTTTGTTATGCTCCCAGGTGAGGAGGAATGAGCTGGCTCCCCTTTTTTATTCAACCACCTTGGTTGGTTGCAACAAGGTTAATTTCAAAGGGACCCCTTTCCCCTTGGATATCTTTCCCCAGTCCAAATGTATTTATTTTTTTTAGAAGGAGCCAATTTGACCGGGCTTTCTTGAATCTAAGAAAGACTAAGTTTATTAGTTACAAAAAACCCGAGAAAAATAATAAAAACGCATTTACACACAGATCAGAAATGAGAAGTTAAGAGTCCAAAAACAGTAAAAAAAAAAAATATATGAATCAGTCTTTGGCTTGTCCATGAGGCATGGATGGCGAAACGTTGTGGCATTAAGTTGGGTGATTCCGGTAGAGATGACTTTGGCAGTTTAGTAGTTGGTTTGGAGATACTTGGTTCTGCAGGATAGGTGAAGAAGCTGTCCTATTCCCTTTTTGATTGTAGCTTTGCTCAGCCTTGCCTCCACCAACAGAAAGAGAGAGAGAGAGACTTCACCTGCAACTGCACGGGTGACTACTTGGTCTTCTTGTGCTGTCACTCTCACAGCACACAAGCACACTGCACTGCTCTGCATTTTTCCCTATGTAGTCCTTTGAGGGGAAAATACCATGTCTTGCACCCAGAGTCTGTTTTCTTTGATCTCCAACATTTTACACATTCTGAGAAATAAATCAACCGGAGGTGGATTTTAGATGCCTGCTGAGACATGGTAATCAGTCAGTCTTTTGTCTCTGTAACCACAGGAGATTAAAGTTCAGTCATTTGCAACTTTCCCAGTCCCCTTTCAAGTGTCTCTGCTTGAAAAAGGCCATGAAAGGTGCAACATTTCATGTTCTCTCAGGACTGATCTGTCAGAATAATTTATGTAGGACTTTTCCAGAAGTGGTCACTTTACATTATCAGCCATCTTTTCCTCAGTGTCTTTGCTTGTGTTTTTTTTAAAAAAACACAGGTTTTCCTTAAAAATTCAATATGCCAATAAGTAATTTGTGGCTAGAATCTGCTTTTCATGACAATGGCATCCCCCAGGGTGTTGATGTGTGCTGTGATGAGCCAACTACATTGTAATATGGTGGCTGTGTAGGCTCCTGCTCACCTCCACCAGAGGAAGAGTTGCCATGGTTATTGCAGTCTTTCAGACCAGCTCAATCTTGATTGCTCTGCAATAATTCACCAAGCCTTCTTCAACAGATGCTCCCAAACTTGCATCAATAGAAGGACATCTAGAAGGACAAGGGCAGCAGATGCATGGGACCCAACCTGAGTTCTTCCAGGAGCTCAACTTCCTTAGGCAGCATCTTCCAAACTCATGACCACTCCCACCTAGAAAGGCCAGGGCAGCAGACACATGGGAACACCACCACCTGGAAGTCCCCCTCCAAGCCACTCACCATCCTGACTTGGATATATATCGACCGTTCCGTCACTGTCGCTGGGTCAAAATCCTGGAGCTCCCTCCCTAACAGTGCTGTGGGTGCACCTACACCACACGGACTGCAGCTACTCAAGAGGGTAGCTCACCTCCACCTTCTCAAGGGCAGTTAGGAATGGGCAATAAATGCTGGCCCAGCCAGCGACACCCAGTTCCCTGAGTATGAATTAGAAAAAAATGAGACTGAATTCTAAAAGTAACAGTGATTGGAGTCTCATTATTTTATGTCAGATGGTAACTTGCTCAAACCCATATTTGGATAATTCAGATGGTCCATATTCACTCGTTCTTAGAATAAATGAATCTTCCAGTTTTTGTGAACCATCAGTGAACAAACCAAGAGACAAAGAAGTTCAAAATGGATCCATCAATGTTCCAGTTCCTCACTAAATGTTGAGAAACTGTAGCAGAGTTAAGCAAGTGCAAATTGATTAGACAAACATCCTCTCTTACCCCTTGATGCATTCGACTGAATCCTTCAGGAATCATGGCTGTCAATGGCAAATAGTAACTCAAACTGGAGAAAAATGATGTCCCTATTGATCTCCTGTAACAAGGATGCTGGCTAACTTCACACTATTGCAGTGAAATAGTATTACAAAGTCATCAGTGCTCTGCTTAACATGCAGAGAAAGAGATGCTGTCTCAGAAAGCTCATGCTGTCTTTACTATCAATGTAGAATTTTTCCCTTATCTCTCCTGAAGTTTGGGATCCATAGCTGGTGCCTTGTCATACCTCAACCACTCAGCCATTCCAAATGAGGGAGCCGAAATGGAGTTTGTCTGCAGGCTACTGAGCTGTGAAAGACCTCACAGCAGAGCCACTCCTGTCCTCATCTGAAATCAATATGTTTACATTTTCCAGCAGGAATCATGGAGAAGTTATTATACACAAGAATCGCAGCTAATCTTTTTTTCCCTAGCCAAGGTTTAGGCCTCTAACCGGCAATTGTACTGCCCGCATACTGCCCCTGTTACTGTCCCATTATCACCCCCGTCAGCGCCTTGTTTCTGTCCTTGTTACTGCCCTATTGCTGTTCCTGTTATTTCCTCCAATATGGCCCTGTTACTGCCCACATTACTGCCCCACTGCCCACATTACTGCCCCATTACTGTCTCAGAACAGAGGAGGGATAGCACCTGGGATCTTGCTAAGAGGCTCTGTCCCAATGACAGGGAGGGAGTTCATGCCACTGATCAATAGATTATGAATCCAATCAATTTAAATTTATCAGTTGGGTTCGTAATGTAGGTCACTTATGCTTGCTAGAAGCTGCATGTATTCATACACAGGGACCTGTCCTCTGCAGGCAAAAGGAATATGTCCAGGCATTGGTCCTTTTTTATGAATTAAACAAAAGCGTGGGGGACAGTAGTTCCCTGGTGCATTCTCCATGGCAATGTCTTGACCAATCAGAGCCAACCTGCTAACCAATCAGCACCTTTTTCTCATATAGTATAAATTGTTGCTCCCTTTGAAATTTGGCATTCTTGTGTTTGTCCCAATGAATGTCCCAAGTTGAAAAGCTTCTGCAACATGTCTCTCTTTTCAGCAATATTTAAGTTTATGAATCTGTGCTATTAGCATCAGGAAATCACAGGGGAAATTCCTGCAATGAACATCAAAACTGGATGGATGAAGAATGGTAATTTCCCCGTATGTTGGGTGGCAGGAATAGGAGGATAACCAACACAGAATTTGGGAAACACATCTGTTTGTTGTAAATGTCAATCTTTCCAAAGCCAACATTTAAATATGGCACCAACTGCACACTGATCTTCCTACAGACTGGGGGCTCCTCACTGTTCAATGGGCTGGTGAGCGGATGGTACAATATAGCAACAAAGAGGTGGACAGGACTTCCTTTGGCTCAGTGGATAGCACTCTCACCTCCTGAGTGAGAGGAGTACAGAGACTTGGACACATACAACAGGCTAACACTCCAGTGTAGTGCTGAGGGAGCATTGTACCGTCGGAGGTCTTTTGGATGAGACGTTAAACCAAGGTCCCATCTGCCCTCTCAGGTGGATATAAAAGATCCCATGGCACTATTTCAAAGAAGAGCAGGGGTGCTCTCCCTGGTGTCCTGTGGCCAGTTTTTATCCTTCAATCAAAATCACAAAGACAGATAAACTGGTCATTATTACATAATTGCTTGTGGGATCTTGCTGTGCTAAATATGGCTCTCAAGTTTCCTACACAGCAGTTTCCGACAGCAGTTCAAAGGTACTTCATTGGTTGTGAAGTGCTTTGGGATGGCCTGAGGTTATGAAAGGTGCTATGGAAATGCAATTCTCCCTTCTTTAATAAAACCCCCTCTGTTCAGGAACCTGATTATCAAACCACACACCAGTGACAGGAAGGAGTTGAGAAATGATCAAAGATTCAGTTGGTTCACTGGCTCTTCAGTCTCATCACACTGGTCTACCAAATTCCCATGGAGCTCAGCACTCTACAACCAATCCAATTCGAGAGAAGCAAGAAATTCCTGGGAATTGCTGAGCTTTTCCGGATGGTGAAGCAAGTCAAAGCACAGTCTGAGGTGGTACAGAGGGAAAGAGAGGGTTCACTCCCTACTCCGTCCTCAGTGGGATATAGGAACAGGGAGGCCTGGGGGTGTACATGCACAAATCATTGAAGGAGCTTCAGAAAGCTGCTACTAAAGCATTCAGGATTCTAGGTTTTATAAATAGAGGTACTAAGTACAAAAGTAAGGAGTTATGTTAAACCGGTATAAAACACTGGTGTGACCTCAACTGGAGCGTTGTGTCCAATTCTGGGCACCATGATTTAGGACGCATGTGAAGGCATTCGAGAGGGTACAGAGAAGATTTACAAAAATGGTTCCAGGGGTGACGGACTTCAGCTACCTGGATAGATTGGAGAAGCTGGGATTGTTCCGCTTGGAGAAGGTAAGTTTGAAAGGAGATTTGTTGGAGGTATTCAACATCATGAGGGGTCTGCACAAAGTAGATAGGAAGAAACTGTTCCCATTGGCAGAAGGTTTAAGAACCAGAGGGCATTTGTTCAGGATGATTGCCAAAAGAGCCTGAGGCAGCATGAAGAAAACGTGTTACACAGCGAGTGGTTAGGGTCTGTCCATCTGAGAGACTGCCTGAGAGTGTGCTGGAGGCAGATTCAATCGTAGCTTTCAAAAGACCAAAAGACCATAAGACATAGGAGCAGAAATTAGGCCATTCGGCCCATTGAGTCTGCTCCACCATTCAATCATGGCTGATAAGTTTCTCAACCCAATTCTCCCGCCTTCTCCCCGTAACCTTTGATCCCCTTAGCAAATCAAGAACCTATCTATCTCGGAAAAGGGAGCTGGATAAACACCTGAAAGGGAAACAATTGCAGGGCTATGGGGAAAAGGAGGAGGAGTGGGATTAAGGGAGTTGCTCTTTCGGAGAACTGACGTGGAACTAACAGGCCAAATGGCCTCCTTCTGTTCAGTCACTGTTCTACGATTCAATTGGCTGATCTCCGATGTGTCGGAGTTGAGGTGCTGCAATTCCTTCAACATCCCGGAGAAGGGAAATCAGCTCATATCCACTTTCCTGTGTTAGTTTTGGGCGAATTGGCCCCCCCCTCTATGACTGAACACCCTGTATAGCCTCAAATATAACAAATGCTGTTATGTACAAATATAACAAATGCTGGCAAAGGCCAGTTAGAGTGATGAGTCTGCATGCTCAATGCAGGAGAATAATCCAGTTCAAAACACAGACATCAAACAACAAAGACTGAATAAACCCTTAGGGAAAAACTGACAGGAGCTTTGCACGTGAGTATGTGAGAATCAGTGAGTGCATTTTGCTTGATAAAAGTAAATTTTGCGCTTGTCTGCACTGCTTACATGTAATGTTAAAATTTATTGACATGTTTCTCACTGTTTAATGGTGAGCAAATGTCAGGGAGTCTTGAACCCAATTGACGGAGCGTAATTTGACATTTCTTGTCAACAAGTACACCCGATCTAGCAGGGGCAGTAAATTTAGGCACAGATTTAGAGGACAATAAATTAATTAAGTAAATAAGTCAGGCTCACACTTGGACAGAGGCACTGCCCTCTCTCAGAGAATGTCTCAAGCATTTCCCAGGGCCTCTCTCTTACCTTGCAAGATGTGACAACCGGATGGAGCTCTGGTAGAAGCATGGAAAAGGGCGCAGCCAGAGCAGGATATCAGGCATCAACTCCCAATCCCTCAGCCTCCACACTCTTCCTCTTCTGTCCAACTTCACTGTAGTTAAATTCAGGCTCATCACCTTCTCTCTCACAGGAACTCCTCCCTGCTTCTGTCTCCTCTCCCTTCCACAACCAGATCAGCTATGATCTAATTGAATGACGGGGTAGGCTCGAGGGACCGAATGGCCTACTTCTGCTCCTATTTCATATGTTCATATGTTCGTACAACCTACAGATTTTCTGAGACCAACCAGAATAACTGCTCACTGATTTATCCCCTCTGCTCTCCTATTCTTTTCAATGCAGTGAAAAGCTCTGTCAGGTTGGACACCTACACTCCATTGCACCACCTCTGAGATAGTGAACTCCATGACCTTCCACCTTTCACCTCGCCAACGTTCTCCAACCCAACATCCCAGAAGTGCTTTTCCAAATCTGCTCTGCTACTCCTGGGTCAGAAGGTGGTGGGTTCTAGTCCCACTCCAGAGACTTGGGCACTAAATCCAGACTGACCCTCCCAATACAGTACAGATATGGTGCTGAAGTGTCAAAGGAGCTGTCTTTTGGATCAGACATTAAACCCTTTTGGATGGTTGATAAAGAAACCATGGCACTATTTTGAAGAAGAGTAGGGAGTTCTCCCTAGCATCCTAGTCAATATTTATCCCTCAAAAATGGGGAGGCGATGGTGTAGTGATATTGTCGCTAGACTAGTAATCCAGAGACCCAGAATACTACTCTGCGACCCAGGTTCGAATCCTGCCACGGGATGGTGGAATTTCAATCCAATAAAAATCTGGGATTACAAGTCTAACGATGACCACGAAGCCATTGTCAATTGTTGTAAAAACCCATCTGGTTCACTAATTTCCTTTAGGGAAGGAAATCTGCTGTCCTTACCTGGTCTGGCCTACATATGACTCCAGATCCACTGCAATGTGGTAGACTCTTAAATGCCCTCTGACATGGCTTAGCAAGACACTCAGTTGTATCAAACTGCTACAAAATTACAGAAAAGGAATGAAACTAGAAGGACCACTTGGCATCAACCTAGGCACCAGAAACAATATGGCAATCTCAGCCCTGTCAACTCTGCAAAGTCCTCCTTACTAATATCTGGGGGCTAGTGCCAAAATTGGGAGAACTGTCTCACAGACTGGTCTAGCAACAGCCTCATGGAATCATATCTTACAGATAATGTCCCAGACGCAACCATCACCATCCCTGGGTATATCCTGTCCCACCTGTCCCACCAAGCAGCAAAGGTGGCGGCACAGTAGTATACAGTCAGAAGAGAGTTGCCCTGGGATTCCTCATCATCGACTCTGGACTCCATGAAGTCTCATGGCATCAGGTCAAACATGGGCAAGGAAACCTCCTGCTGATTATCACGTACCACCCTCCCTCAGCTGATGAATCAGTGCTCCTCCATGTTGAACATAAGGGTGGCAAGGGCACAGAATGTACTCTGGGTGGGGGACTTCAATGTTCACCACCAAGAGTGGCTTGGTAGCACCACTACTGACCGAGCTGGCCGAGTCCTAAAGGGTATAGCTACTAGACTGGGTCTGCGGCAGGTGGTCAGTGAGGGAACCAACAAGAGGGAAAAACATACTTGACATCATCCTCGCTAACCTGCCTGCTGCAGATGCATCTGTCCATGACAGTATTGGTGGTAGTGACCACCGCACAGTCATTGTGGTGATGAAGTTCCGCCTTTACATTGAGGATACCCTCCATTGTGTTTTGTGGCACTACCACCATGCTAAATGGGATAGATTTCGAACAGATCTAACTACTCAAGACTGGGCATCCTTGAAGCACTGTGGGCCATCAGCAGCAGCAGAATTGTGCTCTAACACAATCTGTAACCTCATGGCCCTGCCTATCCCCCACTCTATCATTACCATCACCAGCCAAGGGAGGAACGCAGGAGGGCATGTCAGGAGCAGCACCAGGCATACCTAAAAATGAGGTGTCAACCTGGTGAAGCTATAACACAGGATTACTTGCGTGCCAAACAGCAGCAAGTGATAGACAGAGCTAAGCAATCTCACAACCAACGGATCAGATCTAAGTTCTGCAGTCCTGCCGCATCCAGTTGTGAATGGTGGTGGATAATTAAACAATTCACTGGAGGAGGAGACTCCACAAATATCCCCATCCTTAATGATGCGGGAGCCCAGCACATCAATGTAAAAGATAAGATTTGCTACAAGCTTCAGCCAGAAGTGCCGAATAGATGATCCATCTCAACCTCCTCCGGAGGTCCCCAGCATCACAGGTGTCAGTCTTCAGCCAATTTGATTCACTCCACATGATATCAAGGAATGGCTGAAGGCACTAGATAGTGCAAAGGCTATCGGCCCTGCCAATATTCCAACAATAGCACTGAAGACTTGTGCTCCAAAACTTGCCACACCCCTAGTCAAACTGTTCCAGTGCAGCTACAACATTTACCCAGCTATGTGGAAAATTGACCATGCTCTGTATACAAAAAGCAGAATAAATCCAACCCAGCCAATTACCGCTCCATCAATCTACTCTCCATCATCAGTAAAGCAATGAAAGGGGTCATCAGCAGTGCTATCAAGCGGCACTTGCTCAGCAATAACCTGCTCACTGGTGCCCAGTTTGGGTTCCACCAGGGCCACTCAGCTCCTGACCTCATTACAGGTTTAAACATGGACACAAGAGCTGAGCTCTCGAGGTGAGGTGAGAGTGACTGCCCTTGACATCAAGGCTGCATTTGACCAATTGTGACATCAAGGAGCCCTAGCAAAACTGGAGTTAATGGGAATCATTGGGAAAACTCTCTGCTGGTTGGAGTCCTACCTAGCACAAAGGAAGATAGTTGTGATTATTGGAGATCAGTCATCTCAGCTCCAGGACTTAAGTGCAGGAGTTCCTCAGGGTAGTGTCCTTGGCCCAACCATCTTCAGCTGCTTCATCAATGATCTGTCTTCCATCATAAAGTCAGAAGTGGGGATGCTTGCTGATGATTGCACAATGTTCAGCACCATTCACGACTCCTCAGATACTGAAGCAGTCCATGTCCAAATGCAGAAAGACCCGGACAATATCCAGGCTTAGGCTGACAAGTGGCAAGTAACATTCGTGCCACACAGGTGCCAGGCAATGACCATCTCCAACAAGAGAGAATCTAACCATCGCCCCTTGACATTCAATGGCATTTCCATCACTGAATACCCCACTATCATCATCCCGGAGATTACCATTGACCAGAAACTGAACTGGACTAGCCATATAAATATTGTGGCTCCAAGAGCAGTCCAGAGGCTGGGAATCCTATGATGAGTAACTCATCTCCTGACTTCCCAAAGCCCATCCACCATCTACAAGGCACAAGTCAGGAGTGGGATGGAATACTCTCCACTTACCTGGACGAGTGCAGCTCCCTCAACATTCAAGAAGCTTGACCCAATCCAGGACAAAGCAGCCCGCTTGATTGGCACCCCATCCACAAACATTCACTCTCTCCACCACTGACGCAAAGTAGCAGCAGTGTGTACCATCTACAAGCTGTATGCAGGAATTCACCAAGGCTCTTTGGACAGCAACTTCCAAACCTATGATCATTACCTTCCAGAAGGACAAGGGCAGAAGATATGTGGAAACACTGCCACCTGGAAGTTCCTCTCCAAGTCACTCACCATCCTGACTTGGAAATATATCGGCCGTTCCTTCACTGTCGCTGGGTCAAAATCCTGGAACTGCCTCCCTAACAGCACGGTGGATGTACCTACACCACATGGACTGCAGCGGCTCAACAAGCAATTCACCACCACCTTCTCAAGGGGCAACTAGGGATGGGCAATAAATGCTGGCCCAGCCAGTGAAGCCCACATCCTGTGAATGAATAAAAAACAAATCACAAAAAACAGCAGCTGGGACTTTCTGGCCCCGCCCACCACCAAAAGTCAATGGACTTTTGACTGGCTTTCCAAATGTCCCATTCTGCGGCTGGACCAGAAAATCCCAGCCCAATGATCTGGTCATTATCACATTGCTGTTTGTGAAAGCTTGCTCTGCACAAGTCATCATATTTCCTGCGTTACACAGTGACTACATTTCAAGCGTACACTGTTGGCTGTGAAAAGCTTTGGGCCATCCTGAGGTCATGGAAATAGAAATCCTTGTACCACATATGACCCCTACCAACCCCAGTGCACCATCAACGATAGAGCTTTCATCCAACAGCGCTTCCCTGACAAAACTGCATGGGAAAATAGTAGAATCCATTATTAAGAAGGTAGTGACAGGACATTTAGAAAATCATTATAAAATCAGGCAGAGTCAACATGTTTTTCTGAAAGGGAAATCATGTTTGACTAATTTGTCAGAGTCCTTTGAGAGAGTAACAAGCAAGGTGGATAAAGGGGAACCGGCAGATGTGGTGTACTTGCATTTCCAAAAGGCTTCTGATGAGATGGCACATCAAAGATTACAATACAAAATAAGAGCTTATGGTGAAGGGGTAACATATTCACTTGGATAGAGGTTTGTTTGCTAACAGGAAGCAGAATAGAGGCGTAGACTATTTTCTAAATGGGGAGAGAATTCAGAAGTCTGGAGTGCAAAGGGACTTGGGAGTCCTAGTCCAGGTTTCTCTTAAGGTTAACTTGCAGGTTGAGTCGGTAGTTAGGAAGGCAAATGCAATGTTGGCATTTATTTCGAGAGGACTAGAATATAAAAGCAGGGATGTGCTGCTGAGGCTTTATAAGGCTCTGGTCAGACCACATTTAGAATATTGCGAGCAATTTTGGGCCCCGTATCTCAGGAAGGATGTGCTGGCCCTGGAGAGGGTCCAGAGGAGGTTCACGAGAACGATCCCGGGAATGAAAGGCTTAACATATAAGGAACGTTTGAGGACTCTGGGTCTATACTCGATGGAGTTTAGAAGGATGAGGGGGGATCGGATTGAAACTTACAGAATACTAAAAGGCCTGGATAGAGTGGACATGGGGAAGATATTTCCATTAGTAGGAGAGACTAGGATCTGAGGGCACAGCCTGAGAATAAAGGGAAGACCTTTTAGAACAGAGATGAGGAGAAACTTCTTTAGCCAGAGAGTGGTGAATCTATGGAATTCATTGCCACAGAAGGCTGTGGAGGCCAGGTCATTGAGTGTATTTAAGACCGAGATAGATATGTTCTTGATTGGTAAGGGGATCAAAGGTTACAGGGAGAAGGCGGGAGAATTGTGTTGAGGAACTTATCAGCCATGATTGAATGGCGGAGCAGACTCGATGGGCCAAATGGCCTAATTTCTGCTCCTATGTCTCATGGTCTTATGGTCTAAATGGGCCATTTTTGGGTTGGCAAACATGGGTGAAAGGACCGAATGCATGGAAGCTAAATTTACTGATGACACAAGGTAGGAAAGTAAAGAGTTTACAGAGGGATTTAGGTAGGTTAAATAAGTGGGCAAAGATTTGGCAGATGGAGTATAAATGTGGAAACATGCAAACTTGTCCACATTGGCAGGAAGAATACAAAAGCAGAATATTATTAAAATGGAGAGAGATTGCAGAACTCGGTGGTACAGAGGGGATCTGGGTGTCCCGGTACATGAATGAAGAAAAGTTAATATGCAGGTACAGCAAGTGTAATGTTGGCATTTATTACAGGGCAAATTGAGTGAATCAAGTATAAAAGTAGTGAAGTGTTACAACAGCTGTACAGTGCCTTAGGGAGACTGCATCTGGAGTATTGTGGACAGTTTTGGTCTCGTTACTTAAGAAAGATTTAATTGCATTAAAAGCAGTTCAGTTGACTCATTCCTGTGATGAAGGGCTTATCGTTTGCGGGAAGGTTGGACAGGTTGGGCCTATACCCATTAAGAGTTTAGAAGAATGAGAGATGATCTTATTGAAACATATAAGATCCTGAGGGACTTGACAGGGCAGATGCTGAGAGGATATTTCCTCTTGTTGGGGAGTCCAGAACTATAGGGGACACCCATTTAAGACTGAGATGAGGAGATTTTATTTTCTCTCAGAGGATTGTTAGTTTGTGGAATTCTCTTTCCCAGAGAACAGTGGAGGCTGGGTCATTAAATTTATTCAAGGCTGAGTTAGACAGATTTTCGATAGACAAGGGAGTTGAGGATTATGGGGGCAGACGGGAAAATGAAGTTGAGACCACAACCAGATCAGTCGTGATCTTACTGAATGGTGGAGAAAGTGGGAGGGGCCTAATTTCTATTTCTTGTGTTCAAAAGTCTTGACCTTGTCAACCTTGCTCTTTATCTTTAATCGCTCCTCAGTGTTGAACTCACTGTGTACTGGTCTCCACCCACTGTTCTACTTCCTGCCCAGTGTATGTCCTGGAACAATTAGCTATGTGAAAGATGCTGTGTATGAGTTAATGCTGTAGAAATCACTGTATGGAATTGCTACTCATTATTGCAGACACCCTGCAGACACCATGCAGACAGTAGCTGTACTACCTCCAATCCAAGCATTGCTTCAGTGATCCAAAAATCCTTGACTACAATAAACAGCCTCACAAAAATACTAATGCCCTGGGAGCAAGGCTTTCAGATAATCTGGCTGTACCCGCAACAATTAACACTCACAAGTCGTGCTCCATAGCATGATGAGCTATAATTGATATTGCAGCAGCAACAGCCCAGAAAGCAACTCATATTCATGGGTGAGCAACTCTATGACTGAAAGAAAAACAGAAAAAGGCTTTTGTTGGATGTTGAGCAATTAGTCCCAATGTCCAGATAACTTGTCAGAACCAAGTATGAAGAGCATGGCGATTGGAGCTGGGAATGACTGAGTGTTTACACAGATCATGGACAGTTACTGGAGAATGACTGAGTGTGTACACCCAACATGGACAGTTACTGGATAATGACTGAGTGTGTACACCCAACATGGACAGTTACTGGAGAATGACTGAGTGTGTACACCCAACATGGACAGTTACTGGAGAATGACTGAGTGTGTACACCCAACATGGACAGTTACTGGAGAATGACTGAGTGTGTACACCCAACATGGACAGGTACTGGAGAATGACTGAGTGTGTACACCCAACATGGACAGTTACTGGAGAATGACTGAGTGTGTACATAAAACATGGACAGTTACTGGAGAATGACTGAGTGTGTACACCCAACATGGACAGTTACTGGAGAATGACTGAGTGTGTACACCCAACATGGACAGTTACTGGATAATGACTGAGTGTGTACACCCAACATGGACAGTTACTGGAGAATGACTGAGTGTGTACACCCAACAGGGACAGTTACTGGAGAATGATTGAGTGTGTAGATCCAATTTGGACAGTTACTGGAGAATGATTGAATGTGTACACCCAACATGGACAGTTACTGGAGAATGACTGAGTGTGTACACTCAACATAGACAGTTACTGGAGAATGATTGAGTGTGTAGATCCAATTTGGACAGTTACTGGAGAATGATTGAATGTGTACACCCAACATGGACAGTTACTGGAGAATGACTGAGTGTGTACACCCAACATGGACAGTTACTGGAGAATGACTGAGTGTGTACACCCAACATGGACAGTTACTGGAGAATGACTGAGTGTGTACACCCAACATGGACAGTTACTGGATAATGACTGAGTGTGTACACCCAACATGGACAGTTACTGGAGAATGACTGAGTGTGTACACCCAACATGGACAGTTACTGGAGAATGACTGAGTGTGTACACCCAACATGGACAGTTACTGGAGAATGACTGAGTGTGTACACCCAACATGGCAGTTACTGGAGAATGACTGAGTGTGTACACCCAAAATGGACAGTTACTGGAGAATGACTGAACGTGTACACTCAACATGGACAGTTACTGAATGCCGGACCAGGAAAGGTAATGGAGAGAGCTGGGGGAGGGGGGAGAGAGACCTGGGCAGGGAGAGATGTCCTTGGCAGAAAGAAACACCTGGAGGAATGGGTTGTTGGGAGAGAACCTGGGGGAACGAGAGAGATTGCGGGGCTGGAAAAGGGGAGAGAGACCCTAGGAGAGAGAAGGGCCTGGGAGGAGGGTGCTGGCAGAGAGAGGGAGAGAGAAAGAGATCTTGGGGGTAGAGAGAGACTTGGGTGGAGCAGGAAGAGAGACCTTGGGAGAGAGAGGGACATGGAAAGTAAGGTGCGGGGGGTGCAGTGGCAAGGGGCTTTGGCGAGAGGGAGGACTGGAGGCAGAGAAGGAGACCTGGGTGGTGGGAGAGGGACCCTGGTCGGAGGGGGTCGGGGGTGGGGGTGGTTGGGAGTGGGGGGGTTGCTGTAGTGGGAGGACCTAGGGTGAGAGGGAGGGATGGTTTATGTATATAACTGTGAGATGATTCTGTTTGTATTGGGACAGAGGGTTAAGGAAGATTTTAAACATTTTCTCTTATTGCTCAATCTGAATGAATTTCCTTGCCATCAGTGTTCTGTAATGTGCTCACATCCATCAATTATCAATGTTTGTCCCAATATCTCATGTGGTTGCTGTAGCAAAGCCTTCTTACCCCAGCAATAACTCCGTCTGTTTCCCATGAGCAACGTCTTTAGTCTACTCAACGTAGAGGGTGTCAGAGCCACACCTGATGCTGCCCTTCCTATGGTTATTCTGTAAGATTCCAGGCTGGCAGCTCAAGTGGTCCCAGCCCAGGGTCGCTGAGGATAGCTGGATAATTTTTGTTCCATTCCGAAAGACCCAGGAAGGAAGCTGATGGACTCTAGCAAGAAGGAGCAAGAGGGGAAGGCTGAAGAAGGTAGAGGGTGGTTCCTCCTTAGAGAAACGAGGGGGAAGTTCACAGCAGATTTTAGGAAAAATAAGTGAGAAATGTTCTGAATAATTTACTAAATTATTAAATACTGGGATTAGTTGGGATGGGAGATGTGTCAGACCAATAGGCTTTGAGGAGCCTGTTACTCTCCTAATGTGGTTTATTGTATTACTCTCTCTTCCTTTGCATGTGAGGTGCCAATCTTATTTTAATCTGATTGTGCTCAAGCACATGGGAGTATACACGGTGCACACATCGTTCACTCCATAAGTACATTCCCTTGACCTGGGTGCATACTCTTCAACATCTCACTGGTGTACTCACCTTTACTTCGTATCATTTCAACCGTGAAACTCTTTCTTGGAGGTGGCACTTAAGTAGTTACAAAAATCTTCCCTCAATTAAAATTTCAGAACTATGGAAACAAATCAAATGAGAACAATATAGCTACAAAAGCTACAGCACCGGAGGCTTCATGTGCCCTCTCACATAGGGGACACAATTTCAAAGAAGAGCAGATGAGTTCTCTCCAGTGTGCAGACCAATATTTATCCCTCAATCTGCATCGCTAAACACATTACCTAGTCATGGTCACATTGCTGTTTGTGGGATCTTGCTGTGAGTAAATTGGCTGTTACATTTCCTACATCACAGCAGTGACTACATTTCAAAAACACTTCACTTGTTGTGGAACACTTTGGGATATCCTGAGGTTGTGAAGGACGCTACAGAAACATAAGTCCTTTCCTTTCTCCTAAAAAAAAGACCTGTTTCCTCATTATGAGCTCCTTTAACAATGAACCTCGCTCCCATTCAGCAATCCCATGGCAGAGCCAAGAGTATTCCCAGAGCCGGCTGCTCATTGAGAGAATCGTGCATCAAACCTGGGGGTTTAGTGAGTCTGAAACATACAATAGGGAGCAACACCCCCACATAGAATCAAAACTTCAAAAGACAGGCAATCTCCTGAGAATCTCCCTTTTCTCCAACATCTCATTACTGCACCCCATCCCCCACTGCCCCACATACTGTGTCCACGTCTGGCACTCCATACCACAGTAGTAACCCACCCCTGCGCCCTGATATAATGACATATTGTCTGAGATCAGCAAACTCAACATAAAGTGGGACTGAGTTTGGAAATCTTTGACCTGCAGGATCCAGTTCTCAAAACCCAGCAGAGGAGCAGAGCACAAAATACAAATCAACAAACAATAATGGACATGGATAAACCCTGTGGTCCCCTGTCCCACACAACTGGGGTGCCTGGTATGTCACAATATTCACTCCACCACCCCACCAAAACCCTGTGATCACCTGAGAGAGGTGAAAATGCAGATTAAATACTCAGCCAATTAAGAACAGAAATCTGGGGAAATTCCCCTAGGTGTTCAAAACAAGATGAGGAGATAATTCTGGCCCTCATTAATTTCATTCCTTTGTACAAAAGTGCAATTATCCAGATATATGGGATGACAATAGCCAATTGCATCAGTTTCTTGTCCTGGTTGTTGTAGAGGCAACACTCTCCTACAGATCATCATAGCTGATCAGATATAATCACTCACTCCTGTGTAAAACCAGTTCCAGATTACAATGGGAGTTACAGAGTTAAAAATAACCACAAGATGGGGACTGGGTGTCACAGTAACACTAATCTTTCACCTTTGCCATCTAGGGTACAAGTCCAGCCGATGTTGGATGGACTGAACATCTGCCAGATGTAAAGGTTTTGAGCAAAGTTAATTTGGCAATGCTCGATCCAGTTCCCAGTGAGCAGGGGCCCACAACACGAAATGGGCTGAACTTGTCAGTCTCACTCCGAGAGTGATAGCAGCTGCAGGAAATGGGAAACGTCACACTGCTAATAGATGATATGGATGATGCATACAATCAAAATGGACAGGAGCACAGGGATAGTTTTCATGTCACCACTAACTGAATGCCTGAAAGAAATAAATCCCTTAAGCGAGTGAGATGAAATCTACAGAATTGGCATTTAATGTGGACAAGAGACATGAAGAAAGTATCTTATCTACGTAATTTAGACAGCTATATACTGAGGAACTCAATGGTGGTATTTATATCTGTGACAAACAGAAATTTCTCCCCTTTTTGCATATGAGTTTGAAACTACTAGAGCTAAAATGAAAGCTGAACTCATCAAATTTTAAATGAAGGATGGGATTCAGTCAGTCTACATGAACTGGGCGAGGTTAGTTGATGAATCAAGGCAAAAGGGGTTGTACTGTACATTGGTAAGGGTGTTAGCTGCTACTCAAGCCTTGGATAATGTGCAATGAATTGACCCATTAGCATTCTAGGCAATGGCCCAGATTTTGTGTTCACCACTGACCTCTCAGAAAGTTGCCCATAAAGATCTGGCAATCGCTGTGGCAGAATTTCCTGGTGTCAATTTGATTCTGGCACCAAGTCAAGGGGAACTCCTGGTGTCCAACAACAGTAATGTCATCAAGCAGGGTTAGCAGCCAATCACAATGAAGTATTCTCACAAGAGGCAAACCAGGAAGTAAAATGCACTGAATTTTTCATCTTTATATTCAAACTTTATAGAGAGAAATAAACAATGGGGAAATACACATGGGAATTAGGCTGAAATATCATATACAATTTTGAAAAAAATACTTTAAAAGTGCCAGTTTTTATTACCATTAGAGAAGTTCCACAATATAAAATGAGTTTTTTAAGGACAGAGAGGTTTTTCAGCATATAATTATAACCTTAGTTTTTAAAAATTCTTTCACAGGATGCTAGGCCAGCATTTATTGTCAATCCCTAACTGCCCTTGAGAAGATGGCGGTGAGCTGCCTTCTTGAAACCCTGCAGTCCATATGGTGTAGGTACACCCACAGTGCTGTTAGGGAGGGAGTACCAGGATTTTGACCCAGCAACAGTGAAGGCCTAGGTGATTCTGGGTTGTCTGTCTGGTTTCATTCCTTATTGCTTTCCTGTTGCAGTTTTGATACACCTGAGGCTATTTCAGAGTCAGCCACATTGCTGTGGGTCTGGAGTCACATGCAGGCCAGACCAGGTCAGAATTTCCTTCCCTAAAGGGCATTAGTGAACTAAATGGGTTTTTAGGACAATGGACAATATTTTCATGATCGTCATTACAGAGACTAACTTTTAATTCCAGATTTACTAATCAAATTTAAATTCCACCAGCTTCCATTGTGAGATTTGAACCCCTGTCCCCAGAGCATCTGGATTAGTGACATTACCACTGTCCCCTTCCAAATTTGCAGTTAAAAATGACTCATTCAGTAAGGCATGTTTTTTTTAAGGGTTTTTACAGCGAGCATAACAGCATAAAAGGATTGAAACATAAATTAGCATACTTGTCAGTTCAATGATTTCTACTTGACTAGAGTCGAGGGTGAGATTGTTGTGAGGTGGGGGGGGTGGTGCTGCTTCAACAGCAGCCCCTATGGGGACCGTGTTTAACTGCATGTGCAGACTATAGAAGGTGGTTGGTTTCACAGTAAAAAATGAATGTGAACTTTGACAGTTTCACCTCCACCTCTCTCTTTGTATAGTGTCCTCGATGTCTGAGGGTTGCCAATTATAATTCTCCACACATATCTTTTTCCACATTATCACAATGGGTTAAACAGAAAAGGCAGGCGCAAGAATTACCTCAGCCAGTAGAGGGACTGAACCTGTGCCATTGATGCAAAACACTGCGCCCCTAGCCAGCTGAGCTAACTGCTTCACCTCTTTGCTACCAGAAAATCCGGGACAATACGTCTTTGGTCATAGGTGATTGACAGCATCACCTTGAGGCGAACCTTAAAAGCTGCACAGAATTCTTGTTTCGCTTTCAGCTCTGGCACTCTGGGTTGAATTGGATTTCATTGTCCACATATAAAATTACATCTTGAAAATTTACAGAAGCCAGTTTCCTCTAAAGGTTCTGTAGGAACATGAGAGCCGGCACACGTCACTCAGCTCCTCCAGACTCTTTTGCTTTTCAATGAGATCATTGCTGCTTTGCGCTTCGTAAATGTTCTGTGTTAAAATGGTTGCTAAACTGTATCTTCTTCTTAGGCAGTACCTCAGGGTCCAGGATGGCTTGCTTCCACTCCAGTTTGATTGGCTCTAAGATGGCTAATAAACCAATGTGTAAACTGCAGCTTCTGCCACATATAGAGCAGGTGGTGTTTGAAGGGTTGGGTGGATGGGTTCTTTGGAGGTTTGTGTGCTCCCTCTGACACCTCAACTTCACCTCTGCACGTTCCCGATGAAATCTCTCAATGTGTTCAGTGCCTTTTCCATTTTGGTCTGTCACAAGCCAAGGTCTCCCATGAGTCAGGAGGGATGTTTGACCTCTTCAAGAAAGCTCTGAGAAAAATCCCAAGGTGTTTCCACTGTCCTCCATGTAAACTGTATAGACAACATCTATTTAAACTGTATATTTAAACTGTATAGACAACATCTATTTAAACTGTATATTTAAACTGTATAGACATCTATTTAAACTCTATATTTAAACTGTATAGACAACATCTATTTAAACTATATATTTAAACTGTGTAGACATCTATTTAAACTCTATATTTAAACTGTATAGACAACATCTATTTAAACTATATATTTAAACTGTATAGACAACATCTATTTAAACTATGTATTTAAACTGTATAGACATCTATTTAAACTCTATTTAAACTGTATAGACATCTATTTAAACTGTATATTTAAGCTGTATAGGCAACATCTATTTAAACTATATATTTAAACTGTGTAGACATCTATTTAAACTGTATATTTAAACTGTATAGACAATTTATATTTCAAGTGTATATTTAAACTGTATAGACATCTATTTAAACTGTACATTTAAACTATATATTTAAACTGTGTAGACAATGTATATTTCAAGTATATATTTAAACTATATATTTAAACTGTATAGATAATGTATATTTAAACTGTATACTCAAACTGTATAGACAACATCTGTTTGCCTTGATTTTAAATATTGTTAAACAAAAACAGAATTACCTGGAAAAACTCAGCAGGTCTGGCAGCATCGGCGGAGAAGAAAAGAGTTGACGTTTCGAGTCCTCATGACCCTTCGACAGAACTTGAGTTCCAGTTCAAGAAAGAGTTGAAATATAAGCTGGTTTAAGGAGTGTGGGGGGTGGGGGGGGGGCGGAGAGATAGAGAGAGAGAGAGAGAAGTGCTCTGTTTTTAAATATTGCTCTCTGACCATCTTCAGTGTAAGCAGTAACCTGATGGTTTCTTATACTCTGCTTATCAGAGGTAGTAGGAGATTGTGGTGGATGTCCCCATACACTGACTGCTGGTGAAATACTGGGCTCTTCACTGGTTACTTCTTTGATCATGTTTTCCACCTGCCACCATCTATAATCATCATCATGGGTCTTGGATGGGGTTAGTCATTGTTGGCATTTACAGATACTGCTGGAGGCAAGGCTGTTGGCAAACTGTATCTTTTATTTAACCTTTTTAACTGTGTCTTTTATTTAACATTTATACTACATCTCCCCCCCAAAGATTCTGACTCCCATAAATGCTATTTACATTATCCTACATCTCCCCCCAAAATCTCTGCCTTCAGCCCTGGTTTACAGAGATAACCATGGTGGCGGTTTCACCAATCTCCCGAACTTTGTTCTCAGCTCTCTCAGAGGTTGAAGAGGATTCAAGTTCTCCATCTTCTCTCTCAAACTCTCAGAGACCATTGGTTCTCTGTTCAGGTTGTCTTCCTGATTATATGGGTAGTTAGTCCATTCCATTGACCATCTTCTTGTTGATATAAGTGTGCTTCTGTTTCTTCTCTGTATCCCATTTGTAGTCTCAACAAGATAAGCTCTCAGATTTTGTGTCATTTCTTGCACTTGGCCTTCTCGATTCTGGTCTCTAATCCAGACCAATTCACATGTTTGGAGCGCTAGTAAATCATGCACTCTGTGGTGTGATGATAGTTTGTGGTCTGATTTTCACAATATTTCTCCTGCTGCTCCCTTACTCTCTCAAGATCAGTTGTTTTTGGACATGGTATGAGCGTATGTGGAAGAACAGAAAGTTGAGTATGTATTCTTCAGTTCAGAAGTTCTGTGGAGTCAACCAATTCTGAAGTGGTGTGGAATAGTAGCTCAAAAGTGCTATGTTAATATCATCATTCTTTTTCAACAAAGCTTTTACCATTCTTACTCCTCACTCAGCCTCTCCATTTGCTTGTGGGTACCTGGGTGAACAAGTTGTATGGACAAATCCATAATTTCTTGAACCCTTCATTTATAAACTGTGGACCATTGACTGAAATTACAAGATCTAGAATGCCATGTGTGGCAAACATTTCTTTTAGTGAATTGATGACTGCATCTGAGGCTGTCCATCTGGAGTAAAAGTCAACTTTGAGGAATGTCTTCCCCTTTAGCTTGAAAAGGTCCAGTCCAAGACGTTCCCACAGTCTGGATGGGAATAAGGATACCATCAGTGGCTCCCTCTCGTGATCTTGAGATTCCTGGACATCAGACTGAATTTCATGCTCCAGCATGACACTTTGTAATCCTGAGGTGCTCCTGGTGTATTCTCAGAAGGATCTCAAGTCTGAGGAGTCTTTGTATGACCAAGCTCTCATCGTAAATGAGTAAGTCGTCTACAACACTCAGATGTCTTTAAGCTAAAAGCAAAAAACTGCGGATGCTGGAAATCCAAACCAAAACTAAAAATAAAAACACCTGGAAAAACTCAGCAGGTCTGGCAGCATCAGCATCTTGTTCCTCTCCGCAGATGCTGCCAGACCTGCTGAGTTTTTCCAGGTGTTTTTATTTTTAGTTTTGACACAGATGTCTTTGCTGCTCAAAGTATTGTTCCAGTATAGGATTGTTTGGAACATATTCTGACCATCCATCTTTGCAATATTCTCTGATTTTAGCACATTCTTGTTGTGTTTGTCAGATTTCATTCATCCTCTATGTTGCTACTGGTAGAAATTTTGCAGTCAATAAGGTAAACAACTCTACATCCTCGATGAAATTTATGTCACCCTGTTCAGCCTTCTCAACAGGAATGTGTGACAATGCATCTGCTGTTGTTTGTTGTTTTCCTTGGACCTATTCATCTATCAGTTTCTTGCTTGATGTGAGCTGCTCTCCCATCTAATGGACTTGTAGTTCACTCACCCTGCTGTTCATGGGAAATCTTCTGCCTGGTTTCTCTAGGTTTTCACATGGTTCCATTAGGTTTTGGTGCTCCTGCTTCAGAGTACTGCTATCAGTCTTCCCCAGGCCTATGAATAGTTTTGGGAATTCTGTCCTGTATTCTGCTGACCTTCCCAGTTCATTAACTTTACAGATGAGCTGTACATCTGTGCACATGCTTTTTGACTCAACAGTGAATGTTCTTGGTTGTGGATCACACAGAAAGTTTCTGTGATTTCTCTTCCTTTGTACTGGAGTTTAACAGTCAACTGTTCCTTAGCCTTCAGCTGAATGCCTCCTGGACCATGGAGTTTTATAGCTGATAGCTGGAAGAATTTTTGCTTCAGCCACTGTTCTGCATCTGAAATAATTGAAACTCCTGCTCCAGTGTCTAAGAAGAGTATATGGGCTTGAAATGTTAACTCTGTTTCTCTCTCCACTAATGCTGCCAGACCTACTGAGGTTTTTCAGCATTTTTTGTTTTTATTTCAAATTTCCAGCATCTGCAGTATTTTGCTTTCATCTAATTTGAAATTTGTTTTGAGTCCATTGACCATAATATTTGCACTCCACCAAGAGTTCCCAACTGATCCTGTAATTTTTTTCCCAAGAATGACACTGCATTGCCTTTGTCTCCTTCAGCCTCCTGGGTGGTTCATGATTTTAGTTACTTCTCCTTTAATTTTGGTGGTAGGGGCTCTTTGCTGCAGCGTACCGATTTTTCTTGCCGGGATGGCACTCTGCAGTTTTGGCAGGGCCTTCCTTGCGCCAATGCAGCCTTTTCCTGCCACAGCAAGAACATTGAGTAATGGCAGCTATAGCGCCCCCTCCCCCCCCCCCCCCCCCCACCTTTACTTTTTGCTTGTTTTGGATTAGGCACACTGCTACTTCTACATGCTACAAACTGCACTGTGTCATTTTTCGCCACAAGATTTCTTTACTGCCTCGAATAAGTGTTTGATTTTGTTTACTGACTTCTGCCTGCCTTGCTATCTTCACGGCCTGAATTCAGTCAGGTCAAATCTTCCCCTGACTGCAGAAAATTGGATAAAATCTATTCCAATGACAATGCAATCCTGAATTAATTTGTCTTTCAGGATTCCATTTTTGCAATTCTCAGCTAATTGATAGAAATCATTCATGGACAAATCTATGCTCCCTCCTGGTCTTTGGGTACGCCTACTGAATTTTGCCCACTTCATAGTGGTGCTTCTTCAAAGACTGAAATAAGTATTAAATGCTTTGATAACCTCTTCGTAAATCACTGTGTCTTCATTTATACCATGTCTGACCATTGTGTTGTCTGCACTACTGCCTATGGTGTAGAGTAAGGTACTGACCTGGTCCTTGTTAGTCTTCTCTGCTAGTCCCAAAGCTGTTCTGTATCTGGTAAACCTACCTGTTCTGCCATTTCTTGGCTTGATGCAGGCCTTCTACATGATGGAAGCACTCTGGTAAAGGTAGGATTTTCTCCGTGGCTTCCCTCAAGTGTAGCCTTTTCTGGAATCCATTGAAAATTTTCCCACACCGTCCTTGTCCTGCAGTCATTTGTCTTGCTGCTTCTTCCAGTCACTGGGCTCTTCACTGGTTACTTCTTTGGTCATGTTTTCTATTGCCACCATCTATTATCATCATTATGGGTCTTGGATGGGGTTGTTCATGGTCTGCATTTACAGATACGGCTGGAGGCAAGGCTGTTGGTAAACTGTATCTTTTATTTAACATATTACTAACTATGTACAATACAGACGCAGCATAAGGCTCTACATAGGACTATCTCTCGCCATTCTCTGATGTCATCTGATCTTACGTCACTGATAATGTAGGCTAAATATTTACATATTTAACATTAACCCTTTATACTACAATCAACAGCACAAACCAATATCACAACTGAGAAATTTCTGCCCTCAGAGTACCTACAATCTGACCAATTTTTAAAATCCAATGTTGACATCAACCAACCAAAAATTATTGTTCTGCCAGAAAGTCATTGATCTGAAATGTCAACTCTGATTTTCCTCGTCCATTGATGCTGCCTGACCTGCTGAATGTTTTCCAGAGCCTTCTGTTTCTGTTTTGACTTCTTGAGTTGCCATGTCTTTACTCTTCTAGCTTGTTCACTGACCTGCTATTTGGGTGTTGGCCCTTCATCTTGGTAATCTCCATCCAGAAACATGCACCAAAGAGCACAACGAGGGAAAAGAGAACTTGCCTTACCTCAACTGTGAACCATACTCTTTAGAATATGAGCTAATGATGGTTTCATTATTAGTGCTATCAATATCAATGAAGATTGGAGAAAAGAAGATCAATAAAATGAAAGAACAATGATACATTTGGTTACTTGTCCAACACAATCAAGAAGATTGGCCCCCTTTCCATGACTAGATGCCAAAGGAAGAAACTGACGGCTCCAAGAAATCAATATACCACAACTCTCAACCAAAGTGTCGGGTTACCAGATTATTACCGATCAATGCTCCCTGCCTGAATAGGTACAAGTGACAGAGCACATTCTCCCACCTTACACACAATTCTTCTCTTGGGGAAGAGATTGAGGTGCCTTTGCCTGCAGAGTTCTAAAGGCCTGCTGATTCTTACTTAACAAGGCATGACCTGAGTCAATGTATTAGCAACCTAATCTTCACAGCAGACACAAGAACATTACATACACCACAACAGGCAGTATAAGGTCACTGAGCCATGTTACAGCTACATAGGTTAGATGTTTGCACATCTCCGTCCTCCATTATAATCAGCGTTGGCCTCTGTCACTTATTCTAATAATTAAAATAGCCAATGAATTAATCAATACTGAAAGGTATTTAGAATCTTGTTACTGCCTGTTGTAAAATGTGCCTGCAAGTCATTGTAATGTAAAGGTGCTTGACAAGCCATTGTAATGTAACAGGTTAACGTGGAACTGGGGAATAGCCATGCATACAATATGATGTACAGAGTCACATGGTAATAGACTGAGAGAACAATCTAGACAGAGCACTCTGGAACGAGCCTGCATGGAGACAATAGCTCCTTGCATCACCATTCCGTGGATTTGTAAATAGTTAAAGGTTAACAATAAACACTTCATGTTTAAATATATAAGGCTCAAGAGCTCATCACTGAGATACCACCGCGCACCATAATACAACATTGCTGGCAGCGGTGGTCAGTTTTATAAGATATCACACCAGAGATAGTACCATAGTCCGAAATGGTGATCTGCAGTAATATGAAAGGTGGCAGCTAAATGCATGGACACAAACAGCATCCCAAAGTATGAAACATTAAAAGCGACTGAAGCCTAACTACAGGGATGTGTACCTAAGAAGCAGATTTGGAGGTGAAGTTGAAGAAGCTTCACTACAGACCTGGAAGTGAGGAATCCACCAGAGTGAGTGGAAGTCCATTACAGAAAATTGCAAGAACCTGAGTGACACAGTTCATGAGATGGTGAGCAAAAATACAAAAAAAAGTAGCTGTACTTGCATTTTAGAATAAGTGGCAGTCCCAAGGGGTCAGCATCCAGAGGGCAGCTGAAAGAGAGCGCAAGTGAAAAAACCTGTAAAAAAAAGAGGCTGGCAGAGTCAAAAGAGAAACCTGCAGGGCACAGTAAAAAAAAAGGAAAAAGCCTGCAGAGTTTAAGAGAAAGGCAACTCTTTTTAGTAGAACTCCTGCTTGCTGTTTTAAAAGTTACTGCAGAGTTTTAAAAAAACCCCAAAAAATTACAGTGCAATCAGCCTTTGCAGCCCAGAGAAGAATTACTGCAGTTTTGAAAAGTTTTTTAAAAAGGCCCACAATTGCATGGGTCCCAGACAGGCTTGGGAACCTGCGAAGCTTGAAAGAAAGAAAAGAAATTGCTGCAGTTGCCTTAGAAAAAAAAAGGAAAAATTTTCAAAGTTTAGAAGTTTTAGAAAAAAGAGAAGGTGACTGATCGCCGAAGAGCCCGCCAAAAGTGCAAAAGCATTGGAAACTCCTAACAAAGGCAGCCAACAGCAGCCAATAGCCTGAGTGTAAAAAAAAATGTTACTGCACTCACTGTCTTAAAGAGGCAATGTAATAAAGCTGTCACTACAAGAAAAGAAAACAGCCATGGACAGAAATTGGAACACACCCCAGTGAGAGAGCAACACTGATGAGGGCAACAAGAGACCCCAGAACGAGGGCAGCAAGAGACTCCTGAATGAGGGCAACAGAAAGGCCCAGAAAGAGGGAGCCAAAAGACCCCAGAGCAAGGGACACAGAGGGCAGTGCAGAGTGAGCAGCTGGCTATGAATGAAGGAGAGCTATCTGGGGTAACTCACAAGAAGCAAAATGTGCAAAAAGTAAATGAAGCTGTTCTATGAGAAAATGTCCACATCAGAGCTGAACTGGAATATCTGAAACTGAAGATTCAAACTGAGTATATACCTCGGAAAGTGCAGATAAACTGGAGTCTTCAATAAACCAAGCTGTTCATTGATCTGAAGCAAACAAACTTTTGAGACAACACAAAGGTACCAGGAGGAAATAACGACACTCAGTTCCACTGTTGGCTAATCAAAGCAAGAGCTGGGGAAACTCAGTCATATGTACAGTCAGGCAAAACAGCAGTCAGAAAAGGCACACAAAGAAGTTGCAACCCTGAAAGACTCTTGACGAATCAATATATAGCCATGGAAAAACATACGGAGCTAAAATGAATGTTCAATATTACATCAGAAAAAGCTGTGTTGGAATTATCAGTAGCAACAAAACAATGCACCGAAGCCCAGAGTGAGTTGGCAAGAAGTCAACAAGCAACTAAACAGCTGAGCGAACAACTGACTGTCCTTCAAGATCAAATGCAAAAGGAATGTGTAACTGCTCAGCAACAGGAAGAAACGAAGACCGTCTCAAACAGCAGAATGGAAGTACAGCCGAAGAAACTCAAGCTCAAAATAACACAAGCAAGCTTCGCAAAGAAGAGGAAAACCTATTGACAGACTTTCATATGCTACAAGAATTCCTTAGGACAAAGTTTATTATTCTGGAAAATTACGAAGAGAAGGAAAATGAATTTAACGTTAGCCTGAACAAACTGAAGAACTAGTTGGCAGAGAAGACTCATCAACGTGCAATATTCCAGGAGGAGCTGAAAGCTACGAGGAACAGGTTGAAGATGCAGTTGAATGGAAAACAGGAGGCATTGAAAGGAAAAGCCATTAAACTTTCCAAACTGCAAGCAGATAATGAAGCCATGAGTTTCACAATTACAGAAATGAAACAAGTTAAGACTTCACTGGAGACAGACCTGGCCAACAGTGAATCCAAAATGAAGCACAAGGACAAAGTTATGGCGCAGACAAAGAAAGATAAGATAGAACTAAGATTGTAAAATGTAAATCCGATACCGAGGTGCAAGGAACTAGAAGAAGATAGAACACTGGATATCTCAGACATACTGAGAACCATTGAGTTGAATGAAAAGATTCATAAACTTGCAAAATGGTTTGAAAGTAAACAGCAAACAAATGGCTGAGATTATGAAACAAGTGGAAATGGAGGGTCCATTTGCAAAACGTATACGTCCAGCAAGAACATGGCAGACATCACAGAAAAAGAAAATTCGAGTCCACTCTAGGAATGAATGGAGTGCACACCCCTCGGAAGGAATGGGACAAACCCACAGTGTCTGTAAAAAGCAGACAGATTGTTGATAAAGACAAATACAATTCGAAAGGGCGCAAAAAGCGAATCAAATGGAGGTAGACAAGTACCAGAAACACAGAGTACTACTACCATTCCTCCAAACGTGACAGAGCACAATGTGGAAGATTTGTCAAATCTCAAGACTGTCTGAATTTATAAAGTCAGAGACTTGAGATGGGTGAGAAGGAATAGCAAGTAAACATTGTATTACAAATAGTCATAACCTGTTGGAAAGGAAAGTTTTCTTTGGAGAAGAAAGGGGGGTGGTATTGTATGATGTGCTTGTGTGCCAATGTAATGTAAAGGTGCACGGCAGAGCAAGGGTTAATGTAGGGCTGAAGAATAGCCCCGCCTTATATGATGTATAGAGTCACATGGTTATAGACTGAAAGAACATTCTAGAAAGAACAATCTGGAACCACCCTGTATGGAGATAACAGCTCCTTGCATCACCATATTTTGGATCTGTAAATAGTTAAAGGTTAACAATAAGCAGTTCATGATTAATTTACAAGTCTCAAGATCTTATCATTGAGACATCTAAAGAACCCATATTGCAACACAGCCCTCATTAAGATGCAATCTTTTCATTCCTCCCTTTTCTTTAGGTTTTGCACATTTATTTTTGAGACAACTGTGACCACCATCATTCCACATTTCTTTTGTCACAGAATCAGGAGGGTTATCAACTCTATGCTGACTCTGGGAAAGAATGATCCACGTGGTCCCATTTTCCTTAGTCCCACTCCCCTGCTCCTCCCTCACACCCTTTCAAGATTTTCTTTCTCAAAGATTTAGTCACTTTGCACTAAAATATCATTCTGGATTCAGTTCTCATTCCATGTCCGAACAATCCTGTGAATAAAAAAGCTTCCACCAATTCATTTTATTAGTGATGATTTTAAAAGTATAGCCTCTCATTAGTGACTCACTGACCAGTTGAAATAAACTTATCCTATTTACCTTATCAAAGCTTCATATTTTTTAAAACGTCCATCTGATCTCCTCTTAACCGCCTCTAATTGAATTAAAAAGTACCCATTTTTCTAATACTTCATCATAACTAAAGTCTCTCATCTCTAGGACCATCTTAGTGAATCCCTTCTGCCCCCTCTCCATAGTCCTGAGCATCCCTTCCCTACAGTAAAACCCTCAGAACTGCGCCCAGCAAACCAACTGTGCTCACTTGTATAGGTTTAGCTTAACCTGTTTAATTTTGCACTTTATGTTCCTAATTATAAATCCTAGCACCATTATACTTATTTTGTAGTTTTGTCAACTTATTCTCTACATGAGCCTCTTCCGACTCGATTTACTTTATCTCAATCAATGCATCCTTTTATTTTTCCCTCCCTCATGTGCTAATCCATCTTCTCTTTAAATGCATCCCCACTACTCCCTGTGATAGTGAGTTCCATATTCTCACTACTATTGTGTTTTATTATACATTATATGTTATGTTATTGTACTACATTTTATATATCTTTTATTAAATATATTACACTGTGTTATATTATATTGCTACCACAAGTTTCTTAATTGCTTTTTGAACCATTTACTGCTTCAGTTAATGGAGTTTGTGCAGAGGATTGATTCCTGGCGGTTTAATAGTTTAACACTGGGGTCCCTGTCACCCCACAACAGGGACAGCAGCATCGTGTAGCTGGGTGGAGACAGATATGTAGACAGCTGAAAGAGCCACATCGACTGCAAAGTTCAAAAAGGTGGCTCACTCCCACCTTCTCAAGGGCAATTAGGGATGGGCAACAAATGCCAGCCTTGCCAACGATGCCCACATCCCATGAGTAAAAAAAGAGTAAAAGAATCACAGGGAGGTGAGCGGTCAACATTGTTAACAAGGAGACAGAGCTAGGTGAGATGGAGTGAGATACAAATGACAGCAAGATGGAGAAAAGGGGAGAATAAGGCAGAGCCAGTTAACATGGAAAAGGTAGAGACAGGAGAAACAGAGTGAAAGAGAGAGTCTTGACAAGGTGGACATGGACAGGGTGTTTCCTCTTGTGGGTGAGCGCAGAACTAGGGGGCACTGTTTTAGAATTAGGGGACGCCCTTTTAGGACAGAGATGAGGAGAAATGTTTCCTCTCAGAGGGTTGTGTGACTTTGGAACTCTCTGCCTCAGGAGGTGGTGGAGGCGGAGTCATTGAATATTGTTAAGGTAGAGATAAATAGATCCTTGTTAGGCAAGGGAATCAAAGGTTATCAGGGTTAGATGGGGATGTGGAAATCGAAACACAAGAAGATCAGCCATGATCTTATTGAATGGTGGAGTGGGCTCAAGGACTGAATGGCCTACTTCTGCTCCTAATTCATATGTTTGTATGTAGAGAAATGAGCTGGAGCTGAGACAGGTATGAGATGAGGAGGAGTGAGATGCTGATACAACAAGATGGAAGCGATAGATGTGAACTGGTAGTGGAGATGAGAGTATGAAGGAGAAAGGAAAAGAGAAGCAGACTAAGAAGAGGCTGAGATGCAGAGGCACAAAAAATTTAGAGCTGCATTTTCCTGGAGTCAGATCAACACTGGTAACAATTAGAAAACCCACACTCTATAAGCTGGGCAAATTGAAATGGGACCAATGTTTCAGAGAGATTGTTTTGTCCTTTTCCTTGGATCTAACAAATAATTGTGCTCTAAAGCTGTTTATAGGGTTTAATAGGATGATGATGTGCAACAAGACTTAAAACATTGTTTAACATATGAGGAGTTTTTGTTTTATCCAAAACCATCCTTGACATTTAACCAGAAGAAATTAACTTTGAAAGACCACAAAGTCCATTGTCGGTATCTGGGAAAGTGAGGCTGAACTGATACAGGGGAGAGAATTAACAGAGAAACATCAGCATGACTTCCAATGTGAGGCGCAGCATTTGAACAGTTTACCAGGACCCAGTCACAAGTGGGTAGTGGTGGTGCTATACTCTTACAGAATGCATAAGCGTGCGATGAGTTAATGCCAGCTTGCCATGCTCACCAGTGTTCCAAAAACGCTAGGATAACAGTCACAGGATCATTCCGCTGTTCCTGCTTGAGCTGAGAGGGAAAGAGAAAATCTCACAAACCGTTGGAATTAAACTGTCCTCAGAAGAAAACGTGAAAGGATGTGGTCTGTGTCACCTGGGGGCTAATTTTCTTTCTTTGATAAGAGAAGCTGAGTTTTTTTTCTTTAAATTGTGCTGAAATTAAACATTGCAGAACAAGTTTAATCCAAGAGTAAGACTCATGTTGAATTTCTATTAGAAATAAAATGACTATAGGGCATCGCACCAAGTTATCTCCTCTCAAACAGGATGAGATGTGGGAAGAACTGAATGACATACAGAGAGGGGGAATAGACAGCACTGGAGAGAGATATAGAGAGTGTGGGCAAGGTGGAGCAGTGACAGGGTTAGAGAGCTAGGTCTTCTCTTATCTCAGTGAAATCTGGGTAAAGGGCCTACATTTACATAGTGCCTGGTTGTGTGTCTCTCAGAATCATCTCTAAGTGCTTCACCTGCAATGAATGTACTCTGAAGAACAGGCTTGTGCAGGTAACGTGATCAGCTGATGTACTATTGATGGTATAAGAAAAAAATATTGAAAGGACCATCGACCTGAAATATTAATTCTGTTTCTCTCCAAATATGCTGCTGGGCTTTTCCAGCAGGTTTTGTTCATATTTCAGATTTCCATTATCCGCAGTGTTTTGGGCTGTTGGCGGTGTTGGTTGCGGGCGGAGAGGGTGTTGGTTGCGGGCGGAGAGGGTGTTGGTTGCGGGCGGAGAGGGTGTTGGTTGCGGGCGGAGAGGGTGTTGGTTGCGGGCGGAGAGGCTGTTGGTTGCGGGCGGAGAGGCTGTTGGTTGCGGGCGGAGAGGGTGTTGGTTGCGGGCGGAGAGGGTGTTGGTTGCGGGCGGAGAGGGTGTTGGTTGCGGGCGGAGAGGGTGTTGGTTGCGGGCGGAGAGGGTGTTGGTTGCGGGCGGAGAGGGTGTTGGTAGTGGGTGGAGAGGGTGTTGGTTGCGGGCGGAGAGGCTGTTGGTTGCGGGCGGAGAGGGTGTTGGTTGGGGCGGAGAGGCTGTTGGTTGCGGGCGGAGAGGGTGTTCGTTGCGGGCGGAGAGGGTGTTGGTTGCGGGCGGAGAGGCTGTTGGTTGCGGGCGGAGAGGGTGTTGGTTGCGGGCGGAGAGGGTGTTGGTTGCGGGCGGAGAGGGTGTTGGTTGCGGGCGGAGAGGGTGTTGGTTGCGGGCGGAGAGGCTGTTGGTTGCGGGCGGAGAGGGTGTTGGTTGCGGGCGGAGAGGGTGTTGGTTGCGGGCGGAGAGGGTGTTGGTTGTGGGCGGAGAGGGTGTTGGTTGCGGGCGGAGAGGGGAGAGCAATGTCAGCCAGTGCACAGGGGAAAGTTCCCTCCTCTTCTTCAAATGATGGGAGCTTTAAGATCCAGCTGGAGCACTGAAGTGAAGCCTCCCACTTAGCGCCTCACCTGAACATCAGCATCTTCCACCTCACTGAGAGCCTCAGATACCCAATGTGAGGGATCGAACCTACTTCAAACGGGGCAAGTTGGCAGCACCAAGGAGAGAAGATCAGAGGAAGACAAGTTAGATGACACTTTGTTCCTCTGGAACTTCCACAATCCCAAAATCCAGTCTCGTCGGCCCCCTCAATCTGATTCCCACTCAGAAAAGTTCCCTAACCCCTCCCCAATGTGCTGCTGACTCCATCAGCTTTTCTGTAGCTTGGAGACAGAAATAAGAAATTGCGAAATATCTGAGATTAAGAATGAAGCAAGAAGAGCTGGCTGGTAAAAGCAATGACATTACCAGCAGTAATTGAGTATGGATAGAGAGAGATCCATTCGGGAATCATTGTTTGACTCTCTTAAACCCGTTATGTTCTTGTGTTATTGCTTAATGAGTTAAATGGAGACAGAGAGAAAGAAGGTAGCTGGAAAATATGAGGAGGATTGACTGATTGGATTAAGATTCTCACTGGAACAGAGCACAAGCGAATCAATGGCAGCTAGTGTATCAACACTGGCCTCGCTTGTGAATGTGGGGTTCTTTCTGTCCAATGATCTCCTGCTGTCTTATTAAAAAAACTGACTTGAATTTCTTTAGTGCCTTTCACCGTATCAGGATGTCCCGGCGCGCCCTAGAACTTGTGAAATATTTTTGAATTGTAGTCACTGTTGTAATGAAGAAAATGCAAGAGTCACAACAAGCTCCCACAAACAGAAATGCGACGATGACCGGATGGTCTGCTTTAGTGACGGGGAACTCACTGTTTAGCCGGGAGAACCAGCCTGGTCTTCTTCGAAACAGTGGGCCAATGATCAGTCCTCTGTACAAACACCTCAGGGAGCAGATGGGAACTCGCTTTAATGTCTCACCCAAAAGAGAACTAGCCCGAAAGTGCAGTAGTCCTTCAGTGTCAGCCTTAACCAAATGCCCAAGTCTCTGGAGTGGGACTTATATCCACAACCTTCTGACTGAAAATCACACAATGTGATTTTGAAGAGGAGCAGGGGAATGAATTCTCCCCAGCAATATTTATCCATTAACCAAACTACTAGAAAACAATTTATAATTTTGCCGCTAGTGGGAGTTGCTGTGTGAAAAATGCCTGTTGCATAAACTTTAAAAGCCCTGCACCAGCTGTAAGGCCTGAGTTCCGGATAGGCGCTACAGAAATACAAGGCTTCTCGTGACGTTTCCTAGATCTCAAGTATGTGAAACTGCTTTCTCTGCGATACCAATCTTGCACGTTTCATGTTTGCTTCCCTCCTTTTTTAACCTCAGTACCATACTCCACCCTGGACCTTTGCTTCTCAATGAAAACTATTGCAATTTGCTTTCACCAGCTTGTTCGGCCCACTCAATGGTTCTTCGATTGTTGCTGCCTGCTGATTTGTAAAATTTGCATTAAAAACTATTCAGCAGAGAGAGTTGGTATTTAAGAGATAAAATGTCCACTTACTCTTTGGCTCACTTCATTTAATTTATTAATTAAAATAAATAAACAGCTGTTCTCAGCATTAAATATTCATGAAATGAAATGCATTAAGTTGCCTCCCAATCCTTCAGCTAATTGACAACAGCAGTTTTAATCGGTTGCTACATTCCAGAAATTTCTGCTGCTCTCATCGATGGAAGGGAGTGCTGGAATGTCGGAGGGTCAGCACTGAGGGAGTGCTGCACTGTTGGAGGGTCAGTACTGAGGGAGTGCTGCACTGTTGGAGGGTCAGTACTGAGGGAGAGCTGCACTGTTGAAGGGTGAGTACTGAGGGAATGCCGCAATATAGGAGGGTCAGTACTGAGGGAGTGCTGCACTGTTGGAGGGTCAGTACTGAAGGAGTGCTGCACTGTCAGAGGGTCAGTACTGAGGGAGTGCAGCACCGTCGGAGGGTCAGTACTGAGGGAGTGCTGCACTGTCAGATGGTCAGTTCTGAGGGAGCACTGCACTGTGGGAGAGTCAATACTGAGGGAGTGTTACACAATTGGAGGGTCAATATCAAGGGGGAGCCATAGTGTCAGAGGGGAGTCCTTATGATGAAATGTTAACCAAACTCTACCTGCTCCTGTGTGTCTAGTACATGTTGAAGAAGAGCAGGAAGTTCAGGTGTCTCGGCCAGCACCAGCAAAGCACAGGGTCTGATTGTTGCTCACTGTACTAGGGGATCTTGTTAGTGCAAAATTGCTACTGTGTTGCCTGCACAATAACAGTGGCTGTCTTCCAAGGAAGTGATTGGGAGTGGAGGGTTTGCAGTGTCTGAGATGTGGGAGTGGAGGGTTTGCAGTGTCTGAGATGTGGGAGTGGAGGGTTTGCAGTGTCTGAGATGTGGGAGTGGAGGGTTTGCAGTGTCTGAGATGTGGGAGTGGAGGGTTTGCAGTGTCTGAGATGTGGGAGTGGAGGGTTTGCAGTGTCTGAGATGTGGGAGTGGAGGGTTTGCAGTGTCTGAGATGTGGGAGTGGAGGGTTTGCAGTGTCTGAGATGTGGGAGTGGAGGGTTTGCAGTGTCTGAGATGTGGGAGTGGAGGGTTTGCAGTGTCTGAGGTGTGGGAGTGGAGGGTTTGCAGTGTCTGAGGTGTGGGAGTGGAGGGTTTGCAGTGTCTGAGGTGTGGGAGTGGAGGGTTTGCAGTGTCTGAGGTGTGGGAGTGGAGGGTTTGCAGTGTCTGAGGTGTGGGAGTGGAGGGTTTGCAGTGTCTGAGGTGTGGGAGTGGAGGGTTTGCAGTGTCTGAGGTGTGGGAGTGGAGGGTTTGCAGTGTCTGAGGTGTGGGAGTGGAGGGTTTGCAGTGTCTGAGGTGTGGGAGTGGAGGGTTTGCAGTGTCTGAGATGTGGGAGTGGAGGGTTTGCAGTGTGAGATGTGGGAGTGGAGGGTTTGCAGTGTGAGATGTGGGAGTGGAGGGTTTGCAGTGTGAGATGTGGGAGTGGAGGGTTTGCAGTGTCTGAGATGTGGGAGTGGAGGGTTTGCAGTGTCTGAGATGTGGGAGTGGAGGGTTTGCAGTGTCTGAGATGTGGGAGTGGAGGGTTTGCAGTGTCTGAGATGTGGGAGTGGAGGGTTTGCAGTGTCTGAGATGTGGGAGTGGAGGGTTTGCAGTGTCTGAGATGTGGGAGTGGAGGGTTTGCAGTGTCTGAGATGTGGGAGTGGAGGGTTTGCAGTGTCTGAGATGTGGGAGTGGAGGGTTTGCAGTGTCTGAGGTGTGGGAGTGGAGGGTTTGCAGTGTCTGAGGTGTGGGAGTGGAGGGTTTGCAGTGTCTGAGGTGTGGGAGTGGAGGGTTTGCAGTGTCTGAGGTGTGGGAGTGGAGGGTTTGCAGTGTCTGAGGTGTGGGAGTGGAGGGTTTGCAGTGTCTGAGGTGTGGGAGTGGAGGGTTTGCAGTGTCTGAGGTGTGGGAGTGGAGGGTTTGCAGTGTCTGAGGTGTGGGAGTGGAGGGTTTGCAGTGTCTGAGGTGTGGGAGTGGAGGGTTTGCAGTGTCTGAGGTGTGGGAGTGGAGGGTTTGCAGTGTCTGAGGTGTGGGAGTGGAGGGTTTGCAGTGTCTGAGGTGTGGGAGTGGAGGGTTTGCAGTGTCTGAGGTGTGGGAGTGGAGGGTTTGCAGTGTCTGAGGTGTGGGAGTGGAGGGTTTGCAGTGTCTGAGGTGTGGGAGTGGAGGGTTTGCAGTGTCTGAGGTGTGGGAGTGGAGGGTTTGCAGTGTCTGAGGTGTGGGAGTGGAGGGTTTGCAGTGTCTGAGGTGTGGGAGTGGAGGGTTTGCAGTGTCTGAGGTGTGGGAGTGGAGGGTTTGCAGTGTCTGAGATGTGGGAGTGGAGGGTTTGCAGTGTCTGAGATGTGGGAGTGGAGGGTTTGCAGTGTCTGAGATGTGGGAGTGGAGGGTTTGCAGTGTCTGAGATGTGGGAGTGGAGGGTTTGCAGTGTCTGAGATGTGGGAGTGGAGGGTTTGCAGTGTCTGAGATGTGGGAGTGGAGGGTTTGCAGTGTCTGAGATGTGGGAGTGGAGGGTTTGCAGTGTCTGAGATGTGGGAGTGGAGGGTTTGCAGTGTCTGAGATGTGGGAGTGGAGGGTTTGCAGTGTCTGAGATGTGGGAGTGGAGGGTTTGCAGTGTCTGAGATGTGGGAGTGGAGGGTTTGCAGTGTCTGAGATGTGGGAGTGGAGGGTTTGCAGTGTCTGAGATGTGGGAGTGGAGGGTTTGCAGTGTCTGAGATGTGGGAGTGGAGGGTTTGCAGTGTCTGAGATGTGGGAGTGGAGGGTTTGCAGTGTCTGAGATGTGGGAGTGGAGGGTTTGCAGTGTCTGAGATGTGGGAGTGGAGGGTTTGCAGTGTCTGAGATGTGGGAGTGGAGGGTTTGCAGTGTCTGAGATGTGGGAGTGGAGGGTTTGCAGTGTCTGAGATGTGGGAGTGGAGGGTTTGCAGTGTCTGAGATGTGGGAGTGGAGGGTTTGCAGTGTCTGAGATGTGGGAGTGGAGGGTTTGCAGTGTCTGAGATGTGGGAGTGGAGGGTTTGCAGTGTCTGAGATGTGGGAGTGGAGGGTTTGCAGTGTCTGAGATGTGGGAGTGGAGGGTTTGCAGTGTCTGAGATGTGGGAGTGGAGGGTTTGCAGTGTCTGAGATGTGGGAGTGGAGGGTTTGCAGTGTCTGAGATGTGGGAGTGGAGGGTTTGCAGTGTCTGAGGTGTGGGAGTGGAGGGTTTGCAGTGTCTGAGGTGTGGGAGTGGAGGGTTTGCAGTGTCTGAGGTGTGGGAGTGGAGGGTTTGCAGTGTCTGAGGTGTGGGAGTGGAGGGTTTGCAGTGTCTGAGGTGTGGGAGTGGAGGGTTTGCAGTGTCTGAGGTGTGGGAGTGGAGGGTTTGCAGTGTCTGAGGTGTGGGAGTGGAGGGTTTGCAGTGTCTGAGGTGTGGGAGTGGAGGGTTTGCAGTGTCTGAGGTGTGGGAGTGGAGGGTTTGCAGTGTCTGAGGTGTGGGAGTGGAGGGTTTGCAGTGTCTGAGGTGTGGGAGTGGAGGGTTTGCAGTGTGAGATGTGGGAGTGGAGGGTTTGCAGTGTGAGATGTGGGAGTGGAGGGTTTGCAGTGTGAGATGTGGGAGTGGAGGGTTTGCAGTGTGAGATGTGGGAGTGGAGGGTTTGCAGTGTGAGATGTGGGAGTGGAGGGTTTGCAGTGTGAGATGTGGGAGTGGAGGGTTTGCAGTGTGAGATGTGGGAGTGGAGGGTTTGCAGTGTCTGAGATGTGGGAGTGGAGGGTTTGCAGTGTCTGAGATGTGGGAGTGGAGGGTTTGCAGTGTCTGAGATGTGGGAGTGGAGGGTTTGCAGTGTCTGAGATGTGGGAGTGGAGGGTTTGCAGTGTGAGATGTGGGAGTGGAGGGTTTGCAGTGTGAGATGTGGGAGTGGAGGGTTTGCAGTGTGAGATGTGGGAGTGGAGGGTTTGCAGTGTCTGAGATGTGGGAGTGGAGGGTTTGCAGTGTGAGGTGTAATTTGGTGTTCTGTAGGCAGCTGTCAGATTAAGTTGTAAAAAGAATTTTGCAGCATTCAAAATGAAAACCTCATTACTGCTAACATTTTAATCTTATTTCAAAGTCTTTCCATCTGATTAAACAGGAGAACAATTGGAATTTTTATTTTTGAAAGGCACTGATTTATGTTTTGGAAATTCCCAAACAGCCATCCTGAAAGGATGGTCCAGCCAGCCCAGGAGTGTCCGTCTCGTAACCCTGTTTACTCAGTGACTGTGCCCTGCAGAGGTCCTGTCAAACAAGTGGTAAATGACTATGTATTGACCAATTAATCAGCAAAACCCAAGAGAAATTACTGAAACACAACTGCTTGGGTTCAGGAAACCGATGCCAGCTTTGCTTTTTCTGATTTCTATTCTCCTTTCATGGAATAGTGTGGTCATTTGTTCTATAGTGTAACTTGCTGAGATGACATTGAGGAAACACAATATTTCTGTAAAGAATAACAATCCTTGAACAATGTCAACCATCTATCATATATTTCCTAATATTATTGTGGGACACTTTGAAACAGGCGTGTGGGTGTGTGTGCGTGTGGGTGTGTGTGCGTGTGGGTGTGTGTGCGTGTGGGTGTGTGTGCGTGTGGGTGTGTGTGCGTGTGGGTGTGTGTGCGTGTGGGTGTGTGTGCGTGTGGGTGTGTGTGCGTGTGGGTGTGTGTGCGTGTGGGTGTGTGTGCGTGTGGGTGTGTGTGCGTGTGGGTGTGTGTGCGGGTGTGTGTGCGTGTGGGTGTGTGTGTGTGCGTGTGTATGTGCAATATAACTAAACTAGAGATGGTTAGTCTGCAAAGTTTAAATTATCAACGAAATGAGGTGTAAAATAGGCATTTGAAATGGAGATGAGTAAAGCTAGGTTGAGGTCAGCAGGTATGATGTGAATGAAATTCACATTTTTATATATGTGAAGAAGTGTTTGATTTTCAAAGGGACATGGGAAATATTTACAACTAGCAAGATAAATAAGGCATTTTTCCCAAAAGTGCTGGCTACAGTGAGAACATGAAAGATTTTTATATTCTAGGAAAACTAACTTCTAAAAACAGGTGGAAACAATGGCAGTTACAACTCAAAAAGGATAAAATATATTTTTAAAGAAGCATGGCAAGCTGTTTGAGGCATGGCCATGTGAGATCTTGAAAGGTACACCATGTGAAACAGACATGGGGAAAAAGCCTCTAGCCACCCTACAGAAGTTTGAAAGCCTTTGGAGGTTCATTGTCCAATGGGTACTTGTGATAAAATTGCTGGATGCCTTTATAAATTTGGAATCCATTTGGACTGTTGCCTTAAAGGGGGTGTGTAGTTGGGAGTCTGGTCAAGTAGAAATTTTGGTAACTGTTATAACTGTGTAACTGTAGAACCAAAGAACCCTACAGCACAGAAAAACAGGCCATTTGGCCCTTCTAGTCTGTGCTGAAATATGATTCTGCTAGTCCCATTGACCTGCACCCAGTCCATAACCCTCCAGACCTCTCCCATCCATGTATGTATCCAATTAATTCTTAAAACTTAAGAGTGAGCCCGCATTTACCACATCAGATAGCAGCTCGTTCCACACTCTCACCACTCTGAGTGAAGAAAGTCCCCCTAATGTTCCCCCTAAACCTTTCCCCCTTCACCCTAAAGCCATGTCCTCTCCTGTTTATCTCTCCTAATCTAGTTGGAAAGAGCCTATTCGCATTTACTCTGTCTATACCCCTCATAACCTTGTGTGTGTTTACTTATGCTCTTGCTTTGTTAATAAATGTTTTAATTTGTTCTTTAAAATCCCTAAAGACGGTAGTTGGCTTATGACTTCAGGGCACCAGCCTTCTCGCAAAATCGTTGTGACAGCATGGCCAAGTTTCCCTTGTGGATTTGGTCAACCTGGCAAAATCTACCTGCCATAGCCTAACAACAACAATGATAAGAAGAGCAAAATCAATCTCTCTGACACATTGGCCAGAAACTTACCTATGTTGGGAGGGCCGGACGGGAGTGAGCGGGGGGTGCGGGTGCAGAGCCGATTGCCGCCCGCGATTGGCTGCACGCCGCCATTTTATGTGGGCCGGCCAATTAATGTCCGCCCAGGGTAAAATGCATGCCATAGTGCTCAGCGCTATCTGTGCAGGTCGGGGGAGGAGGGAGAGTCGGGGTCTGTGCTCCTTTGCGCATGCACGTGAAAGAGTGCAGCAATCTCCCTGAGGCATGGAGCTGTCTCAGGGAGATTAAGAACATATTGAAATTTTTTAATAAACAAAGAGAAAAATTATTCGGACATGTCCCCATCACGTGACAGTGCCACATGAGCTGGGACACGTTTGTCAACTTAGCAAAATTTATTTATTGGTTTTATAAAACCTTCAGGAAACCTCATCCTGCCCGTGGATGAGGTTTCCTGGAAAACACGAAGGCTGTTTGGGCTCTTCGCCTGCCCGCCGGCCTTAAGGCAGTGCTGTTAATTAGCTAAATCACTTTCTTAATGGCCTTAATAAGCCTTTGACAGTGTGGCGGGCGTGCAGCTGCCTCTGGCGCCTGCCTGCTGAACAAAATATCCAAATGACGCGCAAAGACATCGGGACGCACACCTGATGTCATCACATGTCACTCTGCGTGTCGGGCCCACCTCTGCACGCTGACTGCAATATCCTGGCCGTTGATATTTGATTGATCTAATTTAGTTAATCTAATCGGGTCTGGTGTTCCAGTAACACAATCACTAGTCTCCACTTGACCCCCAGGATGTGAATGATGGCCAACAGCCTCTGGTTGACCTCAGGATAAGCCTATTTACAGCATCACACACAGCCCCGTCTTTAGCAGCAGAATAATACATCGTGTGCCCGGATCTATCAGCCCATTCTCAGGGGGGTTGCCCTGAGCGACACTGCAGCTCTAACTGCAAGAAAGCAAATAATGATTGTCCCCAGCATGAGTTCACTGCAAATATTTGAGAAATGGCCAACATGGAAATGTAGATCTGCCGATTGAGAGGAATTGCTTCAACCAGTAGGATTAAAGTGACATCCCACTTGCCTGCAATGAATGTCGGCCAGAATCCTCAGCCTCAATAGGTCACCTTTGTTGCAGAGGATGATGGATAATTCCACACATACACTGAAAGAAAACAAAGGCATGAAAATTAGATTGTAATCTGGATTTTCCAGTTAGTTATCTCCACAATTGCCAACTCAATTTGTTCTCATCCTCCAATAACCTCCATATCAGAATGTGGCTTCACTAACTTCTGCTGTGTATTCAGATGTACAAAACCCCGGCAGAAATAGGAGGGGTAAAAGCTTCAGTTAGTAACTCCAATGGCAGCTCAATAATTTAACATCCAGCTCTCTATAGAGATATTGGGAGCTGATTTGTGAAGATAAGCTCACCTATATTTGATCTTCCAGTTGTTTTGATCTGGAATGCGCTGCCTGCAAGGGCGATGGAAGCAGATTCAATAGGAACTTTCAAAAGGAAATTGGATAAATACTCAAAAAGGAAAACCTAGCAAGGCTATGAGGGAAAAGAGCAGCGAGGAGTGGGGCTAACTGAATAGCTCTTTCAAAGAGCCAGCTTAGGTGTGATGGGCCCAATGGCCTTCTTCTGTGCTGCCAGATTCTATGGTTTTATTCTTTTGTTGGCCTTATGAAAATGAATGATGGGGGAGAAGCACTGGGTGATTTCTGGGTAAGCGCATTGTCTCTCCATAACTGTGTCTTAGGTCTGTTTGCAGGCCAGGTCAACAGATCTCTCTGCATGTACATTCAAGCCATGTGACAGCAGTGCAGGGAACAGATATGGCTGGCAGGTGGAATGGAAATGAGCATAGGCCTCCCTTCTGAGGCTGACCTAGAAATACTTTGTTGATAAAGTTAAAGCCAACTTCACTTGCTTCTTATTTCATCAAAATCCTATCAAGGAGCTTTCATCTGTTTTAATGTGAAGTAATTGACTTCAGAAAGCTGTTGACCATCTTGAAATTCCCACTAGTGGGATTTAAGTTGGTGACTGTGTGGAACTAGCAGCCTGGAGTATAACATGGAGTATAACATACCAGCCTGGAGTATAACATGGAGTATAACATACCAGCCTGGAGTATAACATGGAGTATAACGTACCAGCCTGGAGTATAACATGGAGTATAACGTACCAGCCTGGAGTATAACATGGAGTATAACGTACCAGCCTGGAGTATAACATGGAGTATAACGTACCAGCCTGGAGTATAACATGGAGTATAACATACCAGCCTGGAGTATAACATGGAGTATAACATACCAGCCTGGAGTATAACATGGAGTATAACATACCAGCCTGGAGTATAACATGCTTCACAATTCCTTAGGCAGCTCATTTACAAATTCTTCAAATTTTGCACCAAAGGGATAACGAGGTTTCACGAGTGTTGAAGTCTAAGAGCTATGCAAGTGCAGACAGGAATTTAACACAAAGACATAATTAGTGTATGCAGCAGAAATTAAATGGCAAACGCACAGATTTAACTCTTCATGGAACTGGAGCTGGTAACTTACTGCAAACAAGATGTAGCCTTCCATTACACTAGTTGACAATGTTACAGGGTAGATGCTGAGATGATATTTCCCCTGGCTGGAGAGGTCCAGAACCTGGGGTCATAGTCTCAGGATAAGGATTTTTGGGCTGAGATAAGGAGCGATTTCCTCACTCGGGGGGGGGTTGTGAATCTTTGGGGTTTTCTCCCGGTGGTTGCTCCTTTGTTGGATGCTCCTCCCTTGAATATATTTAAGATCGAGGTTGATAGCATTTTGGCCACCAAGACAATTAATGAAGGGATATGGGGATAGGGTGGGAAAATGGAGTCGCAGTATGAAACCAGTCATCACCTTATTGAATGGAAGAACTGGCTCAGTAGCCAAATGACCTGCTCTTGCCTCTGTATTTTACCTCCTTGTGTGACAACCCGTGTCTGTTATTGTCTGTAACAGACACATACCAAACTCTCCCTGTATCTGTTATTGTCTGTAATATCTACATACCAAACTCTCCCCGTATCTGTTATTGTCTATAATATCTACATATCAAACTCTCCCCGTATCTGTTATTGTCTATAATATCTACATACCAAACTCTCCCCGTATCTGTTATTGTCTATAATATCTACATACCAAACTCTCCCTGTATCTGTTATTGTCCATAACATACACATACCAAACTCTCCCCGTATCTGTTATTATCCATAACATACACATACCAAACTCTCCCCGTATCTGTTATTGTCCATAACATACACATACCAAACTTTCCCCATATCTGTTATTGTCTATAATATCTACATACCAAACTCTCCCTGTATCTGTTATTGTCCATAACATACCAAACTCTCCCTGTATCTGTTATTGTCCATAACATACACATACCAAACTCTCCCCGTATCTGTTATTGTCCATAACGTACACATACCAAACTCTCCCCGTATCTGTTATTGTCCATAACGTACACATACCAAACTCTCCCCGTATCTGTTATTGTCCATAACGTACACATACCAAACTCTCCCCGTATCTGTTATTGTCCATAACATACACATACCAAACTCTCCCCGTATCTGTTATTGTCTATAATATCTACATACCAAACTCTCCCCGTATCTGTTATTGTCCATAACATACACATACCAAACTCTCCCTGTATCTGTTATTGTCCATAACATACACATACCAAACTCTCCCCGTATCTGTTATTGTCCATAACATACACATACCAAACTCTCCCTGTATCTGTTATTGTCCATAACATACACATACCAAACTCTCCCTGTATCTGTTATTGTCCATAACATACACATACCAAACTCTCCCCGTATCTGTTATTGTCCATAACATACACATACCAAACTCTCCCTGTATCTGTTATTGTCCATAACATACACATACCAAACTCTCCCTGTATCTGTTATTGTCCATAACATACACATACCAAACTCTCCCCGTATCTGTTATTGTCCATAACATACACATACCAAACTCTCCCCGTATCTGTTATTGTCCATAACATACACATACCAAACTCTCCCTGTATCTGTTATTGTCTATAACATACACATACCAAACTCTCCCCGTATCTGTTATTGTCCATAACATACACATACCAAACTCTCCCTGTATCTGTTATTGTCCATAACATACACATACCAAACTCTCCCCGTATCTGTTATTGTCCATAACATACACATACCAAACTCTCCCCGAATCTGTTATTGTCCATAACATACACATACCAAACTCTCCCCGTATCTGTTATTGTCCATAACATACACATACCAAACTCTCCCTGTATCTGTTATTGTCCATAACATACACATACCAAACTCTCCCTGTATCTGTTATTGTCCATAACATACACATACCAAACTCTCCCCGTATCTGTTATTGTCCATAACATACACATACCAAACTCTCCCTGTATCTGTTATTGTCCATAACATACACATACCAAACTCTCCCTGTATCTGTTATTGTCCATAACATACACATACCAAACTCTCCCTGTATCTGTTATTGTCCATAACATACACATACCAAACTCTCCCTGTATCTGTTATTGTCCATAACATACACATACCAAACTCTCCCTGTATCTGTTATTGTCCATAACATACACATACCAAACTCTCCCCGTATCTGTTATTGTCTATAACATACACATACCAAACTCTCCCCGTATCTGTTATTGTCTATAATATCTACATACCAAACTCTCCCCGTATCTGTTATTGTCTATAACATACACATACAAAATTCCTCCCGTGCTGAGCACAGGAACTAATCCAAAACACGCAAAATTTAAAAACACAGGAACAAGGAGGAGGCCATTCAAACCCTCAAATCTGTTCTGTGATTCAATTCAATCACTGTTGATATGTATTTAACTCCATTTACCTGTTGTGGCTCCATGTCTCTTTATACTTGAACAAAAATCTATCAATCTCATCGTGAAAGCTCCAACTGATCCCTAGCACTCAAAGCCTTTTTTGGGAGAAAGTTCCTGATTTCCATTAGCTTTTTTGTGACAAAGTGCCTCCTAATTTCACTCTTGAAAGGGTCAGTAACTGCAATATGATTCTAATTTGAAGATTTTATCACCCTTCTCCTGATTCCCCACCGGAGGAAATATCAATATTATCGAATCCTTTTAACATTTTAAACAATGTGATCAGATCACCCCTGAACCTGCTAAGTTCAAGGGAATACAAACCTGCATAATGTAACCTATTCCCTTCATTTAGGCAAACTGGACAGTCCGATGAGTCTGAGTAATATCTCTGCCAAGGACAATATAAGGAAAGGTAAAGCAGAAGAAGTTGGTGAAGTTGTACAAGAAATGTGTTGAGTTGCAATGTGGGCATCAGTGATCTTCTTAGAGTACCAACCAGCTAGCAGAGTAGGAATATAGAGCAGACTGAAGTCGCCTCAGTGACAGGTGCTATTTTTAGGGTGCTGGGTTCTGATGATGAAGCAGTACAGAAAGTAGGGCTGGTCCCTGAACTGGAATAAATTATCCAAATTGCTTGCAATAAATATGTCTTCATAGACATGTAACCAGGAGTAGCCTAGAGCAGTTTCACATTGCAGTTACTGACTGAACAATGCAGTGAATACATAAACACCTGTGATTTTACAACATATACCATCAGCTGCAGAATATAAGTCACACCTCAAGGTTCAGGTATGCCAACCATCTGCACAAGTTTTGTTTTATTTAAAGGATGTTTGAACTAGTTTATTTTATAAATTCTCTTTCTTTGGATTTGGGTGTCACTGCCTAGCCCAGTATTTGCAGCAATCCCTATTTGCCCTTGAGAAGGTATTGCTGTAGTCCAGGACCACCCATCATTGCTTCAAAGGCAATTAGGGATGGGCAACAAATGCTTGGCTAGCCAGCGGTGCCCACATCCTGTGAAAGAGTTTTTAAAAAGTCCATTAAACAGATGGTTCAACACAACCAGAAAACACCAAATACTGAATTGTTTCTGTCATTGAACCTTTAATTGTGGATTGAACGATGTTTGTTCACTGTAATGTTAGGGATAGTGCTGTCTACTGCTTTCCTCCTTATTCTCTCTTCCCTATTCAGCCCTTTCCTTCTCTCTAATGCCATCACTTTCTCATTCCTTTATATTGCTTTCTCCACCCCCTCCTTCTCTGCTCCATTCTCTACCTTTACTTCTCTTTCCACTCTCACACTTGCTTATATTTCTCTTTTTTCCCTTTTCATCTCTCCTTCCTCTTTCCCTTTCTCTCCTCCTCTGCCCTTTGCTTTTCCTTCCTCTATTATCACTTTCTTTTATCATTAATCTCTCTTCCTCCTTTATCCTCTAGTTCCCTCTCCCATCCTTTCCAAAGACTTCATATTTTTCATCCATCACATTCTCTCAATCCCCTTTTCCGTGCTATTCTCGAAGCGACAGTCAGAAACTTCAAACCGTTTCAGAATTGTAGTAAGTCGTGGTATCGGTGTAACTTCACACCAGGTATTAACTAGAAACAGCTGTGCTGCTGTGTCACATTTTTACATTTACTGAACCTTTATACATGGCAAACTGTGAAGAAAGCAAATTTATCCTTTGCAGGATTTGTAATCTGTAAATATTTGCATCAAAGGACAGATTATCGAGCCTCTTAGGGCTGTGTGGTTAGAGGGACTGCACTGAACAGTCAGAACACAGCTGTTACTGGTCAGAGACACACAAATGGTAGCTCTATTTTCAGCAAGAAGGAAGAGAGACTTGCATTTATATAGCGTCCTTCACAGTTGTCCCAGTACTGACCCTCCAACAGTGTAGCACTCCCTCAGTACTGACCCTCCAACAGTGCAGTGTTCCCTCAGTACTGACACTCTAACAGTGCAGCACTCCCTCAGTACTGACCCTCCAACAGTGCAGCACTCCCTCAGTACTGACACTCCGACAGTACAGCTCTCCCTCAGTACTGACCCCCAACAGTGCAGCACTCCCTCAGTACTGACCATCCAACAGTGCAGTGCTCCCTCAGTACTGATCCTCTGACAATGCAGTGCTCCCTCAGTATTGACCCTCTGACAATGCAGCACTCCCTCAATACTGCCTCTCCGACAGTGCAGTGTTCCCTCAGTATTGACCCTCCAATAGTGCAGCACTCTCTCACTACTGACACTCCGACAGTGCAGCGCTCCCTCAGTACTGCACTGCAGTGTGAGCCATAATTTTGTGTGTAAGCCTCTGGATTGAGACTTGAACTCATGACCTTCTGACTGACCCTCAAACACCACAAGGGTGAGGAGATACCCCAGGTCAATACCACAGGCGTGGACAGTTCATTCTCTCCAAAATCTACAGGGTCAGAGAGAGAGAGATACCCGATGTGTATTCTGCACAGGCAGAGAGCTACCACACACTACTACAAACATTTACTCTTAATAGATTGCAGTGCCAGTTGTCCCTCCTAGAGATGAGAAGGTGCTGCACCTCTCTTCTCTGCTTCTCTCAGGCAGTGCCTGGCACTGATCCAGTCAAATGCTCGTTTTCTGGCAAGAAGCTTTCAACGCAATTCTATTCCATTCACCCCCTTAATTGGCAATATGAGAGAAAGCCTTTCTAATCTCCTTCGAGATTACAATAAAATCTAATCACTATTTACATTACATCGTTCTACATCTGTGAAAAGATGTTTCAACCCATTAGCACATGCTGTGAGATACGCCTCATTGTATCAGTCTGGACCATCCCAAAGGTAGGAAATCGATTTAACACCTTTCCTGTTTCCTTCATCCCCTCCAATTTCTCTCTCCTGAAGATTCTAACTCCAGCTGAACCCTCATGCTTTGGCCAATTGTTTATTTCCATGCCAGACCCAAGACTGTGAATGATAATGATCTTTTTGACCATGAGTTGTATCACATTTGAGTCCGGCAGCCTTCCCTTCTTCCCATCCACCAGTGGGGGGTGAGTTGGGGGGGTGCGTGGGTGCAGGGGGAGGTGCTGGGAAGGTGAGGGGTTCAATGTACAACATTCAGGAGTGGCACCACCTTCTTCTTACTGTCCCTCCATGGCCCCATGTGGGAGCACTTAACTGAGTCCAGAGCACAGAGAGAAAACTGGATAATGCACTGATCTAAAGGTCTCGCAGTGCTGCAATACTCAAAACTACTTTTGTGGCTGACAGTGGGAGTGGGGAGGTGGGTGCACTTCCAGTACGAGTCATTGCATATTATACTGACACTGACATTAGAGAATAATAATTCGAGCCAGTTCTATATTTGCTTTGCACTTAACTCAATTTCTTATTTTATAACAATAAAAGCTTGTATTTATCAAGTGCCTTTAATATCCTAAAAGAGCCCAGGGTAATTCACAGGAATGATATCAAATTAAATTTGACACTAAGCCACATATTTGGAGATTTGACCAAAAGCTTCGGCAAAGGGACAGTTTTAAGGAGAATCTTAGAGGAGGAGAGAGAGAGGTGGAGAGGTTCAGGGAGGAAATTCCAGAGTTTAGAGCAGTCAATGGTGGAGCGGAATGAGCAAGGTTCGCACATGAGTAAGCAAGCAAGGAAAAAAGGCATCTCTCCCAATCTTTGCAAAACTCCATGTACACTCTCCCCTATCACTGACTCTACCCACCCATTTAACCCCCTCCCACAGCCCCATGTACACTCTCCCCTATCACTGACTCTACCCACCCATTTAATCCCCTCCCACACCCCCATGTACACTCTCCCCTATCACTGACTCTACCCACCCATTTAATCCCCTCCCACAGCCCCACGTACACTCTCCCCTATCACTGATCCTACCATTCGTTTAATCATCTCCCACAGTGCCATATACTCTTTCATCTATCACTGACTCTACCCCCATTTAATCTCTATATTCTTTATAAATGCTCTCTGAGCCCAGAGGATATGAATGAAAATGACAGAATATTTACCCATCCTTGCATATCACGTTTAAGCTTCTCCTTCAGTCTTCTCCCCCACCTCTCTCAGCCCTAGCTCAAACTCAATCCCTCAGAGCAAAACTCTCTCTGTAACCTCCAAATCCATTTCAAATAGATTGTTAAACAAATCTCCGAGTGGAAATTAGCCAACATGTCTGCTGCACTTCACTGGATCGATTCCTCTGGGTGTCTGCAATGACAGTGCCAAATCCAGGTGTCCCAATGCTTTCCTCTTCCTGAAGAGTCTGAGGTTGAACCAGACTACTCTTAATTTCAGAACCCTACTTGACCCTGAGCTGAGATTCTGACCCTGTATCGTCTTCATCACCAAGACTGCCTATTTCCCCCTCTGTAATATCTGCAAAAATGAAAGAATGCTGCAGCGGTAATGTAGTCCCAGTCATCGTGTTTCGACACGTCACCGAAATCTGACCACCAACAGGTCAAGATTGTGACGGCACCCATGGGTACCCATGTTAAACAAAGCCATGTACAGGCTTCTACCGGGGTCCATTTGCCAGTCTTGTGGTGATGGAGAATTGGCGACGGGGACAAGGCTGTGAACCTGGAGTCTCTAGTCAAGAATCTGCACAGAGTTGATGGATGCTTGAAGGTCATTGGACACCTATGTTGGGACAGAAGTGTCTTTGAGCAGCAGCGTCTGTGACTGAGCAATGTTTTACAGCATAGCCTCCGATCACCCACAATGGGGAGAGGGCTAGAAAATCTCTAGACCCCCTATGTGCCTAAAGATCTGTAGGTCGAGAATCAGTCTGTTTAGTCACCTGGAGACTCATGGCAGAAACTTGCGACCCTGAGTTGGCATCATCTTCGAAGCGAGGGACAGCTGATGACAATGACGAATATCACCCCCATCCGCCTCATCCCAGCCTTTGTTACCTCCAGGCTCAAATATCCCAATGTAATCCTGGCTGGCCTCTCACTTTTCACCCTCTGTAATCCGGACCTCATCTGCCCCCCACCCCACCCCACCCCACCCCACCCCCACTAGGGCTATCTGTACCTTGCTCGTCCTGCTTTCTACCCTTAATGTCACCCATTATCACATTCCTTAGATAATATCACCATTATCAACACCTCTTTGTCCTTTTGTCTGTGACATCTTTTGGTTATCTCCACCTATCACTGGCCCTCTATCCAGCTCTACCTGTCTCCACCCCCCCCCACCCCACTTAAACCAGCTTATATTTCACCTCTCTTCTATTTTTCCTTAGTTCTGTTGAAGAGTTATACAGACTCGAAACGTTAACTGTGTTCCTCCCCGCAGATGCTGTCAGACCTGCTGAGTTTTTCCAGGTATTTTTATTTTTGTTTTTGTTTTGGATTTCCAGCATCCGCGGTTTTTTGCTTATATCATCTAAAAACTCACTGCCTCCATTTCCCAACTCAACTTGCCTAAACAAAGTGGAAGAGTTTCTAGCTGAGGATATTTATACCTGAGTTCCCCATCCCTACTCTGATGAAGACTCCCTTTTCCCCATTGGGAATTGGGGAATTGAGGAGGGTTCAGAGTTAGAATCTGGAAAATAGGCACTCTATCTGAATTCCTGTCCTTGCCAATGAGGAATCTGGTTTTCCAGGATCAAAGTATCAGTAAAATAAATAAACCTGTTTCCACATCTAAGGTGGAAATATTAAATATTAATAAGAAACAAGTGAATAGCTGGTGCGTCTTCTCTTATATTTTTAAGTAAGGTTTATTACTACCTGTAAGGTGTGTTAAGTATTCATAGGATTTATCAGTATTAGTAAGGTGTATTATTAGCAGTAAGGTTTATTAGTATTGGTAAGGTTTATTAGCATCTGACGGGTTAACTGATAGAGGAATGGCAGAGCTCCTCAGACTTGTAGAATGTACATCCTGTGCTATGTGGGGACTCCAGGATGCTTCCCATGTCCTGATAACCATTTGTGCAGGAAGATTCATTCAGTTGCAGCAGCTTGAGCTCCGGGTTTCGTAACTTGAGCAGCAGCTAGTGTCACCATGGTGCATCCATGAGGTTAAGAGCTTTGTGGATAGCACATTTATATATTTGTTAATAATCCAGAGTAAAAATAATTAACTGGGGGAAAGCCAACTGTAACGGGGTAAGAACAGTTCTGGATGGAAAAGGTTGGCAGGAAAAAAAAGGTAGCTGAATAATGGACTACCTTCACAGAAGAGATAATTTGGGCACAGTCAAGGTACATTCCCTCAAAAGGGAAAGGTAGGGCAAGCAAGTCCAGAGCTCCCTGGATGACAAAGGAGATCGAAATTAAGATACAGGAAAAAGTGTGCTTATGACAGGTATCAGGTAGAAGATACAATTGAGAACCAAGCTGAATACAGAATGTTCAGAGGGGAGGTGAAAAAGCAAATAAGAGAAGCAAAGAGGGAGTATGTAAAGAGACTGCCAGCTAACATAGAATATTTTGGGATTATCTTTTATAAGCGTATAAATAGTAAAAGGGAGGTAGAAGGAGTAGGCCAAATAGGAACTAAAATGGGGATTTACACATGGAGGAAGGGGCACGGCTGACGTATTAAATTAATATTTGGCATCTGTCTTTACCAAGGAAGAAGATGCTTCCCAGGCCAGGGTGAAAGATGAGGCAATTCAGGCACTAGAAGAGTTTAAAATTGATGGAAGGAAGTATTAGATAGACTGTCTGTATTTAAAGTTGATAAGACACCAGGACCAGATGACGTACATCCAAGGATACTGAGGGAAGTGAGAGTGGATACTGCGGAGACACTGGCCATAATATTTCAGTCTTCCTTAGACTCAGGGGTGGCGCCAGAGGGCTGCTATGACCATCAGGTCCAATGGCGACCCGGCGGCCTGTTTAAAAGTCCTCCTGCAGCCTTGCAAAGGCTGTGAAACTTGGCCAGCAGGAGGGCTCCCCAGGCTGGAGGGTGGGGTAGGGGAGCCACTGTGCCCCTCGTTTCTCAGATGATTGCCTTGCTGCCCTCCTCCAGGAGGTGGCAGCACGGCGGGAGGTCCTTGTTCCGAGGGACGGGAGGAGGAGGCCCCCACCCACATGACCAAACGTGCCTGGGAGGAGGTGGCGGAGGTGGTGATCTCCCGCGACTCGGTGCGGCCAATCTGGATCCAGTGCCGCAGGTGCTTGAATGACCTTTTGCGCTCTGGAAGGTTGAGGACCATGTTGCCATTGGTCAGTGAACCCAGCGGGTAAGCTTTCCCCCCCCCGGCTACCCACCCCCCAACTCTGAGTGTAGTGACTGCATTGAATCATTGACGGCCTGTGCCCCTCGCTGGGTGGGCCAGCAGGTACTACCCATGCCGAGGTCAGCCTGAGAGGGTGTTAATGAGATGGGTTCTGCAGCCGCAGCATGTGGTACAGCGACACCCATGGTCTTGTTCTGGGGTCAACCTGGAGGACCTGCGCCCAGGGGCAGTGCAGCAACTGCAAAACGTGTCAAAACCAGGGTGTTGACACGCTGGGAGGGGAGCTTCCAGACTGCAGGGGCAATGATCCATCTGCTTCCCTTTGCGTTCCACGTGCTTACGCCTCCTTGCTTAGCAAGGTTGGACTGTGTGGTGCCAAATGTGATGTAGGCTGCATTTGGCCAAGGGTGAGGAGGTGGAGGGACAGGCTTGGCACCTTTGTGTGAGTGTTCGGCAGCTGCAGGGTGAGGAGGCACTGGAGCCCAGCAATGTTCCAGTCTGGTTGGGCCGGTTCAGCAGCGAAGAGATTCCAGATACAAGTTGCACTAATCAATGCTCTTTTCTCCTCATGAATGCTCCTAATGCCGCCGAGTGGTTGAGGACTGGTGGAGGGCCAGCCCAGTTGGCCATCATTTCCAGGTTCGAACAGGAGGCCCTCAATCTGGAGAGGCACCATGTGGCACTTCACAGTCGTTGGAGGAACTGGCGGAGACAGAAGGTGCCCATAGTGCCAGCAGTCTGAGGACCAGGCACATGCTCAGTTGGTGGCTGATGATGGGCCTCTGGAGTTGTCCATGAGGCAGCAACACTGGAAGTCCAGCAGGATGTGTGGGAGGATCTGGCAGAGGCTATGCTTGGCTTGGTCTCCGTGGTGCAGGAGTCCACACAGACCCTTGCCAAAGCAACGAGCCTCGTGGCCGAGCGCCATGCTTCCCCCATGGAGAGAGTGACGGCTCTCGTGGAGAGGCTCCTCCAGGAGACCGATCAGGGATTCCTGGGGTGCACGTGGACCAGCAAGCCCTCACATCGGCATTGACCTCAGCTGGTCAGTGCCAGTGTGGGACATGGTCTGGGCACCAAGTTTCCCAGCCTCAGTGCCCATCCATCCACGGTGAGCAGGGAGGCCTGGAGCAGCTGCCTGTCGTCTCTGCGGGCTCCTCTCAGGGCGCTCCGGGTGAGGGTGGCAGCTCCTCCGCCCCTCTGCCAATGACCATTGCATCTGATGAGGCTGCGGTGACTGGGGAGATGCCAGCTGTGGCACTGGCAGCTCCCTCCCAGGTGGGGCCAGCACAGGCTCCACGGACCAGAGAACGTTGCCAAGGTCATCGAGGCCAACAGGACAGCACAGTGAGCAGGCTGGCTCAGATGCCAGTGCCAGCGAGGGGTCAGCACCAAGATGTAGCACCCGGAAACGTAAACATAAGGCACCTTAGGCACACCAGGGGTTTCTCACTGGTGCTTTTGTGTTGCCCCGCAATGAGGTCATGATTAGTTGGTGTGGTGTTTAACTCCTTTGTCATTTTGTTTCCTTAAGATGATGTTGTTATATCATTGAATTTAGACATGTGACCATGGCTGAGGGTGCCTCTTTTCCTCTGCAGGTCAATGGTTACCCATGATGTTGAGTGGGTTGTATAGCATTGAACTTTATTGACTTGGCCCTTAGTTAATGTTCCTATCCAGGCAGATGGAGCCTACAGCCCAGGCTTGTCCTGGAGGTCCATCTGTGGTGTGCTAGCTGAAGGTACATTGGATTAAAGCCTCCTGGGTGTCCCTGCCTCCCTGCAGTATGCCCGGGACAACGTCCATCCCCTCAGCATTTCCCTGTATGTGCTCATCCTCGGACTCACTGCTGGACTCATCGTGTGCAGCTGCAGACACTGCGTCAACATCTTCATCATCCATAACGTCCGTCCTTTCCAGCGCAAGATTGTGCAGAGTGCAGCATGCAACCACTATCAGTGACACATGATCTGGGGGGTACTGGAGTGCGCCCCCTGAGTGGTCCAGGCATCAGAAGCACATCTTGAGAAGACCGATGGCTCTCTCCACCACAGCCCTTGTGGGGCCCTGGCTCCTATTGTAGCACTGCCCAGCTTCTGTTCTTGGATGGCGGAGAGACGTCATGAGCCACCTTCTGAGGGGATAGCCCTTGTCACCCAGCAGCCATCCATCCAGCCGGGCTGGAGCACTGAAGAGCCCCGGCACCTGGGAGTGTCTGAGGATGTAGGTGTCGTGGGAGCTGCCTGGGTACCTTGCACAGACTTGTAGAATCAGCATCCTGTGGTCACACACTATCTGCACGTTCATGGAGTGGAAGCCCTTCCTGTTGACGAAGGCACCGGGCTCACCTGCTGGCGCCTTGATGGCCACATGTGTACAGTCTATAGCACCCTGGACACGGGGGAAGCCAGCAATGGCCGTGAAGCCTCTGGCTCGCTCTGTCTGACTTGTCTGGTCCCAACGGTAGTGGATGAATCTCAATGTACGTCTGAACGCAGCATCTGTAACCTGCTTGACACAAGTGTGGACAGCTGATTGGGAGACACCGCAGAGATCACCCACCGAGCCCCGGAAGGAGCCAGAGGCATAGAAGTTGTGGGCAGCTGTGACCTTCAGAGCCACTGGCATGGGGTGTCCACCCACACAGTTAGTGGAGACCTCAGGGCCAATCATCTGACAGATAGAAGTGACTGTCTCCCCTGAGAGACAGAGCCTCCTTTGGCACTACACCTCAGTCATACTGAGGTAGCTGCTTCACCGTCTGTAAACCCTGGCAGCAGGATAGTAGCGTCTGTTGCTTCCACCTTGGACTACCTCTTGGTCCTGCACCCCTTGTGCCTGCACCTCTCCTCCCAAAGGTGGCTCCCCTGGAGGTTGAATGTGGACTCCTGGCCTCCTTCCCCTTCTAGCCCTCCCTTCCTCCTCAGAGGAGGTGCCTCCAGTGGAGCAAAACTCCCATTCCCAGGCTAAGGGAAGGCTTCCTGAAACCTGCAGGCCCCAAAAAGGATCTTCATTGCAGGGTGCTGACCTGGAGGTTGAGCAGCTGGGATGAGTTTTGAAGTATTTCTGCTCAGACAGGCAAATATCAGAGATTTTCAAAAATAAATACCTGACTGAGGACATTCGCGACCCCACTGACCCCTCTTTTCCTGCCCGTGGATGGGGTTTATACAAGTGCGTCCTACCCACCTGCCCGTTGCGCCCGTGCGATGACCTGAAGATCTCACGGGCCCCGAAAAATCACTGCCAATTGGTGCCTCAAGGGCCTTAAGTGTGCCGCTAACTAATGGCGGGTGTGCCCACCGAGATATCGCGATGGCGCTTGGTGACATCGGGACGCTCTCCCAACGCCGTCGTGCGTCATTTTACACTTCGGCGCGCGGGACCCACCCCCACATGCCAACCGGAAAATTCTGCGCGCCCCCCCCCACCCCAGGGGCATAGGCTGCTCAAGGAGGTCCTGCTGAACTTGTATATGACTTGTATATGCTCAGTTGCAACTGATGCGTTGTGTCCAATTCTGGGCACTGTGCTTTAGGAAGGGTGAAAAGGCACTGGAGAGGGCACAGAAAAGATTCATGAGAATGGTTCCAGGGATGAGAAACTTCAGTTACGCAGATAAATTGGAGAAAGAGAAGAAACACGCTTGACAGGAGATTTGATAGAGATGTTCAAAATCATGAGGAGGCTGGACAGAGTAGATAGGGACAAACTGTTCCCACTCCTAAAAGGATTGAGAACGAGAGAACACAGATTTAAATTAATCGGTAAAGGAAGTAAAAGCGATTTGAGAAAAATCTTTTTAACACAGTGAGTGGTTAAGGCCTGGAATGCTCTGCCTGAGTGTGTGGCAGAGTCAGGTTCAACTGGAGCATCTAAAAGGGAATTGGACTGTTCTCTGAAAAGGAGAATGTGCAGGGTTACGGGGAGAAAGCGGGAGAATGCCACTAAGTGGAATATTCATTTGGAGAGCTGGTATAGACATGATGGGTCGAATGGCCTCCTCCTGCACTATAATAATTCTGTGGTTTTGTGAGACGATGAGAAATTGGGGCCTCGAATAAAGCGGCTACAAAACTGAAAGCGTTGCCAATTCTGCAATTGTGAAGCTTTCAAACTCCTGCTCATTTAAGAACAAAAAGACACATTCTCAAACTGAGCTGATATTTACTGCTGTCCATCCATTTCAAATTAAATTTACACTCTCAAGCTTCACACTCCTGGAGAAAATTCTACCACACAAATTCTCCTTCATTTTCCCAGATGTTGCTCTGTCATTCCTTTCTTCACACTGTAAATGAAGGTGAGACTGTTGCTAGGAAACAGTTCTGACACCACTCAGGTACTTGTCTAAGCGAGCCCAAAAATTGAATCCCTATTCCACTACAAAGAGCATCACATCAGAATCCAATCTGGTTAGTACACAAACATTTCACAGCAGGAATGACTGCATAGCTGTGAGGATAAGGGAGCTGGAATGGATTCTTTAGCAAGAGGCAAATTCTGTCACTGTGGCTGAGATGAGCGTGAAGCGGGCCGCTGGAGTCCTGGATTGTGTGTCTCACTCACACTGAGCGTTCAATTAACTGACTGAGCTCTTTGGGAGGGGGTCAACTGTAAAGACAATGGGAGGAGACATTTTCTTCAATTTTGCAGGGAGCGTTTTACAGTTAAACTGTGATTCTTTCAAGAATTTGGCTGATTTGGCTCAGTGACAGCATTGAAAATGAACCATGTGTCAGTTGCTCACCCAGTGGCCATTTTCCAATTTGGAGCAAAGATCACGCGATGAAGGGTGGGAGCTGCCTCTGTATCTAATACGGTGCTAAATAGAGCCATTGGAACTAAGCAAGGCACAGATACACTCCCTGATGCTGGCTAACCTCAACTGACACTATTCTGGGATTGGCAGCAGCTAGCTAGACTCAGAACAGTGCTCTCCACCTTGATGCTTAATGTTCAATCCCTGCTCTGTGATTAACAAGCACCTTCAGTGGATGAACTGCAAATATCAGTGCAATGACACACACACTTCATATACTGCAGGACATTTCCTACCCTGGTTAACAAGGGGGTGTGATGGCAAATGACAGTGTAGATCAATATTTTGCCAGTATATGGAAGAGACACAAAGTAATGAATGGGTGGACTGAGCTATTGACAAGGCTTCTGTTGAGTGGGTTGTACAGATGGGATAAATTGGAAACTACAATTTGGTGCACGAATAAACCAACACACTCAACGCAGGGGGCTGGGGCAGGAATTGTACAGCTCACAAGTGGCTCAGTGTCAAATCCTGTGTGGTTACAGTGCACACAGGTTCAAAGGGGGCAATTTTCCACCCCCCCCATCTGCCTCCAATTAACCTCTCTTCTGCCTCAGTGCTATCTCACAGAAATACAGTGATGGATGAGGTGACTACAGGCCACAGTGGGGGTGACAGGATTTGGTCCAACACACTGACACCTGTTTCTCACCTGCACCAGGGGCTGATGCTTTAATGAGGATGACTGGCAGCAAACCAGTTGAACAGGTATGTACTGAAATATGGATACAAAGGCCAGGCCATAATAGTAACACCTTGTAAAGAATGAATGACCCACGTATCAGATCAACCTCAGTAATATTCCACCTGAATTGATTGAACTATATTGAGAATGTACATTGGAACTCACCCTGATCCCATCATTCAACCACAGATTGATTGAGAATTGAAACCACTGAGTGTCCAGATATAAATGGACAGTTTGCTGTATGAATGTATACAGTTTCACACAGGAACATACTGGTGACATTCTGTGTAATCCTCAGCTGCATTTGCCCTCTGGCATATGTGACAATTACAATGTAATTCAGTGACATAGAAAATGGATCAGTTGCCATAGCAATAGAGTAAGAAGTGTCACTGGGAGCCTCACAAAAGCTGAGCGCTAGAGAAGGGGATGTTGGAAAATGGCTGCTATATATCGAGTGTTACAGAGAGGAGAGTGTTACAGGGAGGAGAATTACAGCAAGAATGTTACAGGGAGGAGAGTGTTACAAAGAGGAGAGTATTACAGGGAGTGGAGTGTGACAGAGGAAAGTTACAGAGAGGAGAATGTTACAGGGAGGCGAGTCACAGAGAGGAGAATGTTACAGGGTGAGGAGTGTTATAGGGTGACGAGTTAGAGAGGAGAATGTTACAGAGAGGAGAGTTATAGAGAGGAGAATGTTACAGAGAGGAGAGTTATAGAGAGGAGAATGTTACAGAGAGGAGAGTGTTACAGGGAGGACAGTGTTACAGAGAGGGGAGTGTTGCAGGGAGGAGGGTTAGACAGGAGAGAGCTACAGAGAGGAGAGTGGTACAGAGAAGAAAGTGTTACAGAAAGAGTGTTACAGATGGAGAGATTTGGAGAAATGGGGGTTTTATGGAGATGGAGGTGTCTGAGAAGAGGAGTGGACTGTCTGTTTGTGAAGGACTCATGAAGGATGTGTCATTTAACCTGTTCCCCATTCACTCCCAGTGTACAGAATCCCAATGGAGCAAATCCCTTCCCATTCACTCCCAGTGTACACAATTCCAATTAACCAAATTCCTTCCCATTCACTCTCACTGAATGGATTGAAGTGAATCATTGGTTTCAGTCTCTGTAGCAGAAAAAGACACCAGCAGTGGTCTGGAGAGGGGGTGCAAATTATAGCCATTGGTATAGGCAGAAACTGTAACAAGAGTGATATTGAAGCGAAAATAATTTGTGTAAATGATCCGAATCTTGGAATATTAGAAGAATCAAGAAAAATGGATTTGTGATGGGGAATGGAGTGTTAGAGAGAGCAGTCTGTTGCAGAGATGTGAGTGTTATACGCTCTTAAGCACTCCTTCTGGATCAAGAATGACTTGCTTCCACTCCAATTCGATGGGTTCTGCAATGGCTGCTAAGTCCAGTGTGCAATCTGCAGACTCCATCACACGTGGGGTAGCTTGGGTAGATGGGCTATTTGGAGCGTGATGCGTTCCCTCCGACTTCACCTCTGCACATTCCCGATGAAGACTGTCAATGTGTTCAGTGTCTTCCCGAATGAGCCTTCTCCGTTTTAGACAGTCACAAGCGATGGACTCCCATGAGTCGACAGGAATAGCAGCAGAAGCCTGGACATAGAGGGAGAGGGAGCAGTGACCCACACCAAGTAACTACAGGCTCCTGAGCTTCACATCAGCAGTGAGTAAACTTCTTGAATCTATTATCCAGCAAAATTGTCAGAAAGCACTTGTAAAAGTACAATCAGGTTAGAGTAAGTCAATTGTTTTGTGAGAGGAAGGCCATGTTTAACTAACTGAATGGAGGTCTCTGACAGGATCACCAAGTTGGTGGATAGAGGAAGACCAATGTTGTTACATACATGGGTTTTCAGCAGACATTTGGTCAGGCTCCAGAGATTGCTCACTAAACTAAAGCACATGAAAGCAACCTCGTTACATAGGAAATTGGTTAGGAGGTCATGGCGGGAATCTAGAGAGCACAGTTTAAAAATAAGAGGTCTCCCACTTAATACTGAGAGGAGCGCAAGAAGGCAGCTCACCACCACCCTCTCAAGGGTAACAAAGGAGGGGCAATAAATGCTGGCCCAGCCAGCAAAGCCCACATCCCGTGAATGAATTTTAAAAAAGGAGCAATTTCTACCCTCAGAGGGTTGTTAATCTTTGGAATTCTCTACCCGAGAGTAGTGGAGGCTGGGTCATTGTATAGATTCAAGGCCGAGTTAGACAGATTTCTGAGAGATAAGGGAGTCGAGGGTTATGTGAGGGCACTCAGCAAAGTGGAATTGAGACCACAATGAGATCAGTCACGATCTTATCGAATGGGAGAGCAGGCTGAAGGGACTGAATGGCCTACTCCTGCTCCTAATTCTTATGTTTTTATGAAAGGATAATTCTTGGAAATGTGGTTTTCCCAGGAATCTGTGCTGGGAATCCAGATTTTCATTCGACATAGAAAAGCCTGGGATTTGAGAAAGGAAAGGAGTTGATTCTAGTTTCCACATGGCATGCTGAGGTATTATGAATTGCAAAGCAGAAATCAGAAAATTGCAAAAGGACAAAGGTTAGGCTCTGTGGTCCATATCCTAACTGATGCCTTAACATTCTCAACTTTGTGTTCAAATCTTTCCATGCCCTTGTCCTTCTCCATATCAGTAACCTCCTCTAGGTCGCCCAGATCTTGCCTCTATTTCTGGCCCCTTGCACATTCCTGACTTTAATCACTTTACCAATGGCAGCTGTGCCTTCAGCTGCTGAACTCCAGAATTCTCTCCCTAAATCTCTCCATGTCTCTAATCCTTTAAAATACTCTTTAAAACCTACCTCTGTAAACAAGCCTTTGGCCACCTGTCCTAATGTGGCTTCTCTGGTTTGATGTTAACATTTTGTCTGATTATACTCTAGGGAAGCATCTTGGGAGGTTTACCATGTTAAAGGTGGTATATAAATGTAAGTTGTTGTTGTTGAGTGGACACAGTTTAACATAACAAAGCGTAAGTCATTTTGGAAGGAAAACTTGTAGATAGGAGTACAAATTAAACAAGATAAGTATATGGAGAAGGGAGTAAAGCAAAGGTATTTAAGGCTCCAGGTACAAACAACTGCAAAAGCCAGCTCCCAGATAAAACAAAGATCAGAAAGGCTGATGAGATGCTGGGCTTTATCACAACAGCACAGACTACAAACCCAAGACAGATTATACAGAGAACTGGGCAAGGCTCATCTGGACGCTGGTGTTTAGTTTTGTATACTTCAGGAAGGCGTTGGAGAAAGCCCAGTAAGTGTGTCAGACTGCTCGCTGGGATGAAGGGACTGGGTAAATCTGAGTGATATTTTCGAGATGAGGAGGATGTGGAGTGATTTCACAATGTAGGAAATTGAGGCAGGGAGAGGTCAACTACTTCCCGATCAGTGTGAAAAAGTGAAAACTCAACCCTTTGTTCTGGTCTTTCCACAAAACAGTGTCGCTGGGACTGCAGCTCATGATTACAAGCACCTCACCTCTCTGTGGGTTCACAGTGACCAAGAACTGGACACTGTTCAAGATTCAGTCTGATCAGAGTCCTGTACAGATTGATTACCATTTGCTTCAACTTGTCTAAACATATTTCAGCAATTGGACTGTGTTATTTTATAAATAGGATTTACTAGATTAAAAAGACATGACAAATTTGTAAACTTTGTTTAATCATATTTCAAACTGAAAAGGGCATTTTAATTTAAAATTATTAAACATAAAAGCAGATTTATATCTTGGGGGAGCCAGTGGGTAAAATTCTAAATCTGGAATTTTAAGATATTGGGTTTACACATTTTCACAAACTCACACAGCTTCACTCTGTTTTCCCCTAAATAAACCCCTCCCCTACTGACAGCATTCATCCACAATGGAGTACAGGTCCCACACAAACTGAATCTTACTGGGGTACGGGTCCCACACAAACTGAATCTTACTGGGGTACGGGTCCCACACAAACTGAATCTTACTGGGGTGCGGGTCCCACACACACTGATTCTCACTGGGGTACTGGTTCCACACACACTGACTCTCACTGGGGTATGGGTCCCACACACACTGACTCTCACTGGGGTACAGGTTCCACACACTAACTTTCACTGGTTATGGGTTCCACACAAACGGACTCTCACTTGGCTGTGGGTTCCTCACACACTGAATGTCACTGGGGTATGGGTTCCACATATACTGACTCTCACAGGGGTACAGTTTCTACATATACTGACTGTCACTGGGGTACGGGTCCCACACACACTGACTCTCACTGGGGTACGGGTGCCACACACACTGACTCTCATTGGGCTACGGGTCCCACACACACTGACTCTCACTGGGGTACAGTTTCCACACACACTGACTTTCATTCGGGTACGGGTCCCACGCACACTGGCTCAAACCAAGTGTTCAGCCCACACTGAGGCTGTGAGGGTCAGCAAGCCATCGAATTGGAGTGTGTGGGACCATCACAGAGGTACCTTCAGGATATTGAACTGCAGAAGTCAACTTGTCCTTTACCACCATCTTCACACGCACATTCCAGGAATGAAGAGTAGATGATCCGGTGCAGACACAGGGACAACTGCTATCTCAACAATGATGCTATTGTGAGCTCATGACACAGCACAGGCCATTCAGCAAGGGGTTTCTCAATGAATGGATCAGTAGCTCAACACAAGATGCAAATATAAACATCACTTACAAGATCTCACCTGTTCAATGTCATGCACTCAAATAATGGCATGTACAGTGAGAACAACAGGTCTCCAACTCTCCATCATTAATACATCAAGCACAGACTCCATACTGTACCCGGGCCCCACTCACTAGGCAACATCTTTGCTGATTCACCAGGTATTTGCTCCGAGGCTAGTCAGTTAACTTTTAATATAAATGGGAGTACTTGACTGAACAGTGTGGAGGGAGCTTTACTCTGTATCTAACCCCATGCTGTACCTGTCCTGGGAGTGTTTGATGGGGTCAGTGTAGAGGGAACTTTACTCTGTATCTAACCACGTGCTGTACCTGTCCTGGGAGTGTTTGATAGGGACAGTGTAGAGGGAGCTTTACTCTGTATCTAACCCCATGCTGTACCTGTCCTGGGAGTGTTTGATGGGGAAAGTGTAGAGGGAGCTTTACTCCGTATCTAACCCCGTGCTGTATCTGTCCTGGGAGTGTTTGATGGGGACAGTGTAGAGGGAGCTTTACTCTGTATCTAGTCCTGTGCTGTACCTGTCCTGGGAATGTTTGATGGGGACAGTGTAGAGGGAGCTTTACTCTGTATCTAACCCCGTGCTGTACCTGTCCTGGGAGTGTTTGATGGGGTCAGTGTAGAGGGAGCTTTACTCTGTATCTAGCCCTGTACTGTACCTGTCCTGTGAGTGTTTGATGGGGACAGTGTAGAGGGAGCTTTACTCTGTATCTAACCCCATGCTGTACCTGTCCTGGGAGTACTTGATGGGGACAGTGTAGAGGGAGCTTTACTCTGTATCTAACCCCGTGCTGTACCTGTCCTGGGAGTGTTTGATGGGGACAGTGTGCAGGGAGCTTTACTCTGTATCTAACCACGTGCTATACCTGTCCTGGGAGTGTTTGAAGGGGACAGTGTAGAGGGAACTTTACTCTGTATCTAACCCTGTGCTGTACCTGTCCTGGGAGTGTTTGATGGGGACAGTGTAGAGAGAGCTTTACTCTGTATCTAACCCCATGCTGTACCTGTCCTGGGAATGTTTGATGGGGACAGTGTAGAGGGAGCTTTACTCTGTATCTAACCCTGTGCTGTACTTGTCCTGGGAGTGTTTGATGGGGACAGTGTAGAGGGAGCTTTCCTCTGTATCTAACCCTGTGCTGTACCTGTCCTGGGAGTGTTTGACGGGGACAGTGTAGAGGGAGCTTTACTCTGTATCTAACCCCGTGCTGTACCTGTCCTGGGAGTGTTTGATGGGGACGGTGTAGAGGGAGCTTTACTCTGTTTCTAACCCCGTGCTTGATATGGACACTATGACAAATGTTCAAAAGCATTTCAGTTTCCTTAAGCTGCCTAAAATCTCCCCTTTCTGACATATCGATGTAACTACCTGAGGCAGTCAGTCAGATTATTGGAAAGAATTACAACTGGACAGTTCTTTTCCATTTTTACATTAAACTATTGTTGGAAGCGAAACTTCTTGGTAATCTATTCCTGCTCTTTGTATTGTAATTATTTTGCTAAACATTCAATAAATGATGTTGAAGTTTTACTTCATACATTAGCACACATTTTGTATGCACTCAACTTCTTTTAATTAATCACATTAAGGTTGGATTAAAGCACCATTTGCCACAATGAAGCTAACTCGGCAGTGGTAGTTCATCTCAGTTTCTGTGATCCGTAACAGGATGAAGCTACATGTTCTGAGGGGAGAAAAATCAGATAACGTTAACGTTGGACCGGGAGACTGGGGGGCTGAAGATGAACCAGTGTTAAGGTGCCCATCTCTATCCAGGAAACATTGGTTAAAAAAAACTAAATCAACTCAATATTATGGTTGAATTTGTTTTCAGTGGCAATTGTTGTCAAGGAATGATTGGATTAGCAGGAGAAAATGGTCTGTACTGTGGGAAATATTGCTGGCTGACCTTTGACAAATTTTGCAAGAAAAGCTGAGCCTTAAGTCAAAATGTTAATCACAGGTGATGCCACTCTCAATGTCACAGATCAAGACAGATAAAAACTGAGATGATCAAATGTTCCTCTCCCCCTGGTGAGAGGGGCAGAGTGTTGAGAGGGTGGAGAATAGCTTGGGTGAATGTCCTCAGTCTTGTTCCTTAAGCTTTGCAGATCATGGAGTATTTCTGACAGAACTGGGCTGTGGGAGGGGATTAAACGGGCATGTGGGTACATGCCCATGTTGGAAGGTCTCATCTACAGTGCTATCAAGCGGCATTTACTCAGAAATAACCTGCTCGATGACGCTCAATTTGGATTCTCCCAGGGCTGCTCAGCTCCAGACCTCATTGCAGTGTTAGTTCAAACATGGACAAATGTGCTGAACTCAAGAGGTGAGGTGAGGGTGACTGCCCTTGACATTAAGGCAGCAGTTGACTGAGTGTGGTATCAAGGAGCCCTAGCAAAACTGGAGTCAATCAGAATTGGAGGATAACTCTCCACTGGTTGGAGTCATACCTAGCACAAAGAAAAATGGTTGTGATTGTTGGAGGTCAGTCATCTCAGTCCTGGGATACCGCTGCAGGAGTTCCTCAGGTTAGTGTCCTCGGCCCAATCATCTTCAGCTATTTCATCAATGACCTTCCCTCAATCATAAGGTCAGAAGTGGGGACGTTTGTTGATGATTGCACAATGTTCAGCACCACTCGTGACTCCTCAGATACTGAAGAGTCCGTGCCCATAAACAGCAAGACCTTGACAACATTCAGGCTTGGGATGATAACTGACAAGTAAAAATCATGCCAGACAAGTGCCAGGCAATGACCATCTCCAACAAGAGAGAATCCAATCATCTCCCCTTGACAATCAATGACATTACCATCACTGAATCCCCCACAATCAACATCCTGAGGGTTACCATTGACCAGAAACTGAACTGGATCAGCCATATAGATACTGTGACTACACGCACAGGCCAGAGTTTGGAAATTCTGTGGAGAGTTACTCACCTCCTGACTTCCCAAAGCCTGTCCACCCACAAGGCACAAGTCAGGAGTATGATGAGATACTCTCCACTTGCCTGGATGAGTGCAGCTCCAACAACACTCAAGAAGCTCAACACTATCCAGGACAAAGCAGCCTTCTTGATTGGACCCCATCCACCACCTTAAACTTCCACACACCCCCCCACCAGCCCCCCACCCCACCCCACCAACGACACACAGCAGCCGCAGTGTGTACTATATAGATGCACTGCAGGAACTCACCAAGGCTCCTTTGACCGTACCTTCTAAACCCACAGCTGCTACCACCTAGAAGGACAAGGGCAGCAGATTCATGGGAATACCACGACCTGTAAGTTCCCCTCTAAGCCACTCACCATCCTGACTTGGAAATATATCGGCCGTTCCTTCACTGTCACTGGGTCAAAATCCTGGAACTCCCTTCCTAATGGCACTATGGGTCTACCTACACCACATGGACTGCAGCGGTTCAAGAAGGCAGCTCACCACCACCTTCTCAAGGGCAACTACGGATGAACAATAAAAATGATGGCCTAACCAGCAAAGACGCCATCTCGTGGAAGAATGAAAAATAAGTCCTTGCTTCCAATTACTCCTGATGCTTTTGATAAGCAGGCAATAGTTATTCATATCATCGATGAAATTTAATTAGAGATGATGGAGACAAGAGGACCCAGCCTCTGAACTCCACTTCCAGTCTCATCTCACCCTGTGCCTTTTTAATATTTTGCTGAAGTTGGCAGACACTCTCTCTCCCACATGAGTCAGATATTGGGAATATGGAATGTTTTGCAGAGACCTCCCTATAGTACACACATGGACCGTCTCCCTAGCAACCAATGCAATATGCAGTAAGTTCTTTTCCCTCTGCATTTAATTTCTTTTAAATTAACAAAGCTGCAGGGTGTTTAATGGAGCTCTGACATTCTGGGTTCTAAAGAGTCCTGAAAGTCTCTTTTTAATTACCCTAGCCTCCCTGTAGACTCAACTTTTTGTCTGAATTCACACTAAATTTGAGTTGACTTTGAATTAAGCTGAGAAGTTAATTGGACCTCTGGTAGCAGTAAGTTTCAGGCGAGAGTTTACTGACTCTGAGTGTCTGGGCTGAGGACTAGAAATCTTTATTAGAAGAAGACGCAAATGACAAAAAAGACAACTGCATTTCTATAGCACCTTTCATAACCTCAGGATGTCACAGGGGGCTTCCCAGAAAATGATGTACCTGTGTATGTCAGCTATGGATCCATGAGTGATAGCGTTCACCACACCTTTTTCTCATGGGTTTGATTCAATAAGTGATGTTTAATCCTGGGATAGCATCATGTCCAAACCCAGTCCTGCCCTCACACAACATGCTCTGTACAGCAGTGTCACTGGATACCAATCAGGGTGACTCCAGTTGTTCTTTCACTGCTCTAAAGAAATTGAGGGCAATATACAGACCATACGGCTGCTCTGGCTGAGATCAGCAGAGACTGCAACTCGAACAAGTGCCCTACCACAGCCACATTGGGCAATGGACCTTCACACAGAGTCACTGAGTTGATGAACTGCTCCTAGTCAAAACCTCCTATTCTCATCATTTCAACCTTTTGCTAATGAATCTCTCAATCTTATTTGCAGTGATCCCTTGAGGGGAGACTGTGATGTAGGAGGACTCATAATCAAGAGACCCAAGCTAATGCTCTGGGGACACAGGTTCAAATCCTACCATGGCAGATGATGGAATTTAAATTTAATTAACAAAACAATCAACACCTCTTTGTCCTTTTGTCTACGACATCTTTTGGCTATCTCCACCTATCACTGGTCCTCTATCTAGCTCTACCTGTCTCACCTCTCCTTAAACCAGCTTATATTTCACCTCTCTTCTATTTTTCCTCAGTTCTGATGAAGAGTCATGCGGACTCGAAACGTTAACTGTTCCTCTCCGCAGATGCTGTCAGACCTGCTGAGCTTTTCCAGGTATTTTTGTTTTTGAATCAGGAATATAAAGCTAGTCTCAGTAACGGTGACAATGAAACTATCATCAATTGTCATAAAAACCCGTCTGGTTCACTCGTGTCCTTTGGGGAAGGGAATCTGCTGTCCTTACCTGGTCTGGCCTACACGTGACTCCAGGCCCACAGCAATGTGGTTGATTCTTAAATGCCCTGTGAAATTGGTCTAGCGAGCCAATCAGCTCAACGGCAATGAGAGATCAGCCAATCAGCTCAACGGCAATGAGAGATCAGCCAATCAGCTCAACGGCAATGAGAGATCAGCCAATCAGCTCAACGGCAATGAGAGATCAGCCAATCAGCTCAACGGCAATGAGAGATCAGCCAATCAGCTCAAGGGCAATGAGAGATCAGCCAATCAGCTCAAGGGCAATGAGAGATCAGCCAATCAGCTCAAGGGCAATGAGAGATCAGCCAATCAGCTCAAGGGCAATGAGAGATCAGCCAATCAGCTCAAGGGCAATGAGAGATCAGCCAATCAGCTCAAGGGCAATGAGAGATCAGCCAATCAGCTCAAGGGCAATGAGAGATCAGCCAATCAGCTCAAGGGCAATGAGAGATCAGCCAATCAGCTCAAGGGCAATGAGAGATCAGCCAATCAGCTCAAGGGCAATGAGAGATCAGCCAATCAGCTCAAGGGCAATGAGAGATCAGCCAATCAGCTCAAGGGCAATGAGAGATCAGCCAATCAGCTCAAGGGCAATGAGAGATCAGCCAATCAGCTCAAGGGCAATGAGAGATCAGCCAATCAGCTCAAGGGCAATGAGAGATCAGCCAATCAGCTCAACGGCAATGAGAGATCAGCCAATCAGCTCAAGGGCAATGAGAGATCAGCCAATCAGCTCAAGGGCAATGAGAGATCAGCCAATCAGCTCAAGGGCAATGAGAGATCAGCCAATCAGCTCAAGGGCAATGAGAGATCAGCCAATCAGCTCAAGGGCAATGAGAGATCAGCCAATCAGCTCAAGGGCAATGAGAGATCAGCCAATCAGCTCAAGGGCAATGAGAGATCAGCCAATCAGCTCAAGGGCAATGAGAGATCAGCCAATCAGCTCAAGGGCAATGAGAGATCAGCCAATCAGCTCAACGGCAATGAGAGATCAGCCAATCAGCTCAACGGCAATGAGAGATCAGCCAATCAGCTCAAGGGTAATGAGAGATCAGCCAATCAGCTCAACGGCAATGACAGATCAGCCAATCAGCTCAACGGCAATGAGAGATCAGCCAATCAGCTCAAGAGCAATGAGAGATCAGCCAATCAGCTCAACGACAATGAGAGATCAGCCAATCAGCTCAAGGGCAATGAGAGATCAGCCAATCAGCTCAAGGGCAATGAGAGATCAGCCAATCAGCTCAAGGGCAATGAGAGATCAGCCAATCAGCTCAAGGGCAATGAGAGATCAGCAACAAATGCTGGTCTTACTCGTAATGCTCACATTCCCAAGAATAATGAAAAAAATAGACAGAGATATCCTTAATCATCAGTTTCCACACAGCGAGACTACAAGATCCTCTTCAGCTTTATAATTGTGGATATTACTTATGGATTATTGATTGTTTTGGGTCCTGACACATTTGCAAGGAAACACAAGTTGCTCATCAGACAAGCTGACCACAGATTCAGTGCTGAGAAGGGGATTCCTGAACTAACAGCAAGCAATAGATTTCCTCTCTTAGTTCTGGGCCCTGTTGCACTGTCAATAGTCAGGGAGGAGAGATAGAGAGAATGGGGAGGAGACATCACTGGCAAATAAAACATCAGGTGACGTCAGCTGGCTCGGTCTCACTGATGCTACCAGGAGTGCTGCTTATCCTGCCTGTATCCATCGCTATTCCAGAAATCAGGAATGCTCAGCATGTGCTCTGTGGAGCTGTGATTTTGGAGTGAACCTGACCGCTGGAGGAGGCCAGCAGGGCCAACAGTGCAGATATGAAGGTGGATGATGGTCTGCAGATTTACACAAGTCTTTTTGGGACTTTCACTTCAGGTTAGCAGAGAGTGTACATGGGGCTGTGGGAGGGGATTAAATGGGTGGGTAGAGTCAGTGATAGGGGAGAGTGTACATGGGGCTGTGGGAGGGGATTAAATGGGTGGGTAGAGTCAGTGATAGGGGAGAGTGTATATGTGGGAGGGGGTTAAATGGGTGGGTAGAGTCAGTGATAGGGGAGAGTGTATATGTGGGAGGGGGTTAAATGGGTGGGTAGAGTCAGTGATAGGGGAGAGTGTATATGTGGGAGGGGGTTAAATGGGTGGGTAGAGTCAGTGATAGGGGAGAGTGTACATGGGGCTGTGGGAGGGGGTTAAATGGGTGGGTAGAGTCAGTGATAGGGGAGAGTGTACATGGGGATGTGGGAGGGGGTTAAATGGGTGGGTAGAGTCAGTGATAGGAGAGAGTGTACATGGGGCTGTGGGAGGGGATTAAATGGGTGGGTAGAGTCAGTGATAGGGGAGAGTGTACATGGGGCTGTGGGAGGGGATTAAATGGGTGGGTAGAGTCAGTGATAGGGGAGAGTGTACGTGGGGATGTCGGAGGGGGATTAAATGGGTGGGTAGAGTCAGTGATAGGGGAGACTGTACATGGGGCTGTGGGAGGGGATTAAATGGGTGGGTAGAGTCAGTGATAGGGGAGAGTGTACATGGGGCTGTGGGAGGGGGTTAAATGGGTGGGTAGAGTCAGTGATAGGGGAGAGTGTATATGTGGGAGGGGGTTAAATGGGTGGGTAGAGTCAGTGATAGGGGAGAGTGTACATGGGGCTGTGGGAGGGGGTTAAATGGGTGGGTAGAGTCAGTGATAGGGGAGAGTGTACATGGGGATGTGGGAGGGGGTTAAATGGGTGGGTAGAGTCAGTGATAGGAGAGAGTGTACATGGGGCTGTGGGAGGGGATTAAATGGGTGGGTAGAGTCAGTGATAGGGGAGAGTGTACATGGGGCTGTGGGAGGGGATTAAATGGGTGGGTAGAGTCAGTGATAGGGGAGAGTGTACGTGGGGATGTCGGAGGGGGATTAAATGGGTGGGTAGAGTCAGTGATAGGGGAGACTGTACATGGGGCTGTGGGAGGGGATTAAATGGGTGGGTAGAGTCAGTGATAGGGGAGAGTGTACATGGGGATGTGGGAGGGGATTAAATGGGTGGGTAGAGTCAGTGATAGGGGAGAGTGTACATGGGGCTGTGGGTGGGGGTTAAATGGGTGGGTAGAGTCAGTGATAGGGGAGAGTGTACATGGGGATGTGGGAGGGGGTTAAATGGGTGGGTAGAGTCAGTGATAGGGGAGAGTGTATATGTGGGAGGGGGTTAAATGGGTGGGTAGAGTCAGTGATAGGGGAGAGTGTATATGTGGGAGGGGGTTAAATGGGTGGGTAGAGTCAGTGATAGGGGAGAGTGTACATGGGGCTGTGGGAGGGGGTTAAATGGGTGGGTAGAGTCAGTGATAGGGGAGAGTGTACATGGGGATGTGGGAGGGGGTTAAATGGGTGGGTAGAGTCAGTGATAGGAGAGAGTGTACATGGGGCTGTGGGAGGGGATTAAATGGGTGGGTAGAGTCAGTGATAGGGGAGAGTGTACATGGGGCTGTGGGAGGGGGTTAAATGGGTGGGTAGAGTCAGTGATAGGGGAGAGTGTACATGGGGATGTGGGAGGGGATTAAATGGGTGGGTAGAGTCAGTGATGAGGAGAGTGTACATGGGGCTGTGGGAGGGGCTTAAATGGATGGGTAGAGTCAGTGATAGGGGATAGTGTACATGGGGCTGTGGGAGGGGATTAAATGGGTGGGTAGAGTCAGTGATAGGGGAGAGTGTACATGGGGCTATGGGAGGGGATTAAATGGATGGGTAGAGTCAGTGATAGGGGATAGTGTACATGGGGCTGTGGGAGGGGATTAAATGGGTGGGTAGAGTCAGTGATAGGGGAGACTGTACATGGGGCTGTGGGAGGGGGTTAAATGGGTGGGTAGAGTCAGTGATAGGGGAGAGTGTACATGGGGCTGTGGGAGGGGATTAAATGGGTGGGTAGAGTCAGTGATAGGGGAGACTGTACATGGGGCTGTGGGAGGGGGTTAAATGGGTGGGTAGAGTCAGTGATAGGGGAGAGTGTACATGGGGCTGTGGGGGGGGATTAAATGGGTGGGTAGAGTCAGTGATAGGGGGAGAGTGTACATGGGGCTGTGAGAGGGGATTAAATGGGTGGGTAGAGTCAGTGATAGGGGAGACTGTACATGGGGCTGTGGGAGGGGATTAAATGGGTGGGTAGAGTCAGTGATAGGGGAGAGTGTACATGGGGCTGTGGGAGGGGATTAAATGGGTGGGTAGAGTCAGTGATAGGGGAGAGTGTACATGGGGCAGTGGGAGGGGATTAAATGGGTGGGTAGAGTCAGTGATAGGGGAGAGTGTACATGGGGCTGTGGGAAGGGGTTAAATGGGTGGGTAGAGTCAGTGATAGGGGAGAGTGTACATGGGGATGTGGGAGGGGGTTAAATGGGTGGGTAGAGTCAGTGATAGGGGAGAGTGTATATGTGGGAGGGGGTTAAATGGGTGGGTAGAGTCAGTGATAGGGGAGAGTGTATATGTGGGAGGGGGTTAAATGGGTGGGTAGAGTCAGTGATAGGGGAGAGTGTACATGGGGCTGTGGGAGGGGGTTAAATGGGTGGGTAGAGTCAGTGATAGGGGAGAGTGTACATGGGGATGTGGGAGGGGGTTAAATGGGTGGGTAGAGTCAGTGATAGGAGAGAGTGTACATGGGGCTGTGGGAGGGGATTAAATGGGTGGGTAGAGTCAGTGATAGGGGAGAGTGTACATGGGGCTGTGGGAGGGGATTAAATGGGTGGGTAGAGTCAGTGATAGGGGAGAGTGTACGTGGGGATGTCGGAGGGGGATTAAATGGGTGGGTAGAGTCAGTGATAGGGGAGACTGTACATGGGGCTGTGGGAGGGGATTAAATGGGTGGGTAGAGTCAGTGATAGGGGAGAGTGTACATGGGGCAGTGGGAGGGGATTAAATGGGTGGGTAGAGTCAGTGATAGGGGAGAGTGTACATGGGGCTGTGGGAGGGGGTTAAATGGGTGGGTAGAGTCAGTGATAGGGGAGAGTGTACATGGGGATGTGGGAGGGGGTTAAATGGGTGGGTAGAGTCAGTGATAGGGGAGAGTGTATATGTGGGAGGGGGTTAAATGGGTGGGTAGAGTCAGTGATAGGGGAGAGTGTATATGTGGGAGGGGGTTAAATGGGTGGGTAGAGTCAGTGATAGGGGAGAGTGTACATGGGGCTGTGGGAGGGGGTTAAATGGGTGGGTAGAGTCAGTGATAGGGGAGAGTGTACATGGGGATGTGGGAGGGGGTTAAATGGGTGGGTAGAGTCAGTGATAGGAGAGAGTGTACATGGGGCTGTGGGAGGGGATTAAATGGGTGGGTAGAGTCAGTGATAGGGGAGAGTGTACATGGGGCTGTGGGAGGGGGTTAAATGGGTGGGTAGAGTCAGTGATAGGGGAGAGTGTACATGGGGATGTGGGAGGGGATTAAATGGGTGGGTAGAGTCAGTGATGAGGAGAGTGTACATGGGGCTGTGGGAGGGGGTTAAATGGATGGGTAGAGTCAGTGATAGGGGATAGTGTACATGGGGCTGTGGGAGGGGATTAAATGGGTGGGTAGAGTCAGTGATAGGGGAGAGTGTACATGGGGCTATGGGAGGGGATTAAATGGATGGGTAGAGTCAGTGATAGGGGATAGTGTACATGGGGCTGTGGGAGGGGATTAAATGGGTGGGTAGAGTCAGTGATAGGGGAGACTGTACATGGGGCTGTGGGAGGGGGTTAAATGGGTGGGTAGAGTCAGTGATAGGGGAGAGTGTACATGGGGCTGTGGGAGGGGATTAAATGGGTGGGTAGAGTCAGTGATAGGGGAGACTGTACATGGGGCTGTGGGAGGGGGTTAAATGGGTGGGTAGAGTCAGTGATAGGGGAGAGTGTACATGGGGCTGTGGGGGGGGATTAAATGGATGGGTAGAGTCAGTGATAGGGGAGAGTGTACATGGGGCTGTGGGAGGGGATTAAATGGGTGGGTAGAGTCAGTGATAAGGGAGAGTGTACATGGGGCTGTGGGAGGGGATTAAATGGGTGGGTAGAGTCAGTGATAGGGGAGAGTGTACATGGGGCTGTGGGGGGGGATTAAATGGGTGGGTAGAGTCAGTGATAGGGGAGAGTGTACATGGGGCTGTGGGAGGGGATTAAATGGGTGGGTAGAGTCAGTGATAGGGGAGAGTGTACATGGGGCAGTGGGAGGGGATTAAATGGGTGGGTAGAGTCAGTGATAGGGGAGAGTGTACATGGGGCTGTGGGAGGGGGTTAAATGGGTGGGTAGAGTCAGTGATAGGGGAGAGTGTACATGGGGATGTGGGAGGGGGTTAAATGGGTGGGTAGAGTCAGTGATAGGGGAGAGTGTATATGTGGGAGGGGGTTAAATGGGTGGGTAGAGTCAGTGATAGGGGAGTGTGTATATGTGGGAGGGGGTTAAATGGGTGGGTAGAGTCAGTGATAGGGGAGAGTGTACATGGGGCTGTGGGAGAGGGTTAAATGGGTGGGTAGAGTCAGTGATAGGGGAGAGTGTACATGGGGATGTGGGAGGGGGTTAAATGGGTGGGTAGAGTCAGTGATAGGAGAGAGTGTACATGGGGCTGTGGGAGGGGATTAAATGGGTGGGTAGAGTCAGTGATAGGGGAGAGTGTACATGGGGCTGTGGGAGGGGGTTAAATGGGTGGGTAGAGTCAGTGATAGGGGAGAGTGTACATGGGGATGTGGGAGGGGATTAAATGGGTGGGTAGAGTCAGTGATGAGGAGAGTGTACATGGGGCTGTGGGAGGGGGTTAAATGGATGGGTAGAGTCAGTGATAGGGGATAGTGTACATGGGGCTGTGGGAGGGGATTAAATGGGTGGGTAGAGTCAGTGATAGGGGAGAGTGTACATGGGGCTATGGGAGGGGATTAAATGGATGGGTAGAGTCAGTGATAGGGGATAGTGTACATGGGGCTGTGGGAGGGGATTAAATGGGTGGGTAGAGTCAGTGATAGGGGAGACTGTACATGGGGCTGTGGGAGGGGGTTAAATGGGTGGGTAGAGTCAGTGATAGGGGAGAGTGTACATGGGGCTGTGGGAGGGGATTAAATGGGTGGGTAGAGTCAGTGATAGGGGAGACTGTACATGGGGCTGTGGGAGGGGGTTAAATGGGTGGGTAGAGTCAGTGATAGGGGAGAGTGTACATGGGGCTGTGGGGGGGGATTAAATGGATGGGTAGAGTCAGTGATAGGGGAGAGTGTACATGGGGCTGTGGGAGGGGATTAAATGGGTGGGTAGAGTCAGTGATAAGGGAGAGTGTACATGGGGCTGTGGGAGGGGATTAAATGGGTGGGTAGAGTCAGTGATAGGGGAGAGTGTACATGGGGCTGTGGGGGGGGATTAAATGGGTGGGTAGAGTCAGTGATAGGGGAGAGTGTACATGGGGCTGTGGGAGGGGATTAAATGGGTGGGTAGAGTCAGTGATAGGGGAGAGTGTACATGGGGCTGTGGGAGGGGATTAAATGGGTACATTTAAAAGTAACTATGGAAACAACAGCTAGAATTTTCTGCTCCCATTGGTTTCGGGTATGTTTGGCAGTGTGAGCTGACAATATAGGGGCGAGGCCAAAAGTCGTGAAACTGATTTGCGTTTGTCCGCTCTGGCCGTCAATGGCGAGCTGCATTCCCCACCACCGCACATCGGAAACCTAATTTCAATACCTTCTCATCTCACTGTAAGCCCTGCTCACTTGAATCATCCCCGCACAGTTCTTGCAGGCATACCTGATGTGTTTCACACCTGTACATAAGTGACGTGCACCTGGTGAGCTACGCTTTGCTTGGGGTTTTGAGGTTTGTTTGCCTGTCTTGCTTTGGACAGTACTCGCAGTCATCAGCGCCAGGCTTTGATGGAAACATCATATTTAGGGTTGGTTCATGGGCAGGTCTCTACCTACCAGACCAGCCATAAGGTGGGTGGAGGCTTTTCAATGGCTGCAGGGCTGGGGGTTGCTTGCGGAAGGGTTGAAGTGGCCTCAGGCAAGGGAAGCGGCTGCAGGGCTAGGGCTGGACTGGGGAAGGGGGGTTATCCCATGGTGTGTGTGGAGGTACATGTTGATCTTTGCAAGTGGCCTCAAGATGGTGAGTCCTGAGGAGGCAGTCTCCAGAGGAGATGGGGCTGGATGGAGATGTAAGAGTGTGTGTGAGAATGGGTGGTGATGTCCCTGGCAGTGAATGTGTGATGGGCTGTGAGCGTGTGAGGTTAGAGTGATGAGATGGTTGTATGGATGAGATCATTCATCATCTTTCTGCATTGGATGGCCGACCTCTTCTGTGCAGCGTTGGCACTGACCACCACTGCCGCTGCCTCCCAAGCCGGAGTGGTGAGCTGGTTGGACCTCCTGCAGCCAGAGCCGGGGTGGAGGACATCATGGCAGGCCTCCAAATGACAGTCCAGTGACGGTCACTGAACTCTTCCTGGCTTTCAGGGCCATGTCTTCACTGGGGCAGTCCTGGGCTGCGGGCATTGGGAACTGCATGTGAGGCTGTGGTTTAGATATGGCACCCAGAGTGAGGTAACGGCTTGGCAGGCTATTCAGAGGCCGTCTGCCAGCGAGATGGTGTGTTCCCTGTGGCTGCGTCATTAATGAGGCGGGAAGCAGATGAAACTGCGCAAAAGCCTGCCCTTGCTGCCTGCGGGTAAAGCTTTTCTTTTTCATGCCTGCTTCGGTACTTAGTGCAATTCCGCCCAGTGATTCTGTCCGTGAGTGAGTGGTCAATCGATGCAGCAGAACCCTCGGGTTCTGTGATTAAAGCAGGGTGCTGATTCATTCACATTCAGAGAATAACATTCTGGTTATTGGAATGTGAGTCATCTGAGACATTGGGGAGGGTAATGTGGAAGAGTAAGTGGTGCTCTGCTTCTACACTGGGGGTTTTCCTAGACCATGTCCAATTGATAGAGTTTGATCTCTGTGATTAATCAATAATTCTATTATCATTGTATCATGTGACTGTTGAATGGTAGGAAGTGAACTCTGTGGATCTTGGTCTGTTCTCATGGAGCGATTCTATGACTAGGAGAGGTTAGCAAGCTGTGGAATGTATTATTAGGTTTAGTTTAAGTCTGGAGGTAAAGAGGTTGTAGCCTCTCCCAGTGCAGGCGCTGACTGCTCCCAGCCCCTGTACAGAAACGTTAACCATTTGCAACATTACAGCTTTTTAATGATAGACATTCATAGAAAAATGGAATTAATCTGACTGGGTTCTTCTGCTGGCCCTCATTCTCGATTTCTAACTGTAGCAAACCTCCAGGAACCTCAGCAAACTGCACCTTAATAAGGTGATCTCCTCAGACACGTGGTGCTGTCCCGTTAAAGCGTGTCATAATGAAGCCTTAATTGCATCATGGTCTAAACGCATAAAATGATTTGGCTTCTCCACAGTGTATTCAACACTGTTTCTGAATGGATTAGAAAAATCTAATTTAAGTAAGATCACAACTAAATGTTTGAGTGATTTTTTAATTTGTTTATCTGCTGAGTCCCAGTTTGGGCCTGTGGGCATGGGTCACTACAGGGGCTGTAGGAGGCTGCACGACAGGGTCTAACCATCAGAGAGTACCAGATGCGCTGGGAGCTGAATTCACTCCTGTTGTGCATACAAATAAATTGCTTATCAGGGTACAGAAACACTCAACCAAACCATGATGTCCTCCACCCCCACTTTGGCCACTCTCACCACTCTGGCTTGGATGCCTGTGGCAGTGGTGGTCAGTGCCAGTGCTGCACACATGAGGTCAGCCACCCAGTGCAGAAAGAGGATGACTGATCTCATCCATGCCACCAGGGTAAGGCAAACATCTCATCACTCTAAACTCACCAAACTGAGATGCAGAATTTAGGAAGAAATGATGGGATTAATCCAGACTCATTGCTGTTTCCAATTTCCCTTTCCCAAGGACCAAAACTGTGGAGCTCATTACCTCCTCCAACCAACCTTTTCTTCACGTGGAAGTGCAGAAGGTTAGGGCAGTCAGGTTAGAGTCTGCTGTGACTCGCCGTAGAGCACTCTGCCTCTGAATGAGGAGATTGGAGCTTCAAGTCCGACTCCAGAGAATTGAACATGCGGTCTATCCTGACTCTGTACTGCTGAGGGAGTCCTGCACTGTCAGAGGTGCTGTCTTCTAGATGTGACGCAAAACCAAGGTTTGTCTGCCCTCAGGTTAATACAGAAGATCTGGTGCCACAGTTTTGAAGAAGAGCAGGTGAGTTTGTCCAGGTATCCTGGTCAATATCCAGGCTTCAACCAACATTAGTAAAACAGATGATGTTGTCATTGTCAAATTTTCAGCAATTTAAAGGCAGATAGGGAGACACATCCCAATGATGAAAAGATCAAGAATGAGGGGGCACAGGTTTATGGGTGGCTGGCAAAAAAAGCAACTGCAACATGAGGAAAAACTTTCACACAGCGAGTGAGGTTAGCATCTAAAATGCACTGCCTGAGATGCGGTGAAGGCAAGTTCAAGTGTGAGTTTAAAAGAGAATTGGTTCATTATCTGAAGTCAGGGAGTGGGACTCAAGCTGAATGACCTCCTTTGATGCTGTAAACATTCAATGATTCTGGTATATGGCTGTCTGCGGGATCTTGCTGCGCATAAATTGGCTGGCATATTTCCTGACCACGCTTCAAAAGTACTTTGTAAAGCACTTTGGGGTCTTATGAAAGGTGCTATTTAAATGCAAGTCTTTTCTTATCCATTTTAATTACATGGGGGCATTGTAGTCCCAGTTTCTGAGATGCTCCTCACTCAAAATGCAAACAGGTGCAGTTTCTAGTTGTGGGCTCTGCAGGACAATCTGGCCAATATTCCTTTCCCTGAGCCCAAGATTAGTCCCTATTAAAACAGGAACACAGGAACAGGAGAAGGCCACTCAGCCCCTCAAGCCTGCTTCACTATTCAATGAATCAACGACCTAACTCCAGAAACCTGACTTTTCCCCATATCCCTTAATATCGTTGACGAACAAAAATCCAACAACTTGAGATTTAAAATTATGAATTAATCCACCATCAATTGCCATTTGCAGGAGAGAGTTGCAAACTTCTACCAGTCTTTTATGTGTAGCAGTGTTTCCTAACTTCAATCCTCAAAGGTCCCACTCTAATTTTTAGACAATGGCCTCTAGTCTATCCAATCAATGGAAATACTTTCTCTCAATCTACCCTGTCTGTTTTCCTTAATCACCTCAGCCGAGATCAGTTAACGGAGAACAGATCACAGATTGAACTCGGTTGGACCTGGTGGTCAGTTTAGCGCAGTACAGTGCTGAGCAGTTACAAACAAAGCCATGGCAAACTTTCACAGAGATAAAGACAAAACAAAACTGCGGATGCTGGAAATCCAAAACAAAAACAGAATTACCTGGAAAAACTCAGCAGGTCTGGCAGCATCGGCGGAGAAGAAAAGAGTTGACGTTTCGAATCCTCATGACCCTTCCAAAGGGTCATGAGGACTCGAAACGTCAACTCTTTTCTTCTCCGCCGATGCTGCCAGACCTGCTGAGTTTTTCCAGGTAATTCTGTTTTTGTTTTGCAAACTTTCACATGCTGTTTCAATGGTACATTATTTCCAAATTAACTTCCTTGCACTGCCTCAATCACACTTACAAAGTAAAAGCAATCAGCACAGGACATACAACAACCATCTCCTTACAAAAGAGAAATCTCAGGGAATCCCATTAATGGAGGGACAGGATTCTTCACTGACAAATTTTAATTGCCAAAATTCCCAAAAAGGCAGTGATTTAGGCAGCGCTGAGCCTCAGATACTGAAATCTCACTGTGGAACAGGTACAGTACCCTGGCTGGTTGCCGAGACTCAGAGACCTGTCCATATGGGAGAATAAAGTGAGATGGATGTTATTGTTTCAGGGTTGTTTTAGTCAAAGCATCCACTTCTCTGTCTAATTTATGATGTTTTTTTTAAAGTTATTACACCCACCTCCTCCTGTCAGTGCTGAGCTCTCTTTGGCTGCCGATTCATTGAGGGACAGGAGAGAGAAGTCTATGACCCCATTCATCAGCATCTTCAGCTAACAAGATGGAAGACATATGACTGACGTTTCCTTCTTCGTTAAAGACAAAACCATGAACTCTCTCCTCCATCCTCACCCCTTTTTATCCTCTTCTTTCTATATTCAATTTTATTTTTTAAATTATTTTTTTATTTTTATTTATTTTCATTTTTCATTGTAGTTTTATCCACAACTTTTATCCCATTTTGGATCTTATTCCCCACCACTCTCCCCTCCCCCCACCCCACCCCCACTAGGACCCTCTGTCACTTGTTCATGTTGTTCCTTGCAGAGTGCTTACCCTTGTCCTGCTATTATCACATTCTGCTTTCTATCCTGAATACCACCATCAGCTCTGCTTTTAACCAGCACCACTACCATTAACGCCCCTTTGACCTTTTGTTTATGACATCTTTGGCAATCTCTCCTTTGCTTCCACCTATCGCTGGCCTTCTATCCAGCTTCACCTGTTCCACCCCCTTAAACAGTATAAATTTCACCATATTTTTACTTCTCTTTAGCTCTGAAGAAGAGTCATATGAACTCAAAACATTAACTCTGTTTCTCTCTCCACAAATGCTGTCAGACCTGCCGAGTTTTCCCAGCAATTTCTGTTCTTGTTTCCTTCTTAGTGTTGTCCTTCACCGAGTGTTGCAAACTCACTGGGGGACAGTTCCTGAAGGTGCTGACTCTCTCTGGGGGACAGTTCCTGAAGGTGCTGACTCTCACTGGGGGACAGTTCCTGAAGGTGCTGACTCTCACTGGGGGACAGTTCCTGAAGGTGCTGACTCTCACTGGGGGACAGTTCCTGAAGGTGCTGACTCTCCCTGGGGGACAGTTCCTGAAGGTGCTGACTCTCCCTGGGGGGGACAGTTCCTGAAGGTGCTGACCCTCACTGGGGGACAGTTCCTGAAGGTGCTGACTCTCACTGGGGAACAGATCCTGAAGGTGCTGACTCTCACTGGGGGAGAGATCCTGAAGGTGCTGACTCTCCCTGGGGGACAGTTCCTGAAGTTGCTGAATCTCACTGGGGGACAGTTCCTGAAGGTGCTGACTCTCACTGGGGAACAGATCCTGAAGGTGCTGACTCTCACTGGGGGAGAGATCCTGAAGGTGCTGACTCTCACTGGGGAACAGATCCTGAAGGTGCTGACTCTCCCTGGGGGGGACAGTTCCTGAAGGTGCTGACTCTCACTGGGGGACAGTTCCTGAAGCTGCTGACTCTCACTGGGGGACAGTTCCTGAAGGTGCTGACTCTCACTGGGGAACAGATCCTGAAGGTGCTGACTCTCACTGGGGGAGAGATCCTGAAGGTGCTGACTCTCACTGGGGAACAGATCCTGAAGGTGCTGACTCTCCCTGGGGGGGACAGTTCCTGAAGGTGCTGACTCTCACTGGGGGACTGTTCCTGAAGGCGCTGACTCTCCCTGGGGGGGAGACAATTCCTGAAGGTGCTGACTCTCACTGGGGGACAGTTCCTGAAGGTGCTGACTCTCACTGGGGGACAGTTCCTGAAGGTGCTGACTCTCACTGGGGGACAGTTCCTGAAGGTGCTGACTCTCACTGGGGGACAGTTCCTGAAGGTGCTGACTCTCCCTGGGGGGGACAGTTCCTGAAGGTGCTGACCCTCACTGGGGGACAGTTCCTGAAGGTGCTGACTCTCCCTGGGGGGGACAGTTCCTGAAGGTGCTGACCCTCACTGGGGGACAGTTCCTGAAGGTGCTGACTCTCACTGGGGGACAGTTCCTGAAGGTGCTGACTCTCACTGGGCGACATTTCCTGAAGGTGCTGACTCTCACTGGGAGACAGTTCCTGAACGTGCTGACTCTCCCTGGGGGGGACAGTTCCTGAAGGTGCTGACTCTCCCTGGGGGGGACAGTTCCTGAAGGTGCTGACTCTCCCTGGGGGGGACAGTTCCTGAAGGTGCTGACTCTCACTGGGGGACAGTTCCTGAAGGTGCTGACTCTCACTGAGGGACAGTTCCTGAAGGTGCTGACTCTCACTGGGGGACAGATCCTGAAGGTGCTGACTCTCACTGGGGAACAGATCCTGAAGGTGCTGACTCTCCCTGGGGGGGACAGTTCCTGAAGGTGCTGACTCTCACTGGGGGACAGTTCCTGAAGGTGCTGACTCTCACTGGGGGACAGTTCCTGAAGGTGCTGACTCTCACTGGGGGACAGTTCCTGAAGGTGCTGACTCTCACTGGGGGACAGTTCCTGAAGGTGCTGACTCTCACTGGGGGACAGTTCCTGAAGGTGCTGACTCTCACTGGGGGACAGTTCCTGAAGGTGCTGACTCTCACTGGGGGACAGATCCTGAAGGTGCTGACTCTCACTGGGGGACAGTTCCTGAAGGTGCTGACTCTCACTGGGGGACAGATCCTGAAGGTGCTGACTCACACTCTTGCATTCTTGTTTCTGAGTTCTCTAAGGGTTATTTTGACTGACCAGTGTTTGCTCTGACAACCCGGTGAATTTGGACAATAATTAAGTTTGCGCAATATTTATTTGGAACAATTGTTTCCTGAGTTTTGATCTATCTTCATGTAAGAGTCCTTCACTCTCCACACTCCAAATTCACTTCATTAGTTGTCAAGCACTTTGGGACTTGGAGGCTAATGGAAAGCAAATTCTGTCTTCCTTTCAGAGCACATCAGGTGAAGCATTAACCACTGGAGACATTGCCAGAATTTGAAAACAAATGATTAGCAGACAAACTGAGAATCACTACAAGAAGCAGAAGTAGAATAGTCAGTCTGTGTAGCACTGCTTCCCTCAGTGTTTGTGTCAATGTTAGTGCTTGAACTTTAATCTCAACAGTTTCTGATGTCAGAATGGTGAGACTAAATAGATGATAGACACTAATAAATCCGATCGTGAATTGAGAATAAACCTCTTCACCCAGAGAGTGGTAAGAATTTGGAACTTGGTACCACAGGAAGTGGTTGAGGTGAATTGTGTCAATACATTTAAAAAGAAGCTGGGGAAACAGGTAAAGGGAAAAGGATAGAAGGTCACATTGATAGGGTGAGATGAAGCAATGTGAGCAGAGGCTGTGTGGAGCATAACCACTGGCATAGACCAGTTGGATCTAATGGTCTGTATCTGTGGTGTTAATTCGATGTAATTCTATGTAATTACCACGCAGTGTCTCAGTGCCAGGTCTCCACGATCTTGTAGTTACTGACTGGCATTTACTGATGATTACCATGCCCAGTCTGTGTTACTGCACTGCACTGAAAGTGGGTCTGACTATCAAGCTCTGTGACTTCAACCAAACAGCGCAACACAGAGACATTAATCTGGAGAAATAGGACAGACTCCTGTCTATTCACTGGTATAAGATAATTATTACACTCCAAGGCTGCAGTTCGAAATGCTTTTCCTCCCAGATTCTACATTTTCCATGGCTGTGGCCTCAATTACACACACAGAATGTTCCAGATTCCATTCCTGGTTAACCCTGTGAACACCTGATACAGGGACTGACTGCCCAGGACTGAGTCACTTGGCCATTGATGGCCAGAATTGTTCCAGAATCAATCTATTGTAAAAATTAGATCAAAGTCTCATCACTGGGAGAACTTCTCATTGATTCAGGGGCTAAATAAATTATCTCCAATCTGTGATTGATGTTTTACTGCATCTTTTACCTGGAATTTTAAGATATTTTCCAGCAGGGGTTGTGAGGAATGGATTTCATATCAAACAAATCATTTTATGCAAAAGGCATACAATGTAAACTATCCTGCCTGTAACCAAACTGCCTGCACTGACCATGATCCAGTCTATTGGGAATGTCAGTCATAGAATACACATAAATACACAGCACAGAACCAGGCCATTCAGCCCAACTAGTCTACTGGTGTTTATACTATATATGGGTCTCTTCTCATTCCATCTCCCTCATCTCTGTGCAATAGTGGAGGCTAAGGCAGCTTGATTAACCACTTGCCTCATTCATCTTTACAAATCCCTCCATGGCTTCACATTCTCCCTATTCCTGTGACCTCCACAATTCAGATGATTTAGACGTGAATATAGGAGGTATGATCAGTAAGTTCGCAGATGACACGAACATTGGTGGTGTCGTAAATAGTGAGGAGGAAAGCCTTAGATTACAGGACAATATGGATGGGCTGGTAAAGTGGGTAGAGCAGTGACAAATGGAATTTAATCCCGAGAAGTGTGAGGTGATGCATTTTGGGAGGACTAACACAGCAAGGGAATACACAATGAATGGTAGGACCCCAGGAAGTACAGACGATCAGAGGGACTTTGGTATACATGTCCATAGATCCCTGAAGGCATCAGATGGTTAAGAAGGCATATGGGATACTTGCCTTTATTAACCAATGCATAGAATATAAGAGCAGGGAGGTTATGTTGGAGCTGTATAAAATGCTAGTTAGGCCACAGCTGTAGTAGTGTGTACAGTTCTGGTCTATAGGAAGGATATGATTGAACTGGAGAGGGTGCAGAGGAGATTCACCAAGATGTTGCCTGGGCTGGAGCGTTTCAGAAGAGAGATGGTCTAGGGTTGTTTTCCTTAGATCAGAGAAGACTGAGGGGGGACCTGATAGAGGCATACAAAATTATGAGGGGCATAGGTAGGGTAGATAGGAAGAAACTTTTCCCCTTAACGGAGGTGTCAATAACCAGGGGCCATAGATTTAAGGTAAGGGGCAGGAGATTTAGAGGGGATTTGAGGAAAATCTCTTTCACCCAGAGGGTGGTTGGAATCTGGAACACACTGCCTGAGGGGGTGGTAGAGGCAGGAACCCTCACAACATTTAAGAAATATTTACTGCTGGAAAATGGGATTAGAACAGATAGGTGCATGATGGCTGTATGGACACGATGGGCTGAAGGGCCTGTTTCTGGGCTGTATAGCTGTATGACTCTATAACTTCCCTTATCTCTGTAACCTCATCCAGACCCTACAACACTCCCTATCTCTGTAACCTCATCCAGACCCTAAAACACTCCCTATCTCTGTAACCTCCTCCAGCCCCTACAACCCTCCCTTTCTGTGTAACCTCCTCCAGTCCCTACAACTCTCCCTATCTCTGTAACCCCCTCCAGCCCCTACAATCTTCCCTATCTCTGTAACCTCCTCCAGTCCCTACAACCCTCCCTATCTGTGTAACCTACTCCAGTCCCTACAACTCTCCCTATCTCTGTAACCTCCTCCTGTCCCTACAACTCTCCCTATCTCTGTAACCTCCTCCAGCCCTTACAGCCCTCCCTATCTCTGTAACCTCCTCCAGCCCCTACACCCCTCCCTATCTCTGTAACCTCCTCCAACCCCTACACCCCTCCCTATCTCTGTAACCTCCTCCAGCCCCTACAACCCTCCCTATCTCTGTAACTTCCTCCAGCCCCTACACCCCTCCCTATCTCTGTAACCTCCTCCAGTCCCTACACCCCTCCCTATCTCTGTAACCTCCTGCAGCCCCTACACCCCTCCCTATCTCTGTCTCCTCCTCCAACCCCTACACCCCTCCCTATCTCTGTAACCTCCTCCAGCCCCTACACCCCTCCCTATCTCTGTAACCTCCTGCAGCCCCTACAGCCCTCCCTATCTGTGTAACCTACTCCAGTCCCTACAACTCTCCCTATCTCTGTAACCTCCTCCTGTCCCTACAACTCTCCCTATCTCTGTAACCTCCTCCAGCCCTTACAGCCCTCCCTATCTCTGTAACCTCCTCCAGCCCCTACAGCCCTCCCTATCTCTGTAACCTCCTCCAACCCCTACACCCCTCCCTATCTCTGTAACCTCCTCCAGCCCCTACAACCCTCCCTATCTCTGTAACTTCCTCCAGCCCCTACACCCCTCCCTATCTCTGTAACCTCCTCCAGTCCCTACACCCCTCCCTATCTCTGTAACCTCCTGCAGCCCCTACACCCCTCCCTATCTCTGTCTCCTCCTCCAACCCCTACACCCCTCCCTATCTCTGTAACCTCCTCCAGCCCCTACAACCCTCCCTATCTCTGTAACCTCCTGCAGCCCCTACACCCCTCCCTATCTCTGTAACCTCCTGCAGCCCCTACACCCCTCCCTATCTCTGTCTCCTCCTCCAGCCCCTACAGCCCTCCCTATCTCTGTAACCTCCTCCAGTCCCTACAGCCCTCCCTATCTCTGTAACCTCCTGCAGCCCCTACACCCCTCCCTATCTCTGTCTCCTCCTCCAACCCCTACACACCTCCCTATCTCTGTAACCTCCTCCAGCCTCTACACCCCTCCCTATCTCTGTAACCTCCTCAGTGTAACTCCTCTGTAATCGGTGATACTCACTCTCTACTCTGGCTGCAACACGTTCAGGCTTGAATCAATCACTCACTGTCCCAAGGTTCCTGGCATAAAGTTCGAAGCTACTGGTTTGCAGACTGTACCTTTCATTCCACACACCTATATTTCTATTTCTATTTATATTTCTAACTCTTTTTTCTCCTTCCTTTTCCATAGGGACTGTTTCATTGCTGAGTTCCAGTTCCATAGACAGAGGTAATCTTCCAATACCCATGCCATTCATTCTTCATCCTTCACTCTGGGTCACAAGGATCAGGAAGATATTTGACCCAAGGCAGGAGAACAGCCCAGTCATGTCCACACAGACACGATCCAGCACCAATCATTAAATCAATGTCAGTGCCGAGAACCCCAGCTGGTTTTCCTTCCCACTTCTCTAACTGAAGTCAATCAAAGCAGCCCATCAGCTCCCAAGCTATGATCCCTTGTAGACCTGTCTTCACTATCCAGACTGCCACTCCATGCTGGCTGTAGCAGAACTCCCCCACTTCCCCAAGAGTAGCAGGCAGTGACAAGAATTAAAGATTAGCCAAGCCCGTTGTTCCCTTCCAGGCATTAGGAGCTGAGAAGGCGGAGGTTGGTCCCAGTTCTGTCCTCATACCAGTGTCAACTGTCAATGCTAATCTACAACAACAGCTTGCATTTATATAGCACTGTTATAGAGTGAAACATCCCAACGTGCTTCACAGGAACGATTATCAAAGAGAATCTGACACTGAGCCATTTCAGGAGCGATTAGATCAGATGACCAGCAGCTTGGTCAGAGGTAGAGTTGAAGGATTGTACTAATGGAGAAGAGAGAGTTAGAGATGTAGAATGGTTCAGGGAGGGAATTCCAAAGGTTCGGGCCCAAACAGTGAAAGCACTCCACCAATGGTGGAGCGATTAGAGTTGGGAACGTACAAAAGGACAGAATCGGAGGATCACAGGTAGCTCAAAGGGTTGTGGGGCTGGAGGAGATTCCAGGGATAGGGGGGGGTGAAGCCACAGAGGAACTCATCACAAGGCTGTGAAGTTTAAGTTTGAGCGGTTGCTAGATTGGGACCAATGGAGGCCAATGAAGGTGACGGGTGAACAGTGCTTAGTGTGAGTTAGGACACAGCAGCAGAGCTTCAGATGAGCTGAAGTTTATAGAGAGTGGAAGGGAGGCAGAGTGCATTAGAAGACAGATGGATCTGGCCCAAGAATGCATCGATTCACAAAGTTTCCTGTCCCTTTGGCAATATTGTCTGATTGTCGTTTGGTGCCAAATATACATCTCCTTGATCAACTAGTCTGACACAAACCTGCAGTCCATCAAGGTGACAGTGTCTGGCCATCTGTCTAGTGCCTGACTGCATAGTTGGCCTTCGTGCTTACTGCACAATCCTTTAAAATATCTGGGTGTTGGGGCCAAGGTGCTCCCATGTAAGTATTTTGTTGCTCAAAATGTGGATTTTGTCAGTCTTGAGGAATAAACTGGTCTTATTACTGAAACTAACACACTACATTTGCTAACTTATTGTGAAGTGACTCAAAACAAACAAAGTCCTGGAACCCATACACTAATTTTTACCACAATTCAAAAACGCCAGTGTTCTTTGTGTCAGCTGGGGGATCAGGGAGAACACAATTACCTCCGAGTCCAAAGGAATTTAGTTCAAATCCCAAGACTTAGGCCCTTGCTGCATTGAGACTCTAGTACAATACTGAGGGAGTGCTACACTGTCACAGTGTCAGTACTGAGGGAGTGTTGCACTGTCGGAGGGTCAGTACTTCGGGAGTGCTGCACTGTCACAGGGTTAGTACTTAGGGTTATGCTGCACCGTCACAGGGTCAGTGCTGAGGATGTGCTGCACTATTAGAGGGTCAGTACTGCAGGAGTACAGCACTGTCAGAGGGTCAGTACTTAAGGAGTGCTGCATTGTCGGAGGGACAGTAACGTGGGAGCACTGTGCCCCCACTGTGACTGCACTGAAGGAGCACAAACTGTTGGAAGGTCAGTACTGAGGGAGTGCCGCACTGTCAGTTGTACCATCTTTCGGATGGGACATCAAATTGAAGCCCGGTTTGCTCTCTCGATGATATCAAATATCCCACTACACTATTTTGAAGATGAGCCAGCGAGTTCTCTCTGTTTCCCTGGGTCAATGTTTCTCCTTCAACCAACATCAAGAAAACAGATTATCTGATAATTATCACATAGCTGTTTGTGGGAGCTTGCTCTGTGCAAATTGGCTGCTGAACTTCCTACATTACAACAGTGACTCATCGTCAAAACAATTTCATAGACTGTAAAGTGTTTTGCGATGTCCTCAGGTCATGAAAGGTGCTACAGAAATTGATTTTTTTTTCCCTCTGTGCCCTGGGGCTTGTCCATTTTTTACCAGGAGATTGGTAATTGTACTCGGGTCACAAAGGTCATTCCCAAGGCCGGCAGAATGGGTTTGCCGCGGTGAGACTCCATAACATCACAATCTTTTTGAATAGTTTTTCTTTCTCTCACCCTCTCCTTTGAACAGTGAGGAGTGTTGTATGTTTTTAATTTAGCATCAGTCACAGAATGAATTATTAAATGCTTTGAGGTACAACCATTGCAAAGCAATCTTTTTTTTAATATCTATGGGGTTCCAAGCAAAATATTTCTTGTCAAATCAGTAAAGCATTTATGAGTATTCATCTCTGCCATGCAGAGTGTCAGCCTGAGTGAATGATATCTAAACTCTATATTCGTGATGTGTGCAGGTTAATACCCGAGAGCATTCAGAGAGGGAAAGCAGTCACCACGTTCCAATTAGCCGTGATGACAAGCAGTACCGAGCGTGAAGAGGAATCCGTCATTTGTGCCCACTTTCACCTCTATTACCTCAAATCTTTATTAGCACCTGTGGACCAGTCCACGAGAAAGCCCCCTACTTCAGGGTGGCGGGGGTGGGGGTGTGGGGGGGTGGGTGGGTGGGTACTAAAGACTCCAGAGAGTTTGCGTTGGGGAGGGGGTATAGAAGATGAGACCTTAGGGTAGGAAGGAAAATATATCCAGCATGTGAGAAACAACAAGGATCCAACCACAAAAATAGGATGCAGCTCAACAATCCAAAAGACAATGGCCAGCTGAGAACGCCGTTCGTTACAATTTATCAATCTACTCCATTGGTCCTCAGGGAGAAATACTCAATATCTAAATACATGGAGAGGAATTAATAATTCAGTTGCCAGGTTTAGGTGCTCTTGTCTTTGGCATCTGTCAAACAGGTTCTGTTTTCCCTCAAGGTCACTGAAAGGGAAGCAACACATAGCTATTGCCCATCAGAAACAAGCTGGTTTGGCTCAAGGCTAGAATTTCTAAACAGTAACATGGCTAGTTTCAGGCAGCCCAGGTTCTGGCAATGGCAACTTTGCTGGGCAGTGATTAGAGCTGTGTTCTAAAATGTACACAGGGGTAAAGGCAGTCGGCTCAGTCCAGATGTGGTCCTCCACAGGCCGGCAAGGCGAGGAGCGGCCAACACTCGCCGCACATCTGGTACCAGAAAGCATACGAGGGGTCTCACTGTCAACTCCTGAGTTACACATTTGTGCCCGTGTGTCTGTGCGTCTGTGAATAAGAGGTCTCCCTTTCAAGGCGGACACAAGGAGAAATCTTTTTTCTCAGAGGGTCGTTAGTCTGTGCAATTTTCTTCTCTAGAAAGCGCTGGAGGCTGGGTCATTGAATTCATTCAAGGCTGAGTTAGACAGATTTTAGATAGACAAGGGAGTCAAGGGTTATGGTAGGCGGACAGGAAAGTGGAGCTGAGACCACAGCCAGATCAGTCATAGCTCGAAACACCAAATGGCCTACTCCTGCTCCTAAATCCTATGTTCCTATGAAAGACAATGACAGTGTGAATGGGAACATTGATAATTCCCACATTGCAGCAGGGACCTCACTTCAACCACAGTGTACTTCATTGGCTGAAATGACCGGTTAAAAAATAAGGTGGGACTCATGGAACAGGACTACCTGTGTCTCACATCTTAGACTGGGTGCATCAGGCATTGTGCAGACCAGTTCCTCCGAGCAGCAGGAGTAACAGATACACTTGTGCCACAGTCTTGCCACTGCCTCCTTCATCATCAAACCTGATCCAGTTACCTTGGGACTATCTTGCACTTTGTCTCGTTGTGTGCAGTTTCTGCCCATCCAGTGCTGCTTGTCAGAGCTTCTTGATCCTGTGAGGCTCCGGGCTGGGTGAACGAGAGGCAGAGTGAAGGCTCACCCTCTCCAGCCTAACCCAAGAACAGTGTCACCTGCCTCACCAGCCTGCGAAACTGCCAATTGCTGGTGAACTGCAGTAGAATTTCTTCTTGGGGTTGGTGCTGATGAGGTGCTGGAGTCAGACTGTGGTTCAAACCCCACTACAGAGACTTGAACACATTCAACCAGGCTGGCACTCCCAATGCATTACTGAGGGAGCGCTATACTATCAGAGGTGCCATCTTTCAGATGAGACATTAAACCAAGGCCCCATCTGCCCTCTCAGGTGGATGTAAAAGGTGGCTCTATTTCAAAGAAGAACAGGGGAGTTCTCCCTAAACAAAAACAGAATTACCTGGAAAAACTCAGCAGGTCTGGCAGCATTGGCGGAGAAGAAAAGAGTTGACGTTGCGAGTCCTCATGGCCCTTCGACAGAGTTCTCCCTGCTTTCTTCACTAGTGTCTCCAGATCCAGTCTCTCAAACAGTCCAGCAGCCTCCAGCCAGGGAATTAAATCAACCCATTCAAATATCATAGCACAGCCCTGGCTGCTCTGCAGAGAGAGAAGGGCCAGTAGATCTCCCTTCAGTCTTTCCGCTAACTTTGCATTTGCCTGAATCCTCCTGCTGCCTGATCCATCCGAAGGCACATGACAGATGGAGAAGATAGGTTACCACCTACAGGCTCTGAAATTCATCTCAATTTCGGAATGAAATCTTTGGAACATGGTAAGGAAATCTCCACTGTTGCCTCTGGTGGACAACATATTTTCAATCTGGCCAAGGTATTGGGCCATTGGCATAGAAAGTGACGCATGGACAACCTGCTATTGACAAGACTTCCTCAGTGGTTTAATATGTCACAAGGTCACCATGAGAATTAGTTCTGTTTGACTGGCCAGGGTCAGACGTGAGAAACCCAGCCACGTGCAGATGAAAGCGTCAACCTTTCTGTTTCTGTAGTCTTTTAATGTTCTTCCTACAGGCTGAACAGAGTGGCCACTCTGTCTGTCCACCCACTCTGCTAAGCTTCTTACCTCAGGGTAAATCATCTGTTAGATGCACTTTGTCTCCTCCACATTCCAAACCACTCTTGTCTTTCCTACAAAGCCTTAGTTTCAGTCGTGGCTCAGTGGTTAGCACTCTCAGTGGTTAGCACTCTCAGTGGTTAGCACCCTCAGTGGTTAGCACTCTCAGTGGTTAGCACCCTCAGTGGTTAGCACTCTCAGTGGTTAGCACCCTCAGTGGTTAGCACTCTCAGTGGTTAGCACTCTCAGTGGTTAGCACTGTTGTCTTTAAGTCAGAAGGTACTGGGTTCAAATCCCACTCTAGAAATTTGGTCACAAAATTCAGGTATAAATCCTGATAAACTTAATGCAGTAGTGCAGGAGTGCTGCACTGTCAGAGTATGAGAGAAAGCTAGCCAGAAATATAAAAACAGATGGTTTTTATAAACTTTTAAAAAAGAAAAGAATTAACATACTGAGTGTTGGTTCTAAAGAAAATGAGTCTGGAGAATTGATAATGGAAAACAAGGAGATGGCAGATGAATTGAACAGTTATTTTGCATCAGTTTTCACTATAGAGGATACAATTAACATCCCAGAAGCAGCTATAAACCAGGGAATGGAAGTGGGGAAGGAACTCAGGAAAATTACAGTCACCAGAGAAGTGGCACTGAGTAAATTGTTGGAGCTGCAGGTTGACAAGTGCCCGGCTCCTGATGGACTTCATCCTAGTGTCTTAAAAAAGTGGCTAGTTGATGCATGGGTTTCAATTTTTCGAACCTCCCTAGATTCAGGGAAGGTCCCAATAGATTGGAAGATAGCAAATGTAACTCCGTTATTCAAATAAGGAGGGAGTCAGAAAGTGGGAAGCTACAGGCCAGTTAGCTTAACATCTGTCGTAGGGAAAATGTTCGAAGCTGTTATTAAAGAAGCTATAGCAGAGCAGTTGGATAAGCTCAAGGTCATCAGGCTTTTGTGAATCAACAGGGTTTTGTGAAAGGGAAATTGTGTTTAACCATTTCCTTTTGAGGAAGTAACATGCTGTGGATAAGGGGAACCGGTGGATGTACTGTACTTAGATTTCCAGAAAGCACTTGATAAAAATGCCACTTGCGGAAAATAAAAGCTCATGGTATAGGGAGTAACATATTGGCATGGATAGAAGATTGGCTGGCGAACAGGAAGCAGAGAGAAGGCATAAATGGGTCTTTTTCCAGTTGGAAAGTTGTAACAAGGGATCACAGGGATCAGTGCTGGGACCTCAACTGTTTACAATTTATATAAATGACTTGGATGAAGGGATGGATAGGGCGGTTGCCAGATTTGCTGATGACACAAAGATAGGTAGGAAAGTACGTTGTGAAGACAACATAAGGAGGCTACAAAAATGTATAGATAGTTTAAGTGAGTAGAAAACGATCTGGCAAATGGAGTATAATGTGGGAAAATGTGAAATTGTCCATTTTGGCAGGAAGAATAAAAGAGAAGCTTATTATCTAAATGGTGAGAGATTGCAGAGCTCTGAGATTCAGAGGGATCTGGGTGTCCTGGTGCATGAATCACAAAAGGCTAGTCTGCAGGTACAGCAAGGAATTAGGAAAGCAGTATTGGGAAAGCGAATAGAATGTTATCATTTATTGTGAGGGGAACTAAATACACAAGTAGGGCCCTAGTGAGATCACATTTGGAGTACTGTGTACAGTATTGGTCACCTTATGTAAGGAAGGATATAAATGCATTGGAAGCAGTTCAGAGAAGGTTTAGCAGACAAATACCTGCAATGGTACGTTGTCTTATGAGGAAAGGCTGGACAGGTTAGGCTTGTATCTGCTGGAGTTTAGAAGAGTAAGAGGTGACTTCATTGAAACCTTTGAGGTCCTGAGGGGTCTTGACAGGGTGGATGTGGAGAGAATGTTTCCATTTGTGGGAGAATCTAAAACTAGAGATGTTTAAAAATAAGGGGTCACTCATTTTAGACAGAGATGAGGCAAAATATTTTAACTAAGAGGGTTGTGAGTCTTTGGAACTCTCTTCCTGAAAAGGCAGTGGAAGCAGAGCCTTTGAATTTTTTAAGGCAGAGGTGGATAGATTCTTGGTAAGCACGGGGGTGATAGGCTATCGGGGGTAGGTGGGATGCAGATTTCAGGTTACTATCACATGAACCGTGATCTTATTAAATGGCGGAGCAGGCTTGTGGGCCTGAATAGCCTGCTCCTGCTCCTTGTTCATATGTTCATATAAGGGACTGCTGCACTGTCACAGGGTCAGTACTGAGGGAGTGCTGCACTGTCAGAGGGTCAGTACTGAGGGAGTGCTGCACTGTCACAGGGTCAGTACTGAGGGAGTGCTGCACTGTCAGAGGGTCAGTACTGAGGGAGTGCTGCACTGTCACAGGGTGAGAACTGAGGGAGTGCTGCACTGTCACAGGGTCAGTACTGAGGGAGTGCTGCACTGTCAGAGGGTCAGTTCTGAGGGAGTGCTGAACTGTCAGAGGGTCAGTTCTGAGGGAGTGCTGCACATCAGTGGGTCAGTACTGAGGGAGTGCTGCACTGTCAAAGGGTCAGTTCTGAGGGAGTGCTGCACATCAGTGGGTCAGTACTGAGGGAGTGCTGCACTGTCAGAGGGTCAGTTCTGAGGGAGTGCTGCACTGTCAGAGGGTCAGTATTGAGGGAGTGCTGCACTGTCAGAGGGTCAGTTCTGAGGGAGTGCTGCACTGTCAGAGGGTCAGCACTAAGGGGGCACTGCACTATTGGTGGGTCAGAACTGAGGGAGCGCTGCATTGTTGGAATTCAGCACTGAGGGTGTGCCGCACTGTCAGAGGGTCAGCACTGAGGGTGTGCCGCACCGTCAGAGGGTCAGTACTGAGGGAGTGCCGCACAGTCGGGGGGTCAGTATTGAGGGAGCACTGCACTGTCAGAGGGTCAGTACTGAGGGAGTGCTGCACAATCAGAGGGTCAGTACTGAGGGAGCGCTGCACTGTTGGAGGGTCGGTACTGAGGGAGTGCTACACTGTCGGAGGGTCAGTGCTGACAGAGTGCTGCACTGTCGGAGGGTCAGTACTGAGGGAGTGCCGCACTGTCAGAGGATCAGTACAGAGGGAGTGCTGCACTGTCGGAGGGTCAGTACTGAGGGAGCGCTGCACTGTCAGAGGGTCAGTACTGAAGGAACATTGCACTGTCGGAGGGTCAGTGCTGACAGAGTGCTGCACTGTCAGAGGGTCAGTACTGAGGGAGTGCCGCACTGTCAGAGGGTCAGTAGAGGGAGTGCTGCACTGTCAGAGGGTCAGTACTGAAGGAACATTGCACTGTCGGAGGGTCAGTACTGAGGGAGTGCTGCACTGTCAGAGGGTCAGTACGAGGGAGTGCCGCACAGTCCGGGGGCCAGTACTGAGAGAGTGCCGCACTGTCAGAGGTGCAATCTTTCAGGAGATGTTAATCCGAGGCCCCATCTGTCCTTCAGAGGAATGGAAGATCTCTCACAGAAGAACAGAGGGTGCTGGGTGGACTTCTCCTTGATGTCCTGGTTAGTATTTATCCCTCAAACAACCTCAGTGAAAATCTGATGATTTAGTCATTATCACATTGCTGTTGTGGGGTCATGCTGTGTGCAAATGGGCTACAAAAGTGATCATACTGCATTGGCTGTGAAGTGTCTCGTGAGGTGGAGGTTGTGAAAGGTGCTATACAAATGCAAGTCTTTGCTTTTTTCAAAGAGGGCATCAAATCTAACCCTCCTCATCTTACCTGACACCACATACAAACCTTTCCTGTAAGAAGCCAGTGAACAGCAACCAGGATTTTGACACTCCCTGCCCCACCCCCACCCTAGTAGTGCTGCGGACAATTGGAGCTGAGGTCAGTGAATATCACACCCGCCATGGGGCTTACCTGATCAGAACCACAAGGGAAGTTGCTGTGAATTTGCAAAGGAAAATGTGAAACATTCTGCCCTCCCTGATTACACGGTAATTATAAATTTAAAGTCATCATCTCTCATTTTCTCAATTAAAACTTCAGTCGAGTCCGTTTCTCTTTGATATGAGGATGAGGTTGAGTGTAGTTTCTCCTCACAAACCTGGCCCAATCCCCCATGTCTCTTTCAATCATTAATAATGCTTTTAAATTAGAGCTGCAGAGGCCTCCAGTTCCCGGTGGATCTGACATTGCGGAATCTTAAATGAATAAGGACCAATGCTTTTCATTTGTAAAGGAAACAAGCCTTTGTCTGTATCAGTGTGTGGTAACGAGGAGCAAACACTGGCATGGCTCATCGCCACCCCCCCCCCCCCCCCCCCACCGTCTCTTGGGACCAGTAATCTTTCTCTGCTGATGATTTTCACACCAGGGCTTTTTTGGTGTGTTTAACCACAGTCTATTCTCTGACGTTCACATCCATTCAGGAACCAAACTCGAGCTGTGTGGTTTAGCTCCAATGTTCATTGAGGAAACTCACTATCAGCTGCCAGTCCACATGGTCTCTGTTCACTAACACACGTCAGGAATGATTTTTCACTCCCTTGCTGTTGGGTTACCGTGATGCCAACGGCCTCAGAATGTGGCTCAGTCCCCTCCCTGCCCGTTACCCTCGGTTATTCAGCTGCTGCCATTTCGAAAGCGTTCTGAAAATCCAAAGCACCCGCCTGGCCAATGGGCCTCGTCTAATGCAAAAATTGGGCCTTCTGAGATGGGAATCGCACCCCGATCTCCATTTTGGTGCTGATCTTGGTGCCGGATCACTCTGCCCAGCTCCCTGGGTGATGGGGAGGAGGCAGCTTGGTCAAATGGAAAATCCAATTGTTTCTATGAGGTCAAAAGAGGCAAAGATGACCCACAAAAATAATCTGGGACTCTGCCCCCACATCCAAGAATGTCCATCTTCTGTGACCCCAGCCCCAGCATTCCCCACCCTCCATCCCCCAAACCTCTGGGACATTGCCCCCCCCTGGAGCACTTCCACAAACTCTCCGGATTCCCACTGACACTGGAATCCGAACTCTAGGACTCCCCCATCCAGCATCCCACCTCCTGCGCTCCTGGGATCCCCACCAACTGTGATATGCCCCCCCTCCGCCACCAAAGCCCTCCATCCCTTGTCGCTGGGAGCTGACCCACTCAATCCTGAAGCCTGTTTGACTCCCTGCAGTTCAGCTTAGAATGAGGTGGGAGTTGCCCCAACAAATCAAAATATCACCTCCCACCACCATCCCAGCCCCTGCCCCTGCCAGAGTGTGCAGCTTGGCCTCAGCAGCATGCTTAACATCAACGTTTTTTTGAACAGGCCTGTGCAGGAGCCTTCTGAAGCTGTTAACACTGGGGTGTTGGGGACAGTCTCCTCGTACTGTCCTGGCACTGCTGCTAAGCTGAGCCTAAAATCAGTGAGAGAGACGTGCAACCTCTACCTGACACAATATCCTACTCCCTCACCGGAGAAATCGTTCCCAGAGGAAATGAATATAAGAATAATGTGTATTTATACAATAGCCATTCCTATCTCTCTTCAAGGCCTTTGCAAGGTCATGCAAAGACCGAAACTCAGTGAATATTATGTAAGTAAATACACTGCAAGATCCCAGGAGCAGTTAATCAGATAAATGAGTCATTAACCTCTATAATCTGCTCATTTCCCCACTGACCAATTGGCCACAGACTGTGCAGAATATTGCTCCCAACAACTCATTGAGCACCCCGGGTTTTAGTCATTGGTGAGACACAGGTCTCTGTTTTAAAACTCAGATATCCTTGGCATCAACCTTGACATTGAAGGTGTCGTGGATGGTCAAGTTTCACTTTAGGCCCTTCATTATGGCTTGTATGATTTGTGGAGGGAAGGAGTACAATCTGTACAACATGGGTTTTATTCTGACTTTTAAGTAGCACTTTATCCCAAATTCTTCACTGGTTCATCAGCCAATAAAACCTGACATGAAGCCATATGAGGAGTTATCAGGGGAGGAAGGAGATAGGCACTAAGGAAAGTCTTAAGGCAGCGAGAGAAGCCGACAGGTTTTGATGGGAATTCCAGCGCCTAGGCAGCTGAAGGCAAAATCTCCAATGGCGATGTGATTAAAATTGGGGATGTGCAAGGGGACAGGAATATTCAGTGTTTAACGTGAACGCACGTTATTATAGTGGCAGGGAGAGTTCTCATGTGTCTGTTACAATCTCGTGTCCCAGTAGGGACAGCAATTAGCTCAAAATTGTGGTTAAGTCCTGTGTTCTGGATTCATATCGACTGGGAACTGAGTGAGTGCAGAAGAACCAAACTCGTTCCACTTATCTTATCAACTATTAAAGAGATTCTCTTTCCATTACTTTGAGCTGGATTCCATCTGAAATTACAGGGGATTTTTTTTTTAAAAATTCCACTTTTGTATCACAGGGAGATTTGCACATTCTCTCCTTCAATCTGCACAATAACAAATGAACCAAGGACATTACTCAGCCCCCATTCAGACACGCTCTGGCCAAGACAAGAAGCTAGTCCCGGGGATGAAGGTCGTTTCTCCGTTGTGTGGTCCTTTTCATTCAGATTTCCAAACATCCACTTCCATATATGGGGAGAGAATACGATGCAAAATAGGGAGAGTGAAGGAAGGATCGATTCGAGCACCCTCTGTCTGGAACTTCTCTTCTATCTCTGCAAACACACAAGCCATGCCTTGCCTGTTCTATTTTAAATGACAAAAGATGAGGAGCCGGAGAAGGCAAAATGATGCAGGTGTAGAGGGAGCTTTACTCTGTATCTAACCCCGTGCTGTACCTGTCCTGGGAGTGTTTGATGGGGACAGTGTAGAGGGAGCTTTACTCTGTATCTAACCCCGTGCTGTACCTGTCCTGGGAGTGTTTGATGGGGACAGTGTAGAGGGAGCTTTACTCTGTATCTAACCCCATGCTGTACCTGTCCTGGGAGTGTTTGATGGGGACAGTGTAGAGAGAGCTTTACTCTGTATCGAACCCCGTGCTGTACCTGTCCTGGGAGTGGGGGATTTTATTTCTGACAATTTGGAATAGAAGGTTGTCTACTTAGGAACCTGATTCTGCTGATTTTGAATTTATGGTGTCTGTAAGAGGAGTTGGCAGATTTCTCAAGTATCATCTTGAAATAGCTGAACAAAAGGACAATCTCAGAAAATGTGTTTATTGAAAGTACATTGGAATTAATCTTCAACTTCACACATTTGTTAAGTTAATAATTACACCTCAAATAGCACAACTGTGCATCTAGTAGAACATCTAATTTCAAGTTGAACTGTGAATATTATTTTTTCTGTCAGTCTCCCATTTTCTGATAAAGTATTTTAAAAGAATAATAACTGTCACAAAGAATGACAACTGCCGGTGACTCAGTGAATCTTTGTGAGTGAGAACACACTCCTAACCCAGTGTGAGCGAGAGTGAAGGTACACAACCCTCATAATTGGGGTAAATGTCTGACACTCTCATTATCTTCCTGACGGGGAACCGGCCTCTCGATGAGGCCAGAGCTCTGTGGGTACCTGGCAGCCTCCTCTAGGTGTCAGGCCAGGGATGGAGGACTAGCAGCAACTCCTCTCAAGCCCCCCAGCACAGAGCTGCTGGGCATGAAGGTCACAGCTGCAGGCCATCCTGTAAATGGGCTCCCCTCCTCACTGCCAGCTGTGGGTGCTTGCTATTCTTCACCTCTTGGTAGGTACAGGGATACTTCCGTTTTCAGATGCTCTTGTGCTCCCCCACAAGCCTCAGCCAGCCTCCCCCCAGAGTTGCCAGCCATCCTGAGATGCCTGCCCTCTGATTGGATGTCCCACCTCAGGCAACCAGCCAACATCCTTAATAGGACAAAAACAGAATTACCCGGAAAAACTCAGCAGGTCTGGCAGCATCGGCGGAGAAGAAAAGAGTTGACGTTTCGCGTCCTCACGACCCTTCAACAGAACTTGAGTTCGAGTCCAAGAAAGAGTTGAAATATAAGCTGGTTTAAGGTGTGTGTGGGGGGCGGAGAGATAGAGAGAGAGAGAGGTGGTTGTGTGGACAAACAAGCAGTGATAGAAGCAGATCATCAAAAGATGTCAACGACAATAGTACAATAGAACACATAGGTGTTAAAGTTAAAGTTGGTGATATTATCTAAACGAATGTGCTAATTAAGAATGGATGGTAGGGCACTCAAGGTACAGCTCTAGTGGGGGTGTTTTTATATTTTTTTTATAATGGAAATAGGTGGGAAAAGGAAAATCTTTATAATTTATTGGAAAAAAAGGAAGGGGGAAACAAAAAGGGGGTGGGGATGGGGGAGGGAGCTCACGACCTAAAGTTGTTGAATTCAATATTCAGTCCGGAAGGCTGTAAGGTGCCTAGTCGGAAGATGAGGTGTTGTTCCTCCAGTTTGCGTTGGGCTTCACTGGAACAATGCAGCAAGCCAAGGACAGACATGTGGGCAAGAGAGCAGGGTGGAGTGTTAAAATGGCAAGCGACAGGGAGGTTTGGGTCATTCTTGCGGACAGACCGCAGGTGTTCTGCAAAGCGGTCGCCCAGTTTAAGTTTGGTCTCTCCAATGTAGAGGAGACCGCATTGGGAGCAACGAATGCAGTAGACGAAGTCGGGACTTGGAAAAATTTATTAATTTTGCTTCCAATCTCCACCCCTCCATCATTTTCACGTGGTCCATCTCTGACACTTCCCTTCCCTTCCTTGACCTCTCTGTCTCAATCTCTGGTGATAGACTGTCCACCAATATCCATTACAAACCCACCGACTCCCACAGCTACCTCGACTACAGCTCCTCACACCCCGCTTCCTGTAAGGACTCCATCCCATTCTCTCAGTTCCTTCGCCTCCGTCGCATCTGTTCCGATGATGCTACCTTCAAAAACGGTTCCTCTGACATGTCCTCCTTCTTCCTTAACCGAGGTTTTCCACCCACGGTCGTTGACAGGGCCCTCAACCGTGTCCGGCCCATCTTCCGCGCATCCGCCCTCACGCCTTCTCCTCCCTCCCAGAAACATGATAGGGTCCCCCTTGTCCTCACTTATCAGCCCACCAGCCTCCGCATTCAAAGGATCATCCTCCACCATTTCCGCCAATTCCAGCATGATGTCACCACCAAACACCTCTTCCCTTCACCCCCCTTAATGGCATTCTGTAGGGATCGTTCCCTCCGGGACACCCTGGTCCACTCCTCCATCACCCCCTACTCCTCAACCCCCACCGATGGCACCACCCCATGCCCACGCAAAAGATGCAACACCTGCCCCTTCACTTCCTCTCTCCTCACCGTCCAAGGGCCCAAACACTCCTTTCAAGTGAAGCAGCATTTCACTTGCATTTCCCCCAACTTAGTCTACTGCATTCGTTGCTCCCAATGTGGTCTCCTCTACATTGGAGAGACCAAACGTAAACTGGGCGACCGCTTTGCAGAACACCTGCGGTCTGTCCGCAAGAATGACCCAATCCTCCCTATTGCTTGCCATTTTAACACTCCACCCTGCTCTCTTGCCCACATGTCTGTCCTTGGCTTGCTGCATTGTTCCAGTGAAGCCCAACGCAAACTGGAGGAACAACACCTCATCTTCCGACTAGGCAGCTTACAGCCTTCCGGACTGAACACTGAATTCAACAACTTTAGGTCGTGAGCTCCCTCCCCCATCCCCACCCCCTTTCTGTTTCCCCCTTCCTTTTTTTTCCAATAAATTATAAAGATTTTCCTTTTCCCACCTATTTCCATTATATAAAAAAAACACCCCCACTAGAGCTGTACCTTGAGTGCCCTACCATCCATTCTTAATTAGCACATTCGTTTAGATAATATCACCAACTTTAACTTTAACACCTATGTGTTCTATTGTACCATTGTCGTTGACATCTTTTGATGATCTGCTTCTATCACTGCTTGTTTGTCCCTACAACCACACCCACCCCCCTTCCACCTCTCTCTCTCTCTATCTCTCCGCCCCCCCCACACACCTTAAACCAGCTTATATTTCAACTCTTTCTTGGACTCGAACTCAAGTTCTGTCGAAGGGTCATGAGGACTTGAAACGTCAACTCTTTTCTTCTCCGCCGATGCTGCCAGACCTGCTGAGTTTTTCCAGGTAATTCTGTTTTTGTTTTGGATTTCCAGCATCTGCAGTTTTTTTGTTTTTATTCTTAATAGGACGGTGGATGCGGAGGGAGCCAATTAGGAGGCTGCCTTCCAGAAGATCACTCCCAAACCGCACTGCTGATCCATGCCAGTCAGCTCTCGGAAACTGGCCCCAACATCTGCAGGCTGTAAAATACCACAATAACCCACCCCCAGTGAGAGAGAGGGAGAGTGCAGATTACACAGTGCTGTCACAATATCCCACACAAAAACAGAATTACCTGGAAAAACTCAGCAGGTCTGGCAGCATCGGCGAAGAAAAGAGTTGATGTTTCGAGTCCTCATGACCCTTCAACAGAACTAGGTGAACCCAAAGAAGGGTTGAAATATAAGCTGGTTTAAGGTGTGTGTGTCGGGGGAGGGGGGGAGGGGAGAAGTGGAGGGGGTTGGTGTGTGGTTGTAGGGACAAACAAGCAGTGATAGCAGCAAATCATCAAAAGATGTCACAGACAACAGAACAAAAGAACACATAGGTGTTAAAGTTAAAGTTGGTGATATTATCTAAACGAATGTGCTAATTAAGAATGGATGGTAGGGCACTCAAGGTACAGCTCTAGTGGGGGTGGAGGGAGCATAAAAGATTTAAAAATATTTAAAAATAATGGAAATAGGTGGGAAAAGAAAAATCTATATAACTTATTGGAAAAAACAAAAGGAAGGGGGAAACAGAAAGGGGGTGGGGATGGGGGACGGAGTTCATGACCTAAAGTTGATGAATTCAATATTCAGACCGGAAGGCTGTAAGGTGCCTAGTCGGAAGATGAGGTGTTGTTCCTCCAGTTTGCGTTGGGCTTCACTGGAACAATGCAGCAAGCCAAGGACAGACATGTGGGCAAGAGAGCAGGGTGGAGTGTTAAAATGGCAAGCGACAGGGAGGTTTGGGTCATTCTTGCGGACAGACCGCAGGTGTTCTGCAAAGCGGTCGCCCAGTTTATGTTTGGTCTCTCCAATGTAGAGGAGACCACATTGGGAGCAACGATTGCAGTAGACTAAGTTGGGGGAAATGCAAGTGAAATGCTGCTTCACTTGAAAGGAGTGTTTGGGCCCTTGGACGGTGAGGAGAGAGGAAGTGAAGGGGCAGGTGTTACATCTTTTGCGTGGGCATGGGGTGGTGCCATAGGAGGGGGTTGAGGAGTAGGGGGTGATGGAGGAGTGGACCAGGGTGTCCCGGAGGGAGCGATCCCTACGGAATGCCGATAAGGGGGGTGAAGGGAAGATGTGTTTGGTGGTCATGTTGGTCATGGACAAACTTCCATCATGCTGGAGTTGGCGGAAATGGCGGAGAATGATCCTTTGAATGCGGAGGCTGGTGGGGTGATAAGTGAGGACAAAGGGAGACCCTATCATGTTTCTGGGAGGGAGGAGAAGGCGTGAGGGCGGATGCAGGGGAGATGGGCCGGACATGGTTGAGGGCCCTGTCAACGACCGTGAGTGGCAAACCTCGGTTAAGGAAGAAGGAGGACATGTCAGAGGAACCGTTTTTGAAGGTAGCATCATCGGAACAGATGTGACGGAGGCGAAGGAACTGAGAGAATGGGATGGAGTCCTTACAGGAAGCGGGGTGTGAGGAGCTGTAGTCGAGGTAGCTGTGGGAGTCGGTGGGTTTGTAATGGATATTGGTGGACAGTCTATCACCAGAGATTGAGACAGAGAGGTCAAGGAAGGGAAGGGAAGTGTCAGAGATGGACCACGTGAAAATGATGGAGGGGTGGAGATTGGAAGCAAAATTAATAAATTTTTCCAAGTCCCGAAGAGAGCATGAAGCAGCACCGAAGTAATCATCGATGTACCGGAGAAAGAGTTGTGGGAGGGGGCCGGAGTAGGACTGGAACAAGGAATGTTCCACATACCCCATAAAGAGACAGGCATAGCTGGGGCCCATGCGGGTACCCATAGCCACACCTTTTATTTGGAGAAAGTGAGAGGAGTTGAAGGAGAAATTGTTCAACGTGAGAACAAGTTCAGCCAGACGGAGGAGAGTAGTGGTGGATGGGGATTGTTCGGGCCTCTGTTCGAGGAAGAAGCTAAGGGCCCTCAGACCATCCTGGTGGGGGATGGAGGTGTAGAGGGATTGGACGTCCATGGTGAAGAGGAAGCGGTTGGGGCCAGGGAACTGGAAATTGTTGATGTGACGTAAGGTGTCAGAGGAATCACGGATGCAGGTGGGAAGGGACTGGACAAGGTGAGAGAGAAGGGAGTCAAGATAACGAGAGATGAGTTCTGTGGGGCAGGAGCAAGCTGAGACGATCGGTCTACCGGGACAGTTCTGTTTGTGGATTTTGGATAGGAGGTAGAAGCGGGCCGTCCGAGGTTGGGCGACTATCAGGTTGGCAGCTGTGGGAGGAAGATCCCCAGAGGAGATGAGGTCAGTTGACTGACCTCTACCTCGCTGAGGCTGAGCGTCAACTCGCAGAGACTTGCTCCTACCTCTCCCTGGACCATGACCCCACCACTGAACATCAAGCCATTGTTTCCAGGACTGTCAATGCATATACACAGCGCTGCCATATCGGCTAGGTCACAGATTGAAAACTTTGTCGGGCTGGACTCTGGGTGGGATATTGTGACAGTGCTGTGTATCTGCACTCTCCCTCTCACTCATTAGGGGTGGGATATTGTGACAGTGCTGTGTATCTGCACTCTCCCTCTCACTCATTAGGGGTGGGTGACGGTCACAGTGCTGTGTACCTGCACTCTCCCTCTCACTCATGACGAGTGGGTTATTGTGACAGTGCTGTGTACCGGCACTCGCCCTCTCACTCATTAGCGGTGGGATATTGTGACAGTGCTGTGTACCTGCACTCTCCGTCTCACTCATTAGTGGTGGGATATTGTGACAGTGCTGTGTACCTGCACTCTCCCTCACATTGACTAGGGGTCGGTTATTGTGACAATGCTGTGCACCTGCACTCTCCCTCTCACTCATTAGGGCTGGGATACTGTGACAGTGCTGTGTATCTGCACTCTCCCACTCACGCATTAGGGGTGGGTTATTGTGACAGTGCTGTGTATCTGCACTCTCCCTCTCACTCATTAGGGGTGTGATATTGTGACAGTGCTGTGTATCTGCACTCTCCCTCTCACTCATTAGGGGTGTGATATTGTGACAGTGCTGTGTTCCTGCACTCTACCTCTCACTCATTAGGGGTGGGATATTGTGACAGTGCTGTGTATCTGCACTCTCCCTCTCACTCATGACGAGTGGGTTTTTGTGACAGTGCTGTGTACCTGCACTCTCCCTCACATTTACAAGGGGGTGGGTTATTGTGACAGCACTGTGTATCAGCACTCTCCCTCTTACTCATTAGGCGTGGGTTATTGTGACAGCGCTGTATATCTGTACTCTCCCTCTCACTCATTAGGGGTGGGATACTGTGACAATGCTGTGTATCTGCAGTCTCCCTCTCACTCATTAGGGGAGGTTTATTGTGACAGTGCTGTGTATATGCACTCTCCCTCTCACTCATTAGGGGTGGGATATTGTGACAGTGCTGTGTATCTGCAGTCTCCCTCTCACTCATTAGTGCTGGGATATTGTGATGTGCTGTGTATCTGCACTCTCCCTATCACTCATTAGGGGTGGGTTATTGTGATGTGCTGTGTACCTACACACTCCCTCTCACTCATTAGGGGTGGGATACTGTGATAGTGCTGTGTATCTGCAGTCTCCCTCTCATCATTAGTGGTGGGATATTGTGACAGTGCTGTGTATTTGCAGTCTCCCTCTCACTCATTAGGGGTGGGTTATTGTGACAGTGCTGTGTATCTGCACTCTCTCTCACTGATAAGGGGTGGGATATTGTGACAGTGCTGTGTATCTGCAGTCTCCCTCTCACTCATTAGTGCTGGGATATTGTGATGTGCTGTGTATCTGCACTCTCCCTCTCACTAATTAGGGGTGGGTTATTGTGACAGCGCTGTGTATCTGTACTCTCCCTCTCACTCATTAGGGGTGGGATACTGTGATAGTGCTGTGTATCTGCAGTCTCCCTCTCATCATTAGTGGTGGGATATTGTGACAGTGCTGTGTATTTGCAGTCTCCCTCTCACTCATTAGGGGTGGGTTATTGTGACAGTGCTGTGTATCTGCACTCTCTCTCACTCATTAGGGGTGGGATATTGTGACATGCTGTGTATCTGCACTCTCCCTCACATTGAGTAGGGGTGGGATATTGTGACAGTGCTGTGTATCTGCACTCTCCCTCACACTCATTAGGGGTGGGTTACGGTCACAGTGCTGTGTGTCTGCACTCTCCCTCTCACTCATTAGCGATGGGTTATTGTGATAGTTCTGTGTACCTGCACTCTCCCTCACATTGACTAGGGGGTGGGTTATTGTGACAGTGCTGTGTATCTGCACTCTCCCTCTCACTCATTCGTGTGTGGTATTGTGACAGTGCTGTGTACCTGCACTCTCCCTCTCACTCATTAGGGTTGGGTTATTGTGACAGTGCTGTGTACCTGCACTCTCCCTCTTAATCATTAGGTGTGTGATATTGTGACAGTGCTGTGTATCTGCACTCTCTCTCACTCATTAGGGGTGGGATAATGTGACATGCTGTGTATCTGCACTCTCCCTCACATTGAGTATGGGTGGGATATTGTGACAGTGCTGTGTATCTGCACTCTCCCTCTCACTCATTAGCGATGGGTTATTGTGACAGTTCTGTGTACCTGCACTCTCCCTCACATTGACTAGGGGGTGGGTTATTGTGACAGTGCTGTGTATCTGCACTCTCCCTCTCACTCATTCGTGTGTGGTATTGTGACAGTGCTGTGTACCTGCACTCTCCCTCTTAATCATTAGGTGTGTGATATTGTGACAGTGCTGTGTACCTACACACTCCCTCTCACTCATTAGGGGTGGGTTATTGTGACAGCGCTGTGTATCTGTACTCTCCCTCTCACCCATTAGGTGTGGGATATTGTGACAGCGCTGTGTATCTGCACTCTCCCTCTCACTCATTAGCTGTGGGTTACTGTGACAGTGCTGTGTATCTGCAATCTCCCTCTCACTCATTAACGGTGGGTTATTGTGACAGTGCAGCGAACCGGCACTCTCCCTCTCACTTATTAGCGGTGGTTAATGTGACAGTGCCGTGTAAGTGCACTCTCCCTCACATTGACTAGGGGGTGGCTTATTGTGACAGTGCTGTGTATCTGCACTCTCCCTCTCACTCATTAGGGTGTGATATTGTGACAGTGCTGTGTACCTGCACTCTCCCTCTCACTCATTAGGGTTGGGTTATTGTGACAGTGCTGTGTACCTGCACGCTCCCTCACATTGACTAGGGATGGGATATTGTGACAGTGCTGTGTACCTACACTCTCCCTCTCACTCATTAGGGGTGGGTTATTGTGACAGTGCTGTGTATCTGCACTCTCCCTCTCACTCATCAGGGGCGGGATATTTCGACAGTGCTGTGTATCTGCACTCTCCCTCTCACTCATCAGGCGTGGGTTACAGTGACAGTGCTGTGTATCTGCACTCTCCCTCTCACTCATTAGGGATGGGATATTGTGACCGTGCTGTGTATCTGCACTCTCCCTCACACTCATTACGGGTGGGTTAGGTCACAGTGCTGTGTGTCTGCACTCTCCCTCCCACTCATTAGCGGTGGGTTATTGTGACAGTGCTGTGTACCTGCACTCTCCCTCACATTGACTAGGGGGTGGGTTATTGTGACAGTGCTGTGTATCTGCACTCTCCCTCTCACTCATTCGGGTGTGGTATTGTGACAGTGCTGTGTACCTGCACTCTCCCTCTTAATCATTAGGTGTGGAATATTGTGATAGTGCTGTGTATCTGCAGCCTCCCTCTCACTCATTAGGGGAGAGTTATTTTGACAGTGCTGTGTACCTGCACTCTCCCTCTCACTCATTAGGGGTAGAATATTGTGACAGTGCTGTGTACCTGCACTCTCCCGCTCACTCATTAGGGGTGGGATATTGTGACAGCGCTGTGTATCTGCACTCTCCCTCTCACTAATTAGCTGTGGGTTACTGTGACAGTGCTGTGTACCTGCACTCTCCCTCTCACTCATTAGCGATGGGTTATTGTGACAGTGCTGTGTATCTACACTCGCCCGCTCAATCATTAGGGGTGGGTTACTGTTACAGTGATGTGTACCTGCACTCTCCCTCTCACTCATTAGGGGTGGGATATTGTGACAGTGCTGTGTATCTGCACTCTCCCACTCAATCATTAAGTGTGGGTTACTGTGACAGTGCTGAGTATCTGCACTCTCCCTCTCACTCATTAGGGGTGGGATGCTGTGATAGTGCTGTGTATCTGCAGTCTCCCTCTCATCATAAGTGGTGGGATATTTTGACAGTGCTGTGTATTTGCAGTCTCCCTCTCACTCATTAGGGGAGGGATATTGTGACAGTGCTGTGTATCTGCAGTCTCCCTCTCATTCATTAGTGCTGGGATATTGTGATGTGCTGTGTATCTGCACTCTCCCTCTCACTAATTAGGGGTGGGTTATTGTGACAATGCTGTGTACCTACACACTCCCTCTCACTCATTAGGGGTGGGTTATTGTGACAGCGCTGTGTATCTGCACTCTCCCTCTCACTCATTAGGGGTGGGTTATTGTGACAGCGCTGTGTATCTGTACTCTCCCTCTCACTCATTAGGGGTGGGATACTGTGACAGTGCTGTGTATCTGCAGTCTCCCGCTCATCATTAGTGGTGGGATATTGTGACAGTGCTGTGTATTTGCAGTCTCCCTCTCACTCATTAGGGGTGGGTTATTGTGACAGTGCTGTGTATCTGCACTCTCTCTCACTCATTAGGGGTGGGATATTGTGACATGCTGTGTATCTGCACTCTCCCTCACATTGAGTAGGGGTGGGATATTGTGACAGTGCTGTGTATCTGCACTCTCCCTCACACTCATTAGGGGTGGGTTACGGTCACAGTGCTGTGTGTCTGCACTCTCCCTCTCACTCATTAGCGATGGGTTATTGTGACAGTTCTGTGTACCTGCACTCTCCCTCACATTGACTAGGGGGTGGGTTATTGTGACAGTGCTGTGTATCTGCACTCTCCCTCTCACTCATTCGTGTGTGGTATTGTGACAGTGCTGTGTACCTGCACTCTCCCTCTTAATCATTAGGTGTGGGATATTGTGACAGTGCTGTGTATCTGCAGTCTCCCTCTCACTCATTAGGGGTGAGTTATTTTGACAGTGCTGAGTACCTGCACTCTCCCTCTCACTCATTCGTGTGTGGTATTGTGACAGTGCTGTGTATCTGTACTCTCCCTCTCACCCATTAGGTGTGGGATATTGTGACAGCGCTGTGTATCTGCACTCTCCCTCTCACTCATTAACGGTGGGTTACTGTGACAGTGCAGCGAACCGGCACTCTCTCTCTCACTGATTAGCGGTGGTTATTGTGACAGTGCCGTGTAAGTGCACTCTCCCTCACATTGACTAGGGGGTGGCTTATTGTGACAGTGCTGTGTATCTGCACTCTCCCTCTCACTCATTAGGGTGTGATATTGTGACAGTGCTGTGTACCTGCACTCTCCCTCTCACTCATTAGGGTTGGGTTATTGTGACAGTGCTGTGTACCTGCACGCTCCCTCACATTGACTAGGGATGGGATATTGTGACAGTGCTGTGTACCTACACTCTCCCTCTCACTCATTAGGGGAGGGTTATTGTGACAGTGCTGTGTATCTGCACTCTCCCTCTCACTCATTAGGGTGTGATATTGTGACAGTGCTGTGTACCTGCACTCTCCCTCTCACTCATTAGGGTTGGGTTATTGTGACAGTGCTGTGTACCTGCACGCTCCCTCACATTGACTAGGGATGGGATATTGTGACAGTGCTGTGTACCTACACTCTCCCTCTCACTCATTAGGGGAGGGTTATTGTGACAGTGCTGTGTATCTGCACTCTCCCTCTCACTCATCAGGGGCGGGATATTGCGACAGTGCTGTGTATCTGCACTCTCCCTCTCACTCATCAGGCGTGGGTTACAGTGACAGTGCTGTGTATCTGCACTCTCCCTCTCACTCATTAGCGGTGGGTTATTGTGACAGTGCTGTGTACCTGCACTCTCCCTCACATTGACTAGGGGGTGGGTTATTGTGACAGTGCTGTGTATCTGCACTCTCCCTCTCACTCATTCGGGTGTGGTATTGTGACAGTGCTGTGTACCTGCACTGTACCTCTCACTCATTAGGGGTAGAATATTGTGACAGTGCTGTGTACCTGCACTCTCCCGCTCACTCATTAGGGGTAGAATATTGTGACAGTGCTGTGTACCTGCACTCTCCCGCTCACTCATTAGGGGTGGGATATTGTGACAGCGCTGTGTATCTGCACTCTCCCTCTCACTAATTAGCTGTGGGTTACTGTGACAGTGCTGTGTACCTGCACTCTCCCTCTCACTCATTAGCGATGGGTTATTGTGACAGTGCTGTGTATCTACACTCGCCCGCTCAATCATTAGGGGTGGGATATTCTGACAGTGCTGTGTATCTGCACTCTCCCACTCACTCATTAAGTGTGGGTTACTGTGACAGTGCTGTGTATCTGCACTCTCCCTCTCACTCATTAGGGGTGGGATACTGTGACAGTGCTGTGTATCTGCAGTCTCCCTCTCATCATTAGGGGTGGGATACTGTGATAGTGCTGTGTACCTGCACTCTCCCTCTCACTCATTAGGGGTGGGTTATTGTGACATGCTGTGTATCTGCACTCTCCCTCTCACTCATTAGGGGTGGGATATTGTGACAGCGCTGTGTATCTGCACTCTCCCACTCACTCATTAAGTGTGGGTTACTGTGACAGTGCTGTGTATCTGCACTCTCTCTCACTCATTAGGGGTGGGTTATTGTGACAGCGCTGTGTATCTGCAGTCTCCCTCTCATTCATTAGTGCTGGGATATTGTGATGTGCTGTGTACCTGCAGTCTCCCTCTCACTCATTAGGGGTGGGTTATTGTGACAGCGCTGTGTATCTGTACTCTCCCTCTCACTCATTAGGGGTGGGATACTGTGATAGTGCTGTGTATCTGCAGTCTCCCTCTCATCATTAGTGGTGGGATATTGTGACAGTGCTGTGTATTTGCAGTCTCCCTCTCATTCATTAGGGGTGGGTTATTGTGACAGTGCTGTGTATCTGCACTCTCCCTCTCACTCATTAGGGGTGGGATATTGTGACATGCTGTGTATCTGCACTCTCCCTCACACTCATTAGGGGTGGGTTACGGTCACAGTGCTGTGTGTCTGCACTCTCCCTCTCACTCATTAGGAGTGGAATATTGTGACAGTGCTGAGTACCTGCACTCTCCCTCTCACTCATTAGGAGTGGAATATTGTGACAGTGCTGTGTACCTACACACTCCCTCTCACTCATTAGGGGTGGGTTATTGTGACAGCGCTGTGTATCTGTACTCTCCCTCTCACCCATTAGGTGTGGGATATTGTGACAGCGCTGTGTATCTGCACTCTCCCTCTCACTCATTAGCTGTGGGTTACTGTGACAGTGCTGTGTATCTGCAATCTCCCTCTCACTCATTAACGGTGGGTTATTGTGACAGTGCAGCGAACCGGCACTCTCCCTCTCACTTATTAGCGGTGGTTAATGTGACAGTGCCGTGTAAGTGCACTCTCCCTCACATTGACTAGGGGGTGGCTTATTGTGACAGTGCTGTGTACCTGCACTCTCCCTCTCACACATTAGGGTTGGGTTATTGTGACAGTGCTGTGTACCTGCACGCTCCCTCACATTGACTAGGGATGGGATATTGTGACAGTGCTGTGTACCTACACTCTCCCTCTCACTCATTAGGGGAGGGTTATTGTGACAGTGCTGTGTATCTGCACTCTCCCTCTCACTCATCAGGGGCGGGATATTGCGACAGTGCTGTGTATCTGCACTCTCCCTCTCACTCATCAGGCGTGGGTTACAGTGACAGTGCTGTGTATCTGCACTCTCCCTCTCACTCATTAGGGATGGGATATTGTGACCGTGCTGTGTATCTGCACTCTCCCTCACACTCATTACGGGTGGGTTAGGTCACAGTGCTGTGTGTCTGCACTCTCCCTCCCACTCATTAGCGGTGGGTTACGGTCACAGTGCTGTGTGTCTGCACTCTCCCTCCCACTCATTAGCGGTGGGTTATTGTGACAGTGCTGTGTACCTGCACTCTCCCTCACATTGACTAGGGGGTGGGTTATTGTGACAGTGCTGTGTATCTGCACTCTCCCTCTCACTCATTCGGGTGTGGTATTGTGACAGTGCTGAGTACCTGCACTCTCCCACTCACTCATTAGGCGTGGAATATTGTGACAGTGCTGTGTACCTGCACTCTCCCGCTCACTCATTAGGGGTGGGATATTGTGACAGTGCTGTGTACCGGCACTCTCCCTCTCACTCATTAGCGATGGGTTATTGTTACAGTGCTGTGTATCTACACTCGCCCGCTCAATCATTAGGGGTGGGTTACTGTTACAGTGATGTGTATCTACTCTCCCTCTCACTCAATAGGGGTGGAATTTTTTGACAGTGCTGTGTACCTGCACCCTCCCTCTCACTCATTAGGGGTGGGATATTGTGACAGTGCTGTGTATCTGCACTCTCCCACTCACTCATTAAGTGTGGGTTACTGTGACAGTGCTGTGTATCTGCACTCTCCCTCTCACTCATTAGGGGTGGGTTATTGTGACAGCGCTGTGTATCTGCACTCTCCCTCTCACTCATTAGGGGTGGGATATTGTGACAGTGCTGTGTATCTGCAGTCTCCCTCTCATTCATTAGTGCTGGGATATTGTGATGTGCTGTGTATCTGCACTCTCCCTCTCACTAATTAGGGGTGGGTTATTGTGACAATGCTGTGTACCTGCACTCTCTCTCACTCATTAGGGGTGGGATATTGTGACATGCTGTGTATCTGCACTCTTCCTCACATTGAGTAGGGGTGGGATATTGTGACAGTGCTGTGTATCTGCACTCTCCCTCACACTCATTAGGGGTGGGTTACAGTGACAGTGCTGTGTGTCTGCACTCTCCCTCTCACTCATTAGCGATGGGTTATTGTGACAGTTCTGTGTACCTGCACTCTCCCTCACATTGACTAGGGGGTGGGTTATTGTGACAGTGCTGTGTATCTGCACTCTCCCTCTCACTCATTCGTGTGTGGTATTGTGACAGTGCTGTGTACCTGCACTCTCCCTCTTAATCATTAGGTGTGGGATATTGTGACAGTGCTGTGTATTTGCTGCCTCCCTCTCACTCATTACGGGTGAGTTATTTTGACAGTGCTGAGTACCTGCACTCTCCCTCTCACTCATTAGGAGTGGAATATTGTGACAGTGCTGAGTACCTGCACTCTCCCTCTCACTCATTAGGGGTGTGATATTGTGACAGTGCTGTGTACCTGCACTCTCCCTCTCACTCATTAGGGGTGGGATATAGTGATAGTGCTGTGTAAATGCACTCTCCCACTCACCCATTAGGTGTGGGATATTGTGACAGCGCTGTGTATCTGCACTCTCCCTCTCACTCATTAGCTGTGGGTTACTGTGACAGTGCTGTGTATCTGCAATCTCCCTCTCACTCATTAACGGTGGGTTATTGTGACAGTGCAGCAAACCGGCACTCTCCCTCTCACTTATTAGCGGTGGTTAATGTGACAGTGCCGTGAAAGTGCATTCTCCCTCACATTGACTAGGGGGTGGCTTATTGTGACAGTGCTGTGTATCTGCACTCTCCCTCTCACTCATTAGGGTGTGATATTGTGACAGTGCTGTGTACCTGCACTCTCCCTCTCACTCATTACGGTTGGGTTATTGTGACTCTGCTGTGTACCTGCACGCTCCCTCACATTGACTAGGTATGGGATATTGTGACAGTGCTGTGTACCTACACACTCCCTCTCACTCATTAGGGGTGGGATATTGTGACAGTGCTGTGTATCTGCACTCTCCCTCTCGCTCATTAGTGGTGGGAGATTGTGACAGTGCTGTGTACCTGCACGCTCCCTCACATTGACTAGGGATGGGATATTGTGACAGTGCTGTGCACCTGCACTCTCCCTCTCACTCATTAGGGGTGGGTTATTGTGACAGTGCTGTGTATCTGCACTCTCCCTCTCACTCATCAGGGGCGGGATATTGCGACAGTGCTGTGTATCTGCACTCTCCCTCTCACTCATCAGGCGTGGGTTACAGTGACAGTGCTGTGTATCTGCACTCTCCCTCTCACTCATTAGGGATGGGATATTGTGACTGTGCTGTGTATCTGCACTCTCGCTCACACTCATTACGGGTGGGTTATTGTGACAGTGCTGTGTACCTGCACTCTCCCTCACATTGACTAGGGCGTGGGTTATTGTGACAGTGCTGTGTATCTGCACTCTTCCTCTCACTCATTAGGGTGTGGAATATTATGATAGTGCTGTGTATCTGCAGCCTCCCTCTCACTCATTAGGGGAGAGTTATTTTGACAGTGCTGTGTACCTGCACTCTCCCTCTCACTCATTAGGAGTGGAATATTGTGACAGTGCTGTGTACCTGTACTCTCCCTCTCACTCATTAGGGGTAGAATATTGTGACAGTGCTGTGTACCTGCACTCTCCCTCTCACTCATTAGCGATGGGTTATTGTGACAATTCTGTGTACCTGCACTCTCCCTCACATTGACTAGGGGGTGGGTTATTGTGACAGTGCTGTGTATCTGCACTCTCCCTCTCACTCATTCGTGTGTGGTATTGTGACAGTGCTGTGTACCTGCACTCTCCCTCTTAATCATTAGGTGTGGGATATTGTGATAGTGCTGTGTATCTGTTGCCTCCCTCTCACTCATTAGGGGTGAGTTATTTTGACAGTGCTGTGTACCTGCACTCTCCCTCTCACTCATTAGGGGTGGGATAAAGTGATAGTGCTGTGTAAATGCACTCTCCCTCTCACCCATTAGGTGTGGGATATTGTGACAGCGCTGTGTATCTGCACTCTCCCTCTCACTCATTAGCTGTGGGTTACTGTGACAGTGCTGTGTATCTGCAATCTCCCTCTCACTCATTAACGGTGGGTTATTGTGACAGTGCAGCGAACCGGCACTCTCCCTCTCACTGATTAGCGGTGGTTAATGTGACAGTGCCGTGTAAGTGCACTCTCCCTCACATTGACTAGGGGGTGGCTTATTGTGACAGTGCTGTGTATCTGCACTCTCCCTCTCACTCATTCGTGTGTGATATTGTGACAGTGCTGTGTACCTGCACTCTCCCTCTCACTCATTAGGGTTGGGTTATTGTGACAGTGCTGTGTACCTGCACGCTCCCTCACATTGACTTGGTATGGGATATTGTGACAGTGCTGTGTACCTACACACTCCCTCTCACTCATTAGGGTTGGGTTATTGTGACAGCGCTGTGTACCTGCACGCTCCCTCACATTGACTAGGGATGGGATATTGTGACAGTGCTGTGTACCTACACTCTCCCTCTCACTCATTAGGGGTGGGTTATTGTGACAGTGCTGTGTATCTGCACTCTCCCTCTCACTCATCAGGGGCGGGATATTGCGACAGTGCTGTGTATCTGCACTCTCCCTCTCACTCATTCGGGTGTGGTATTGTGATAGTGCTGTGTATCTGCAGCCTCCCTCTCACTCATTAGGGGAGAGTTATTTTGACAGTGCTGTGTACCTGCACTCTCCCTCTCACTCATTAGCGATGGGTTATTGTTACAGTGCTGTGTATCTACACTCGCCCGCTCAATCATTCGGGTGTGGTATTGTGACAGTGCTGTGTACCTGCACTCTCCCTCTTAATCATTAGGTGTGGAATATTGTGATAGTGCTGTGTATCTGCAGCCTCCCTCTCACTCATTAGTGGAGAGTTATTTTGACAGTGCTGTGTACCTGCACTCTCCCTCTCACTCATTAGGGGTAGAATATTGTGACAGTGCTGTGCATCTGCACTCTCCCTCTCACTAATTAGCTGTGGGTTACTGTGACAGTGCTGTGTATCTGCAATCTCCCTCTCACTCATTAGGGTTGGGTTATTCTGACAGTGCTGTGTACCGGCACTCTCCCTCTCACTCATTAGCGATGGGTTATTGTTACAGTGCTGTGTATCTACACTCGCCCGCTCAATCATTAGGGGTGGGTTACTGTTACAGTGATGTGTATCTGCACTCTCCCTCTCACTCATTAGGGGTGGAATATTTTGACAGTGCTGTGTACCTGCACTCTCCCTCTCACTCATTAGGGGTGGGATATTGTGACAGTGCTGTGTATCTGCACTCTCCCACTCACTCATTAAGTGTGGGTTACTGTGACAGTGCTGTGTATCTGCACTCTCCCTCTCACTCATTAGGGGTGGGATACTGTGATAGTGCTGTGTATCTGCAGTCTCCCTCTCATCATTAGTGGTGGGATATTGTGACAGTGCTGTGTATTTGCAGTCTCCCTCTCACTCATTAACGGTGGGTTATTGTGACTTTGCAGCGAACCGGCACTCTCCCTCTCACTTATTAGCGGTGGTTAATGTGACAGTGCCGTGTAAGTGCACTCTCCCTCACATTGACTAGGGGGTGGCTTATTGTGACAGTGCTGTGTATCTGCACTCTCCCTCTCACTCATTAGGGTGTGATATTGTGACAGTGCTGTGTACCTGCACTCTCCCTCTCACTCATTAGGGTTGGGATATTGTGACAGTGCTGTGTACCTGCACTCTCCCTCTCACTCATTAGGGTTGGGTTATTGTGACAAAGTTGTGTACCTGCACGCTCCCTCACCTTGACTAGGGATGGGATATTGTGACAGTGCTGTGTACCTACACACTCCCTCTCACTCATTAGGGGTAGATTATTGTGACAGTGCTGTGTATCTGCACTCTCCCTCTCACTCATCAGGGGCGGGATATTGCGACAGTGCTGTGTATCTGCACTCTCCCTCTCACTCATCAGGCGTGGGTTACAGTGACAGTGCTGTGTATCTGCACTCTCCCTCTCACTCATTAGGGATGGGATATTGTGACCGTGCTGTGTATCTGCACTCTCCCTCACACTCATTACGGGTGGGTTAGGTCACAGTGCTGTGTGTCTGCACTCTCCCTCTCACTCATGTCGAGTGGGTTATTGTGACAGTGCTGCGTACCGGCACTCTCCCTCCCACTCATTAGCGGTGGGTTATTGTGACAGTGCTGTGTACCTGCACTCTCCCTCACATTGACTAGGGGGTGGGTTATTGTGACAGTGCTGTGTATCTGCACTCTCCCTCTCACTCATTCGGGTGTGGTATTGTGACAGTGCTGTGTACCTGCATTCTCCCTCTTAATCATTAGGTGTGGAATATTGTGATAGTGCTGTGTATCTGCAGCCTCCCTCTCACTCATTAGGGGAGAGTTATTTTGACAGTGCTGTGTACCTGCACTCTCCCTCTCACTCATTAGGAGGGGAATATTGTGACAGTGCTGTGTACCTGCACTCTCCCTCTCACTCATGAGGGGTGGGATATTGTGACAGCGCTGTGTATCTGCACTCTCCCTCTCACTAATTAGCTGTGGGTTACTGTGACAGTGCTGCGTACCGGCACTCTCCCTCCCACTCATTAGCGGTGGGTTATTGTGACAGTGCTGTGTACCTGCACTCTCCCTCACATTGACTAGGGGGTGGGTTATTGTGACAGTGCTGTGTATCTGCACTCTCCCTCTCACTCATTCGGGTGTGGTATTGTGACAGTGCTGTGTACCTGCATTCTCCCTCTTAATCATTAGGTGTGGAATATTGTGATAGTGCTGTGTATCTGCAGCCTCCCTCTCACTCATTAGGGGAGAGTTATTTTGACAGTGCTGTGTACCTGCACTCTCCCTCTCACTCATTAGGAGTGGAATATTGTGACAGTGCTGTGTACCTGCACTCTCCCTCTCACTCATGAGGGGTGGGATATTGTGACAGCGCTGTGTATCTGCACTCTCCCTCTCACTAATTAGCTGTGGGTTACTGTGACAGCGCTGTGTATCTGCACTCTCCCTCTCACTAATTAGCTGTGGGTTATTGTGACAGTGCTGTGTACCTGCACTCTCCCTCTCACTCATTAGGGGTGGGATATTGTGACAGTGCTGTGTACCTGCACTCTCCCTCTCACTCATTAGGGGTGGAATATTTTGACAGTGCTGTGTACCTGCACTCTCCCTCTCACTCATTAGGGGTGGGATATTGTGACAGTGCTGTGTATCTGCACTCTCCCACTCACTCATTAAGTGTGGGTTACTGTGACAGTGCTGTGTATCTGCACTCTCCCTCTCACTCATTAGGGGTGGGATATTATGACAGTGCTGTATATCTGCACTCTCCCTCTCACTCATTAGGGGTGGGATATTGTGACAGAGCTGTGTATCTGCACTATACCTCTCAGTCATTAGCAGTGTGATATTGTGACAGTGCTGTGTATCTGCACTCTGCCTCTCACTCATGACGAGTGGGTTATTGTGACAGTGCTGCGTACCGGCACTCGCCCTCTCACTCATTAGCGGTGGGTTATTGTGACAGTGCTGTGTATCTGCACTCTCCCTCTCACTCATTAGGGGTGGGTTATTGTGACAGTGCCGTGTAAGTGCACTCTCCCTCACATTGACTAGGGAGTGGGTTATGGTGACAGCGCTGTGTATCTGCACTCTCCCTCACATTTACTAGGGGTGGGTTACTGTTACAGTGCTGTGTATCTGCACTCTCCCTCTCACTCATTAGCGGTGGTTAATGTGACAGTGCCGTGTAAGTAAACTCTCCCTCACATTGACTAGGGGGTGGCTTATTGTGACAGTGCTGTGTATCTGCACTCTCCCTCTCACTCATTAGGGTGTGATATTGTGACAGTGCTGTGTACCTGCACTCTCCCTCTCACTCATTAGGGTTGGGTTATTGTGACAGTGCTGTGTACCTGCACGCTCCCTAACCTTGACTAGGGATGGGATATTGTGACAGTGCTGTGTACCTAAACACTCCCTCTCATTAGGGGTGGGTTATTGTGACAGTGCTGTGTACCTGCACTCTCCCTCTCGCTCATTAGTGGTGGGATATTGTGACAGTGCTGTGTACCTGCACGCCCCCTCACATTGACTAGAGATGGGATATTGTGACAGTGCTGTGTACCTACACTCTCCCTCTCACTCATTAGGGGTAGGTTATTGTGACAGTGCTGTGTATCTGCACTCTCCCTCTCACTCATCAGGGGCGGGATATTGCGACAGTGCTGTGTATCTGCACTCTCCCTCTCACTCATCAGGCGTGGGTTACAGTGACAGTGCTGTGTATCTGCACTCTCCCTCTCACTCATTAGGGATGGGATATTGTGACCGTGCTGTGTATCTGCACTCTCCCTCACACTCATTACGGGTGGGTTAGGTCACAGTGCTGTGTTTCTGCACTCTCCCTCTCACTCATGTCGAGTGGGTTATTGTGACAGTGCTGCGTACCGGCACTCTCCCTCCCACTCATTAGCGGTGGGTTATTGTGACAGTGCTGTGTACCTGCACTCTCCCTCACATTGACTAGGGGGTGGGTTATTGTGACAGTGCTGTGTATCTGCACTCTCCTTCTCACTCATTCGGGTGTGGTATTGTGACAGTGCTGTGTACCTGCATTCTCCCTCTCACTCATTAAGGGTCGGGATATTGTGACAGTGCTGTGTACCTGCACTCTCCCTTGCATTGTCTAGGGGGTACGTTATTGTGACAGTGCTGTGTATCTGCACTCTCCCTCTCACTCATTAAGGGATGGGTTATTGTGACAGTGCTGTGTACCTGCACTCTCCCATGCATTGACTAGAGGGTGGGTTATTGTGACATCACTGTCTATCTGCACTCTCCCACTCACTCATTAGGTGTGGGTTATTTTGACAGTGCTGTGTACCTGCACTCTCCCTCTCACTCATTAGGTGTGGGTTATTTTGACAGTGCTGTGTATCTGCACTCTCCCTCTCACTCAATAAGTGTGGCTTATTGTGACAGTGCTGTGTACCTGCACTCTCCCTCTCACTCATTAGGTGTGGGATATTGTGACAGTGCTGTGTATCTGCACTCACCGGCTCACTCATTAGGGGTGGGTTATTGTGACAGTGCTGTGTATTTACACTCTCCCTCTCACTCATTAGGGGTGGAATATTTTGACAGTGCTGTGTACCTGCACTCTCCCTCTCACTCATTCGGGGTGGGATATTGTGACAGTGCTGTGTACCTGCACTCTCCGTGGCATTGACTAGGGGGTAGGTTATTGTGACAGTGCTGTGTATCTGCACTCTCCCTCTCACTCATTCGGGGTGGGATATTGTGACAGTGCTGTGTATCTGCACTCTCCCTCTCACTCATTAGGGGTGGGTTATTGTGACTGCGCTGTGTATCTGCACTCTACCTCTCACTCATTAGTGGTGGGATATTGTGACAGTGCTGTGTATCTGCACCCTCCCTCTCACTCATTAGGGGTGGGTTATTCTGACAGTGCTGTGTATCTGCACTCTCCCTCTCACTCATTAGGAGTGGAATATTGTGACAGTGCTGTGTACCTGTACTCTCCCTCTCACTCATTAGGGGTAGAATATTGTGACAGTGCTGTGTACCTGCACTCTCCCTCTCACTCATTAGGGGTGAGATATTGTGACAGCGCTGTGTATCTGCACTCTCCCTCTCACTAATTAGCTGTGGGTTATTGTGACAGTGCTGTGTTCCTGCACTCTCCCTCTCACTCATTAGGGGTGTGATATTGTGACAGTGCTGTGTATCTGCACTCTCCCTCACACTCATTAGGTGTGGGATAATGTGATAGTGCTGTGTATCTGCACTCTCCCTCTCACTCATTAGGGGTGGGATATTGTGACAGAGCTGTGTATCTGCACTGTACCTCTCAGTCATTAGGAGTGTGATATTGTGACAGTGCTGTGTATCTGCAGTCTGCCTCACACTCATAACGAGTGGGTTATTGTGACAGTGCTGCGTACCGGCACTCGCCCTCTCACTCATTAGCGGTGGGTTATTGTGACAGTGCTGTGTATCTGCACTCTCCCTCTCACTCATTAGGGGTGGGATATTGTGACAGCACTGTGTATCTGCACTCTCCCTCTCACTCATTAACGGTGGGTTATTGTGAAAGTGCCGTGTAAGTGCACTCTCCCTCACATTGACTAGGGAGTGGGTTATGGTGACAGCGCTGTGTATCTGCACTCTCCCTCACATTTACTAGGGGTGGGTTACTGTTACAGTGCTGTGTATCTGCACTCTCCCTCTCACTCATTAGGGGTGGAATATTTTGACAGTGCTGTGTACCTGCACTCTCCCTCTCACTCATTAGGGGTGGAATATTTTGACAGTGCTGTGCACCTGCACTCTCCCTCTCACTCATTAGGGGTGGGTTATTGTGACAGTGCTGTGTATCTGCACTCTCCCTCTCACTCATTAAGTGTGTTACTGTGACAGTGCTGTGTACCTGCACTCTCCCTCACACTCATTAGGTGTGGGATATTGTGACAGCGCTGAGTATCTGCACTCTCCCTCTCACTCTTTAGCTGTGGGTAACTGTGACAGTGCTGTGTATCTGCAATCTCCCTCTCACTCATTAACGGTGGGTTATTGTGATAGTGCAGCGTACCAGCACTCTCCCTCTCACTCATTCGCGGTGGTTACTGTGACAGTGCTGTGTATCTGCACTCTCCCTCTCACTCATTAGGGTGTGATATTGTGACAGTGCTGTGTAACTGCACTCTCCCTCTCACTCATTAGGTGAGGGCTATTGTGATATTGCTGTGTATCTGCACTCTCCTCTAACTCATTAGGGATGGGATATTGTGACATGCTGTGTATCTGCACTCTCCTTCTCACTCAATTGGGGTGGGTTACAGTGACATTGCTGTGTATCTGCACTCTCCCTCTCACTCATTAGGGGTGGGTTATTGTGACAGTGCTGTGCAACTGCACTCTACCTCTCACTCATTAGGGGAGGGTTATTGTGACAGTGCTGTGTATCTGCACTCTCCCTCTCACTCATTAGGGGTAGAATATTGTGACAGTGCTGTGTACCTGCACTCTCCCTCTCACTCATTAGGGGTGGGATATTGTGACAGCGCTGTGTATCTGCACTCTCCCTCTCACTAATTAGCTGTGGGTTACTGTGACAGTGCTATGTATCTGCACTCTCCCTCTCACTCATTAGGGGTGGAATATTTTGACAGTGCTGTGTACCTGCACTCTCCCTCTCACTCATTAGGGGTGGGATATTATGACAGTGCTGTATATCTGCACTCTCCCTCTCACTCATTAGGGGTGGGATATTGTGACAGAGCTGTGTATCTGCACTATACCTCTCAGTCATTAGGAGTGTGATATTGTGACAGTGCTGTGTATCTGCACTCTGCCTCTCACTCATGACGAGTGGGTTATTGTGACAGTGCTGCGTACCGGCACTCGCCCTCTCACTCATTAGCGGTGGGTTATTGTGACAGTGCTGTGTATCTGCACTCTCCCTCTCACTCATTAGGGGTGGGATATTGTGACAGCACTGTGTATCTGCACTCTCCCTCTCACTCATTAACGGTGGGTTATTGTGACAGTGCCGTGTAAGTGCACTCTCCCTCACATTGACTAGGGAGTGGGTTATGGTGACAGCGCTGTGTATCTGCACTCTCCCTCACATTTACTAGGGGTGGGTTACTGTTACAGTGCTGTGTATCTGCACTCTCCCTCTCACTCATTAGGGGTGGAATATTTTGACAGTGCTGTGTACCGGCACTCTCCCTCTCACTCATTAGCGATGGGTTATTGTGACAGTGCTGTGTATCTGCACTCTCCCTCTCACTCATTAGGGATGGAATATTTTGACAGTGCTGTGTACCTGCACTTTCCCTCTCACTCATTAGGGGTGGGATATTGTGACAGTGCTGTGTATCTGCACTCTCCCACTCACTCATTAAGTGTGGGTTACTGTGACAGTGCTGTGTATCTGCACTCTCCCTCTCACTCATTAGGGGTGGGATACTGTGATAGTGCTGTGTATCTGCAGTCTCCCTCTCATCATTAGTGGTGGGATATTGTGACAGTGCTGTGTATTTGCAGTCTCCCTCTCACTCATTAGGGGTGGGTCTTTGTGACAGTGCTGTGTATCTGCACTCTCTCTCACTCATTAGGGGTGGGATATTATGACATGCTGTGTATCTGCAGTCTCCCTCACATTGAGTAGGGGTGGGATATTGTGACAGTACTGTGTATCTGCACTCTACCTCACACTCATTAGGGGTGGGTTACGGTCACAGTGCTGTGTGTCTGCACTCTCCCTCTCACTCATTAGCGATGGGTTATTGTGACAGTTCTGTGTACCTGCACTCTCCCTCTCACTCATTAGCGATGGGTTATTGTGACAGTTCTGTGTACCTGCACTCTCCCTCACATTGACTAGGGGGTGGGTTATTGTGACAGTGCTGTGTATCTGCACTCTCCCTCTCACTCATTCGTGTGTGGTATTGTGACAGTGCTGTGTACCTGCACTCTCCCTCTTAATCATTAGGTGTGGGATATTGTGATAGTGCTGTGTATCTGCTGCCTCCCTCTCACTCATTAGGGGTGAGTTATTTTGACAGTGCTGTGTACCTGCACTCTCCCTCTCACTCATTAGGGGTGGGATATAGTGATAGTGCTGTGTAAATGCACTCTCCCTCTCACCCATTAGGTGTGGGATATTGTGACAGCGCTGTGTATCTGCACTCTCCCTCTCACTCATTAGCTGTGGGTTACTGTGACAGTGCTGTGTATCTGCAATCTCCCTCACATTGACTAGGGGGTGGGTTATTGTGACAGTGCTGTGTATCTGCACTCTCCTTCTCACTCATTCGGGTGTGGTATTGTGACAGTGCTGTGTACCTGCATTCTCCCTCTTAATCATTAGGTGTGGAATATTGTGATAGTGCTGTGTATCTGCAGCCTCCCTCTCACTCATTAGGGGAGAGTTATTTTGACAGTGCTGTGTACCTGCACTCTCCCTCTCACTCATTAGGAGTGGAATATTGTGACAGTGCTGTGTACCTGTACTCTCCCTCTCACTCATTAGGGGTAGAATATTGTGACAGTGCTGTGTACCTGCACTCTCCCTCTCACTCATTAGGGGTGGGATATTGTGACAGCGCTGTGTATCTGCACTCTCCCACTCACTCATTAAGTGTGGGTTACTGTGACAGTGCTGTGCATCTGCACTCTCCCTCACACTCATTAGGTGTGGGATATTGTGACAGTGATGTGTATCTGCACTCTCCCTCTCACTCATTAGGGGTGGGATATTATGACAGTGCTGTGTATCTGCACTCTCCCTCTCACTCATTAGGGGTGGGATATTGTGACAGAGCTGTGTATCTGCACTGTACCTCTCAGTCATTAGGAGTGTGATATTGTGACAGTGCTGTGTATCTGCAGTCTGCCTCTCACTCATGACGAGTGGGTTATTGTGACAGTGCTGCGTACCGGCACTCGCCCTCTCACTCATTAGCGGTGGGTTATTGTGACAGTGCTGTGTATCTGCACTCTCCCTCTCACTCATTAGGGGTGGGATATTGTGACAGCACTGTGTATCTGCACTCTCCCTCTCACTCATTAACGGTGGGTTATTGTGAAAGTGCCGTGTAAGTGCACTCTCCCTCACATTGACTAGGGAGTGGGTTATGGTGACAGCGCTGTGTATCTGCACTCTCCCTCACATTTACTAGGGGTGGGTTACTGTTACAGTGCTGTGTATCTGCACTCTCCCTCTCACTCATTAGGGGTGAGTTATTTTGACAGTGCTGTGTACCTGCACTCTCCCTCTCACTCATTAGGGGTGGAATATTTTGACAGTGCTGTGCACCTGCACTCTCCCTCTCACTCATTAGGGGTGGGTTACTGTGACAGTGCTGTGTATCTGCACTCTCCCTCTCACTCATTAAGTGTGTTACTGTGACAGTGCTGTGTACCTGCACTCTCCCTCACACTCATTAGGTGTGGGATATTGTGACAGCGCTGAGTATCTGCACTCTCCCTCTCACTCATTAGCTGTGGGTAACTGTGACAGTGCTGTGTATCTGCAATCTCCCTCTCACTCATTAACGGTGGGTTATTGTGATAGTGCAGCGTACCAGCACTCTCCCTCTCACTCATTCGCGGTGGTTATTGTGACAGTGCTGTGTATCTGCACTCTCCCTCTCACTCATTAGGGTGTGATATTGTGACAGTGCTGTGTAACTGCACTCTCCCTCTCACTCATTAGGTGAGGGCTATTGTGATATTGCTGTGTATCTGCACTCTCCTCTCACTCATTAGGGATGGGATATTGTGACATGCTGTGTATCTGCACTCTCCTTCTCACTCATTTGGGGTGGGTTACAGTGACATTGCTGTGTATCTGCACTCTCCCTCTCACTCATTAGGGGTGGGTTATTGTGACAGTGCTGTGCAACTGCACTCTACCTCTCACTCATTAGGGGAGGGTTATTGTGACAGTGCTGTGTATCTGCACTCTCCCTCTCATGCATTAGGGGTGGGATATTGTGACAGTGCTGTGTATCTGCAGTCTCCCTCTCACTCATTAGTGGTGGGATATTGTGACAGTACTGTGTATCTGCACTCTCCCTCTCACTCATTAGGGGTGGTATAGTGTGGCATGCTGTGTATCTGCACTCTCCCTCTCACTCATTAGGGGTGGGTTATTGTGACAGTGCTGTGTACCTGCATTCTCCCTCTTACTCATTAGGTGTGGGATATTGTGATAGTGCTGTGTATCTGCAGTCTCCCTCTCACTCATTAGGGATGAGTTATTGTGACAGTGCTGTGTACCTGCACTCTCCCTCTCACTCATTAGGAGTGGAATATTGTGACAGTGCTGTGTACCTGCATTCTCCCTCTCACTCATTAGGGGTGGGTTATTGTGACAGTGCTGTGTATCTGCACTCTCCCTCTCACTCATTAGGGGTGGGATATTGTGACAGTGCTGTGTATCTGCACTCTCCCTCTCACTCATTAGGGGTGGGATATTGTGACAGCGCTGTGTATCTGCACTCTCCCTCTCACTCATTAACGGTGGGTTATTGTGACAGTGCAGCGTACTGGCACTCTCCCTCTCACTTATTAGCGGTGGTTATTGTGACAGTGCCGTGTAAGTGCACTCTCCCTCACATTGACTAGGGGGTGGGTTATTTTGACAGTGCTGTGTAACTGCACTCTCCCTCTCACTCATTAGGGGTGGGTTACAGTGACAGTGCTGTGTATCTGCACTCTCCCTCTCACTCATTAAGTGTGGGTTACTGTGACAGTGCTGTGTACCTGCACGCTCTCTCACATTGACTAGGGATGGGATATTGTGACAGTGCTGTGTACCTACACACTCGCTCTCACTCATTAGGGGTGGGTTATTGTGACAGCGCTGTGTATCTGAACTCTCCCTCTCACTCATTAGGTGTGGGATACTGTGACAGTGCTATGTATCTGCAGTCACCCTCTCACTCATTAGTGGTGGGTTATTGTGATGTGCTGTGTATCTGCACTCTCCTCTCACTCATTCAGAGTGGAACATTGTGACAGTGCTGTGTACCTGCACTCTCCCTCTCACTCATAAGGGGTGGGATATGGTGACAATGCTGTGTACCTGCACTCTCCCTCTCACTCATTAGGCGTGGGATATTGTGACAGAGCTGTGTATCTGCACTCTCCCTCTCACTCATTAGGCATGGGTTACAGTGATAGTGATGTGTATCTGCACTCTCCCTCTCACTCTTTAGGGGTGGTTTATTGTGACAGTGCTGTGTATCTGCAGTCTCCCTCTCACTCATTAGTGCTGGGATATTGTGATGTGCTGTGTATCTGCACTCTCCCTCTCACTGATTAGGGGTGGGTTATTGTGACAGTGCTGTGTACCTGCACGCTCCCTCACATTGACTAGGGATGGGATATTGTGACAGTGCTGTGTACGTACACACTCGCTCTCACTCATTAGGGGTGGGATATTGTGAAAGCGCTGTGTATCTGCACTCTCCCTCTCACTCATTAGGCGTGGGTTACATTGACAGTGCTATGTATCTGCAGTCACCCTCTCACTCATCAGGGGTGGGTTATTGTGACAGCGCTGTGTATCTGTACTCTCCCTCTCACTCATTAGTGGTGGGATATTGTGACAGTGCTGTGTATCTGCAGTCTCCCTCTCACTCATTAGTGCTGGGATATTGTGATGTGCTGTGTATCTGCACTCTCCCTCTCACTCATTAGGGGTGGGTTATTGTGACAGTGCTGTGTACCTGCACGCTCCCTCACATTGACTAGGGATGGGATATTGTGACAGTGCTGTGTACGTACACACTCGCTCTCACTCATTAGTGGTGGGATATTGTGAGAGTGCTGTGTATTTGCAGTCTCCCTCTCCCTCATTAGGGGTGGGTTATTGCGACAGTGCTGTGTATATGCACTCTCCCTTTCACTCATTAGGGGTGGGTTATTGTGACAGTGCTGTGTACCTGCATGCTCCCTCACATTGACAAGGGATGGGATATTGTGATAGTGCTGTGTATATGCAGACTCCCTCTCACTCATTAGGGGTGGGTTATTGTGACAGTGCTGTGTATCTGCACTCTCCTCTCACTCATTAGGAGTGGAACATTGTGACAGTGCTGTGTATCTGCACTCTCCCTCTCACGCATTAGGGGTGGGTTATTGTGACAGCGCTGTGTATCTGTACTCTCCCTCTCACTCATTAGGGGTGGGATATTGTGACATGCTGTGTATCTGCACTCTCCCTCTCACTCATTAGGGGTGGGTTATTGTGACAGTGCTGTGTATCTGCACTCTCCCTCTCACTCATTAGGGGTGGGTTATTGTGACAGTGCTGTGTATCTGCACTCTCCCTCTCACTCATTCGGGGTGGGTTATTGTGACAGTGCTTTGTATCTGTAATCTCCCTCTCACTCATTAGGGGTGGGATATTGTGATAGTGCTGTGTATCTGCAGTCTCCCTCACACTCATTAGTGCTGGGATATTGTGATGTGCTGTGTATCTGCACTCTCCCCCTCACTCATTAGGGGTGGGATATTGTGACAGTGCTTTGTATCTGCACTCTCCTCTAACTCATTAGGGATGGGGTATTGTGACATGCTGTGTATCTGCACTCTCCCTCTCACTCATTAGGGGTGGGTTACAGTGACAGTGCTGTGTATCTGCACTCTACCTCTCACTCATTAGTGGTGGGATATTGTGACAGTGCTGTGTATTTGCACTCTCCCTCTCACTCATTAGGGGTGGGTTACTGCGACAGTGCTGTGTATCTGCACTCTCCTCTCACTCATCAGGAGTGGAACATTGTGACAGTGCTGTATACCTGCACTCTGCCTCTCACTCATTATGGGTGGGATATTGTGACAGCGCTGTGTATCTGCACTCTCCCACTCACTCATTAGGGGTGGGTTACAGTGACAGTGCTGTGTATCTGCACTCTCCCTCTCACTCATTAGGGAAGGGTTATTGTGACAGTGCTGTGCATCTGCACTCTCCCTCTCACTCATTAGCTGTGGGTTACTGTGACAGTGCTGTGTATCTGCACTCTCCCTCTCACTCATTAGGGAAGGGTTATTGTGACAGTGCTGTGTATCTGCACTCTCCCTCTCACTCATAAGGGGTGGCATATTGTGACAGCGCTGTGTATCTGTAATCTCCCTCTCACTCATTAGGGGTTGGATATTGTGACAGTGCTGTGTATCTGCAGTCTCCCTCTCACTCATTAGTGCTGGGATATTGTGATGTGCTGTGTATCTGCACTCTCCCTCTCACTCATTAGGGGTGGGTTATTGTGACAGTGCTGTGTATCTGCACTCTCCCTCTCACTCATTTGGGGTGGGTTATTCTGACAGCGCTGTGTACCTGCACGCTCACTCAAATTGACTAGCGATGGGATATTGTGACAGTGCTGTGTACCTACCCACTCCCTCTCACTCATTAGGGTTGGGTTATTGTGACAGCACTGTGTATCTGTACTCTCCCTCACACTCATTTGGGGTGGGATACTGTGACAGTGCTGTGTATCTGCAGTCTCCCTCTCACTCATTAGTGGTGGGATATTGTGACAGTGCAGTGTATTTGCACTCTCCCTCTCACTCATTAGGGGTGGGTTATTGTGACAGTGCTGTGTATCTGCACTCTCCCTCTCACTCATTAGGGGTGGGTTAATGTGACAGTGCTGTGTACCTGCACGCTCCCTCACATTGACTAGGGATGGGATATTGTGACAGTGCTGTGTACCTAAACTCTCCCTCTCACTCATTAGGGGTGGGATATTGTGACAGTGCTGTGTATCTGCAGTCTCCCTCTCACTCATTAGGGGTGGGATATTGTGACAGTGCTGTGTATCTGCACTCTCCGCTCACTCATTAGGGGTGGGATATTGTGACAGCGCTGTGTATCTGCACTCTCCCTCTCACTCATTAGGGGTGGGTTATTGCGACAGTGCTGTGTATCTGCACTCTCCCTCTCACTCATTAGGGGTGGGTTATTCTGACAGTGCTGTGTACTTGCACGCTCCCTCACATTGACCTGGGATGGGATATTGTGACAGTGCTGTGTACCTACACACTCCCTCACATTTACTAGGAGTGAGTTTTTGTGACATTGCTGTGTATTTGCACTCTCCCTCACATTTACTTGGAGTGAGTTTTTGTGACATTGCTGTGTATTTGCACTCTCCCTCTCACTCATTAAGGGTGGAATATTTTGACAGTGCTGTGTATCTGCACTCTCCCTCACATTTACTTAGGGTGGAATGTTTTGAAAGTGCTGTGTACCTGCACTCTCCCTCACACTCATTAGGTGTGGGATATTGTGACAATGCTGTGTACCTGCACTCTCCCTCTCACTCATTAGGGGTGGGATATTGTGACAGTGCTGTGTATCTGCCCTCTCCCTCTCACTCATTAGGCGTGGGTTACATTGACAGTGCTATGTATCTGCACTCTCCCTCTCACTCATTAGGGGTGGGTTATTGTGACAGTGCTGTGTATCTGCACTCTCGCTCTCACTCATTAGGGGTGGGATACTGTGACAGTGCTGTGTATCTGCAGTCGCCCTCTCACTCATTAGTGGTGGGATATTGTGACAGTGCTGTGTATTTGCAGTCTCCCTCTCACTCATTAGGGGTGGGTTATTGCGACAGTGCTGTGTACCTGCACTCTCCTCTCACTCATTCGGAGTGGAACATTGTGACAGGGCTGTGTACCTGCACTCTCCCTCTCACTCATTAGGGGTGGGATATGGTGACAATGCTGTGTACCTGCACTCTCCCTCTCACTCATTTGGGGTGGGTTATTGTGACAGTGCTGTGTATCTGCACCCTCCCTCTCACTCAATAGGGGTGGGTTACTGTGACAGCGCTGTGTATCTGTACTCTCCCTCTCACTCATTAGGGGTGGGATATTGTGACTGTGCTGTGTATCTGCAGTCTCCCTCTCACTCATTAGTGCTGGGATATTGTGATGTGCTGTGTATCTGCACTCTCCCTCTCACTCATTAGGGGTGGGTTATTCTGATAGCGCTGTGTACCTGCACGCTCCCTCACATTGACTAGGGATGGGATATTGTGACAAAGTTGTGTATCTGCAGTCTCCCTCTCACTCATTAGCGGTGGGATATTGTGACAGTGCTGTGTATTTGCAGTCTCCCTCTCACTCATTAGGGGTGGGTTATTGCGACAGTGCTGTGTATCTGCACTCTCCCTCTCACTCATTAGGGGTGGGTTATTGTGACAGTGCTGTGTATCTGCACTCTCCCTCTCACTCATTAGGGGTGGGTTATTGTGACAGTGCTGTGTACCTGCACGCTCCCTCACATTGACAAGGGATGGGATATTGTGACAGTGCTGTGTATTTGCAGACTCCCTCTCACTCATTAGGGGTGGGTTATTGTGACAGTGCTGTGTATCTGCACTCTCCCGCTCACTCATTATGAGTGGAACATTGTGACAGTGCTGTGTACCTGCACTCTCCCTCTCACACATTATGAGTGGTATATTGTGACAATGCTGTGTACCTGCACTCTGCCTCTCACTCATTAGGGGTGGGATATTGTGACAGTGCTGTGTATCTGCACTCTCCCTCTCACTCATTAGGTGTGGGTTATTGTGACAGTGCTGTGTACCAGCACTCTCCCTCTCACTCATTAGGGGTGGGTTATTGTGACATGCTGTGTATCTGCACTCTCCCTCTCACTCATTAGGGGTGGGTTATTGTGGCAGTGCTGTGTATCTGCACTCTCCCTCTCACTCATTAGGGGTGGGTTATTGTGACAGTGCTGTGTATCTGCACTCTCCCTCTCACTCATTAGTGGTGGGATATTGTGACAATGCTGTGTATCTGCAGTCTCCCTCTCACTCATTAGGGATGGGGTATTGTGACATGCTGTGTATCTGCACTCCCCCTCTCACTCATTAGGGGTGGGTTATTGTGACAGTGCTGTGTACCTGCACGCTCCCTCACATTGACTAGGGATGGGATATTGTGACAGTGCTGTGTATCTGCAGTCTCCCTCTCACTCATTAGTGCTGGGATGTTGTGATGTGTTGTGTATCTGCACTTTCCCTCTCACTCATTAGGGGTGGGTTACAGTGACAGTGCTGTGTATCTGCACTCTACCTCGCACTCATTAGTGGTGGGATATTGTGACAGTGCTGTGTATTTGCAGTCTCCCTCTCACTCATTAGGGGTGGGTTACAGCGACAGTGCTGTGTATCTGCACTCTCCTCTCACTCATTAGGAGTGGAACATTGTGACAGTGCTGTATACCTGCACTCTGCCTCTCACTCATTATGGGTGGGATATTGTGACAGCGCTGTGTATCTGCACTCTCCCACTCACTCATTAGGGGTGGGATATTGTGACAGCGCTGTGTATCTGCACTCTCCCTCTCACTCATTAGGCGTGGCTTACAGTGACAGTGCTGTGTATCTGCACTCTCCCTCTCACTCATTCGGGATGGGTTATTGTGACAGTGCTGTGCATCTGCACTCTACCTCTCACTCATTAGCTGTGGGATATTGTGACAGTGCAGTGTATTTGCACTCTCCCTCTCACTCATTAGGGGTGGGTTAATGTGACAGTGCTGTGTACCTGCACGCTCCCTCACATTGACTAGGGATGGGATATTGTGACAGTGCTGTGTACCTAAACTCTCCCTCTCACTCATTAGGGGTGGGATATTGTGACAGTGCTGTGTATCTGCAGTCTCCCTCTCACTCATTAGGGGTGGGATATTGTGACAGTGCTGTGTATCTGCACTCTCCGCTCACTCATTAGGGGTGGGATATTGTGACAGCGCTGTGTATTTGCACTCTCCCTCTCACTCATTAGGGGTGGGTTATTGTGACAGTGCTGTGTATTTGCACTCTCCCTCTCACTCATTAGGGGTGGGTTATTCTGACAGTGCTGTGTACCTGCACGCTCCCTCACATTGACCTGGGATGGGATATTGTGACAGTGCTGTGTACCTACACACTCCCTCACATTTACTAGGAGTGAGTTTTTGTGACATTGCTGTGTATTTGCACTCTCCCTCACATTTACTTGGAGTGAGTTATTGTGACATTGCTGTGTATTTGCACTCTCCCTCTCACTCATTAAGGGTGGAATATTTTGACAGTGCTGTGTATCTGCACTCTCCCTCACATTTACTAGGGTTGGAATGTTTTGCAAGTGCTGTGTACCTGCACTCTCCCTCTCACTCATTTTGGGTGGTTTATTGTGACAGTGCTGTGTCTCTGCACTCTCCCTCTCACTCATTAATTGTGGGTTACTGTGACAGTGCTGTGTACCTGCACTCTCCCTCACACTCATTAGGTGTGGGATATTGTGACAGTGCTGTGTACCTGCACTCTCCCTCTCACTCATTAAGGGTGGGATATTATGACAGTGCTGTGTACCAGCACTCTCCCTCACACTCATTAGGGGTGTGATATTGTGACAGAACTGTGTATCTGCACTATCCCTCTCACTCATTAGGAGTGTGATATTGTGACAGTGCTGTGTATCTGCACACTCCCGCTCACTCATTAGGGGTGGGTTATTGTGACAGTGCTGTGTATCTGCACTCTCCCTCTCACTCATTAGGGGAGGTTTATTGTGACAGTGCTGTGTACCTGCACTCTCCCTTGCATTGACTAGGGGGTAGGTTATTGTGACAGTGCTGCATATCTGCACACTCCCTCTCACTCATTAGGGGTGGAATATTGTGACAGTGCTGTGTACCTGCACTCTCACTCTCATTCATTAGCGGTGGGATATTATGGCAGTGCTGTCCACCTGCACTCTCCCTTCCACGCATTAGGGGTGTGATATTTTGACAGTGCTGTGTACCTGCACTCTCCCTCTCACTCATTAGGGGTGCGTTATTGTGACAGTGCTGTGTACCTGCACTCTCCCTCTCACTCATTAGGGGTGGGTTATTTTGACAGTGCTGTGTATCTGCACTCTCCCTCTCACTCATTAGCGGTGGGTTATTGTGACAGTGCTGTGTATCTCCACGCTCCCTCTCACTCATTAGGGGTGGGTTATTGTAACAGTGCTGTGTATCTGCACTTTCCCTCGCACTCATTAGTGCTGGGATATTCTGATGTGCTGTGTATCTGCACTCTCCCTCTCACTCATTATGGGTGGGTTATTGTGACAGCGCTGTGTATCTGTAATCTCACTATCACTCATTAGTGGTGGGATATTGTGACAATGCTGTGTATCTGCAGTCTCCCTCTCACTCATTAGTGCTGGGATATTCTGATGTGCTGTGTATCTGCACTCTCCCTCTCACTCATTAGGGGTGGGATATTGTGACAGTGCTGTGTATCTGCTCTCTCCCTCTCACTCATTAGGGGTGGGTTATTGTGACAGTGCTGTGGACCTGCACGCTCCCTCACATTGACTAGGGGTGGGATATTGTGACAGTGCTGTGTATCTGCAGTCTCCCTCTCACTCATTAGTGCTGGGATATTGTGATGTGCTGTGTATCTGCACTCTCCCTCTCACTCATTAGTGGTGGGATATTATGACAGTGCTGTGTATTTGCCGTCTCCCTCTCACTCATTAGGGGTGGGTTACTGCGACAGTGCTGTGTATCTGCACTCTCCTCTCACTCATTAGGAGTGGAACATTGTGACAGTGCTGTATACCTGCACTCTGCCTCTCACTCATTATGGGTGGGATATTGCGACAATGCTGTTTACCTGCACTCTACCTCTCACTCATTAGCTGTGGGTTACTGTGACAGTCCTGTGTATCTGCACTCTCCCTCTCACTCATTAGGGGTGGCATATGGTGACAGTGCTGTGTAGCTGCATTCTCCCTCTCACTCATTAGGGGTGGGTTATTGTGTCAGCGCTGTGTATCTGTAATCTCCCTCTCACTCATTAGGTGTGGGATATTGTGACAGTGCTGTGTATCTGCAGTCTCCCTAACACTCATTAGTGCTGGGATATTGTGATGTGCTGTGTATCTGCACTCTCCTCTCACTCATTAGGGGTGGGATATTGTGACAGTGCTGTGTATCTGCACTCTCCTCTCACTCATTAGGGGTGGGTTATTGTGACAGTGCTGTGTATCTGCACTCTCCCTCTCACTCATTTGGGGTGGGTTATTCTGACAGCGCTGTGTACCTGCACGCTCACTCAAATTGACTAGGGATGGGATATTGTGACAGTGCTGTGTACCTACCCACTCCCTCTCACTCATTAGGGTTGGGTTATTGTGACAGCACTGTGTATCTGAACTCTCCCTCACACTCATTAAGGGTGGGATACTGTGACAGCGCTGTGTAACTGCACTCTCCCTCTCACTCATTAGGGGTGGGTTAATGTGACAGTGCTGTGTACCTGCACGCTCCCTCACATTGATTAGGGATAGGATATTGTGACAGCGCTGTGTATCTGCACTCTCCCTCTCACTCATTAGGGGTGGGATATTGTGACAGTGCTGTGTATCTGCAGTCTCCCTCTCACTCATTAGGGGTGGGTTATTGTGACAGTGCTGTGTACCTGCACGCTCCCTCACATTGACCTGGGATGGGATATTGTGACAGTGCTGTGTATCTGCACTCTCCCTCTCACTCATTAAGGGTGGAATATTTTGACAGTGCTGTGTACCTGCACTCTCCCTCTCACTCATTTTGGGTGGTTTATTGTGACAGTGCTGTGTATCTGCACTCTCCCTCTCACTCATTAATTGTGGGTTACTGTGACAGTGCTGTGTACCTGCACTCTCCCTCACACTCATTAGGTGTGGGATATTGTGACAGTGCTGCATATCTGCACTCTCCCTCTCACTCATTAGGGGTGGGTTATTGTGACAGTGCTGTGTACCTGCACTCTCACTCTCATTCATTAGCGGTGGGATATTATGGCAGTGCTGTCCACCTGCACTCTCCCTTCCACGCATTAGGGGTGTGATATTTTGACAGTGCTGTGTATATGCACTTCCCTCTCACTCATTTGGGTGGGATATTATGACAGTGCTGTGTACCTGCACTCTCCCTCTCACTCATTAGGGGTGCGTTATTGTGACAGTGCTGTGTATCTGCACTCTCCCTCTCACTCATTAGGGGTGGGTTATTGTAACACTGCTGTGTATCTGCACTCTCCCTCGCACTGACTAGAAGGTGGGGTATTGTGACAATGCTGTGTATCTGCACTCTCCCTCTCACTCATTACGGCTGGGATATTGTGACAATGCTATGTATCTGCAGTCTCCATCTCACTCATTATGGGTGGGTTATTGTGACAGAGCTGTGTATCTGTACTCTCACTCTCACTCATTAGTGGTGGGATGTTGTGACAATGCTGTGTATCTGCAGTCTCCCTCTCACTCATTAGTGCTGGGATATTCTGATGTGCTGTGTATCTGCTCTCTCCCTCTCACTCATTAGGGGTGGGATATTGTGACATGCTGTGTATCTGCACTCTCCTCTCACTCATTAGGGGTGGGTTATTGTGACAGTGCTGTGTACCTGCACGCTCCCTCACATTGACTAGGGATGGGATATTGTGACAGTGCTGTGTATCTGCAGTCTCCCTCTCACTCATTAGTGCTGGGATATTGTGATGTGCTGTGTATTTGCACTTTCCCTCCCACTCATTAGGGGTGGGTTACAGTGACAGTGCTGTGTATCTGCACTCTCCTCTCACTCATTAGGAGTGGAACATTGTGACAGTGCTGTATACCTGCACTCTGCCTCTCACTCATTATGGGTGGGATATTGTGACAATGCTGTTTACCTGCACTCTCCCACTCACTCATTAGGGGTGGGATATTGTGACAGCGCTGTGTATCTGCACTCTCCCTCTCACTCATTAGGCGTGGGTTACAGTGACAGTGCTGTGTATCTGCACTCTCCCTCTCACTCATTAGGGATGGGTTATTGTGACAGTGCTGTGCATCTGCACTCTACCTCTCACTCATTAGGTGTGGGATATAGTGATAGTGCTGTGTAGCTGCATTCTCCCTCTCACTCATTAGGGGTGGGATATTGTGACAGTGCTGTGTATCTGCAGTCTCCCTCACACTCATTAGTGCTGGGATATTGTGATGTGCTGTGTATCTGCACTCTCCCTCTCACTCATTAGGGGTGGGATATTGTGACAGTGCTGTGTATCTGCACTCTCCTCTCACTCATTAGGGGTGGGATATTGTGACATGCTGTGTATCTGCACTCTCCCTCTCACTCATTAGGGGTGGGTTATTGTGACAGTGCTGTGTATCTGCACTCTCCCTCTCACTCATTAGGGGTGGGTTATTCTGACAGTGCTGTGTACCTGCACGCTCAATCACATTGACTAGGGATGGGATATTGTGACAGTGCTGTGTACCTAAACTCTCCCTCTCACTCATTAGGGGTGGGATATTGTGACAGTGCTGTGTATCTGCAGTCTCCCTCTCACTCATTAGGAGTGGGATATTGTGACAGCGCTGTGTATCTGCACTCTCCCTCTCACTCATTAGGGGTGGGTTATTGTGACAGTGCTGTGTATCTGCACTCTCCCTCTCACTCATTAGGGGTGAGTTATTGTGACAGTGCCATGTAAGTGCACTCTCCCTTGCATTGACTAGGGGGTAGGTTATTGTGACAGTGTTGTGTATCTCTCCTCTCCCTCTCACTCATTAGTGGCGGGTTATTGTGACAGTGCTGTGTACCTGCACTCTCCCTCTACACTCATTAGGGGTGGGATATTGTGACAGTGCTGTGTACCTGCACTCTCCCTTGCATTGACTAGGGGGTGGGTTATTGTGACAGTGCTGTGTATCTGCACTCTCCCTCTCAATCATTAGGGGTGGGTTATTGTGACAGTGCTGTGTATATGCTCTCTCCCTCTCACTCATTAGTGTGGGTTATTGTGACAGTGCTGTGTACCTGCACTCTCCCTCTCACTTATTAGCGGTGGTTATTGTGACAGTGCTGTGTACCTGCACTCTCCCTTGCATTGACTAGGGGGTAGGTTATTGTGACGTGCTGTGTATCTGCACTCTCCCACTCACTCATTGGGGTGGGATATTGTGACAGCGCTGTGTATCTGCACTCTCCCTTGCACTCATTAGGGGTGGGTTATTGTGACAGTGCTGTGTATCTGCACTCTCCCTCTCACTCATTAGGTGTGGGATATTGTGACAGTGCTGCGTATCTGCAGTCTCCCTCTCACACATTAGGGGTGGGATATTATGACAGTGCTGTGTACCTGCTCTCTCCCTCCCACTCATTAGGGGTGTGATATTGTGACAGTGCTGTGTATTTGCACTCTCCCTCTCATTCCTTAGGGCTGGGTTATTGTGACAGTGCTGTGTATCTGCACTCACCCGCTCACTCATTAGGGGTGGATTATTGTGACAGTGCTGTGTATCTGCACTCTCCCTCTCACTCATTATGGGTGGGATATTATGACAGTGCTGTGTACCTGCTCTCTCCCTCCCACTCATTAGGGGTGTGATATTGTGACAGTGCTGTGTATTTGCACTCTCCCTCTCATTCCTTAGGGCTGGGTTACTGTGACAGTGCTGTGTATCTGCACTCACCCGCTCACTCATTAGGGGTGGCTTATTGTGACAGTGCTGTGTATTTGCACTCTCCCTCTCACTCATTATGGGTGCAATATTATGACAGTGCTGTGTACCTGCACTCTCCCTTGCATTGACTCGGGGGTAGGTTATTGTGACAGTGCTGTGTATCTGCACTCTCCCTCTCACTCAGTGGTGTGGGATATTATGACAGTGCTGTCTATCTGCACTCTCCCTCTCATTCATAAGTTGTCGCATATTGTGACATTGCTGTGTATCTGCACTCTCCCTCTCACTCATTAGGGGTGGGTTATTGTGACAGCACTGTGTATCTGCACTCTACCTATCACTCATTAGGTGAGGGTTATTGTGACAGTGCTGTGTATCTGCACTCTCCCTCTCACTGATTAGGGGTGGGATATTGTGACATGCTGTGTATCTGCACTCTCCCTCTCGCTCATTCGGGGTGGGTTATTGTGACAGTGCTGTGTGTCTGCAATCACCCTCTCACTCAATAAGTGTGGGATATTGTGACAGTGATGTGTACCTGCTCTCTCCCTCTCACTCATTAGGGGTGGGATATTATGACAGTGCTGTGTACCTGCTCTCTCCCTCTCACTCATTAGGGGTGTGATATTGTGACAGTGCTGTGTATCTGCACTCTCCCTCTCACTCATTAGGGGTGTGATATTGTGACAGCGCTGTGTATCTGCACTCTCTCTCACATTTACTAGGGGTGGGTTACTGTGACAGTGCTGTGTACCTGCACTCTCCCTCTCACTCATTAGAGGTGGAATATTTTGACAGTGCTGTGTACCTGCACACTCCCTCTCACTCATTAGGGGTAGGATATTGTGACAGTGCTGTGTACCAGCACTCTCCCTCTCACTCATTAGGGGTGGGATATTATGACAGGGCTGTGTACCTGCACTCTCCCTCCCACTCATTAGGGGAGTGATATTGTGACAGTGCTGTGTATCTGCACTCTCCCTCTCACTCATTAGTGTGGGTTATTGTGACAGCGCTGTGTACCTGCACTCTCCCTTGCATTGACTAGGGTGTAGGTTATTGTGACGTGCTGTGTATATGCACTCTCCCTCTCACTCATTAGTGTGGGTTATTGTGACAGTGCTGTGTACCTGCACTCTCCCTCTCACTTATTAGCGGTGGTTATTGTGACAGTGCTGTGTACCTGCACTCTCCCTCTCACTTATTAGCGGTGGTTATTGTGACAGTGCTCTGTACCTGCACTCTCCCTCTCACTTATTAGCGGTGGTTATTGTGACGTGCTGTGTATCTGCACTCTCCCACTCACTCATTGGGGTGGGATATTGTGACAGCGCTGTGTATCTGCACTCTCCCTTGCACTCATTAGGGGTGGGTTATTGTGACAGTGCTGTGTATCTGCACTCTCCCTCGCACACATTAGGGGTGGGTTATTGTGACAGTGCTGTGTATCTGCACTCTCCCTCTCACTCCTTAGGGGTGGGTTATTGTGACAGTGCTTTGTACCTGCACTCTCGCTCTCACTCATTAGGGGTAGGATATTGTGACAGTGCTGTGTACCTGCAGTCTCCCTCTCACTCATTACTGGTGGGATATTGTGACATGCTGTGTATCTGCACTCTCCCTCTCACTCATTAGGAGTGGGTTATTGTGACAGTGCTGTGTATCTGCACTCTCCCTCTCACTCATTAGGTGTGGGATATTGTGACAGGGCTGCGTATCTGCAGTCTCCCTCTCACACATTAGGGGTGGGATATTGTGACGGTGCTGTGTATCTGCACTCTCCCTCTCAGTCATTAGGGGTGGGATATTGTGACAGTGCTGTGTATCTGCAGTCTCCCTCTCACTCATTTGTGGTGGGATATTGTGACGTGCTGTGTATCTGCACTCTCCCTCTCACTCATTAGAGGTGGGTTATTGTGACAGTGCTGTGTACCTGCACTCTCCCTTGCATTGACTAGGGGGTGGGATATTGTGACAGCGCTGTGTATCTGCACTCTCCCCCTCACTCATTAGGGCTGGGTTATTGTCTCAGCGCTCTGTATCTGCACCCTCCCTGTCACTCATTAGGGGTGGGTTATTGTGACAGCGCTGTGTAACTGCACTCTACCTCTCACTCATTAGGGTTGGGATCTTGTGACAGTGCTGTGTATCTGCACTCTCCCTCTCACTCATTAGGGGTGGGTTATTGTGACAGTGCTGTGTATCTGCACTTTCCCTCGCATTGACTAGGAGGTGGGTTATTCTGACAGTGCTGTGTATCTGCACTCTCCCTCTCACTCATTAGTGTGGGTTATTGTGACAGTGCTGTGTACCTGCACTCTCCCTCCCACTTATTAGCGGTGGTTATTGTGACAGTGCTGTGTACCTGCACTCTCCCTTGCATTGACTAGGGGGTAGGTTATTGTGACGTGCTGTGTATATGCACTCTCCCTCTCACTCATTAGTGTGGGTTATTGTGACAGTGCTGTGTACCTGCACTCTCCCTCTCACTTATTAGCGGTGGTTATTGTGACAGTGCTGTGTACCTGCACTCTCCCTCTCACTTATTAGCGGTGGTTATTGTGACAGTGCTGTGTACCTGCGCTCTCCCTCTCACTTATTAGCGGTGGTTATTGTGACGTGCTGTGTATCTGCACTCTCCCACTCACTCATTGGGGTGGGATATTGTGACAGCGCTGTGTATCTGCACTCTCCCTTGCACTCATTAGGGGTGGGTTATTGTGACAGTGCTGTGTATCTGCACTCCCTCGCACTCATTAGGGGTGGGTTATTGTGACAGTGCTGTGTACCTGCACTCTCCCTCTCAATCCTTAGGGGTGGGTTATTGTGACAGTGCTTTGTACCTGCACTCTCGCTCTCACTCATTAGGGGTAGGATATTGTGACAGCGCTGTGTACCTGCAGTCTCCCACTCACTCATTAGGATTGGGATATTGTGACAGTGCTGTGTACCTGCACTCTCCCTCTCACTCATTAGGGGCGGAATATTTTGACAGTGCTGTGTACCTGCACTCTCCCTCCCACTCATTACTGGTGGGATATTGTGACATGCTGTGTATCTGCACTCTCCCTCTCACTCATTAGGAGTGGGTAATTGTGACAGTGCTGTGTATCTGCACTCTCCCTCTCACTCATTAGGTGTGGGATATTATGACAGGGCTGCGTATCTGCAGTCTCCCTCTCACACATTAGGGGTGGGATATTATGACAGTGCTGTGTACCTGCACTCTCCCTCTCACTCATTCGGGGTAGGATATTGTGACAGTGCTGTGTACCTGCACTCTCCCTCTCACTCATTAGGGGTAGGATATTGTGATAGTGCTGTGTACCTGCACTCTCCCTCTCACTCATTAGGGGTGTGATATTGTGACAGTGCTGTGTATCTGCACTCTCCCTCACACTCATTACGTGTGGGTTATAGTGACAGTGCTGTGTATTTGCACTCTCCCTCTCATTCCTTTGGGGTGGGTTATTGTGACAGTGCTGTGTATCTGCACTCACCCGCTCACTCTTTAGGGGTGGGTTATTGTGACAGTGCTGTGTATCTGCACTCTCCCTCACATTTACTAGGGGTGGGTTATTATGACAGTGCTGTGTATTTGCACTCTCCCTCTCACTCATTATGGGTGGAATATTATGACAGTGCTGTGTAGCTGCACTCTCCCTCTCAATCATTAGGGGTGGGTTATTGTGACAGTGCTGTGTATCTGCACTCTCCCTCTCACTCATTTGGTGTGGGTTATTGTGACAGTGCTGTGTATCTGCACTCTCCCTCTCACTCATTGGGGTGGGATATTATGACAGTGCTGTGTATCTCCACTCTCCCTCTCATTCATTAGTTGTGGGATATTGTGACAGTGCTGTGTATCTGCACTCTCCCTCTCAGTCATTAGGGGTGGGATATTGTGACATTGCTGTGTATCTGCACTCTCCCTCTCAGTCATTTGGGGTGAGATATTGTGACAGTGCTGTGTATCTGCAGTCTCCCTCTCACTCATTTGTGGTGGGATATTGTGACAGTGCTGTGTACCTGCACTCTCCCTTGCATTGAATAGGGGGTGGGGTATTGTGACAGCGCTGTGTATCTGCACTCTCCCTCTCACTCATTAGGGCTGGGTTATTGTGACAGCGCTCTGTATCTGCACCCTCCCTGTCACTCATTAGGGGTGGGTTATTGTGACAGCGCTGTGTAACTGCACTCTACCTCTCACTCATTAGGGTTGGGATCTTGTGACAGTGCTGTGTATCTGCACACTCCCTCTCACTCATTAGGGGTGGGTTATTGTGACAGTGCTGTGTATCTGCACTCTCCCTCTCACTCATTAGGTGTGGGATATTGTGACAATGCTATGTGTCTGCAGTCTCCCTCTCACTCATTTGGGGTGGGATATTGTGACAGTGCAGCGTACCGGCACTCTCCCTCTCACTCATTAGGGTCGGTTATTGTGACAGTGCTGTGTATCTGCACTCTCCCTCTCACTCATTAGGGTTGGGATATTGTGACATGCTGTGTATCTGCACTCTCCCCCTCACTCATTAGGGGTGGGTTATTGTGACAGTGCTGTGTATCTGCACTCTCCCTCTCACTCATTCGGGGTGGGTTATTGTGACAGTGCTATGTATCTGCACTCTCCCTCTCACTCATTAAGGGTCGGGATATTGTGACAGTGCTGTGTACCTGCACTCTCCCTTGCATTGTCTAGGGGGTACGTTATTGTGACAGTGCTGTGTATCTGCACTCTCCCTCTCACTCATTAAGGGATGGGTTATTGTGACAGTGCTGTGTACCTGCACTCTCCCATGCATTGACTAGAGGGTGGGTTATTGTGACATCACTGTCTATCTGCACTCTCCCACTCACTCATTAGGTGTGGGTTATTTTGACAGTGCTGTGTACCTGCACTCTCCCTCTCACTCATTAGGTGTGGGTTATTTTGACAGTGCTGTGTATCTGCACTCTCCCTCTCACTCAATAAGTGTGGCTTATTGTGACAGTGCTGTGTACCTGCACTCTCCCTCTCACTCATTAGGTGTGGGATATTGTGACAGTGCTGTGTATCTGCACTCACCGGCTCACTCATTAGGGGTGGGTTATTGTGACAGTGCTGTGTATTTACACTCTCCCTCTCACTCATTAGGGGTGGAATATTTTGACAGTGCTGTGTACCTGCACTCTCCCTCTCACTCATTCGGGGTGGGATATTGTGACAGTGCTGTGTACCTGCACTCTCCGTGGCATTGACTAGGGGGTAGGTTATTGTGACAGTGCTGTGTATCTGCACTCTCCCTCTCACTCATTCGGGGTGGGATATTGTGACAGTGCTGTGTATCTGCACTCTCCCTCTCACTCATTAGGGGTGGGTTATTGTGACTGCGCTGTGTATCTGCACTCTACCTCTCACTCATTAGTGGTGGGATATTGTGACAGTGCTGTGTATCTGCACCCTCCCTCTCACTCATTAGGGGTGGGTTATTCTGACAGTGCTGTGTATCTGCACTCTCCCTCTCACTCATTAGGAGTGGGATATTGTGACAATGCTATGTATCTGCAGTCTCCTTCTCACTCATTTGGAGTGGGATATTGTGACATGCAGTGTATCTGCACTCTCGCTCTCACTCATTAGGGGTGGGTTACTGTGACAGTGCTGTGTATCTGCACTCTCCCTCTCACTCAATAAGTGTGGCTTATTGTGACAGTGCTGTGTATCTGCACTCTCCCTCACATTTACTAGGGGTGGGTTATTGTGACAGTGCTGTGTATTTGCACTCTCCCTCTCACTCATTAGGGGTGGGTTATTGTGACAGTGCTGTGTACCTGCACTCTCCGTGGCATTGACTAGGGGGTAGGTTATTGTGACAGTGCTGTGTATCTGCACTCTCCCTCTCACTCATTAGGGGTGGGTTATTGTGACAGCGCTCTGTATCTGCACCCTCCCTCTCACTCATTAGGGGTGGGTTATTGTGACTGCGCTGTGTATCTGCACTCTCCCTCTCACTCATTAGGAGTGGGATATTGTGACACTGCTATGTATCTGCAGTCTCCTTCTCACTCATTTGGAGTGGGATATTGTGACATGCAGTGTATCTGCACTCTCGCTCTCACTCATTAGGGTGGGTTACTTTACAGTGCTGTGTTTCTGCATTCGCCCGCTCACTCATTAGGGATGGGTTATTGTGACAGTGCTGTGTATCTGCACTCTCCCTCTCACTCATTAGTTGTGTGTTATTGTGACAGTGCTGTGTATGTGCACTCTCCCTCTCACTCATTAGTGGCGGGTTATTGTGACAGTGCTGTGTATCTGCACTCTCCCTCTCACTCATTAGGGGTGGGTTATATTGACAGTGCTGTGTATCTGCACTCTCCCTCTCAGTCATTAGGGGTGGGATATTGTGACATTGCTGTGTATCTGCACTCTCCCTCTCACTCATTAGGGGTGGGTTATTGTGACAGCACTGTGTATCTGCACTCTCCCTGTCACTCATTAGGGGTGGGATATTGTGACGGTGCTGTGTATCTGCACTCTCCCTCTCAGTCATTTGGGGTGAGATATTGTGACAGTGCTGTGTATCTGCAGTCTCCCTCTCACTCATTTGTGGTGGGATATTGTGACAGTGCTGTGTACCTGCACTCTCCCTTGCATTGACTAGGGGGTGGGATATTGTGACAGCGCTGTGTATCTGCACTCTCCCTCTCACTCATTAGGGCTGGGTTATTGTGACAGCGCTCTGTATCTGCACCCTCCCTGTCACTCATTAGGGGTGGGTTATTGTGACAGCGCTGTGTAACTGCACTCTACCTCTCACTCATTAGGGTTGGGATCTTGTGACAGTGCTGTGTATCTGCACACTCCCTCTCACTCATTAGGGGTGGGTTATTGTGACAGTGCTGTGTATCTGCACTTTCCCTCGCATTGACTTGGAGGTGGGTTATTCTGACAGTGCTGTGTATCTGCACTCTCCCTCTCACTCATTAGGTGTGGGATATTGTGACAATGCTATGTGTCTGCAGTCTCCCTCTCACTCATTTGGGGTGGGATATTGTGACAGTGCAGCGTACCGGCACTCTCCCTCTCACTCATTAGGGTCGGTTATTGTGACAGTCCTGTGTATCTGCACTCTCCCTCTCACTCATTAGGGTTGGGATATTGTGACATGCTGTGTATCTGCACTCTCCCCCTCACTCATTAGGGGTGGGTTATTGTGACAGTGCTGTGTATCTGCACTCTCCCTCTCACTCATTCGGGGTGGGTTATTGTGACAGTGCTATGTATCTGCACTCTCCCTCTCACTCATTAAGGGTCGGGATATTGTGACAGTGCTGTGTACCTGCACTCTCCCTTGCATTGTCTAGGGGGTACGTTATTGTGACAGTGCTGTGTATCTGCACTCTCCCTCTCACTCATTAAGGGATGGGTTATTGTGACAGTGCTGTGTACCTGCACTCTCCCATGCATTGACTAGAGGGTGGGTTATTGTGACATCACTGTCTATCTGCACTCTCCCACTCACTCATTAGGTGTGGGTTATTTTGACAGTGCTGTGTACCTGCACTCTCCCTCTCACTCATTAGGTGTGGGTTATTTTGACAGTGCTGTGTATCTGCACTCTCCCTCTCACTCAATAAGTGTGGCTTATTGTGACAGTGCTGTGTACCTGCACTCTCCCTCTCACTCATTAGGTGTGGGATATTGTGACAGTGCTGTGTATCTGCACTCACCGGCTCACTCATTAGGGGTGGGTTATTGTGACAGTGCTGTGTATTTACACTCTCCCTCTCACTCATTAGGGGTGGAATATTTTGACAGTGCTGTGTACCTGCACTCTCCCTCTCACTCATTCGGGGTGGGATATTGTGACAGTGCTGTGTACCTGCACTCTCCGTGGCATTGACTAGGGGGTAGGTTATTGTGACAGTGCTGTGTATCTGCACTCTCCCTCTCACTCATTCGGGGTGGGATATTGTGACAGCGCTGTGTATCTGCACTCTCCCTCTCACTCATTAGGGGTGGGATATTGTGACGTGCTGTGTATCTGCACTCTCCCTCTCACTCATTAGGGGTGGGTTATTGTGACAGCGCTCTGGATCTGCACCCTCCCTCTCACTCATTCGGGGTGGGTTATTGTGACTGCGCTGTGTATCTGCACTCTACCTCTCACTCATTAGTGGTGGGATATTGTGACAGTGCTGTGTATCTGCACCCTCCCTCTCACTCATTAGGGGTGGGTTATTCTGACAGTGCTGTGTATCTGCACTCTCCCTCTCACTCATTAGGAGTGGGATATTGTGACAATGCTATGTATCTGCAGTCTCCTTCTCATTCATTTGGAGTGGGATATTGTGACATGCAGTGTATCTGCACTCTCGCTCTCACTCATTAGGGGTGGGTTACTGTGACAGTGCTGTGTATCTGCACTCTCCCTCTCACTCAATAAGTGTGGCTTATTGTGACAGTGCTGTGTATCTGCACTCTCCCTCACATTTACTAGGGGTGGGTTATTGTGACAGTGCTGTGTATCTGCACTCTCCCTCACATTTACTAGGGGTGGGTTATTGTGACAGTGCTGTGTATTTGCACTCTCCCTCTCACTCATTAGGGGTGGAATATTTTGACAGTGCTGTGTACCTGCACTCTCCCTCTCACTCATTAGGGGTGGGTTATTGTGACAGTGCTGTGTATCTGCACTCTCCCTCTCACTCATTAGGGGTGGGTTATTGTGACTGCGCTGTGTATCTGCACTCTCCCTCTCACTCATTAGGAGTGGGATATTGTGACACTGCTATGTATCTGCAGTCTCCTTCTCACTCATTTGGAGTGGGATATTGTGACATGCAGTGTATCTGCACTCTCGCTCTCACTCATTAGGGTGGGTTATTGTGACAGTGCTGTGTATCTGCACTCTCCCTCTCACTCATTCGTTGTGTGTTATTGTGACAGTGCTGTGTATCTGCACTCTCCCTCTCACTCATTAGGGGTGGGTTATTGTGACAGTGCTGTGTATCTGCACTCTCCCTCTCACTCAATAAGTGTGGCTTATTGTGACAGTGCTGTGTATCTGCACTCTCCCTCACATTTACTAGGGGTGGGTTATTGTGACAGTGCTGTGTATTTGCACTCTCCCTCTCACTCATTAGGGGTGGAATATTTTGACAGTGCTGTGTACCTGCACTCTCCCTGTCACTCATTAGGGGTGGGTTATTGTGACAGTGCTGTGTATCTGCACTCTCCCTCTCACTCATTAGGGGTGGGTTATTGTGACAGTGCTGTGTACCTGCACTCTCCGTGGCATTGACTAGGGGGTAGGTTATTGTGACAGTGCTGTGTATCTGCACTCTACCTCTCACTCATTAGGGGTGGGATATTGTGACAGTGCTGTGTATCTGCACCCTCCCTCTCACTCATTAAAGGTGGGTTATTGTGACAGTGCTGTGTACCTGCACTCTCCCTCTCACTCATTAGGGGTGAGTTATTGTGACAGTGCCATGTAAGTGCACTCTCCCTTGCATTGACTAGGGGGTAGGTTATTGTGACAGTGTTGTGTATCTCTCCTCTCCCTCTCACTCATTAGGGGTGGGATATTGTGACAGCGCTGTGTACCTGCACTCTCCCTCTCACTCATTAGTGGCGGGTTATTGTGACAGTGCTGTGTATCTGCAGTCTCCCTCTCACTCATTTGGAGTGGGATATTGTGACATGCAGTGTATCTGCACTCTCGCTCTCACTCATTAGGGTGGGTTATTGTGACAGTGCTGTGTATCTGCACTCTCCCTCTCACTCATTTGGAGTGGGATATTGTGACATGCAGTGTATCTGCACTCTCCCTCTCACTCATTAGGGGTGGGATATTGTGACAGTGCTGTGTACCTGCACGCTCCCTCACATTGACTAGGGATGGGATATTGTGACAGTGCTGTGTACCTGCACTCACCCTCGCACTCATTAGGGGTGGGTTATTGTGACAGTGCTGTGTACCTGCACTCTCCCTCTCACTCATTCGGGGTGGGTTATTGTGACAGCGCTCTGTATCTGCACCCTCCCTCTCACTCATTAGGGGTGGGTTACTGTGACTGCGCTGTGTATCTGCACTCTACCTCTCACTCATTAGGGGTGGGATATTGTGACAGTGCTGTGTATCTGCACCCTCCCTCTCTCTCATTAGGGTTGGGATCTTGTGACAGTGCTGTGTATCTGCAGTCTCCCTCTCACTCATTAGGGGTGGGTTATTGTGACAGTGCTGTGTACCTGCACTCTCCCTCTCACTCATTAGGGGTGGGTTATTGTGACAGTGCTGCGTATCTGCACTCTCCCTCTCACTCATTAGGGTTGGGTTATTGTGACAGTGCTGTGTATCTGCACTCTCCCTTGCATTGACTAGGGGTTGGGTTATTATGACAGTGCTGTGTATCTGCACTCTCCCTCTCACTCATTAGGGTTGGGTTATTGTGACAGTGCTGTGTATCTGCACTCTCCCTCTCACTCATTAGGGGTGGGATATTGTGACAGCGCTGTGTATCTGCACTCTCCCTCTCAATCATTAGGGGTGGGATATTGTGACAGCGCTGTGTATCTGCACTCTCCCTCTCACTCATTAGGGGTGGGTTATTGTGACAGCGCTGTGTATCTGCACTCTCCCTCTCACTCATTAGGGGTGTGATATTGTGACAGCGCTGTGTATCTGCACTCTCCCTCTCAATCATTAGGGGTGGGATATTGTGACAGTGCTGTGTATCTGCTGTATGTTTGACAAAGTGATCTGACCCATCATACACACTGCCCCCAAGCTAGTTTAGAAATTCAGTTTAGTAGAAATAGTTCTCGATAAACTGGGGTGCAATACTTTGTTAATTGCCTGTCAGTTTATCTTAGTGAACTGCGCACTCACAGGTGTCTCAGGGGATTGTGTGCCTCTACATTCTTGGCTGTTACCTCAGTGCAATTGCAACGCAGTGGCTTGATATGATGTCCTTCAACAGTGAAGCAAACTCTTGGTCTTTGTTTCTGTTCAGCCATGTGTTAAAGATCCCATGGTGCTATAGCAGGAGCAGTGAGCTCCCCCAAGAGGACTTCCCTCACTCAAACACCACCACTGGGGAACACTGTGCCCGAGGAGCTCAATAGATGACCATTTTCCATTTGAGTTCGAGGTTCCCACACACACAAAACCATATGGAAACATAAACATACAGTAAATAGTGGAACAACAGCAAAGACACATAAACAGAACATATACATGCACAAAGACACAGACAGAGACAGATACACAGAAACAAACACAGACATAACAGGCATATACACTGTTATGGACTGAGATAGGAGGAATGCTCAGTTAATACTAGCGCCACTTTTCCACAGGTCGTAACAATAGTTTAAATGTTTAATTCACCCCACAAAACTGGCCAATTGTTACCCTTTGATATTGTTATTCCCAGTCTAAAAAGACTCTAGCCAGGCTTCTTTCAGTAAACAAAAAAATTGTCTTATTATAAAACAAACTACCATTTAAAAAACAAGTTAATAAACTGGTTACCATATAAGTTGCTGTTTAGAAGTGTAACGATTTTCCCTTTTTTAAAAAACATGTATTCGAACCCCATACAAACACAAAACAGGACAAAGCAAACACAGTTCCCGGCAGAGGCTGGACTATGGGGAAGTTTCTTTCAAAAGAATAAAATTCAAAGAGATCTCGACGCTGTTGATCTAACACAATTCTGGTCACAATAGGTCTGGAAGTTCTTTCAGGTGGGTTTTTTGGTGAAGTTGTCCTTGATGACTCTTACCATAACTTTGTGAACTCTCAAAATAAAACAGACCTTCCCTCCGTCATAAGGTCAGAAGTGGGGATGCACAATGTTCAGCACCATTTTCAACTCCTCAGATACTGAAGCAATCCATATCCAAATACAGCAAGGCCTGGACAACATCCAGGCTTGGGCTAACAAGCAATGACCATCTTTAAAAAGAAAGAATCTGACATTGCTCCTTGATGTTCAGTGGCATCACCATCATGGAACCCCCCACTATTGGGGGGGTGGGGGGGCGGGGCTTACTATTGACCAGAAACTGAACTAGACTAGCCATATAAATACTGTGGCTCCAAGAGCAGTTCAAAAGCTAGGAATCATACAATGAGTAACTCACCTCCTGACTCCCCAAAGCCCATCCACCATCTACAAGGCACAAGTCAGGAATGTGATGCAACACTCCCCACTTGCCTGGAAAAGTGCAGCTCCCACAACACTGAGGAAGCTTGACACTGTCCAGGACAAAGCAGCCCACTTGATTGACACCACATCCACAAACATTCACTCCCTCCACCACCAACATAGCAGTGTGTACCATCCACAAGATGCACTGCAGGAACTCCCCAAGGTTCCTTAGACAACACCTTCCAAACACATGACCTCTACTATCTAGAAGTCTAGGGCAGCAGACACATGGGAACACCACCAACTGGAAGTTCCCCTCCAAGTCACTCACCATCCTGACTTGGAAATATATCGCCGTTCCTTCACTGTCGCTGGGTCAACATCCTGGAACTCCCTCCCTAACAGCACGGTGAGTGTACCTACACCACATGGACTGTAGCGATTCAAGAAGGCAGTTCACCACCACCTTCTCAAGGGCAATATCCAGATGTGACAAGACTAGGACAATATCCAGCTGTGAGGGACTCAATACTCTCAGCTTCTCCCAAACAAACCATCGTGGGGCAGGGAACCCATCTTTTATTCAAAATTGAGTTTTGTATGTGCAGCTGTCAGATTGTTTTCTGTATTTCATTGCCCTTGGTGCTGTCTAGTGAGTATAATAATTGAGGCTTCAGCCAATAGATCCAGACTGAGTTTGGATTGCCACAGAAAGAGACAGTTACATGGTTGGTGATCTAAAGTAAAAGCACAGGAACACGCCTTCATGTGCTCTGAGTGTCTGCAGCCCTCACTCCTGAAGGTATTGACTCACTCTGGACCACACATCCACAGGTGTCAGTTACCCTGAGATGCTTCACTTCAGCACCCATTGGGAGAATCAGCAACTGGGAGAGGTTCCAATCCAACCGTGAATGAACAGTTAGCTGCGATTAAAAGAATCTTGGCTGTCAGTCAAATAACCTACCCTTCCCCATCTGCAAAACTTTTAGAAACAATAAACAAAATGTCTCTAAAAAAAATGGAAAGGCAACAATTTGAGTTAGTAGCAACGAACGAAGATTAATCTTTAATCCCTGGAGAATTCAAGCCATCAGTGTAAGGTCCAATCACTAATAAATCCAACTGGGAATTCAGGAGAAGCTTCCTTCCCGAGAGGTTGGTGAGAATGTGTAAGTTGCTACCACAGGCGGTAGTTGCAGCGCTAAGTGATATTTAAGGGGAAGGTTAGATAAGAAAATGAGAAGGGAATAGGGAGTATATCCCTCTATTGTTAATGGGGAGGGATGGAGGGAGGAGGTTCATGTGGAACATAAATACCAGCATGAAGCCAATGGGTCAATTGGTCTGTTCCTCGGCCGTATGTGACCCTGAACCTTTAGGAAATGAAAAGAAAAAAGTTGGGGATAAACACTTGCCTCTAGGACCAGTCTGGAGCAGTTCGGAAACTCTCTTCCTCTGAAAGCAGTGAAAGCAGAGTCTTTGAGGATTTTGAAGGCAGAGGTAGATGGATTCTTAAGATGTAAGGAGGTGAAAGGTAAAGGGGGGTAGGTGGGAATGTGAAGTTGAGGTCACATTCAGATCAGCCATGAAAATATTGAACGGCGGAGCAGAATCGAGGGGCCGAGTGGCCTCCTCGTGCTCCTATTCCATACATATGTTTGTATGGACTGTGTTGCTGACTGGATCCATTAGCGCTTACAGATAAATTGGTGGTTCACTTTGCACCCAGGCCTCTCAGTGCTGTTCACACAGCAGTCACATAGCTCTCTGTCTCAATAATTACAAAATACTACTGTCAAAGCATAAACTGATTTGTATCGGCAGCAAGTGTGACAAACATATTAAATACTTCTTAAAATGCAGCTTAAACCAAATTTAAATGCTTTATAATACCGTCTTAATGCAACTTGATTCACCCAATCTGTTATTTAATTAGAAACTCTTCAGGGTTTAATAACATAATTGAATTAATAATCACACTGCCATCTAAACACAGGAGCTGTGCAGGAGAGCGTAAGATCTTCACTTGATGAACTGGGTTCTGACTGATTCTTGTCTGCTCCAGTGTGAAGATTCTTTGTCACTGTAATGACTTGTTGCTTCAAGACTTAGTGAGTTCCTGATCAGTATTCACACAGACTCATTCTGCTGGTCAGGTCTGGGAGTGTTTGATGGGGACAGTGTAGAAGGAGCTTTACTCTGTATCTAACCCCATGCTGTACCTGCCCTGGGAGTGTTTGATGGGAATAGTGTAGAGGGAGCTTTACTCTGTATCTAACCCCGTGCTGTACCTGCCCTGGGAGTGTTTGATGGGAACAGTGTAGAGGGAGCTTTACTCTGTATCTAACCCTGTGCTGTACCTGTCCTGGGAGTGATTGATGGGGACAGTGTAGAGGGAGCTTTACTCTGTATCTAACCCCATGCTGTACCTGTCCTGGGAGTGTTTGATGGGAACAGTGTAGAGGGAGCTTTACTCTGTATCTAACCCTGTGCTGTTCCTGTCCTGGGAGTGTTTGATGGGGACAGTGTAGAGGGTGATTTACTCTGTATCTAACCCTGTGCTGTACCTGTTCTGGGAGTGTTTGATGGGGACAGTGTAGAGGGAGCTTTACTCTGTATCTAACCCTGTGCTGTACCTGCCCTGGGAGCGTTTGATGCTCGTGCTGTGCTCCTGGAACTGGGCTAATATCCCTCACCTTGATGAACATAAAAGCAAAATAGATTTATCAGGCTCCAGCATTAAGTATTGAAAGACCAAATCAAACAGCGTCTTCCCTGCAGCAACTAAATGGTGATTAGTGCCTGCAGCTTTGCAGGGTCACTATCTCAGCACTGATGCCCCTTCCTAGTTGTGATATCGTACATGTTGCTGCATTATAATACACAACTCTGATAATCTATCATTACTGAATCCTACAGTTCTATTATCAAGGGGAAATTACTACAATATATTCCATGCTTTACACCTGTGGCAGTTTGCAAACAAAACCGAGTGTGTAATGGAGTCTATAAATCAGAAACCCAATAAACAGAAATGAAACAAGCTCGGGTATATAACAAAGATTTAAATAACACATTGCTTATTGAGCTGAATTCAGCCCTCAGCAATCCAACTTTTATTTTTATCATTTGCTTTTAAATTATTCAGACTCCCAGTTTGACAGGCTCCAGGTTTCTGCTCCAGTTACGCTGGCATATTTTAAAGATCTTTTATCGTTCAGAATCAGGTAACTGGAAATAAAAGATTTTAATTCAGGTTCCCACCTCTTCCACACACACTGACTCTCACTGGGGTACAGGTTCCACACACACTGACTCTCACTGGCGTACAGGTTCCACACACACTAACTCTCACTGGGGTACGGGTCCCACACACACTGACTCTCACTGGGGTACGGGTCCCACACACACTGACTCTCACTGGGGTACGGGTCCCACACACACCAACTCTCACTGGGGTACGGGTCCCACACACACTGACTCTCACTGGGGTACGGGTCCCACACACACTGACTCTCACTGGGGTATGGGTCCCACACACACCAACTCTCACTGGGGTACGGGTCCCACACACACTGACTCTCACTGGGGTACGGGTCCCACACACACTGTCTCTCACTGGGGTACGGGTCCCACACACACTGACTCTCACTGGGGTACGGGTCCCACACACACTGACTCTCACTGGGGTACGGGTCCCACACACACTGACTCTCACTGGGGTGCGGGTTCCATACACACTGACTCTCACTGGGGTACGGGTCCCACATACACTGACTCTCACTGGGGTATGGGTTCCACACCCACCAACTCTCACTAGGGTATGGGTCCCACACACACTAACTCTCACTGGGGTACGGGTCCCACACACACTGATTCTCACTGGGGTACGGGTCCCACACACACCAACTCTCACTGGGGTATGGGTCCCACACACACTGACTCTCACTGGGGTACGGCTTCCACTCACACTGACTCTCACTGGGGTACGGGTTCCACACACACTGTCTCTCACTGGGGTACGGGTCCCACACACACTGACTCTCACTGGGGTACGGGTCCCACACACACTGTCTCTCACTGGGGTACGGGTCCCACACACACTGACTCTCACTGGGGTACCGGTCCGACACACACTGACTCTCACTGGGGTGCGGGTTCCACACACATTGACTCTCACTGAGGTGCAGGTTCCACACACACTGACTCTCACTGGGGTACGGGTTCCACACACACTGACTCTCACTGGGGTACGGGTTCCACACACACTGACTCTCACTGGGGTACGGGTTCCACACACATTGACTCTCACTGAGGTGCAGGTTCCACACACACTGACTCTCACTGGGGTACGGGTTCCACACACACTGACTCTCACTGGGGTACGGGTTCCCCACACACTGACTCTCACTGGGGTACGGGTTCCCCACACACTGACTCTTACTGGGGTACAGGCTCCACACAAGTTGGACTCTCACTGAGGTACGGGTCCCACACACACTGACTCTCACTGGGGTACGGGTTCCACGCACACTGACTCTCACTGGGGTACGGGTTACACACACACTGACTCTGACTGGACTCCGGGTTCACACCCACTCGCTACGTGTGGGCTCAGATGCTGACTGTCACAATGTGAAACCCACATCCATACAGTTTCTGGTTAGGACCAGTGATTACCTAGCAGGAGCAGGTGAATTTCTCCCCAGATGATCACAGGTACTGAGGCAAATTACTCAACTGCTGACACCTCATAGATCAGGTCATGCAACATGGAGGAGAGCTGTGCAATCGGTTTGCCTAGAACGATTCACTGTCAGAGCCCTGTGATAAGCTACGAGTAGGAATCAATATCTTCAGGAGCAGAAGCAGAGTATTTGTGGTGTGGGTTAGCTCCTGGCTCTGACAGAGACCCCCCATCTCTCCCATTTTGGCCAGTCTCACTCCATGCTGGCCCTGAACTGCGCAAACATTTTCCATCAATCACAATGCCATTTTAATCCTATCTCTGTCAAAATGGGATGCTTTTTCAGCTACAACAGTGTGAGCTCCACAGGGATCTGACACTCAAATTGGAAGCAGTCGTTTCCATAGCAACACTGAGCACAGGGCCCAAAAGGCTCCATCACTACTAGTTTCTTCAAGGTAACTTTCCTGATGTGTTAGTGATACTGTCCCTGCACTTTATCCTCAATCGAATCTGTGTGACGCACCCACGCTATCTCTGACACATTTCCATGCGAGCAGGGTTGCTAACTCTGGTTGGCCATAATTTCTGGAGGTTTCATCACATGACCAATGCCCCACCCCCACACCCCTCCCATTGGTCACCCAACATGTCCATCCTCGCAACACTCCACTTGAAAAGCTATTGGGTGATTCTTGACTGTCAGTCTTTGCCAATACCTTTATCATAATAACTGAAGGAAAGTGAAAATACACACTTTGCTTAACCTCTGTGTGGTTTTTGCTTGCATTAGTGCTCAAGAGATTAACCTTTAATTCCTGCAGAGTTGATGACGATACCCTGGAGCACATTCATTTCCAATCCTCTTCACATATGAAGAGACTCACACTAGTTAGGCCATGATCCCTTGGGAGATGCAAGTGGACACTCCCTGTTCTTTGTTTCCCTTCATCCTTTCATGGGAGATGGGTGTTACTAGCAAGGCCGGCACAAACTTAATTGCCCTGAAGTCTTAGGCTATTTCAGAGGGTGGCTAAGAGTCAACCACATTGCTGTGGGTCCGGAGTCACATGTAGGCCAGGCCAGGTAAAGACAGCAGACTTCCTTCCCTAAAGGATGTGAGCGAACCAGATGGGTTTTATGACAATCGATGATAGTTTCATGGTCACTATTACTGAGATTACCTTTATATTCCAGATTTATTAACTGAATTCAAATTCCACCAACTGCTGTGGTGGGATTTGAACCCATCTCCCCAGAGCATCAAGGGTCCCTGGATGACAGGTCCAGCGACTTTGCTACCATGTCACCGTTTCCCCTATGGAATGCTTCATCACTGAGCTTACTCCTATCCTTACCCAATGTTAATAGACAAACACAGGAGGCGTGGTATTGTCACTGGAATAGTAATCCAGAGAACTAGGGTAAGGCTCTGGGGAACCAGGTTCAAACCCCACCACACAACAAATGGTGGAATTTGAATTAAATCAACATCCTGGGGTGGTTAGCAGTGACCAGAAACTGAACTGGACTAGCCATACAAATACTATGGCTACAAGAGCAGGTCAGAGGCTAAGAATCCTGCAGCGAGTAACTCAGCTCCTGATTCCCCAAAGCCTGTCCACAATCTACAAGGCACAAGTCAGGAGTGTGATGGAATATTCCCCTCCTGCCTGGATGTGTGCAGCTCCCATAACACTCAAGAAGTTTGACACCATCCAGGACAAAGCAGCCCTCTAGATTGGCACCACATCCACAAACATTCACTCTCTCCACCACCGATGTACAGTAGCAGCAGTGTGTACCACCTACAAGATGCACTGCAGGAATTCATCTAGACAGCACCTTCCAAACCCATGACCACTACCATCTAGAAGGACAAGGGCAGCTGATATGTGGGAACATCACTATCTGGAAGTTCCCCTCCAAATCACTCACCATTCTGACTTGGAAATATATCACCGTTCCTTCACTGTGGCTGGGTCAAAATCCTGGAACTCCCTCCCTAACAGCACTGTTGGAGCTCACCACCACCTTCTCAAGGACAACTAGGGATGTTCCCATGCACTTGTCCTTGTAGATGGTAGTGGTCATGGGTTTGGAAGGTGCTGTCTAGGTGAATTCCTGCAGTGCATCTTGTAGGTGGTACACACTGCTGCTACTGTGCGTCGGTGATGGAGAGAGTGAATGTTTGTGGATGTGGTGCCAATCTAGTGGGCTGCTTTGTCCTGGATGGTGTCAAGCTTCTTGAGTGTTGTGGGAGCCCACATCCTGTGAATGAATAAAAAAAACACAGACTACCCATAAAGCTCGGGAACACGAGATTCTCTGTTTGGTGAGGTGAATTATGGAGCCCCAGCATCTACCCTGAGGGTGGAGTGTGGCGGCCAGGTATATAGGAGAGAATAGCGATCATTCCTTCCCACCCATCACCAACCTAGTCCAAACATTTTGCCATCCCACACAATAGCGAGGGAGTACTGCACTATCTCAGGGTCAGTACTGAGGGAGTGCTGCACTAACCCAGGGTCAGTACTGAGGGAGTGCTGCACTGTCACAGGGTCAGTTCTGAGGGAGTGCTGCACTGTCAGAGGGTCAGTACTGAGGGAGCGCCGCACTGTTGGAGGGTCAGTACTGAGGAAATGCTGCACTGTCAGAGGGTCAGTACTGAGGGAGTGCTGCACTATTAGAAGGTCAGTACTGAGGGAGTGCTGCACTGTCACATGGTCAGTACTGAGGAAGTGCTGCATTGTTAAAGGGTCAGTACTGAGGGAGTGCTGCAAGTCAGAGGATCAGTACTGAGGGAGCGCGGCACTGACAGAGGGTCAGTACTGAGGGAGTGCTGCACTGTCACAGGGTCAGTATTGAGGGAGCACCACACTGTCTGAGATTCAGTACTGAAGGAGTGCTGCACTGTTAATGGATCAGTACTGAGGGAGTGCTGCACATCAGTGGGTCAGTACTGAAGGAGTGCTGCACTGTCAGAGGGTCAGTACTGAGGGAGTGCTGCACTGTCAGAGGGTCAGTACTGAGGGAGTGCTGCACTGTCAGAGGGTCAGTACTGAGGGAGTGCTGCACATCAGTGGGTCAGTACTGAGGGAGTGCTGCACTGTCAGAGGGTCAGTACTGAGGGAGTGCTGCACATCAGTGGGTCAGTACTGAGGGAGCACTGTACGGTCTGAGATTCAGTACTAAGGGAGTGCTGCACTGTCACAGGGTCAGTATTGAGGGAATGCTGCACTGTTGTAAGTGCCATTTTTCTGATAATGTCTGTGCTCTTCCAATTCTGGTCTTGTGTGAGTTGCCAAATTTTAATTTCTCATGAATTGGCGGCCATGGCTTCAGCTGCCTGGGCCCTTAACTCTGGAATTTCCCTCCCTAAACCTCTCTGCCTCTCCGCCTCTCTCCTTTAAGCCGTTCTTTCAAACCAACCAATTTGACCAAACTATTGGTCACCTGACCTAAAATATCCTCATATGGCTCAGTGTCAGAATTCGTTTGATACTAATCCTGTGAAGGCCCTTGGCAAGTTTTACTACATTAAAGGTGCTACATAAATGCAATGTTTTGTTGTTGTTGTTAAACCAAGGTTCCATCTGCCCTCTCGGGTGCAGGTAAACAAAATCACAACATTATTGCACCCCCACTCCCATCCCCCAAGGAATTTATCCCTCAACCACCTAGAACTGTTTATCTAGTCATTATTTCATTGTTGTTTCTGGGAGCTTGCTGTGTGCAAATTGGCTCCTGATTTTCCTACAAACAGTGACTACACTTCAGGAGTTCTTCCTTTACTTCCACTGAACATGCCGACTTGTGATGAACACTCAGCTCACGTGCTGTGGACCAGCGGCTGGACAGACTGCACCGAGTCAGAACGTAAGCAACCGCACATCATCCAAATTCCCCATTTAGGCATCAATTACACAGACTTCATTACCTAGGACAATGCCTGTACTTCACAAAGAATGACAATTGAGAACGTCCCGGGAATAACCCTGCAAAAATGAGCCAACCTCTCTCCAAAACCTGCAGCAATCCTGCTGTTTTACAACTGTGCAAGTGAAACATTTCTGCTCAGTGTTCTGCAAATGATCAGTGATTAGTAACAGGCCATTCTCCATGGCTCTGGCCTGAAGATAAATAGTTACAGCAGATGATTTTAATGCTGGATTGGCGATATTGACACATTTAACAGCTGGGGTGTGTAGGTTTGACTCATTGCTACTCTGCCAAGGAGCCTGGCAGGCTGTAATGTTGATTAATGGGCAGCACTGACTCAAGGCAGGATGGTAATTCGCTCTACTTTCACCTTGTAAAGCAAGCTCACGACTACACTGATTCTAACGAGATGTCCAAGAAGACTTTATTTGATGGACTTATTGCCAATGGGGAGTGATAGAAACCTGTGTTCTACATGCAGAAGATCGTGGCCCCTGTCATGACAACCGTGTGCCCACAAATTCTACAGCCAATCACTGGAAGAGCTTTAACATTTTAGGCACATTTACTTAATTTAAATGATTACAGCGGCTCCCGAGAAACTGGAGAGAGAGCTCCTAGCTCCATCTCCTGTGAGTGCTGAATAAGTTGGTCTTAGCTACAGGGCATTACTTAGGGGCCTACTCCTGGCCTTTGAGTAGTTTGGATTGGGAGGGGGGGGGATTCAGCCTGGACTCCTCATCTGGTTTGCTGTTTACCAACCCCAATAGTCCAGCTCCTGGATACTCTTCCTTTTCCAGCCTATCTTTCACTTTTCCCTGCTTCTACTGCACACTTTTTGGTCCCTGAGGTGCAGGGGGAAAATGGAGCTGGCCCCTCAGAATCAGCAAACGTCAGTCAGACAGGGGACACTCTGCTCAGTCTGTTTCCATAGGCACAGCCTCTGCCTCCCAGGCCAATGTGGAGCTGTGGAAATCCCAAACTCTGCTGCCTGGAGCCTCCCCCATTGTAGTAAGTCCCATTCATCCATTGGCCTTGTGCTCATTGTCCTCCCTCAGCTCCCAGACCAGCAACACCTCAATTTCTAAATTCCCAATTTCCGTTTACAAAGCCCTCAATGGCCTTGCCCCCCCACATTCCTATCTTTGTAACTTTATTTATAAAGCACTTCAGTAAAACGTCCCAAGGGCCTTCATACAAGTGTCATAATCAAACAAAATTAGACACAACCAAATAAGGAGATACGTGGCAGGTAACCAAAAACTTGGTCAAAGAGGGGTGTTTTAAGAAATAAAGGAAAAACCTAGTAGCCAGACAGCTGAAGGCCATGGCCACTAATGCTGGAGTGATTAAAATCAGAAATGCTCAAGAGGCCAGATTAGAGGAGCGTGGAAATCAGCGAGGGTTTTGGGCTGGACAATCCTGAGAAATAATTTGTGCCATCGGGAATAACTGGTTCCATTCTTAGAGCCTCAACTTGGAAATAATTGGCACATTCCAGGAATCCATGAGGCCACCATTGAAGGGTCAGGTTACACAGATGAGGCCTGTATTAGATTACACGGTTTCACAGACTAGGCCTGTACTAGGTTACACAGTTACACGAGGTTATTCGGATTAGGTTTGTACTAGGTCACCCGGTTACACTAGGTTACGTGGACTAGGCTTGTATTAGGTTGCACGAGGTTACACAGACTAGGCTTGTATTAAGTTACACGGTTACACTAGGTTAAATGGGCTAGGCTTACACAAGGTTACACGGACTATTCTTGTACTAGGTTACATGGTTAAATGGACTAGGTTTGTACTAGGTTACACAAAGCTACACAGAGTAGGCTTGTACTAGGTTACATGGTTACACAGAGTAGGCTTGTACTGCCCTGGGTATAGAGGGTTAAGGAGAGATTAAATGAACTGTTTAAGATGATTAAAATATTTGATAGGATAGATAGATAGAGAAAAACTATTTCATCTGGAGGTAGAGTCCTGATCAAGAGCAGGGGCTGTGGGGGGGAAGGGAGAGAGAGGTGCATTGGAGGGTGGACATAATCTAAAGTGAGAGCCAGGCTGTTCAGTGATACTATCAGGAAGCTTCACAGAAATCTGGAGCCCTCTTCCCAAAAAGCTGTTGAGACAGGGACTCAAATGTAATTTTGAAAACTAATATTGATAGGTTTTTGTTGAGTAAGGATATTAAGACTTACAACACTGATGCAGGTATTTGCAGTTAATGATCAGTCATGATCTAACTGAATGACAGAACAGGATCGAGGGGCTAAATGGTCTTTCTCCTGTTCCAATGGATCTCTGCTCTGTATTGTATGTAAGTTGACAACGAGTACATCAATATTCTGTGAAGCAGGGTAGAGCACAGGCACATCAATAATACTGGGCTGCGCAGCGCCATTATAAATAGAGAGGAATGGGGTTGAAGGAAGGACGTACATGTGTGGCTTCTGAACGTTTAACGTTCCTGAACTCTCAGTCTGTGAGGAGGCGGAGTGGTTATTGATTTTGGGGAAAGTCCTTTTTAATAAAACACAGAGAGGGGTGTTTGGTACCTGGGGGATGTAACACGATTCTTGACAAATGTCTTCTCTCTCTCTCTGTAAAAATCAAGCAGTGTGACTCAGGTGATGACATTGGGTCCAGCAGCAACTGAAAGGACACATGAGCTGCAAGTATTCAATTATAGTGAGCAGCTCAGTAAAACGAGACATCGTCTGAGAGACACACAGACACAAGCAATTAAAGCATCTCAGATTGGGGCCTCGATCTTCTAATAAGGCAGAAATGTGGAAAGGGGCTAAACGTCCAGGAAACCATCCACAGGACACATGGCAACCGCGGAGGGTGAAGTAGTTTCATGACAAACCAGAGCTATCCACTCATTACCCAGCTGTTGATAAACTGAGAGACTCAGGGCCAGATGGACAGTTACAAGATGCAGATGACAGACTATAATGTGCACACTGCTGGTCTCCATTTTACAAAAAAGGATATGAAGGCACTGGAGAAGGTGTGAAAACATTTACAAGGTTGAACTGAGAGGTTATAACCATCATGAAAAACGGACTGAGGCAGAAGGTTCAGGTGTGCAATGTCTTTCCAAATGATAAAGATGCTTGATGGGGTAAACCTAGAGAAGATGTTTCCACTTGTGGGGGAGACCAGAACTCAGCGCCATAAACATAAAATAGTCCCTAATAAATAGACCCTAATAAATCCATTAGGGAATTCAGGAGAAACTTCTGTACCCAGAGAGTGTGGTGAAGTCACCACCAGAGGGACTGGTGGAAGTGAATGTTATGGATGTATTTAAGGGGAAGTTAGTTAAGTACATAACGGAGAAAGGAATAATGTGTATGTGGCCAGATTGTGATGAAATAAAGTAGGAGGGGGTTCATGTGAAGCATAAAGGTCTAACCAAAGGTTGGTGGGAAAAACTGTAGCTGAACAATGGGCTACCTTCAAAGAAGGAATGGTTCGGGCACAGTCACGGTATATTCCCTCAAAAGGGAAAGGTAGAGCGAGCAAATCCAGAGCTCCCTAAACGAAAACGGAGATGGAAATTAAGACAAAATTAAAATATGAAAAAATGTGCTTATGACAAGTGTCAGGTAGAAAATACAATCGAGAGCAAAGTGGAATACAGAAGGTCCAGAGGAGAGGTGAAGAAGCAAATAAGAGAGGTGAAGAGGGAGTATGGCAGCCAACATAAAGGGGAATCCCAAAGTCTTCTATAGGCACATAAATACTAAAGAAAGTGGTAAAAGGAGGACTAGGGTGTAATTAGGGATCAAAAGAGGGATTTACCCAAGGAGGCAGGGGGCATGGCTGAGGTGTTAAATGAATACTTTGCATCTGTCTTTACCAAGGAAGCAGATGCTACCCAGGCCAGGGTGAGAGAGGAGGAAACTCTGTCACTAGAAGGATTGAAAATTAGTAAGGATGAGGTATTAGATAAACTGTTGGTACTTAAATTTGACAAGGCACCGGGGCTGGATGAGATACATCCAAGGACATAGAAGGAAGTAAGAATGGAAATTGCAGGGCCACTGGCCATAATCATTCAGTCTTCCCCAGTTTCATGGGAGGTGCCAGAGGACTGGAAAATTGCAAACATTATATCTTTGTTCAAAAAAGGTTGTAAGGATAAGCCCAGCAATTACAGACCAGTAAATTTAATTTTGGTGGTGGGGAAGCTTCTAAAACAATTATTCAGGATAGAATTAATAGGCACATGGAAAAACGTGGGTAGATTAGTAAGAGCCAACATGGATTTCTAAAGGGGAAATCATGTTTAACTCACTTGGAGTTTTTTTGAAGAGGTAACAGAGAGGGTTAATGAGGGTAATGCTGTTCATTTGGTGAACCTGCAATTCCAAAAGGCATTCGATATAGTGCCACACAACAGACTTGTGAGAAAAATTATAGCTAATGGGATGAAATGGACATTAGCAACGTAGATACAAATTTGGCTGAGTAATAGAAAACAGGGTAATGGTTAATGGATATTTTTCAGGCTAGAGGAAGGTTTGTAGTAGAGTTCCCCAGGGGTCGGTATTGGGACCCTTGCTTTTCCTGATATATATATATATATTGTGTGCAGGGGATAATTCAAAGTTTGTGGATGATACAAAACTTGGAAGCATTGTAAACTGTGAGGAGGACAGTGTAGAACTTCAAAAGGACATAGACAAGTTGGTGGAGTGAAGATGAAGTTCAATGCAGAGAAGTGTGAGGTGATTCATTTTGGTATGAAGAACATTGAGAGACAATTTAAAATAAAGGGTACAACTCCAAAAGGCATACAAGAGCAGGGGGACCTGGGTGTATATGTGAATAGGTCATTAAAGGTGGCAGGACAGGTGGAGAGAGCATTAATAAAGTATACAGTATCCTAGGCTTTATTAATAGGGGCAGAGAGTACAAGAGCAAGGGGGTTATGCTGAACTTGTATAAGACACTAGCTAGACCTCAGCTGGAATATTGTACCCAGTTCTGGGCAGCACACTTTAGGAAGGATCTGAATGCACTGGAGAGAGTACAGAAGGGGTTTATAAGAATGGTTCTGGGGATGAGAAACTTCAGTTATGAAGATAGCTTGGAGAAGTTGGGACTGTTCTCCTTGGAGAGGAGAAGGCTAAAAGGAGATAGAGGTGTTCAAGATCATGAGGGGGCTAGAGAGAGTAGATAGGCAGAAGCAGTTCCTGCTCATAAAAGGACTGAGAATAAGAGGGCACAGATCTAAAGTAATTTGCAAAAGAAGCAAATGTGATGTGAGTAAAAACCTTTTCACACAATGAGTGGTCTGGGTCTGGAATGCACTGCCTGGAAGTGTGGTGGAGGCAGGTTCAATCGAGGCATTAGATGATTATTTGAATAGAAACAATGTGCAAGGGTGCGGGGAAAAGGCAGGAGAATGGCTCACTCAGAGAGCTGGTGCAGACAATATGGGCCAAATGGCCTCCTTTTGTACTGTAACAATTCTGTGATAAACACCAGCATGGACCACTTGGGCCAAATGACCTGTTTCTGTGAATGCATGTGGAATCCATACCACAAAGAGCTACTGAAACAGAGTCAGATAACACTGCAAGAGGAAAAGAGGAGCATGAAAATGGAGTTTTGATAACTTTGATGGGTTGAATGGCCTTCTGTAATTCTGTAATTTTTATTCTTGTGACCTCCAGCTTCCAGAAAGAACATATATGAACATATAAATTAGGAACAGGAGCAGACTGCTCGGCTGATCGAGCCTGCTCTGCCATTCAATAAGATCATGGCTGACCTGATTATAATCTTAACCCCACATTCCTGTCTACCCCAATAACCTTTCACCCTTTCGCTTATCAAGAATCTATCCACCTCTGCCATAAAAATATTCAAATACTCTGCTTTCACTGCCTTTTCAGGAAGAGTGTTCCAAAGACTCATGACCCCCAGTGAAAAAATTTCACCTTCACCTCCGTTTTAAATGGGCGATCCCTTATTTTTAAACAGCAACATCTAGTTCTAGATTCTCCCATAAGAGGAAACATCCTTTCCACATCCACCCTGTCAAGATCCCTCAGGATTTTATTTGTTTCAATCAAGTCACGTCTTACTCTTCTAAACTCCAGTGGATACAAGCCCAACTTGTCCAAACTTTCCTCATAAGGCAACTTGCCAATTGCTGGTATTAGCTTAGTAAACTTTCTCTGAACTGCTTCGAATGCATTTACATCCTTCCTTAAACAAGGAGACCAGTTCTGCACACAGCACTCCAGATGTGGTCTCACCAGTGCCCTGTATAACTGAAGCATAACCTCCCTACTTACTTATTCAATTCCCCTCACAATAAATGATAACATTCTATTAACTTCCCTAACTATTCCTGCATACTAGCCTTTTGTGATTTGTGCTCTAGGAAACTCAGATCCCTCTGCATCCTCTCCCCATTTAGCTAACATGCTTCCTTTTTCATTCTTCCTGCTAAAATGGAAAATTTCACATTTGTCCACACTTTTTTCCAGACCTTTATCCACTCACTTAACCTACCTATGTTACTTTGTACCCTCCTTACGTCCTCTCCACAACTTACTTTCCGAACTATCTTTGTGTCGTCAGCAAATTTAGCAACCATACCTTTGGTTCCTTCATCCAAGTCATTAATATAAATTGTAGAAAGTTGAGGCCCCAGCACTGTTCCCTGTTGCACACACTCATTACATCCCACCAACCAGAAATGAGCCATTTATACCTACTCTCTGTTTCCTGTTAGCTAGTCAAACTTCTGTCTATGCCAATATATTACTCCCCACACCTTTTATTTTCCACAATATCCTTTGATGTGACACCTTATCAAATGCCTTCTGGAAATCTAAGTACAGCACATCCACCAGCTCCCCTTTATCCACAGTACATGTGACTCCTTCAAAGGACTTGAATAAATTGGTTAAACATGTTTTCCCTTTCACAGAACCATGTTGACTCTGCCTGATTGCCTTGAATTTTTCGAAGTGCCCTGCTATAATGTCTTTAATAATAGCTTCTAACATTTTCCCTATGACAAATGTTAAGCCAACAGGCCTGTAGTGTTCTGCTTTCTGTCTCCCTCCCTTTTTGAATGAAGGAGTTACATTAGCTATTTTCCAATCTAATCAGACACTCCCTGAGTCTAGGGAAGTTTTGGAAAATTAAAACCAATGCATCAACCATCTCACTAGCCACTTCTTTCAAGACCCTAAGATGAAGTCCATCAGGACCCAGGGAATTATCAGCCAGCAGCTCCAACAATTTGCTCAATACCACTTATCTGATGATTGTAATTTTCCTGAGTTCCTGCCTCCTTTCCAGTTCCTGATTTACAGCTAATCCTAGAATGGTACTTTTATCTTCTATAGTGAAGACCGATGCAAAATATCTGTTCAGTGCATCTGCCATCTCCTTGTTTTCCATTACTAATTCCCTGGACTCACTTTCTATAGGATCAACACTCACTTTTTTTTTAACTCATTTCTTACTTAAATATCTATAGAAACTCTTACTACCTGTCTTTCTATTACCAGCTAGCTTTCTCTCATACTCTAATTTTTCCCTCCTTACTCATCTTATTGTCATTCTTTGCAGTTCTTTATATTCTGTCCAGTCTTCTGACCCGCCTTTGCACAATTATAAGCTTTTTCTTTCAGTTTGATACTGTCTTCAACTTGTTTAGTTAACCATGGATGGTGGAATTTTTCTTTCTCATATATTCTGTGTATTCTGAAATATCCCTTTAAAAGTCAGCCGCTGCATTTCTATTGACCTATCTCGTAACCTCATTTGCCAGTTCACTTTAGCTAGCTCTTCCTTCATGCCCTCATAATTGTCCTTATTTAAGTTTAAAATACTAATCTTGGGCCCATTCTTCACTCCCTCAAACTGAAAGTAAAATTCAATCATATTATCATCATTGCCACCCAGGAGTGACTTCACTATGAGGTTAGTAATTAACCCTATCTCATTGCACAATACCAGGTCTAGTATAGCCTGCTCTCTCGTTGCCTTCAGGATGTGCTGTTCTAAGAAACTATCCCAAAAACATTGTATGAAAAGGAGGAAAGTGAAGGCAGGGGTACCAGCTCGCAGTCTTGCAAACATTACTACCTTTACTGATCTATAAGAAAGCCCTCAAACAATCCACAGTTTCTCTATTGGAGTCCAGTGGGTCTATGCCCAAGTTAATCCAACTCAACCATTTATAGACTCATAGAAAACTACAGCACAAATTGAGGCCATTCAGCCTATCATGTCTGTGATGGCTCTTTGAAAGAACAGTCATGCTTCAACCCAAATCCCTGCCTTTTGTCCATAACCGCACAAGTTCCTCAACTTCAAGAACCTGCCCAACTCCCTTTTCAAATTATTTATGGAATTAGCTGCCACCACCTTTTCAGGTCCAGAGTTCCAGATTCCAAAACCTTCCGGTGAACAAAATTCACATCTTCCCTCTGGACTTTTTGCCAATGATTTTGAATCTATGATGTGTACATAATCCAGCAGGGACCCTGGCTGATATTTCCCTCCTGGTTGAAGTACCCTCACTGCTGAGATCAGCAAAGCAGTCACCGTGTGACAAACAGCAGGAGCACACCAGGCAGTCCCTTTACACACAGAGTCATTGGGAACAGCCCAACCTAAACCGAGCTCAGGCATTGGAAAGTTCAAGTTCATCCTTGTTTCCTCAACCAAGCTAACACAAAATAAATAATTCAAGCTAACTCTGAACACAGCACATTAGTCAGGATGTATCTCATCATCTATCTCCTGCATTCTCGCCTGTCATACTAATGAACTTATTCTGTTCACTCTACTGGCCTCAAATAATATTTGGTGTATAAATTAGATAAGTACCGACCAACAGGATGTAGTGTAATTATTTCCCATCCAATATCAATATGTACTTTCCTCAGACAGTGATTAAAGCTGCCTTGTTATTGTAACTTGAAATCTGAGGAGGACCATCTCTCTCATCTCCATTTAATTCAGTGCAATCACCAAACCTTTAATTATACAACTGAAGAATCACATCTGGACAGCAGCTTATTTGTTCCTATTGGTAAACTTGGTGGGTAGAGAGTTTTACAAATTAGATCATGGCTAATTTTCCAAAAATCCATACTTTAGCCTCTCAATTTATAGACCAATTATCAGATAGAAAAACACCTGGGAGTGTTTGATGGGGACAGTGTAGAGGGAGATTTACTCTGTATCTAACCCCGTGCTGTACCTGTCCTCAGAGTGTTTGATGGGGACAGTGTAGAGGGAGCGTTACTCTTTATCTAAACCCGTGCTGTACCTGCCCTGGGAATGTTTGATGGGGACAGTGTAGAGGGAGCTTTACTCTGTATCTAACCCCGTGCTGTACCTGTCCTGGGAGTGTTTGATGGGGACAGTGTAGAGGGAGATTTACTCTGTATCTAACCCCGTGCTGTACCTGTCCTCAGAGTGTTTGATGGGGACAGTGTAGAGGGAGCGTTACTCTTTATCTAAACCCGTGCTGTACCTGCCCTGGGAATGTTTGATGGGGACAGTGTAGAGGGAGCTTTACTCTGTATCTAACCCCGTGCTGTACCTGTCCTGGGAGTGTTTGATGGGGACAGTGTAGAGGGAGATTTACTCTGTATCTAACCCTGTGCTATCCCTGTCCTGGAAGTGTTTGATGGGGACAGTGTAGAGGGAGCTTTACTCTGTATCTAACCCCGTGCTGTACCTGTCCTGGGAGTATTTGATGGGGACAGTGTAGAGGGAGATTCACCCTGTATCTAACCCCGTGCTGTACCTGTCCTGGGAGTGTTTGATGGGGACAGTGTAGAGGGAGCTTTACCCTGTATCTAAACCTGTGCTGTACCTGTCCTGGGAGTGTTTGATGGGGACAGTGTAGAGGGAGCTTTACTCTGTATCTAACCCCATGCTGTACCTGTCCTGGGAGTGTTTCATGGGGACAGTGTAGAGGGAGCTTTACTCTGTATCTAACCCCGTGCTGTACCTGTCCTGGGAGTGTTTGATGGGGACAGTGTAGAGGGTGCTTTACTCTGTATCTAACCACGTGCTGTACCTGTCCTGGGAGTGTTTGATGGGGACAGTGTAGAGGGAGCTTTACCCTGTATCTAAACCTGTGCTGTACCTGCCCTGGGAGTGTTTGATGGGGACAGCGTAGAGGGAGTTTTACTCTGTATCTAACCCCGTGCTGTACCTGTCTTGGGAGTGTTTGATGGGGACAGTAAATGTAAAATAAAGGCAGAAAGAGTTGTTCTTTCACCTTGTAGATCTTGATTAATATAAGGAAGTAAACCACAATGGTGGCAACAAATTCTTAAGAAATTTATCCATTTTCTCTGCTCAACCTGACAGTGATTGGAGAAACACAAAGACTAGATTCTTGAAAGCTGAATTGGATTTGTAATGTGCACAGGAAATGTGACAAGTAAAGGTGACCCGTGAAGATGTGTGTCATTTAGTGAGTGTGAAGAGGTGTGTGTCTAACATCTATCAAATCCCTTGTGTGTCTGGTCTGCAATATTCCTTCATAACCTGTGAAATAGTAAAGTGTGTTGCAGAATCAAGTTTACTTGCCTGTTCCCCAAGGGGGCAGTTGACTTGTCAGATTATTTCTCAAAGCTGTCTCTTTGAGTGTGTTGCAAGTGAGCTGACAGCCAAAGGGGTTGGAAAGAGGCGGGTGAGGCTTGGGGTGGCGGGAGAGAGACAGACAACACATGAATGTCTCAGTGAATCTGTCTGCTGCAGACTGCCCTGGTGAATAGATGGGAGGGTCTACAGACACCAGCAAGCCACCTTGATCATAACACAGCCTCAACATTTATCACAGGGAAGAAGTGAAATTGGAGACAGAGCAATACCTTGAGCATTAAAGGCTGTATTGTATTAAAGGCTGTCTGTTTCCTCTCCTCCTCTCCTGAAATTACTAGAAATCAGGAATTCTTGTCCATAAAAGGCTGTGGGTGGAGGATAATTGAAGTTTTAGATTGATAGGTTTTTGTTGGACAGCAGTGTCCAGGCCTATGGAGCTAAGGCAGGTAAATGGAGTTAAGATACGATCAAGCCATGATCTCAATGAATGGCAGAACAGGCTCAAGGGGCTGAATGGTCTCTGCTGTTCCTAAGGTATTGACTTCTTCTTGGAAAACAGCCCCATGAGTGCTCAGTGCCTCCCCATGTGGCTATTGTTTGTGTGTAAGTCTGGGAAGGCTTATTAAAAATCAACTAACTCAGGAAGCATCGGGAGGAACACTGGATGTACCTAGACTTATTCCCCCAATGAATGAACTGACTTTAAAAAAAAAATTCTTCCTTGGGACGTGGGTGTTTCTGGCTGGGTCAGCATTTATGCCCATCCCTAATTTCCCTTGAGAAGGTTTTGGTGAGCTGCCTTCTTACATAGTCCTTCCTGGTGGTTACGTTCCACTTGAACCTCCTCTTGAGTTTCTTCAGTTGGTGTGGTGTTAAGTACACCCACAGTCTAAGCTAGGAGAGGCTTATGAAATGTGATTTAATTGTCAGGACAAATTCTCATTTGCAAACGCCTTGTATTTTGAATTGGAAAACCCATGTGATGGGCTAAGGCCTCAGAGTGTAGGACTGTACTAAGGCTGGAAAGGATCAGCGAGAATCTAGAGTTATTTCCTTGATGCACTTAGCGCTGTTAGAGGCAGAGTTATTTCAGGGAATGAATATTTAATGCCAAGCTGTAAAAAAAGAGCATTAACCAATTGAAGCAGAATGTCTAGAAATGGCTTTGGAAATTATAGGCTCTAGCTCAACAGCAAGACAACAACTCGTATTTATATAGTTCCTTTGCTTGTAATAAAGGGCAAGATTCCACCACCCCCCCTCCCCCCCACCCCCCCGCCCCCCTGTCAGGGGGGATGTTGAAGTGTGGGCACGGGTGGGTGGGCCTCCGATTGGGGCTGCCATTTTACAGGGGCGGACCAGTTAAGGCCTGTTCAGCGTGATGTCCACACGGAAGCGCCGTGCTCTCCCTGTGCGGAGTGGGGGGGGGAGAACTCCCTCAACTCGAAAGTGCCCTCTTTGGCGCACGTGCACGAAAGAGTGCACTCATCTCCCTGAGGCTAAGTGCAGCCTCGGGGAGATTGCTTCTCCTGTCAAAAATATTTTTTTTAAAAATTCCCTGACATGTCCCCTCATGTGACACTGTCACATTGAGTTCGGATGTGGCCATAATTTTAAACAAAAACTTTAAATAAATTTTTAAAAACCTGCATGAAACCTCAGCCCGACCGTGGACGAGGTTTTGTGCTTTTTCTAATTCCCGGCCTGCCCACCGACCTTAAGGTCCATTCATTAGTTTAATGACTCTGTCTATGGCCTCAATTGGCCATTGACCGGTCAGCGGGCACACAGCTGATTCTGCTGCTCCCCCACTGACCTGAAAATTTAAATGGGGCGCGGTGACATCAGGAGTCCCGCCCAATGTCACCGCGCGTCATTTTACACATCGGCGAACCGGGGGGTGGGGGGGGGGGGGGTGGGGCCCACTCACTGATGGGAAAATCCTGCCCAGAGTATCCCAGGAAGCCACAACGGTTGAGGAAGAAGATGTAAACTCCCACACAAAGGGCCGGATTTAGCCAGCTCTTGCCACCGCTCGGGGGAGGCCTGATTGCATTAATGGTCATCACCCTCAGGCCACCTCCAGGGTTCAGCTACCCACCCACCGAGAGCTGCTGGCATTCAGGCACTGGCAGCTCCTCACCGTGGCGGCAACTGTTGGCAAAGCACCCACCAGAGGCCTAGGACGATCATGATAGCCCAACAGCGAGTGAGGGCAGAATGGGGATTGTGGGCTGGGGGGGCTGAGAGAGAGAGGGGGGTGTGCAAGGTGGGGGCTGGAGGCAAGGGCGGGGGCGGGTTGACTTTCAATGCCCACCCCCCCCTGCCCCCCCAGCCTTCCTATGTTGGATCTCTTGTTATCAGGCCCCCAGGATACCACCGACAAAGCCAGCGGTGTTTGCTATGTGGCCTTCAAGAGATGTGGGAGAGCTGTGCAGCCTCCATTTAATCCCTGAGGCACCGCTAAATTGCAGCGGGCTCAGGGATAATGGGTGTCGATTGGCTTATTAATGAACCCAACTGACAACCTGCTGGTGGTGCCGCGGATCCTGCAACAGCCCCTTCCACCTCCTGATTTAATTGGGGAGGTTTACCCACCATCGGGAGACTGTCACGGGGCCAACCCGTGATTAAGTGGGCGCAGCCGCTGTGTTTCCTGCCAATGATGAGGCTGCGTTAAATCCAGTCCAATGTGCCGATTCTGGAGGTTTCCCATTTTCCTTCAGTACAAAGGCACACACAGGACTCCAGCCATTTAGCTGAAGTGTCCCACGTGCAAGTGTGGGAACTGTGTTGCTCAGCACAGGACCCTCACTAAATGACCCCGAGGTAAATAACTGAGTTTTATTGGACACGTTGACTGTGGGGAAATTGGGACAGTGCACTCCATAAATTTGGAGGGTTGGTTCCAATGGACCTGCCTCACATCTAAAGCTACCGATTTTAGGAGGGGGAGAAGACTGAGAGGGGTGCGGCGGTAAGATGCAGGGGTGCGGGGGGCGATGTGCGGGGGTAAGGTTCAGGGGTGCGGGGAGTAAGGTTCAGGGGTGCGGGAGTAAGGTGCAGGGGTAAGGTGCAGGGGTGTGGGGGTAAGGTGCAGGTGTGCGGGGGTAAGGTGCAGGGGTGCTGGGGTAAGGTGCAGAGGTGCTGGGGTAAGGTGCAGGGGTGCGGGGGTAAGGTGCAGGGGTGCGGGGGTAAGGTGCAGGGGTGCGGGGGTAAGGTGCAGGGGTGCGGGGGTAAGGTGCAGGGGTGTGGGGGGTAAGGTGCAGGGGTGCGGGGGTAAGGTGCAGGGGTGCGGGGGTAAGGTGCAGGGGTGCTGGGGTAAGGTGCAGGGGTGCGGGGGTAAGGTGCAGGGGTGCGGGGGTAAGGTGCAGGGGTGTGGGGGGTAAGGTGCAGGGGTGCGGGGGTAAGGTGCAGGGGTGCGGGGGTAAGGTGCAGGGGTGCTGGGGTAAGGTGCAGGGGTGCGGGGGGTAAGGTGCAGGGGTGTGGGGGTTAAGGTGCAGGGGTGCGGGGGTAAGGTGCAGGGGTGCTGGGGTAAGGTGCAGGGGTGCAGGGCTAAGGTGCAGGGGTGCGGGGGTAAGGTGCAGGGGTGTGGGGGGTAAGGTGCAGGGGTGCTGGGGTAAGGTGCAGAGGTGTGGGGGGTAAGGTGCAGGGGTGCGGGGGTAAGGTGCAGGGGTGCGGGGGTAAGGTGCAAGGGTGCGGGGCTAAGGTGCAGGGGTGCGGGGGTAAGGTGCAGGGGTGCGGGGGTAAGGTGCAGGGGTGTGGGGGGTAAGGTGCGGGGGTAAGGTGCAGGGGTGTGGGGGTAAGGTGCAGGGGTGTGGGGGGTAAGGTGCAGGGGTGCTGGGGTAAGGTGCAGGGGTGCTGGGGTAAGGTGCAGGGGTGCGGGGGTAAGGTGCAGGGGTGGGGGGGGGTAAGGTGCAGGGGTGCGGGGGTAAGGTGCAGGGGTGCGGGGGTAAGGTGCAGGGGTAAGGTGCAGGGGTGCTGGGGTAAGGTGCAGGGGTGCGGGGCTAAGGTGCAGGGGTGCGGGGGTAAGGTGCAGGGGTGTGGGGGGTAAGGTGCAGGGGTGCTGGGGTAAGGTGCAGAGGTGTGGGGGGTAAGGTGCAGGGGTGCGGGGGTAAGGTGCAGGGGTGTGGGGCTAAGGTGCAGGGGTGCGGGGGTAAGGTGCAGGGGTGCGGGGGTAAGGTGCAGGGGTGTGGGGGGTAAGGTGCGGGGGTAAGGTGCAGGGGTGTGGGGGTAAGGTGCAGGGGTGTGGGGGGTAAGGTGCAGGGGTGCTGGGGTAAAGTGCAGGGGTGCTGGGGTAAGGTGCAGGGGTGCGGGGGTGAGGTGCAGGGGTGGGGGGGTAAGGTGCAGGGGTGCGGGGGTAAGGTGCAGGGGTGCGGGGGTAAGGTGCAGGGGTGCGGGGGTAAGGTGCAGGGGTGCGGGGGTAAGGTGCAGGGGTGCTGGGGTAAGGTGCAGGGGTGCGGGGGTAAGGTGCAGGGGTGCGGGGGTAAGGTGCAGGGGTGCGGGGGTAAGGTGCAGGGGTGCGGGGGTAAGGTGCAGGGGAGCTGGGCTGCCGGTCCAACCTTAAGGTTGGCAGGTCGGCCTGAATCCCCGGCGGGGAATAGATACAACATGAAACCTCATCCAGCGGCAGGATGAGGCTTCATGTGGGATTTAAAATTTTTAATAAAATTATTATGTTAATTATGAACATGTCCCATCTGACGTGACATTGTCACATGAGGGGGACATGTTAGGGAATTTCTTTTTTTCTATTTTTAATATTTTTAAAAGTGTCAGCGATCTCCCTGAGGCTGCACTTAGCCGCAGGGAGGTGCGCGCTCTATCGTGCGCATGTGCGAAAGAGCGGACTCTCGCTTTTGGGGAATTCCCCCACCCCGCACCACCCCCCGCCCCCCCCCACCGCACGCAGGGAGCACATTGGCCCACCCATGTAAAATGGCGGCGGGGCCCACTTTTCCAGCGGGCATAGGCTCCCCGCCCGACAGGCAGAAAATGCTGCCCCATATCTTCTCGGCATCTCCCTCACACACACACACAAACTCACACACACACACACACACACACAAACTCACACACACACACACACACACACACAAACTCATACACATACACACACACACACAAACTCTCACACACACACACACAAACTCACACACACACACACAAACTCACACACACACACAAACTCACACACACACACATACACAAACTCACACACACACACATACACAAACTCACACACACACACTCACACACAAACTCACACACACACACTCACACACAAACTCACACACACACACATACACAAACTCACACACACACACATACACAAACTCACACACACACACTCACACACAAATTCACACACACACACATACACAAACTCACACACACACACACACACACACACACACACACAAACTCACACACACACACACACACCCAAACAAGCACACAAACCCACACTCTCACACTTGCACACGTGCACACACACACATAAAGCACTGTTGAAGACCGCGCAGACTGTAGGGGCAGAATTTTAGGGTCAGCAGGCAGTCGCGAATAGCAAGTCCGGCGAGCGGCCGGGAATGGACCACCGACCACGATCAGCCCGCGACCTGTGATTTCACGCTGGCCAATCAACGGCCTGAAAGGCGCACTGAAAAGGGCGGGGGCAGGAGAGGGCGAGTGCTCGAGTCGGCGCTGGTGTCCGGGACCGCCGAAGGAAAGCTGTCTGAGGGCAGACAGCCTCAGGGAGCTGGCGAATTTAAAGTCAATAAAAACAGAACGTTAAAATCGGGGAAAAATTGTCCACGCACCAGAACAAGACACCTCAACAGACGGATAATGAAAATTTTTTCAAAACATGTTAATCTTTTCTTTTAATTAATCACGGACACCTCATCCCACCCTTGGAGGAGGTCTCCTCAAAAATGCAAAGGTCAGCAGGGCTGATTCAGCCGCCCATTGAGACGGGCAGTGAAAAATCGCCATCAATTGCTACTTTAATGGTCTTAACAGGCCCCTTAATTGTCAGCGGGTGCGGTGCTGAATCTTGCGCGTGTCCGCCGAATGAAATATCGCATGATGGTGTCAGGACACTCGCCCGACGCCTGTGTGTGCTGCTTCACGCTCGAGCGTGTCAGGCACAAACCCACACACCGAGCGGCAAGTTCTACCCTAGACGTACCACAGCTACCATTTAGACAGCTAATGTTCCAGCTTGTCTTTCAGAGTTCCAAAGTATGTAAACATAATTCCACTTTAGTTACCGCACAAGTACACTGGAAAATAAAAAGGTCTCAAATGAGGTGTAATGTCCCTTACTGGAACAAGCCTGTCAACATGAATATCATTTCACAATAAGAGCTCTTCAAAATTGGCAACTTCCAACTTGTGCTGACTCTAGGCAACAGCAACTTGCATTTATATAGCACCTTTTATTTAGTAAACTGTCACAAGGTACTTCACAGGGACAACTGTCTAAATTTGACTCCAAAAATGAAAGTTGGCCCAAAGCTTGACCAAGAAGTAGGTTTTAAAGAGAGGGGTGGAGAGGGTTATAGAGGGAATTCCAGAGCTGCCAGTGGTGGAGCAATTAGCATAGAGGATGTGCATGAGGCCAGAGGAGTGCAGAGATCTAAGATGGCTATTGGATTGTAAGAGATTACAGAGATAGGGAGCAGTGAGGTCACTGAGTGTTGCTGGACTGAGGGAGAAGAGGGTTGATAGGTGAACAGGAGTTAGGATACGGACAGCAGAGTTTTGGATGAACTCAATTTTAGGTAGGTTGCAAGGTGGGAGGTTGACTGTTCCAACGCTCTCCTGATCAAGTCCAGAGTGCAACACATTGGAGCCATAGTAGCAGAGAGTCCGCTTAGGACTTAATGAGTTAACCTCTCCTTGTCCTAAAGGCACACACTCTAGCTGGAATATGATCCCACGCCAGAATATACCTTACGTAAGAGTGTCATTAGACAAAGATCAGAAGTGGATTTCTGGTGGATTGTATTCCCTTCTCTCATCTTGAAGGTTGAGACCAGCTGTGATTTCTTGATTTCTGTCACTTGGTGCTGCCTCATATCCAACACTCAGTCAACTTATGTTGCAAATCAGAAATAGGGATTTGAGAAATGGAGATCAGGACTGATATACAATCTAGAGTCCCAAGTGTTGCTGCCTCCTAGGATATACAGTATTGGTGTTCTAGGGATTATATGTGATTCTCACCTCAGTCAGACTACAGAGAGCTTTCAGGAGCATGACAACATCTGGGAAAGCTCCATCCCTTAGCTGTCTGCTCAATTTTTGCTTACACAGTTCTCTCCATTTATTTTGTTCTCCAATAATAAAATATATCATACACCCATGTTACCTGTGAGGAAAGAAATTAAAGTAAAGAAATGAAGGGGAGTGGGGGGGAAAATGAGGAGAGAGGAACAAAGCTTCATTATGTATTCTTGGCTGAGAGTCCAGACACCCTTCAGAGTACTAAAACGCCTGAGTCCCAGAGAAAAAGTTGCTTGATTGTCAGTTCTGGCTCTCTGATCTATGTTCTCAATTGTACAATATTCATTTACAAAAGACAACGAGGTTTCAAGTGCTTTCAGTTTCAGCTATTGATACTTCAAAGGGTCTGGCTGATTGACACTTTTACTGGTCTGTAGTAAAAAGAAGACTTTTCTAAGAAAGTGTAAAGTTATCAATGATTGATTTTTTAAAGCTTTTTTTACACATCCTAATGGCATTGGTACATTGGTTCTAAACAGTGTATAGTGGGTAAATGGGTAAGGAAGTGCTAGAGCTTGGCATGGGGGACATAAAGTGCCATAAGGGGGATTGGGGGGGCTACCTTGGCATGGGGGACGAGGGGCCAAAGTGTGGCTGGTGGGGCATGGCATAGCATAGATGGGGCATGTGTGGAAGGTGAGGGGTGACAGCTGGAGGGCCTTACTTGTTTTAATTAAGACTGAGACGAAGGCTGCCTTGGCACCCGCTAGGCCCAGTCGCTCCCTCTGCACATTTTCCTGGGCTCGCTGGCCCAACTGCAGCCTGCGCCCGGCCCCTAACAATGAAAATCCCGACTACACCACCAACACCCCCAACCCCACCTGCCCCACCCCCCCCCCCCCACCCCCCACCCACCACCCCCCCGCCCCCCCCGCCACCGAGATGGGTGGGCTGAGCCAGGAATATTCCTGATCCCCACTACCCACCTCGAGGATGAAAATCCGGCCCAGAGAGAGGGAGAGACACAGGTAGAAGGAGCGAGGAACAAGGTTGAGAGCGGGGGAAGAGTGTGGGAGGGATAGAGAGGAGGAAGAAAGTCACAAAGACAGACAGGAAGACAGTGAGAGAAACATACAAACACGTAGACTGAAAGATAGACAGGTTGAGGCAGGCAGAACCAGAGAGAGAGAGAGAGAGACATATAAAAGAGAAAAAAATTGAGCAAGCAAAAAAACTGAAAATTGAACAAGAGAAAAAGAAAGGAATACTTTGATGCCAGTTTGCCTACGGTGCAGCCTACGGTACCAATAGTGAGACTAAAGGAAATGACGAAAGGCAGCATCATAGATATAAACCCACCAGGAGGTGGGGGGAGGGCGCTGGTGGTGCGCAGGTCTCACCGGATTGGAGAGGAGGAACAGGACTCACATCTAGAGTCTGCTCAGTGTTGACAGGTCTATCCGTCCCTGCCTGCAAAGGGGAAAGGTTTTTCCCTTGCCCAGCAACATTACTGACCTTGAGCCAAGCAGAAAGTAATGAAAGGACAGGAGAGCTGTGTGAACGCACACAGTACAAATAAGCCTGAGTGCAGGTAAATTTCAGGGGCTTGAAAGATCTCTCCCTGAACTCATTCAGCTGCTCAGCATTCCTATTACAATGAGTGATCCTGCTTCTGTCTGGCCTACTTTTCTTCTGTGCACCTGCACAAACAGACACTTGTGTAGTCTGCCCTGATCATCTTGCCAGGGCATTTTTCAACGTGAATTCAAAGCTCTAACAATTGTTGTCCTTCCAGCATCACTCAGAGCTCACAGGACAGAATTAGCTGCAGCATAAAGGGAGCCTTTTGTTAACACATTTGGAGGAATTGATCACCAAAAAAAAAGAACCACAAGTTGCACCTTCAATAGGCACAAGTCTGAGAATGGGGGAATTCTAACTCAAAAATGCCCTTAATGCTGCATTTTCTTTTCTAAATTCTTAAGAATTTAAAATTACATCAAATTTGTTTCTCCAGCAGTATTCTGCCATTTTGTTTTCCATACCTTAAGACTGTTTTGCTGATGTCAAAGATGGAAAGTAGTATCATGGACTTTAGGATTAAACGTTGGACTCAATCAAGACTCGCTCAGCGACTCCCCCTCCCCAAACACACCGATGTCCCCAAATCATAGAAATCATAGAAACTGGGAGCAGGAGGAGGCCATTCAGCCCTTCGAGCCTGCTCCACCGTTCAATATGATCATGGCTGATCCTCTATCTCAACGCCACATTTCCGCTTTCTCTCCACACCTCATGATGCCCCTAATATCCAAAAATTTATCAATTTCTTTCTTGAATACACTCAGTGACCCGGCCTCCACAGCCTCTGTGGGAGAGAATTCCACAGGTTGATCACCCTCTGAGTAAAGAAATCTTTCCTCATCTCAGTCCTAAATGGCCTGCCCCATATCCTGAGACACTGGCTCCTGGTTCTAGGCTCCCCAACCAGGGGTAACATCCTCCTAAAAAACACCAACCACTCCCCCACAAAAATACCAACCTTCCCCCCAAAAATATTAAGCCTCCAGCCCCAAAGCCACATAGATGCCCAACTTAGCTCAAGAATTGAAAGGAAAATATTCCCAGACTTTTTCCCTGCATTTTGAGGATATTTTTGGAAGATGAATCTCTTAGGGTTTAATCTCTTAACAGATGAGATGAGTATGAGTGAGGATCATCTTTCAACAGCTCTATCCAGGCACAGGCTCTGACTACTGACTAATCCATCCTTCATGAAAAGCCCAACACTGAACCCTGCATCTAAAATGTGAATATTCACTGGCAGGATCTTCAAATTCAATCAGAATTGATTGATAAGATACAAGAGTTTTTAATAAAGCAGGAAGTGTGCAATATGATTCCGCACCTGAGTTCATATTATTTAACCCAGGCAATGCCATAGGTTCCACTCATAGACACAACTAACCATCTAAGCAAATAAACCAACAAATTAACCATCTAAATATCTCATCAAACAATAACTATTGAAACTAACTGAGCTTCCTGAAAACTAAGCTAAGCATTTAATCAAAAGCTAAAAAGATTCAACAACCAGATAAGTTAGCCATTTGATCAAACATTTAACAACCAAACTAACCATCCATTTAATCAAATACCAAGCAAAATTAACTATCTAATCGAACAATCTAAAAATGTAAAGATAAATCCAACAACCAAAGCAACCATAAGGTAAATATCTAACATGTAAATAAGCCATCTATCTAACTATCTTACCAAGCAATTAAACCAAAAATTTAAACATCTGAATCTCAAACCAAACAAGTCAATTGTCTAATTCACCTCTAATTGAAGTTGGGCTCTTATAGATGTACACAAATTAAATCTTCTAAAATTCATTGCGAAGTAGTTAACGCTAATATAGTGGCTGTCGTGCTACACTAATGATGCAAAGGCCTTGTCTATTAATTTAGAGACATAAGTCCTAATTCATTCAAGGCTGTTTGAGGTTTGAATTTAATTTAAGAAATCTGAATAATTGGTTTCAGTAAAAGTGACCACAAAGCTTTGGGATTTTACAAATAGTTGAATATCTTTTTGACAAGGAAATGAACACTCCTCACCTGGTCCTTCCAAATTTCAGTGAAGGGTCCAAGGTGAGACTTTTGCATTGAAAAATTGTTGAAAACCTTCCTTCCTAAGTATTACTTTCTTTGTAATCAATGGGAGAACATTTGATTTCACGCTGTATCCCTCAATCTGGAGAGCACAATAGTCTTGGCTGGATTCAGCACCAGATGTTCCCTGTTAGCCAACAAGGGGTGCTTAACTTAATTTGCCCATACATCCTAATCCGTGGATAGCTACATGAGTCTCAAAATCTTTAAATTATTCAACGGTGCATTAATTAAAAAGCTCCTCAATGGGTCAATTGTTTAAAGGCAAGCATTGAACATCAATCCATGGTCTACCCTGTGTTAACCAAAGGCTATAACTGAATGGGAAAGGAAGGCATTTACTGATGATTATCCAGTGACCCTAGCTGGCCATTGGCTGAAGGCAGGATTAGTTTAAGGTTTTGCCAATCCTCCAGGATAGTCCTGGCCTTTCCAAATGTTAATCTCCGGCACACTGCCACAAACAAACCCAGGGAAAAAAATCATAATCATCGGGGCATTAAAAATTGTCTGTGTTTTTATTCCATTTTCCTTGAACCTTTCTCTTTATTTGTTTTCAGGAAAATGGGGTGGGGAGTGGAGTGGGAGATAGACTGTTGGACTGGGCAGGGTGTTTGGAGGTGGGGAATGGTGGGGAATGGGGTGGGGAGTGGGAGATGGACTGTTGGACTGGTGCAGGGTGTTTGGAGGTGGGGAATGGTGGGGTGGGGAGTGTTAGTGGGAGATAGACTGTTGGACTGGTGCAGGGTGTTTGGAGGTGAGAGGTTATTGTGATAAATCCACCAGGAAGACATCCAGAATTGATAAACCCGTGGAATCTTCCCCTCCTCCCAACCCCCACACAAAACCTGACAGTCAAAAAACCCATCAAGCACTGTTCAGGCTTACAACAATATGGACACATGAGTGAAGCCCAGCTATCTCCTGATAACCCGAGTATCTTACCCCAAAGCATAGGTAAGTACCAGGGACAGAGAGAGAGAGAGAGAGAGAGAAGAAAACCTGAAGGAAAAAGTGTTTCTTTAGATCTCAGTTTATTGGGTGATTGAAAGGTTTGTCTGTTGTGCTGTCACACACTGCCACATACCTAAAACTTCAAGCCATCTCCTCAGGCTCCACACTCCATCTGTTGTGACTGACACTAACAGATTGCTAAGTCAATGAGATCCATTGTATCTGCTGCTCCGATAGGAGGAACATGCCCAGTTGGAGTTGCCTCAGCGTCTCTTTCATCTTCCAATGCTCCCGGCAATGTTGCAGCAAACAAAGAATTTACCAGACATGAGAAAGCATATGCCCTGGAATGTTGCACACTTATCACGCTGAGCATCTGGACTGCAGCAACTTGGGTTGGATGGAGAGTTTGTTTGTGAATGTGCAGAATTTAGAATCAATTGGTGAGAGAGTGTGTATTATCCCAGGAGCCTGAGTGGGGGACACGCATGATAATATCTGGGCAACTTGTTCATTAACAATGGATTTGAACACTAAAGGCCACAGGGAAAAGGTTCAGTCTGAGTTGGGAAATCAGGGAGAATCCATTTACCAAAAACAAAACTGATGGATTGGAAAAAGAGCAGCTGGTCTGTCAAACTGGTCCCAAATCTCACCAAATCATAATGACTGTTTACCAGGCTTAGATCCATATTTCTTAATGCATAATATTTCTCAATAATTCCCAGCAAAAATCTATCCATCTCAGTCTTGACGCTTCCCACCAGGGGAAATAGTTTCTCTCTATCCAGCCTTACAAATCCTTTAATCATCTTAAACCCAAGATGAGGTGATTCAGCCAGCTATTACACTATAAGGCGCAGCAGTTGCTAGACTGGTTTAGAACTGTAGCCACAGACCTTGAGGAACCCTGTGTAACCCAATCTCCAGGGTGGCAGCATACTCACTTCCTGCAATCCCAGCTTCGTCACACTTCCCTCGCATTTGGTTGCAGCAGCTCAGGGATGGTCAGAGAGCACTGATGGGAAGACAACACCAAGTGCTTTCTGTACACTCACTGAACTGGAAGATGAGTTGAGGCGGCTGAATCATGAGAAATTAGATTTGATTCAAAAACTCAACAAATGAGAACTAATTACTGAGGAGTCCCAGGACAGAAGATCCATAGATCTTGGTTCCTTGGGTTTTTATGTGAAACATGCCCTTCAGACAGTGAAGCAAAATTCTAAGGGTTCAGAAGCGCCAGAATTTTGTTCTGTGTCCAGCGTCCAGTGTCTGACCAGTGTCCGGTGTACAGTGTCTGAACAGTGTCCAGTGTCTAGTGTCCGGACAGTGTCCAGTGTCTGGATGGTGTCTGGTGTCCAGTGTCTGGACAATGTCCGGTGTCCAGTGTCTGGACGGTTTCTCGGTGTCTAGTGTCCAGTGCCTAGATAGTGTCTGGTGTTCAGTGCCTGGATGGTGTCCAGTGTATAGACGGTGTCTCAGTGTCTGGTGTCCAGTGTCTGGGCGGTGTCTGGTGTCCAGTGTCTGGACGGTGTCTGGATGGTGTCTGGTATCCAGCGTCTGGGCGGTGTCCGGTATCTGGCGTCTGGGCAGTGTCTGACATCTGGACAGTGTCCAATGTCTGGCATCTGGGCAGTGTCCTGTGTCCAGCGTCTGGGTGGTGTCTGGTGTCCAGTGTCTGGATAGTGTCTTGGTGTCTAGTGTCTGGACAGCATCCGGTATTCAGTGTCTGAATGGTGTCCGGTGTCTGGACAGTGTGTGGTGTCCAGTGTCTAGATGGTGTCCGGATTCCAATGTCTAGTGTCTAGAGTCTGGATGGTGTACGTTGTCTGGGCAGTGTCCGTTGTCCAGCATCTGGACAGTGTCCAATGTCTGAACAGTGTCTGGTGTCCAGAGTCTGGATGGTGTCTGGTGTCCAGTGTCTGGACGGTCTCTGGTGTTCAAAGTCTGGGTGGTGTCCAGTGTCTGGATAGTGTCTAGTGTCTAGATGGTGTCTGGGCAGTGTCTTGGTGTTTGGTGTCCAGTGTCTTAACAATGTCCAGTGTCTGGACCGTGTCCGGTATTCAGTGTCTGAACAGTATCTGGTGCCCAGTTTCTGGACAGTTTCTGGACAGTTTCCAGTGCCCATTGTCTGGACAGGCTCTAGTGTCCAGTGTCTCGATGTCCAGTGTCTGGGTATCTGATACCCAGTGTCTGGTGCCTGGTGTCTGGACAGTGTCTGGTGGCCACTGTCTTGGTGCCCAGTGTCTCAGTATCTGGTGCCCAGTGTCTGGTGTTCAGTGTCTGGACAGGGGCTCATCCTCAGTGTCTGGAGTCCAGTGCCTGGGTGGTGTCTGACGTTCAGTGTCTAGACGGAGTCTGGTGCCTAGTGTCTACAAAGTGTCCTCAAGGGGAAGAGACCATTCAGCTCCTCTGCCTTTCACCTGTGACTGACCTGTACCTGATCCATTTCCCTGATTGTGCTCCATTCCCCTTGCTAGCCTTACCCAATAAAACATGATCAATCTCAGGGTGAAATTGTCCACTCCCGTTGGTGTCAGGTCCCGTGGCGGGTTTGACTGGACAATATGGTGAGAAGGCCAAAAACCAGTTTCACACCGTCATTAAACCAATTTGTAATCGTCTGCTCCAGCCGTCAACGGGTGGTCATTTCCCATTGGGAACGTCATTCTAGTGGCTCTGTGTATCATGGCCCTGCTCGCCAGAATCATTCCCCCTCCCCCAACACCCCCCCCCCTCCCCCCCCCGACTACCCCCGCCCCCCCCCCACCAAACGCCTCCCCACCCCCCCCAACCCCAACCCCCACCCCGCATCAAATTTACCACCCACGTCAACGTGGCTTCAGAACAACATTCTTCACGGCCGCACCTGGCCGTCGAGGGGAGTTCAGAGGAAAGCGAACACCACCCTGCGCATCGGCCCGTGAAACATCAAGGAAGAGGAGCCACACATTCCGGGGGGGGGGGGGGGGGAGGCGGGGGGCGGGGACACACAGGCGGGCAAGTCGCTTTTACTCAGCTGGAGGGGCAAGGGCTCTAGTGCAGGCCAGGCCTGGGGAGGGGGGCGGTTGCGCAGGGGGCAAGACAGCACAGACTTAAGGAAGTACAGAAACACACGTGTTGGGGTTTGGGGGAAAGCGGCCAAGCACTTGGAGAGTCTTGTCAGAAGTGACTATCCTTCCACAGCTGAGACCGTTCAGCTGCAGCTCCATTGACATGGTAGGAGCCGGACCTCTGAAGCTTTCCTGCCCACTCAAGCAACACAAAAGCTTGAAAGTGCCACCAAATGCTCCAGGACTTCTCACCT